>JAQQAC010006923.1:7806192-7961485 GCA_029783875.1 Phataginus tricuspis | reverse complement strand
CCCCCCGTGCCCCCCCACCCTATGTCTGCCAATCGTAATGCCCCTTTTACCCTCTTATCCCTCCCTTCCTGCCCTTCTTCCCCAGTCCCTTTCCCTTTGGTAACTATTAGTCCGTTCTTGGGTTCTGTGAGTCTGCTGCTGTTTTGTTCCTTCAGTTTTTTTTTTTCTTTGTTCTTATACTCCACATATGAGGGAGATCATTTGATACTTGTCTTTTTCGGCCTGGCTTATTTCACTGAGCATAATACCCTCCAGCTCCATCCATGTTGTTGCAAATGGTAGGATTTGTTTTTTAGATGGCAAAGGGTTATTCTATATTTCATAACACTTTGGCTACAGGAGGTGTTTAAGGTAGGTGGGCCAAAGTAGCTTTATTTTGTGGTGGTATGTGGTCAAATTATGGTGATTATTAATTTGCTAAGTGTTTTGCACACTATTAAGTGTTCACAATAATAATGATAAGTAACATTTAATATATTTAATTTTTTAAACATTTATGCTATATTTAATTTAAAATTTTTAAATATTATATTTAATATTTCTGGGTTCTATCTACTATGTCATGGTCTCCTCGAAGCTTTAAGTAAACCTCATGTATATGGAAATTGTATCTAAAGGAAACAAGAATTATTAAACAAAACAAAACATTCCTGACTGTATAAATCTTAAATGAGCAGGGCCCCCTGCAAAGGAGTTACCTTGGGAAGCTATGCAAATACTCTTTCTGCCATTGCTGAAAACATTTTGGAACTTCTCTTCTAGAATTGCCTTATGACACAGTTTATGAGCCATACCGAAAAGTCAGACTCATTAATTTATAATCACACATGACTTTTTACCTCTAATAGTATTACCTGGCTTGATTACCCATCTTGGCTCTGAGTGATTTTGCCACTTCCAAAATAAAATCCAACTTCAAATGATGAATATTTGTTGCTATCTAGGGTGTTTAGGAGAATATAATCACATGTTCTGAAGGCCATCCCAAAAAGAATTCCAAAATTCCAGATGTTTAATATCTCCCATGGCAATGAGCTTGTTGTGGACAACTCTCCTCTGAATTTTTTAAAAAGATTGTTTTATTCAACAAACAGTTATTGAGCATTAACTTGTCAACTTGTTTATTCATTCATTTACTCAGAAAGTATTTACTGAGTACCTGCTATGTGATAGTCATTGGGCTGTAGATCCAGCAGTGAATAGGACAGATATGGCCACTACTTTTCATCTAGTCAGGAAAACAAATATTAAACAAGTAATTGCAGTAAAGAGAGATGTAATGGTAACATATTCGAGGCAGATCTAAGCTATGGATCCTGGCTAAGGCTCCCGAGGAAAGTTTAAAAAACTTTAAAGCTGAGGTTCAGAGGATAAGTAATAGTGTTCCGGGTAGAAGGAGTAGCCTGTAAAAGTTTGGGGGTGAGAAAGTATGATGGGGCAGGAACTTAAAGAAATTCAGTATGGCTGACGTTTTTGGGATATTAGCAAGAAAAGACAGGCAGAAGTCAGACAATGGCAGGCCTAGTAGGCTAAATTAAAGAGTTCAGACTATCTCAGTCGTACATACACTGAAGAATGGGTATGCAACTCTGGTTGTAGAATAGATTGGTAAGAAGAGAGATTGAAGGTATAGAGACCATAGCAGGTTATTACAAAAATAAGGAGACAAACAGAGATGGAGAGAAGTACATGGACTTGAGAGATGTTCAGGAAGTAAAGACAACAGGACTTGAAGATTTATTATAATATCAGAGGATGGAGAATAGTTAAGGATCATTATCGGGTTTTTGGTTTGGAAATAAGGGATGTGGTGGTACCACTCATTGAGCTGGGAACAATGGAGAAGGAATTCTAGTCCTTCAGTGGGAGACAGGTGATTAGTTTACTTTTGGATATGCTTTGTTTGAGGTGACAGAGGGATAGCCAAGTAAAGATGTTAAGTAGGCAGTTGGATATACAAGTATGTGTCTTAGGGCAAAGATTGGACTTGGAATTATAGATTTATGAGTCATCAGCAACAGGAATAATTTAGATTATTTAAGGTGAGCATATAGAGACTATAGAGTGAAAAGAGCACACGGCTAGCAAAGATCCCTGAGACACACCAACATTTAAGGGTCAGTGGGCAGAAGAGGAGATGCCCACAAAGGAAACTGAGGAGTAAGCCACAGAGGAAGGAAGATGAGGGCAGTGTGACGGCATGGAAACCAAAGAAAGAGAGCGTTTAAAAAGACAGATGTCAATAGTGTCAAATCTTGCCAAGAAGTCAAATGTTGGAATTGAAAAGAATCTAGGACTTAGAGAATATGTTATAGATGATCCAGACTACTGTAGAAACCCCTTTATTTAATGTATGGTGAGTGGGACCTAGGAGTCCATCAATGGTTAGTTCATTGAAAAAGTGATTAAACGGAGGGATCACAAGCCAAATTTACATTCTTTAACATGTTACTTTAACCTAAACATAACTGCACATTTATTTGCCAGTCCTTGATATAGGGCCTACATCTTTCTTTGAGTATGATCTGTTACTAGAATCTGTTTATTGGAATCAGCCTCCATTTTTTGTATAAATCATATCCATACATGAATTGTCTATAATTCCCTGTTTTGGTTTATTTAAAGTAAATCAATAACATAAAGGTGTTCCTGAGGAGAATTCTGAAATAATGCGTCTTGGTGGGTTAAGAAGCACAAGGAATCTGTCTCCCCATCTAGACAACTGTACCTGTAGAATCAGTTTGTTGTAACTGTTTTGAAACTCTGGAGTCTACTGAAGGTTTGCAACTTCCAGGGGAAGGTTTAGATGGTAAGCTGTGGTTAATTTTGATCAATATCATCTCTTAGCAAAGTAGCAGCTACCATTCCCTACCTCTCAACCTGGTGGAAAGAAGCTGTGCCCAAGTTCTAGGAGCAGGAGCCTTGCAAGTTACCTTGCATGAGCCAAGGTAGCAAAAAAGACCCTGTCTGCAAAATATCAGGGATCTGTGCTCTGATTGTTGATTACTGGCTCTAACCTCAGAGGTGCAGACAGAGAGGCAGGTAGCTGTTTCTGTTGCACCTCCCCCAATTTTTGCAAGTGCCATCCCTTTAGCTGAAGTGACTTCCAGGGGAATTAAAAGGCTGGTTACCCTTTTGACCTCCCTTCATCCTTCTTATTTCCTTTTTGGGAGCCAGACATTAAAGATTAGGACTTTCAAAAGCAACTGCATATAAAGAATCTGATTACCAAAATTACCACATTATTAGAGTCAAATGTCTAGTTTTCAACAACAACAAAAAAAATGCAGAGGGATACAAAGAAACATGAGAATATGACCTATTCAAAGGAAAAAAATAAAGCAACAGAAACTGTCCCTGAAAAAGACCTGAGAGTGGTTCTATTAGAGAAAGACATTAAAACAACTGTCTTAAAGATGCTCAAAGAACTAAAGGAAGATGTGGAGAAAAATCGAGAAAACAGTATATGAACAAAATGGTAATATCAATAAAGAGATAGAAAAACCTAAAAGGAAATCAAAAAGAAGTTCTGGAGCTGCAAGGTACAATAACCGAAATTAAAATTCACTACAGGGATTCAAAGGCGGATTTGAGCTGGCAGAAGAAAGAATCAGTATACTTGAAGATAGGACAACAGAAACTATTGAGTCTGAGGAACAGAAACTACAAGATTGAAGGGAAGTGAGCAGTGACTAAGGGACATGTGGGACACAATCAAGTAGATTAAGATATGTATTGTTTAAATCCCAAAAGAAAAGAGGGAGAGAAAGGGGTAGAGAGAATGTTTGAAGAAATAATGGCTGAAAACTTCCAAAATTTGATTAAAGACACAGAAATAAACACCCAAGAAGCTAAAACAAAAAACTCCAATAAGATGAACTCAGAGACCTACACCAAGACACATTATAATCAGACTTTTGAAAGGCAAGACTAAGCAGAAAGAGCCAGGTGACTTACCACATCTGAGAGATCTTCAGTGAGATTATCAACATTTTCACATCATAAATTTTGGAGGCCAGAAGGCATAGGCTGATACATTCAAAGTACTAAAAGGGAAAAAAAAGATCTCAATCAGTGATAAAACTTTACAGCTGAAGGAACTAGAAAAAGAAGAACCAATGAAACTCAAACAAATGAATCTAGCAGAAGGAAGGAAATAATACAAAGGAGAGATAAAAAAGTAAGAACAGAAAACAATAGAGAAAATCAATGAAATCCAAAGTTGTGTCTTTGAAAAGATTAACAAAACTGACAAGTCTGTAGCCAGATGGACTAAAAAAAAAGAGGGAAGACTCAAATTACTAAAATCAAAAATGAAAGTGGGGATATAACTATTGATTCTACAGAAATAAAAAGGATTATGAAGGAGAACTATGAACAATTGTACACCAAAAAATTGGATAGCCTAGATAAAATGGACTAATACTTAGAAACACAAAACCTACAAAAGGCTGAATCATGAAGAAATAGAAAATCTGAGTAAATCTAAAACTAGTAAGGAGATTGAATCAGTAATATAAAATCTCCCAAGAAAGAATAGATCTCCCAGCAACAGATTTGATGGTTTCACTGATGAACTCTTCCAAATATTTATGTAAGAACGCCAGTCCTTCTCAAACTTATCCAAAAAAATTGATGAAAGACTAGTCCCTAACTTATTCTCTGTGGCCAGAATTACCCTGTTACCAAAGCCGGACAAAGACACAAGAAAAAAAAAAAAACCTATAGATCAATATTCCTTATGAACACGAATGCAAAAAAATCCTCCACAAAATACTTGCAAACTGAATTCAGTGGCATATTAAAAGGATTATACACTGACAATGTGAGATTTATTCCTGGAATGCAAGAATGTTACAATGTATGAAAATCAATCAGTGTAATACAGCACATTAACAGAATGAAGGAAAAAATCCACAGGACCATCTCAGTTGATGCAGAAAAAGCATTTGACAAAATTCAACATGCTTTCATGATAAAAACATTCAACAAACTGGCAATAGAAGGAAACTATCTCAATATAATAAAACCCATATGTTAAAAACCTGCAGTGAACAACATACTCAGAGGTGAAAGACTGAAATCTTTTCCTCCAAGATCAGTAATAAGGCAAGGATGCCCACTTTTGTGATTTCTATTAAACATAGTACTGGAAATTCTGGCCAGAGCAATTAGGCAAGAAAAAGAAATAAAAGGCATTCAGATTGCAAAGGAAGAAGTAAAATGACCTCTGTTCATAAATAATATGATCTTATATATAGAAAATTCCAAAGACACACACAAAAAAATTGTTAGAACTAAAAGTTGAATTCAGCAAAGCAGAACACAAAGTCAACACACAAAAATCAGTTGTGTTTCTTTGCACTAACAATGAGTAAGTGAACAGATTAAGAAAATAATTCTACTTATAATTATATCGAAGAGAATAGAACACTTAGGAATTAACTAAGGAGGTAAAAGACGTGTACAAGGAAAACTACAAAACACTGCTAAAAAAATGAAGAAGACATAAATAAATGGGAACACTCCCATGTTTATGAGTTGGGAGACTTTCTATTTAGATGTCAATACTATCCAAAACAATCTTCAGATTCAAGGTAATCCCTACCAAAATCCCTACAATGATTTTGGCAGAAATAGAAAAGCTTGTCCTAAAATTCATATGGAATATCAAGAGACCTCAAATAGCCAAAACAATATGAAAAACAACAAAGCTAGAGGACTTAGACTTACTGATTTCAAAACTTTCCACAAAGCTACAATAATCAAAACAGTGTGGTATTGTATAAAGACTGACATGGTATAGAGAAACCAGAAGTAAACCCTCACGTATACAGTCAAATGATTT
The DNA here is from genome assembly GCA_029783875.1 of Phataginus tricuspis. NCBI lineage: Eukaryota > Metazoa > Chordata > Mammalia > Pholidota > Manidae > Phataginus > Phataginus tricuspis. Next base: position 7,955,637 of record JAQQAC010006923.1, on the reverse strand, counting down.
TTGACAAGGATGCTAAGATCATTTAGTCTGGGAAAGGACAATCTTTTCAACAAATAATGCTGGGAAAAGTGGATATTCACATGCAAAAGGATGAGGTTGGACCCTGACCTAACACTATATATAAAAATTAACTCAAAATGAATCAAAGCCTTAAATGTAAGAGCTAAAACTATAAAACTCTTAGAAGAAAACATAGCACAAAATCTTTGTTATATTGGGTTTGCCAATGATTTCTTGGGTATGACACCAAAGTCACAGGCAACAAAAGATAAAATAGACAAATTGGATTTCATGAAAACTTTTAATTTTATGCATCAAAAGACACTATCAACAGAACAAAAAGTTAGTCCACAGAACTGGAGAAGATATTTGCAAATCACATATCTCTTAAGGGATTATTATCAAGAATGTATAAAAACTCCTAAAACTCAGTAACAAAAAACTGAAAAACCCAATTCAAAAACTAGCAAAGAACTTTGAATAGAAATTTCTCCAAAAAAGATATATAAATGGCCAGTAAGCACATGAAAAGATGCACAACATCACTAATCACAGAGAAATGCAAATCAGATCTACAATAAGATGCCACCTAAAATCCATTAGTAAGGCTACTTTCAAAAAACAGAAAATAATAAGTGTTGATGGGGATACAGAGAAATTGGAACCCTTGGGCACTGTTGGTGGGAATGTAAAATGGTGCAGCCAACGTGGAAAACAATTTGGTGGTTCCTCAAAAATTAAAAAATAAAATTGCCATATGATCCAGCAAATCTACTTCTGGAAATATGCCCCAAAGAATTGAAAGCAGTGTTTTAAAGAGGTATTTGTACAGCCAAGTTCATATATATCAGCATTATTCACAATGGGTATAACATGGAAGCAATCCAAATGTCCACTGATGGATGAATGGATAAGTAGATGTGGTATATACATACAATGGAATATTATTCAGACTTAGAAGGGAATGAAATTCTGAAATATGCTGCAGTATGGATGAACCTTGAGGACATTATGCTAAGTGAAATAAGCCAGTCACAGAAAGACAAATGCTATCTGATTCCGCTAAGGTTGGTCAAAAACATAAATACAGAAAAAAATAGAATGGTGGTTGCCAGGGGCTGAGACAAAGAAGAAAATGGGGAGTTATTGTTTAATGGGTATAGACTTTCAGTGTTACACTATGAAAGAGATCTGGAGATGGATAGTGGTGATGGTAGCACATTACAAACATATTTAATACCACTGAGCTATACACTTAAAAATGATTAAGCTAATAAACTTTATGTTATGTATTTTGCTCCACAGTAAAAAAAAAATTGGAAAAAAGTGCTCATGAAGCAATCTGAGTGTAGAATCCTAAATACTTAACATTTTCCGCAATCCTTTCTTGATTACCCCAATCCAATAGAAAAATTTAAAGCCATTTTCCTCTTTTGAATTTTTTCAAACCATTCAATTTAATTTTCATAATAACAACCATTTTGTTTTTCCTATTTATATTTCACATAACAGTTAAGTAATGAGTTACATAATACTCAGTTAAATTATGAAATTACAGTAACAAATATACCCAGAATAAATAGGTTGAATAAACACAACTGGTCCTTGGTAAGCTTAGCACTATCAGTGAGAACAAAACTCCACGTGTGCACTCATATGACCCATATGTGTTCGGGGTGCTGGGGCATCGGTCTGTATGTCTTATAAAGGTAATGGAGAGTACCAGTTACTTTTGTTATGGTGGTTAAATAGAAGTTAGTTACAAGAGTTTCTACTTTAGTTCCAGAGGATGATCAGGAGGAAGTGATGCAGTGAGCTGAAGAATAAGTAAAAGTTGAGGGGATAGAAGGAATGAATTAGACCACTCTTTCAAGATGTTCACTGTGAGGGAGAAAGAGAGGGCAGTAACTGAAGACATTACTATAGACGGTGGATGGATAAATACACAGTCTTCTTAAGATAGAAGACACCTGAGGAGTTTAAATACTAGAAGGAGTAGCTAAATATAAAAGAAAGAGGGAAGACGATCAATAAAGCCTCTGAGAATTAAGCAGAAATGGAGTCCATTGCACACACAGAATAATCTTGAATAATAAGAAACATCTTTTTCATTGTAATAAGAGAGAAGGAGCAAAAAATGGATATGGGTACAGGTGGTAGCACAAAGTCAAAGGAGTTCATGTGTGATAACAACTAATTGTTTTTGAGAAGGTAGAGGAATCATCTATCTGCAGAAAGTGAGGGGATAGCAAGAGAGTTAAAGATTTGTGAACAATGGAAAAGATTGGAAATAGTTCTTGCATAGAAGGAAGAAAATGATCACTAAAGAAACACAGGATTTAATAATCGCTGTTATACTTCGGGTTGAACAGGGTTGGAATGGGAGGAGGATGCTAAAATAAATAAAACATAGCTCCGGTTAATCAAATAATGGAGAGAGACATATAAACAATTTTAAAAGAATAGAAAATAAAAATCATAGCATATTGTGAAAATTAGTGAACTAGGGCTACACAGAGCAATGTGAATGAATCTTAAAAGCTTCTTGTTGAGTGAAAGTTGCATGTGAAGCAGAGAAGAGCAAGGACAATTGTAATGACCTTCAGAGATTAATGGGTACTACTTCAAATCTCACACAAACTGCTCTTTTGGCTAACTAAACCAGAACCAAGTAGGGAAGGGGATTCTGGGAAATACAGTTCCCAGATTAATCAAGTTGAAAAATAAAATGGTCCTGCACAAGTGATCACATGAGTTTCACTTTATAATTATCTATTATAATATACAATTATCAACAACAAATGTTGGCGAGGATGTGGAGAAAAGGGAACCCTCCTACACTGCAGGTGGGAATGCAAATTAGTTCAACCATTGTGGAAAGCAGTATGGAGGTTCCTCAAAAAACTCAAAATAGAAATACCATTTGACCCAGGTGTCCCACTCCTAGGAATTTACCCTAAGAACGCAGCAGCCCAGTTTCAAAAAGACAGATGCACCCCTATGTTTATTGCAGCACTATTTACAATAGCCAAGAAATGGAAGCAACCTAAGTGCCCATCAGTAGATGAATGGATTAAGAAGATGTGGTACATATACACAATGGAATATTACTCAGCCATAAGAAAAAAACAAATCCTACCATTTGCAACCACATGGATGGAGCTAGAGGGTATTATGCTCAGTGAAATAAGCCAAGCCGAAAAAGACAAGTATCAAATGATCTCACTCATACGTGGAGTATAAGAACAAAGAAAAAAACTGAAGGAACAAAACAGCAGCAGACTCACAGAACCCAAGAACGGACTAATAGTTACCAAAGGGAAAGGGACTGGGGAAGAAGGGCGGGAAGGGAGGGATAAGAGGGTAAAAGGGGCATTACGATTAGCAGACATAAGGTAGTGGGGCACGGGGAGGGCTGTACAACTCAGAGAAGACAAGTAGTGATTCTCATCTCACTACACTGATGGACAGTGACTGTAATAGGGTTGGTGGGGGGGACCTGATGAAGGGGTAAATAAATCACCACAATATTGCTCATGTAATTGTAAGTTAATGATACCAAAATAAATTGTAAAAAAAAAAATACATTTATACCTAAACACTTTTCTGAAGTTATAATTCACAATGAAAAGAACATCAATTAATCAATCAATAAAAGATTGAGAGAGTGTCCTTTCAAATGCCATGTATGTGCTCCCATAGCGCTATCAGAGTCTGTATAAAAGTGGTAGGAAGGTAAAGGAACAACCCTGCCTGACGGCGTCAGGAAAAGCTTCACAGAAAAGGAAACATTTAAAAATAGTGAGCTACTATTCATTGACTACTTACTATGTTCTTTACTTATATCGTTTCATATAATTTTCCAGCAATCCGATGAGGTAGATATTATACTTCCCATTTTTCAGATAAAGAAACTGAGATAAAGAGAAATAAATTAAGGTGCCCAACATCTCATTAGCTAATAAGAAACAGCAGTAATTTGAATCCACCTCCAGTTTATTCCAACCACTCAACCATTACTCTCTATGACTTTCCACTTGAGTCTTGATAGGTAAAGAGAATATATCTGGTAAGCAGAGGGAATAGCATAAGCAAAGAATTGTCAATGTGAAAGTGTCTGCAGAACATTGAGGTCAGTGTGGCTATGAATTGTCTATGTGGTGGATGATAAAAGAGGTGAAAAATAAAGCTGCAAAATTTGTTAAAGGCTTTTTGTGCTATGATAAAGTGCTCTGAACTATGGTCAGCAGGGAACCATCAGAGTTTAATTAGTGGGGAAATAGCACAATCAGATTTATGTTCTAGAATTCTGGTAGTAATTACTCAGTAGTTATATATTATCTTTATAAGTGGGAATAATCCTTTTCACTTGGACTCTTCTTCATTCTTTTCACAGATCTTTCAATCACATTCTTTCTATTGATTCTCACAGCCAGTCTATGAGGAATGCAGAATAGGTGTTACTACCCCATTATATGAATTTTAAAACGGATGCTCAGTGAGCTTAAGTAATGTGCCCAATGTCACTCAGCTAATAAGTGGCAAACCCAGGTTTCTCTGACTCCTTGTTTTCTCCTCTTCTCACTACACCATATCGCCTAACTTGACCTCAGCAAATGCAAAAGGAAAACAGATGAATCTAAATCCCCATGCATTTTCCAGAGGGCTGTAGCCAGATCTGGTGAATTTTCTATTTCTTGAATTCTAGTTGCTAAGAACTGACCGGCATCATCATCTTTTCAGGAATTAAATTTTAGTCATGGAATTTCTATGTGAACTAAGATTATGTGACTCATAGATATATTTTTATTTAAACCTAGTGACGGCAAATTGGTTCATAGTGGGAATATAGTAATTCTGGATGAACATAAATTTTGTGTTTCAAAATGAAACAAAGCTTTCTAATTACACTGAACAAGAGAATGTAATTAGTCCCAATTGGCAAAGGAGACACTGTGCCAGGAATTTCAAGAACAGGAGAAAAGTGGAATTGCATTCAATATGAATGCCAGGGGAGGAATGCTCTCAGGAGGCGTTAAGACCCTGCATAGGAAATCAGTTCCTTCAGTTCCTTAAATCTGCACAGCCATTCCTCTCACTGACACTGAGAATTTCCTCAGTTTTTAAATTCCTGGTTTGGTATTCTGTTTTCCTTTATTAAAACTCTGTCATTGTTCTGAAATCTCCTCCTCGGTTTATAGAATCTGAACGTATGAAAGTCTTGGGGATTTTGTTTTCTAATAGGACCAAGTTTCTCCTTTCAGTGTAACCAGGAAGAATATAAACAAGGACAGGGGCCATTGACATACATGGAAATTGCATTTTTCCTTATACCTTGCTTATTGTCTCTAGATTTCTAAGAAAAAGCCAAAGTTTCTGTTCTGGTAACTCACTGGGTCTGTAAAGTGACTGCTGATGTGAAGCTTCTCCCTATCCCAAGAATGATTACATTGAAATTCAGAATCTACCAGAAGACAATTTTTTTCTCAATTCATCACCCTTCCAAGGACATTATGAATCTATCACTCTCCCAGCGAGAGCAACAGCAAAGCAACGTGGAACGATGCCACTTCAGGCTTCTATCCATTTCAATTTATATTACCGGTTTTCTGAATTGGCTTTTTAGCTATTTTAAGTATGCATTAATATTATCTATCCTTGGCAAACTGCTGAAGTCTGAAGATTTAAAAACCAAAATAAAGGAGAATATATATATATTCTTCCCCAAAGCCATCAAAGATAAATATATTTTCTTATGCACTCAAAAATTCAGGTTAGGTGTCAAAGTATCATGTAATTCTAATATCTTATTAAAATTGATGTTTTTACTTGCAAAAGCTTTCTCTTTTTCTTTATTGTCACTTGGCTTGAGAGAGAGATGCTGCTTTATACTCAGCCAAATATATGAAAGATTCTAGTACTAAGCATTTAAGTATTGAGTATATTACAGAATGTGGTGCTGGCTCCACCAACCTATTGGCTCCAATCCACCAGGATTCAAAATGGAAAATGTACCTAATGAAGGTTTATACATAAGTTTTGGGAAACCTCTCTGGACTTAATTTTTAAAAATTTAATCTTATTGTACATTTCATATAAGTGGTCCCGAAGAGATCTCCAGAAGTGGCCAGCTTTAATTTATATACCTCAGGGATTCACAGCACTGTAAATGGAAGGGCTGGCCCTGGTCTTAAGATGACAGCAGACTGGGTTACAGGTAGGATACAGTAGTTTGAAATTAACCAGAATTTAACAAAGCTATATATTCTATCTCCTGCTTATTTAGTACCTAAAGGTTATTCCTATTACATCTGATCAAATACATTAGCTAAATTAGATTTAATCCATTGTTGAATACCAATTTCTTATATAGCATTAGACAAATTATTGAAATGTTGTTTTCTCTCTGTGTATAAATGGAGATCATTGTCTTGCATTGTGTGGTGAAATACTAAACTTCTGCTTTTGTTGCCAATACCGGAGGTCTTAAGGCTTTTCCCTACGGGAAGGTAGCCCTTCCTTTCTCTTGTACTTTTCCTTGTTTTAAATTGACTATAGCAACATACCACCAAAATTCTTATCTGCTTTGAATGGGAAAAAATCCTTTACAACTTACTGAGATTTTATAACTTACAGTAGGTAATGTAGCTTCACAGTCTGCCTTTTCCCATCACAGGGAATAAACCTAGTAAAAGATCTTGTGTCTATGTACCTTTATTCAGCCTCATGGGCTACTTCTACAATCTAACATAAACCAATATGAGAATGAGATAATATTAGCCCAACCTTTCTTTTTATAGATAAGTGAGAATTTATGAGTTAGGCTTTTGTGCTTTGACTTATGATCTTCCTTCTATAGTTATATATTAAAAACCCACTTAAATCTTTAAAAATGAATTAACATTTATAAAGCATTTAGAACAGTGCCTAGTACATGGCATTACATAAATGTTTACTCTTTTAATATATTTTTATTCCAGTTCCTTTGGGAAGTCTTTCCTATCCTCATCTGACCACTCCTTCCCTGTACAACCATGTATTTCTTGGGCTTGCTTTCCAATTTAAACTTATATTGTATCTAATTGTTTGTATTTCCTTCTCCCTCATTAGGTAGTAAGTTTTTGAGGGCAAGAACCATGAATTTTCTTTGTATCATCTTCCTGCCCAGTGTCTAGCATATTATTTTTCAGGCATTACATCCTTTAAAAAGTGTTCATTGATGCAATCTTAATGAAGATGTTCAAAACCAGTGGGAAGTTATCAACCAGTGTAGCCTTCTCTCTTAGACCTTTAGTATCTAGAATATATTAAGTACTAAATAAATGTATCTGCCTCATATCCTTTTCGGAATGAGGTAGAAGGAAAAACAAGCATATCTGAATAAACCTAATTGCAATGAGCTCATGATTTCTCCTGTTTATCTGACTTCTTACTCTTCAAGACCCAAATAATTTCAATTCATTAAGAAGACATAACAACCTTGAATGTTTAGGTATCTACTAACAGAGCTCCAAAATACATGAAACAAAACCTGATAAAATTGAAAGTATAAATAGACAAGCCCACAGTTATATAGATTTCAAAAGCCCTCTCTTAATCATTGATAGAACAAGAGACAAAAAACAAGTAGATGTACATAAGACTTGAATACATTATCAATCAACTTGGACGCTCCAACCAATTATGCACACTCTTATCAAGTGCTTATGGAACATTTACCAACATAGACTATATTTTGGGCCATAAAACAAGTCTCAATAAACTTAAAATTATTTAAGTTGCACAAAGTATGTTTTCTTACCACAATGCAATTTAATTAGAAATCAGTAACAGAAAGATATCTTTAAAATCCCCAGATATTTGGAAACTAAGCAATATACTTCTAAATAAACCACTTGTCAAAAAGAAATTACAAGGGAAATTAGAAAGTATTTTAACTAGAGAGAAATTTTTAGTAGTAAGAGCCTATATTAGAAAAGAAGAAAGTTCTCAAATAATTGACCTCAACTTATATCTTAAGAACTAGAAAAGAAGGAGAAGATTAAACCCAAAGTAAGGAAAAGACAGAAAATAATAAAGAACAGAATAGAATAGAAATCAATAAAATAAAAGAGATCAGTAGAGAAAATCACTAATACCAAAAGCTGGTACTTTATGAAAATCAATATAATTGATAAACCTCTAACCAGACTAATCAGGAAGAGAAAAGAGAGACAACACAAATTACTAATATCAGGAATAAAAGAGAATACTTGCTATAAATCCCACAGATGTTGAGAGAATAATAAGGGAATTTATGAACAATTTTGATAAATTATGTGGAAAAAAATCCTTTGATTTAACCTACTAAAGCTGACTCAAGAAGAAATAGATGACTTGAATACTCTTATATCTATTAAAGGAATTGAAACTGTTAAAGCAATCCCACAAAGAAAACTCCTGCTCTTAATCCTACCTAATTCTTAAAGATGAAATAATGCCAATTCTGCACAAACTTTCAGAAAAGTTAAAAGTAGGGAATATTTCTCAACTCATACTATGAGGCTAGCCTTACCTTGATACCAAAACCATCAAAGATATTATAAGAAAACTACAGGTTAATATTCCTCACAAACATAGATGTGAAAATTATAAATAAAAATTTTAGCAAATCAAATCCATCAATATATAAAGATAATAATGTATCACAGTAGAGTTGGGTTTATTCTAGGAATGCAAGGTAGGGTTACCATTCAAAAATAAATCAATGTGAATCACTAAATTAATGAAAAAAGAACCATATAATCATAGACACAGAGAAAACATTTGAGAAAACCCCATATACATTCCTGATAAAAACTCTCAGCAAATAGGAACAGAAGAAAATTCAACTTGTTAAAAAGCATTTACAAAAATTTACATCTAACATCATACTTACTGATGAATGACTGAATACTTTCTCCCTAGTTTGACTCCTCTCATCTTGCCTATTCAATATTGTACTGGCAATTTCATTCAGTAAAATAAACAAGAAGAATATGAAAGCTTCCAGTTGGAAAGTAAGTCTTTAATCATGATGACATGATCATTTATGTAGAAATACCCAATGCAATATACAAAACTACTAGAAATAATAAGCAGGTCTAGGTAGGCTACAGGACACAAGATGGACATATAAAAATCAATTCTATTTTAGTATATAAACATTAATCATATTTTTATATACTAAACACAAACACTTAGAAATTGAAATAAAAACAATAGCATAAAATATGAAATATTTAGGAATAAATGTTACAAAATATGTGTAACATATTTTGACCTATACATGGGAAACTATAAAACATTGCTGAGAGAAAGTAAATAAGACCTAAATAATGGAGATATACCTTGTTCAAGTGTGGATGACTCAATTTTTTTGATGACTCAATATTTTTAAGATGTTAATTCTTTCTATTGTAATCTTAATGAAAATTCATGTGAGCTTTTTTGTATAAATTGACAAGATGATTCTAAAATTCATATGAAATGCAAAGGGCCTAGTATGGTCAATTCAACATTGATAGAACAAAATTGGATTAATATTACCTGACTTTAAGATTTATAAAGCTACAGTATTCAAGACATTATGGTATTGTAAAGAAAGACAAAAAAATAAATGAAACAGAATGGAGAATTTAGAAACAGATCCATAAACATATAGATACCATATTTTTTACAAAGGTGCAAACATAATCCAGTAGAGAAAAGATATTCATTTCAACAAATGGTGTTAGAACAATTGGATACAAAAAATGAACTTGGGCCCATATCTTGCAGCATATGCAAACATTACCCAAAGTACATCACAGAGCTAAAACTCCTAGAAAATGTAGGAGAAAAATCTCTGCAACCTGGAATTAGGCAAAGATTTCTTAGATATGATACCAAAAGCATGATCAAAGAAGAAAAAATTCATAAATTTGACTTCATCAAAATTTAAAGTCTCTGTTCTTTGAAAAACACTGTTAAGAGAATGAAAAGACAAGCCACAGACTGAAGAAAATATTTGCAAAGTATATATCTAATAAAGGATTGAATTCAGAATATATAGAGAACTCTCAAAATTCAACAGTAATAAAAACAACTAACCAATTTTTTTAAATGGATGCAAGATTTGAACACTTCACCAAATAAGATATATGAATAGCATGAAAACAAATGAAAGATGCTCAAAGTCATTAATCATTAGGGAAATGCAACTTAAAATCACAATAAAACACCACTACACACCTACTAAAATGGCTAAAATTTAAAAGACTGACCATTGGCAAAAATGGAGGAACTGAAACTTAAACACCTTGTTGGTAAAATGTAAAATGTTATAATCACTTTGGAAAACAGTTTGTTAGTTTCTCAAAAAGTTAAACACACACCTACTGTATTATCAAGCCATTCCACTCCAAGGGAAATGAAAACATATGTTCATTCAAAGTCTTGTACATCAATGTTCATAGCAGCTTTGTTTGTAATAGCCAAAAACTGGAAATAAGCTAAATGTCCATTGATATGTGAACAAATAAACAAACTATGGTGTGTCTATATAATGGAACACGACTCAGCAATAAAAAGGAATGAACTATTGTTACGTGCAACAACACTGGTGAATCTTAATTACACTAAGTTAAAGAAGTCAGACAAAAAAGAACATATACTGTATGATTCCATTTATATGAAATTCTAGAAAATGCAAACTAATATACAGTGACAGAAAGCTAATCAGTGTTTGTTTGGGGATGGGGGTATGAGATGGGGGAGAGAGAAGTAGGAGAAAGGAACTACAAAGAGGCATGAGACAACTTTTTGAGGTGATATTTGTTTATGCTCATTATCTTGATTGTGTTGATGGTTTCATAGGTTGACATGGAAAGATATCCATGATCTATTAAGTGAAAAAAAGGTAGCCTCCAATGTAATATGCATAAATATAAGTAAAGTTTAAAAGTAGTTTGAAAAAAAAAATCCTGGGAAGATATACAGCAGAGTATTAACAGTGGTTTTCTCTCAGAAGTAAAATTATAGGTAGAATTTCCAATTTTTGTATTGCTTGATTTTTACAACAAAATGTATTATTTTTTAAATGTGAAAGACTAGTAAAAGGTTATAATTTTAGATAAAAATTTTGTTCGTGTTATCAGTAAAAATTTTATAATAAAATTATGAATAAAATTCATTCCTACCTAGGTTTTTAAATGTTCTAATTTGTTCATTGAAAGCTTTTAGAAAAAAATGTTTCTTCTATTGAAAGATCATGAACAACTTCCTTGAATTGTGATTTTTAAACATTTATATGCAATAGTTCCTAACCAAACAGTTTTGAGCACGAAAGGTACAAGATGTTGGACTTGTATGGCCAGCTCCGAGTAAAATACATCTATCATCACTCTGTGAGATGACTTTCCTCTAAACAAACACCTGGGCTAAGAAAATTAATGGATAAACCAATATTGCAAGCCTGGGCTACATTCATATATATTGGATTAGTTTTCATTCACATCATTATTTCTTGTTGAAAAGTTTTCCATTGAAATAGTTTTAAAAATAACTTTTCACAATATATTGTCATATTTAAATATGCACTGAAAGTCACTGAAAATACTCTGGATAATGTTACACAAAAGCTACAAAACCCTGTAATCATTTTTGAAAAGATAGTACATAGAATCAACTGTACTATATATTTACATATGAAAAAAAGCACTAGGAGGAACACCAGTTATTAGAATAATGTGTCTCAAAATGAACTATCTTCAGATTTAAAAAATTTACATCAGGAAATGTTGGCAAGATCAAGCTATCAAGAAAATAATGTTATATATCAAATATGATTGCATCACTTCTCTGTACCAAATTTTATCACTGCTGCCTATGACAATTTAAACAAAAAAACCCAAACACATTATAAATCATGCACCTTCACACTGTCTCTTATGCAAAAATATCTACCAGATTTATAATCAAATTAAAACTGTAGAAGAGATTTATTAGCTTGTAGATGTTCCTAATTATTTGAAACACTTGTCTTATGTTCAATAGCAACATCATTCAAGAACACATTTCAATCCTAGGAAAAGGGATCCAATCATCATAAAAGTGATCATAGGAAGCATTTATTAAATCAACATTACAGGACAAAGCAAATTTTTGGCATTTATTGCAGGGTTTATTCTATAATACACACAATGGGGCTTAGTCTATCTCACTACCTAGAAACCTTGCTACATATAGGAGATTCAAAAATATTGATGGTATACTGGGGCAAGGGCAACAGAGAGGGAAAGGGGGTAAGATTTATTACCTTCAATTATTTTTGCTAAAAACTCTCCTCAGGGCACAGGCACATAATATATTGTACTTTGAGTGCAAATGTAAAACATATCTAAAAAACACATTTCATCCTTACAACATATTAAAATAACAAGTAGGATGTCATGACATTTATTTGACAGATGGACTGTCATTTAGCAACATTGTACAACATTAGTTAACAGCAAATTAATATCATCATACCCAATTTTTCTTAACATCTAGAAGCTATCAGATTGGGAAAAGTTTCCTAGTTAAGTATCTTTGATTTGTCTACTAATCTAATGAGGCAAAATAGCTAGCTAAAAATATGCAAATGCAACCCACATATAACTTAAAATACTTTCAAAAAATTTAAAAACAAACGGTAGAATGGACTGAGAACTCTGATCTCAGCCACTTTTTCCTCAAACTTATCCTTCACTAAGGTATTGATTTTTTTTTGACAAGTTCACATGTACATTATGGACTGACTCATAAAAATTTTCAGCATATTATGCTAGGTTTACTATAAACACCCTTACTATATATTAAGACCAGTATCTTTTCATCAACACCAGCTGTTAAGCAAACTCAAGTGACATGGTAGATTCATGATTAGTCTATAGAAAAGAAAGCAAAAATAAAGTGGCATAAATTTAATTTCATTACACTTTGGCATCTCAAATCACATTTTATGCCCTACTGACCACAAATGACTTCTCTATTGTAAAACAATCTTGATCTGTACAATTCTAATAACAATGACATTCACCAAATGGATGTTAATTTTAGTTTGAAGTCTTCATATCAAATACTGATGTTTTCTGAAATAATTTTAATAGTTTTAGAGTAATAAGAAAATTATTTCTTGCAAATTTACCCTCATTAATAATTTAAGCATTTCTGTAGGTATTTTCTGTTAATAGTTTTTCTTTATCTAATGCACAAAAGGGAGGGGCAAAAGAGGAAGGAGAACTTCCAGCCTAATATGAGGGCTTGAATCAAAACAGCTTAACTATCTGTCTTTTGGAGCAGAACAGGAAGAGTTGCAAAAACATGGCTTTAAATCTTTAACAACTACATTCTAGAAAAACATAAAATAGGGATGTTATAACATTAAAATAAATCTGCTTTTCTGTAAAAGGAATTGTGGTAACTATAATTTTTAGCAAAGAAGCTATAATTTCCTAATGAAAACAAAGAAGACCTGATTTCAGGAATGATTGTATAAAACTTTAGGAAGGACTTTACATGCTTTTTGTTTAAAATTTGCAAATCCTACTTCTTTTGAGAAGCTAATTTATTCCACACCAATACCACAAAACTTATTTCTCTAGCTGTCTCATGTATGTTAATTCAGTTACTCCCGTTAGATTTTACATTCTTTCTGAAAGCAGGGACCAGGTCTTAAACTTCCCCTTCATTCCCTTTATTAGCATAGTGTTAACACATAATATGTACTCCGTAGATACTTGACTGTGAAATTCTAGCAATATTTATCTGTTAAAAAAATCTAGATGGATTTTTTACCCCCAAAGTCCAATTTTATAGGTAAGTTTGTTTACTTTCTCTGCTTATGACTTATTCTGAGTCTCACTTTTCCTTCATTCTATTTATTACTATTGAACTTGTTTTTCCTCCCATTCTCATGACACACACACACACACACACACACACACATATTAAAGTACACATACACATACAGACAATACCAGGTATATAACATCCGTACAAAAATTATACACTATAAAATGTAATTTTATATAATTGGTGGTTTATATATACATAATGAGCATACCTTGTTCGTATCTGTTCCTATCTTACTGCTTAGAAGAAATCTAGAAAAGTAAATAAAAATGGTTTTGTTATCTTAAACTGATTTTCCCAAAAGAAAAATTTCTCTTCTGATGATTGGTCCACATTATTCCAAAATAAAACAATGAATTCACTCAAATGTCACGTTTGCTACTTAAGTTATTTGATTTTATTAATTTCTTGACAACTATGTGTTTGGCTGAGTTTGCCAATTCCACTGGAAGAAAAGGATGATTGTTCCCAATGAAAGGAATAAAAAAAAAATCACTCTTGATTTCTCCTCATGATGGTGTTAGCACTCTTATTTCAGCTTCAATGCTCAGCCATTCCTAGATCATATCTTTTTGTGGTTTATGATTATTTTAGGATAAAGAGGTACATTTAGTATAGGAATTGATACACAGACCTGGAACTTACAAACCTAAATTCAAATCCTACCCTTCTAAAAATAAAAAACAGCATGGTTGCTCAGTTTCTGCTGTCAGGAAATCCAATCTAGGGAGATTTCCCTGACACCTAGGTGAGATCTCAACCTAGGAGAGGGCTCTTGACCAATTGAGAAAGAATTCATGAGCAGGTCAAGCAGGTGCAAGCAAAGAGTAGTTTAATAAAGCAGAAGTACACATTCAAGGAGGGAGTGCAGGTGTGCTCCAGAGGTGAGCAGCAGAGTACTTCAGTAAAGCAAGTACACACTCAAGGAGGGCGTGCAAACATGTTCCAGAGATGAGCAGTGTGGCAGGGCTTGGGGTGGGTGGTCGTATAGCTGGGGTTTAAACAGGGCTGGAATATTCATCAGGATAGGCTGAGTTTTCTCAGAATAGGGAGGGGATTTCCAGGAAACAGGGTGATACCCTGTTTTTGTCCTTAGATGGTCTGCCTCGGGACTGTCATGGTGCAGGGATGTGTGAATTTTACTATGGTAATGAGTGTATAATGTATTCTGAAGTGAAGTCAGGGTCAACTTCTCCATGTTGGAACCAGTAAGTTTTAGCAGGTCTGTTATCTATACCCTCACTCACCATATCCCATGGGAACAGTTTACACAGAATGTTTAGAATATAAACAAGCATCTAGATGAATGCAAACACCAATCAAAGTCCCCAGCCCGCTCCCTGTTCATGTCTGGTTATTTACCTATTAAAACATTTCTATTTGTGTAAGATTTGAACACTGTCATTCATTCATTACTCATAAGGAAATCTATTGTGTCAGTTGGAAGTCATATTAACAAAAAGACAAATAAGATCTGGTAATGTTATATATACAATGCAATCATTACTATCTTATGTTATAATCTGAACATCAAAGTATTTTACATACAGCTGAATTTTAGTAATTCGAATTATATTATGGATAAGCATGTTTAGCATAGGCTTATGGAGAGTCAGCATATAGATTGAATTTCTGGCACTAACAATGTGTGACTGAAGAAATAAATTGATCTTTGTGTTAGCAAATTGCAGTGACCTGGATATCATAAATACAAGTTGGTTAATGATAAATAAAAAGTTTTCCATGGGTAGAAACTGCATATTTCAAGTACCCTGAATGCTGTTTGTCATTTACTTTGCAAAGTTTAAGGTTTTTTAAAATATAAAACTGGGATCAGAATATTATTTTCATAATTCAGTATCAAATAAGTAACAAATTATGGATCTTTAAACCTACTTTAAATGTAGATACAGAAATTTAAAAATTGCAACTTCCCCAAGAGGCATACCCAGTGTGACTGCCATGGATTTACTGGTTACCTCTGCTTGTAGTATTCCATCAGAACTATCTTTCTAAATATCTATTTGTTTTATCCCAATGACAAGTACTTGTAATTATAACCATTATAATACACAGTTGTGGTATGATTACAACTATATCTGGCCTTTCTTCCTTGTTCCTTGCACAGAGCTTCAAAAACCCTTGGAATTTGCTGAGTGATAGACTGTCTTTGTTATGCTAACAAGGTGACTCAGGACAGGACTCCTAGATAGCTTCAGGAAGAGGGTTAGTCACCAGGAAGACCAACCACATACAGGTTTAGAACTTTGGGTCAGCTCAACCTTCACGGGGAGGAGGTAGGCTGAAAAGATCAATCACAACGTCTTACAATTGAATCAATCATGTCTACGTAATGAAACCATCTGTGTACTCAGACCCAGGGGAGCTTGCTGGTTGGTGAACATAATGATATATAGGTGGCACATCCTGACTCCACAGGCACAGAAGCTCCTGTCCTCTGGACCTTCCCAGATTTTATTCCATGTATCTCTTCATCTAACTGTTCATTTGTATTCTTTACAATAAAATGGTAATCATAAGTATAGCATTTTCCTGAGTTCTGAATCATTCTAGTGAATTATTGAACCTGAAGAGGTTGAGGGAAGCTCTGACTGAATTTGTAGTAGGCTAGTGTGGGGAAAATGGAAATTTTATGGCCAGGATTCTCACCTGATCTTAATATCACCCACTGAATACGTGTGATGAGGTAAAACTTAGCCTGCTTGCATACCTCTTGGCCGTACTGCTTTAAGAAGAGATGTTCTGGAGCCCCATAGAACTAGGAAGAGAGAAGGAAGCCTAGAGAGGGAAGCAGGAGAGAGGGGACAGCAGAGCCTGGGGCTAAGACCAGGAGGGAGTGGAGACGAGCCACAAGTGGAGGCAGCAGCTGGGGAGCAGAGCCCGGAGCCAGGGCCAGAGACTGAGACAGGCGGATGGAAGTCTAGCGTTGGACCTCCTGCTGTAAGAATAAAGCTTGGTATGAGCCCCAACATTCTGTTGTCATTATCTGGTCTCACTGAGTTCATACTGAACTTTCCTGGAGTGGGGAACCCCTCCTTCCTGGAGCAACAGCTAGCCAGAAGTGTGGGTATTTTGGTGACACCCAAAACTTGTGATTGGCATCTGAAGTGGGGGCAGTCCTCTGAAAGACTTCATCCTAAACCTGTGGAGTCTGACTCTGACTGGGTAATTGGTGTCAGAATTTAATTAAATTATGGGACACCCAATTAATGTCAGAGAATTGGTGTTGAAACACAACAATGAATACTTGTATCTTGAGAACTGTAAACTTTTAGATTTATTTCATCCTGCCCCCTGAAATATGTAACCAAACAATTTAAAAAGTCTTTGAAGAAAATATGTCAGAGTGATGCCAAAAGCATTACTCCAGTTCCTTTTTTTCAAATGTTATTTTCATCATAAATAACAAGAACAGTTATTTAAAAATAACAACTATTACCTACTAATACATATACAGAAGGCACAGGGCATGAGATAACCATTGTACATTGTTTTTGTTGCAAAGATTTTTACAGAGGTCAAAAATGAAGCCAAATAGACTTTGATTTAATGGAAAAGGAAGAGCTAAAACGCCAAAAACCCAAAACACTAGAAATATAAAACACTAAAAATATAAAATGTGTTGCAGATAGAACTTTCTGTTTCATTAATGTCTTTATAAAATGTCTTTGTTAACTATACAATGTTAATTCTGGTATTTAAAATAGAATTTACATTAAACCTTAGATAAAAAGCATCCTGCTAATTTGTTTTTGCAATAAGAGATGCACTGCCATGAAAAAGATTGGATCATAAATTGACAGCCCTGTATACAAGACTAGACTAAGAGTAAAAAATCTTTGTAAACATTGGTGAATGCCACATGTTTTAAAGAATTATCAGTTTTCAAGACTGATGAGAAACAGATGAAATACACAGTAAAGTTGCCACAGGACTAAGTAAAAGTCCTATCCACTATTTTTACCAATAATTAATAGTCAGTAGTTCTAAAACATTTGTTAAATTTATTTACTAGAAACTGAGGGCTGTGGAGAGTTATATATAAAGAATAAATACTAAAGATTCAGGAAAAAATTGTCACTTTATTATACAATGCATTACACAATTAAAATAATTCATCTGGTGGTAAAATGTGAAAAATACATTTTCTAGCACACCATATCCACTTATCATAGGATAGGAAAATAAGTGGATTTAAATTTGGTGATTTAACCTATAGCTTTAAATCTTCAATAAACAAACTTGAAATTCCAAAATTTAATAATGAAAAAGCCATAACTGAAATGATGTCAACCCTGGATATGAATCTCTTACCAACACGATGAAAGCCCTACTTACAGCACTGCACCTCTGGTCAACAGCTGCATTTTTGTTTTAATAAAAGGTGAAAGGGTGCCAGCACACCAATGCGATCCAAGACATGGTTGCTACATGAGCAGTAGGATTAATTGCTTTTCCAGAAAGCTGAAGTAAGCTCTCCTTCCACTGTCCCATCAGGATCAGCTTCCATAAAACGAGTGTAATAAGATAATGTTTTACATACGCCAGTAACTCCTACCAGCAGTATTCAGCTAAACGAAGCCATCCATATTTATACCAATCAATAAAAACTTCATTGCTACATGTATTTTAGACATCACATTTTAGCTGTGTCTTTAAAGTGGAGATAGGGTAAGTTATAAAGAAGCAAAAGTATATTTTCCTTACTCCCTGAAGGATCTGTCTACCTTTCTTCTAATATCTTCCTTGACTAATGAGATGAGGAAAAAGAAACATGTATTAGGGATTTGGGAAAAAAAAAACTCTACCAATATAAAGTGTCTGATTCACAAAAATGTGAACTACAGATATTTTAATTGGCACCAAACTGGTCATACTAATTACAATTAGTATGATTTTATGATTGATGAGATTTAGAGATCATTTGTTTACCTCCTGTATAGCCTTGAGAAGGTACATTTAGGTTATGATACTTCGATGATTTTATAGGCTCACTACCATTTGCAAGTGAACACAGAAGACAAGGTTATTTCTAAATTTAAGAATAGCATGGAAGGGAGCAGAAAAAAGGTCACACTCCAAGCAGAAAAAGAATTCTTTTCTTCTGGTTCCACAGTCTGGAGCTTACTCACTAAATCACTTGGATTTCCAGACCACAACCTAAATTGCACCTTCTCATAGCTATGTATGGGATAATCAAATGATCTCTCCAAAATCCATCAATCATCTGGGAAACTATTAGAGAGGCTAAAAACCATAGATTTAGGTTGACTTCATAGGTACAAAAGTTCTGAGACTATTTTTGAAATTCTTGTTCATTTATAAAAATGACACAATGAACTATATTAGAAACTGAAGGTTTCTTTTACAGTTTTCTTTAAATAAAAAGATGAGTATTTCTCTTTAAGGCAACAAATGGATTACTGTCATCTAGTGAAATCTAAACCAAACCTAAAACCTCTTTCCTCACATAGATGCTGTTTGTTGAAATGACTTGAAGAATAATTTACATCTCTGCTTCAAATTTGGAGAAGCAAAAATAAAATTATGATATTAAACTAAACATTTTTAATTTTGCATGCCTTCTTAACCCGTGTGTGTGTGTGTGTGTGTGTATGTGTTTATGAAGCATTGAAAATACGTTAAAAGAAGAAATCTCTACTTTTACTCAGAAATATTCCATGATAGCTTTAGGCACAGTGATATTTAGAATAACACTATTTTCAAAGCAAGCAATCAGCTGCTTAAGATGTTTTAACAGTATCAGCCTGGATTTTCCAATTTCTTAATAAAATCATTTTTTATTTTAGCTTTTACCTACCCTGAGAAAAACATACAATACTATCACCCTCTATTATGATGTCTCTGATGATTTCCAAATGTTTCTTTACTATGCAGCAGAAGTATATGATTTCTGATCCAGATGCTTTAAAAAGCTATTCTAACAAAGAAACTTAATCTGAGCTGAACTTGGCACAGATTCTAAAAACCTATAGGATGATGTTTTGGAAGCTGCTCAAACAAAAACTGAAACAGAAATATGCATCCACAATCATATATCCCTAGCTGGTAGTAAAAAATGAAGGATACAGACTTTTTCCATAAATGTGGATGAATAGAAGTTAATGCTTGTAAAATACAGTGTAAGTACCAAAACAGTATTTGAGATTGATGCTTCTTTCTTAAAGCCAAAATATCCATTTAATTCACAAAAAGGAATAAATCAAAGAAAGAAAGATTATACTTATTCTTTTGAAAGCTAACCAGAGGCCTGGAGGACCATATGAAATAAGGAAATATTTTTGTTACAACATGCAACAAAATTACAGCATGATAGACTAAAAAAAATTAACATAGAGACAAGAGCACTTTGAGGCAATTTCTTTCAGTGAAAATGGAATAAGTAAGGTATAAAAGTTTCTGAGTTTCCTTTTGTGGTCCTAGAATGAAAGGAGAGGGAGACAGGGACAATAGAAATATTTGAAGAAATAAAACTTGAGTTTTCCCAAACACTCAAGAGATATCAGGCCACAAATTCAAGAAGTGCTAATATCCCAGGGATAATAAATATAAAGAAAAGCATAATAGGAGTCTCATAGTAAAACTGCTGAAAACCAAAGACAAAGAGAAAATCGTAAAAGTAACCAGAGGAAAGAAAGGACACATGACATTTCAATGAAAACAATGGAAGTCAGAAGACAATAGACTGTTACTTTTAAAGTGGTTATAGAAAATAACTCCAATCTAGAATTCTATACCCAGTGAAATGTCCTTCAAAAATGAAGGTGAAAGAGGAGCATTTTCAGATTAGATACTGAAAGAATTCATCACCAGCAGAAACACACTAAAAGAAACGCTATTGTATAAAAACATAATTTACTTTTGTACTTTGATATTGTACAATGAGACCTTATTCTATATATTTTTAAAAAAAGCAGACTTAGGTTCACAGAAAAACTGAGAGGAAGGTACAGAGATTCCCCATATACCCCTTGCTGCCACACATGTAGAGGCTTCCTCATCATCAACACCGCTCACCAGAGTGGGAATAGTTACCACTGATGACCCTACAATGAAAAATCATCATTATTCAAAATCCAGAGTTTACTTGAGGACTAACTCTTGATGCTGCACATTCTATCAGTATGGACAATTATATAAGGACAAGGATCCTTCATTATAATGCCAACAGAACATTTTTACTGCCCTAAACATTCTCTGTGTTCTACCCGTTCATTCCCTCATCCCTATCCTGACAACCACTGATCTTTTTACTGTCTCTGTAGTTTTGCCTTTTCCAGAATGTCATACAGTTGGAATCACACCAAATGTAGCCTTTTCAGAATGGCTTCTTATGCTTAGTAATATGCATTTAGGTTTCCTCTATGTCTTTACATCATTCAATAGCACTGAATATATTCCATTGACTGAATGTGCCAGTTGTTTTTTAATCCATTCACCTACTGAAGGACTTCCTTCAGTATATTTCTTTGTTAACTCTTCTTTGCTACCTAATTTTGGCAGTTACAAATAAAGCTAGTATAAACATCCATGTGCAAGTTTTTGTGTGGGCATAAGTTTTCAGTTCCTTTGAGTAAACACCAAGCAGTGAAACTGCTGGACTGTATGGGCAGAGAATGTATAGTTCTGTAAGAAACTGCCAAACTGTTGCCCAAAGTGGCTGTACCATTTTGCATTTCACAGCAATGAATGAGTTCCTGTTGCTCCATATCATTGGTAGCATTTGGTGTTGTCAGTATTCCTGATTTTGGCCATTCTCATAGGTGTGTGGTGGTATCCCATTGTTTTAATATGTATTAGTTGTTTTAATATGCCTTTCCCCAATAACATAGGATGTGGAGCAACTTTTCATGGCTTATTTGCCACCTGCATATCTTCTTTAGTAAGGTGTCTGTCTGTTAAGGTCTTTGGCCCATTTTTAAATTCGGTTGTTTATTTCTTCTTGTTGAGTTCTAAGAGTTCTTTTGGATAATAATCCTCAGAGGTGTCTTTTGCAAATATTTTCTACCAGCCTGTGGTTTGTCTTCTCATTCTCTCTTTTTTTAATCCCTCGCTTTTTTTATTGAAGTGTCACTGATATACAGTCTTATATTGGTTTCATGTCTTCTCTTTTGACATTTTCTTTCACAGAGCAGAAGTTTCAACTTTTAATGAAGTCTAGCTTACCAATTACTTCTTTCATGGATCATGTTTTTGATGTTGTAGCTAAAAGTCATTGCCATACAGTGTCATCGAGGTTGTTCTCCTAAGTTATCTTCTAGGAGTTTTATACTTTTGTGGTTTACATTTAGGCCTGTGGTCCATGCGAGTTAATTTGTGTCAAGACTGTAAGGTCTGTGTACAGCTTTATTTTTTTGCATGTGGATATCCAGTTGTTCCAGCACCATTTGTTGAAGAGACTATATTTTCTCTATTATGATGTTTTTGCTCCTTTGTCAAATATCAGTTGACTGTATTTATGAGGGTCTGTTTCTGGGCTCTGTATTCTGTTCATTGGATCTTTTTGGCTGTTATTTTGCAAACACTGCTCTATTTGGATTACTGTAGCTTTATAGTAAGTCTTGAAGTAAGGTAGTATCAGTCCTCTAATATTGTTCTCCTTCAATACTGTGCTGCCTATTTTGGATCTTTTACAACTTTTGGTAAACGTTAGAATCAGTTTGTTGATATCCATAAAGTAACTTGCTGTAATTCTGACTGGGATCACATAGGATCTACAGATCAAGATGAGAAGAACTTACATCTTGATAATATTGAGTCTACCTAACAATAAATATGGGATATCTCTCCATTTATTTAGTTCTTCTCTAATTTCATTCATCAGAATTTTGTAGTTTTCCTCATATAGATCCTGTATGTATCTTGTTAGATTTATAGCTAAGTATTTAATTTGGGGAGAGGTGTTAATGTAAATGATATTTTTTTTGTGTGTTTTTTTTTAACAATTTATTTTGGCATCATTAACCTACAATTACATGTGCAATATTATGGTGATTAAACTACCTCCTTCATCAGGTCGCCCCCACCAACCCTATTACACTCACTGTCCATCAGCGTAGTGAGATGCTATAGAATCACTACTTGTCTTCTCTGAGTTGTACAGCCCTCCCCGTGCCCACCCACCTTATGTCTGCTAATCGTAAGGCCCCTTTTATCCTCATATCCCTCCCTTCCCACCCTTCTTCCCCAGTCCCTTTCCCTTTGGTAACTATTAGTCCATTCTTGGGTTTTGTGAGTCTGCTGCTGTATTGTTCCTTCAGTTTTTTTCGTTGTTCTTATACTCGACATATGAGTGAGATCATTTGATACTTGTCTTTTTCTGCTTGGCTTATTTCACTGAGCATAATACCCTCTAGCTCCATCCAAGTTGTTACAAATGGTAGGATTTGTTTTCTTCTTATGGCTGAATAATATTCCATTGTGTATATGTACCACATCTTCTTAATCCATTCATCTACTGATGGACACTTAGGTGGCTTCCATTTCTTGACTATTGTAAATAGTGCTGCCATAAACAGGGGTGCATCTGTCTTTTTGAAACTGGGCTGCTGCGTTCTTAGGGTAAATTCCTAGGAGTGTGATTCCTGGGTCAAATGGTATTTCTCTTTTGAGTTTTTTGAGGAACCTCCATACTGCTTTCCACAATGGTTGAACTAATTTGCACTCCCACCAGCAGTGTAGGAGGGTTCTCTTTTCTCCACATCCTCGCCAACATTTGTTGTTGTTTGTGTTTTGGATGTTGGCCATCCTCACTGGTTTGAGGTGATATCTCATTGTGGTTTTAACCTGCATTTCTCTGATGATTAGCGATGTGGAGAATCTTTTTTTTTTTAACAATTTATTTTGGTATCATTAATCTACAGTTACATGTGCAATATTATGGTGATTAAACTACCCCTTTCATCAGGTCCCCCCTACCAACCCCATTACAGTCTCTGTCCATCAGCATAGTGAGATGCTATAGAGTCACTACTGGTCTTCTCTGAGTTGTACAGCCCTCCCCATGTCCCCCCTACCTTACGTCTGCTAATCGTAATACCCCTTTTACCCTGTTATCCCTCCCGTCCCATCCATTTTCCCCAGTCCCTTTCCCTTTGGTAACTATTAGTCCGTTCTTGGGTTCTGTGAGCCTGCTGTTGCTTTGTTCCTTCAGTTTTATTCTTTGTTCTTATACTCCACATATGAGTGAAATCATTTGATACTTGTCTTTTTCTGCTTGGCTTATTTCACTGAGCATAATACCCTCTAACTCCATCCATGTTGTTGCAAATGGTAGGATTTGTTTTCTTCTTATGGCTGAATAATATTCCATTGTGTATCTGAACCACATCTTAATCCATTCATCTACTGATGGACACTTAGGCTGCTTCCATTTCTTGGCTATTGTAAATAGTGCTGCAATAAACATAGGGGTGCATCTGTCTTTTGGAAACTGGGCTGCTGCATTCTTAGGGTAAATTCCTAGGAGTGGGATTCCTGGGTCGAATGGTATTTCTATTTTGAGTTTTTTGAGGAACCTCCATACTGCTTTCCACAATGGTTGAACTAATTTGCATTCCCACCAGCAGTGTAGGAGGGTTCCATTTTCTCCACATCCTCGCCAACATTTGTTGTTGTTTGTGTTTTGAATGTTGGCCATCCTCACTGGTGTGAGGTGATATCTCATTGTGGTTTTAATCTGCATTTCTCTGATGACCAGCGATGTGGAGCATCTTTTCATGTGCCTTTTGGCCATCTGAATTTCTTCTTTAGAGAAGTGTCTATTCATGTCCTCTGCCCATTTCTTAATTGGATTATTTGCTTTTTGTTTGTTAAGGTGCGTGAGTTCTTTGTATATTTTGGATGTCAACCCCTTACCAGATACATCATTTATGAATATATTTTCCCATATTGTAGGATGTCTTTTTGTTTTACTGATGGTGTCCTTTGCTATACAGAAGGTTTTCAACTTGATATAGTCCCATTTGTTCATTTTTGCTTTTGTTTCCCTAGCCCAGGGGGATACGTTCATGAAGAAGTCGCTCATGTTTATGTCCAAGAGTTTTTTGCCTATGTTTTTTTCTAAGAGTTTTATGGTTTCATGACTTACATTCAGGTCTTTGATACACCTTGAGTTTATCTTTGTGTATGGGGTTAGACAGTAGTCCAGTTTCATTCTCTTACGTGTAGCTGTCCAGTTTTTCTAACACCAGCTGCTGAAGAGGCTGTCATCTCCCCATTGTATATCCAAGGCTCCTTTATCAAATATTAATTGACTGTAGGTGCTTGGGTTAATGTTTGGATTCTCTATTCTGTTCCACTGGTCTGTGGGTCTGTTTTGTGCCAGTACCAAATTGTCTTGATTACTGTGGCTTTGTAGTAGAGCTTGAAGTCAGGGAGTATAATTCCTCGTTTGATTCCTCCTTCTCAGGATTGCTTTGGCTATTCGGCGTCTTTTCTTGTTCCATATGAATTTTAGAATGATTTGTTCCAGTTCATTGAAGAAAGCTGTTGGTAGTTTGATAGGGATTGCATTGAATGTGTAGATTGCTTTAGGTAGTATAGCCATTTTGACAATATTTATTCTTCCTAGCCAAGAGCATGGGATGCATTTCCATTTGTTAGTGTCTTCCTTAATTTCTCCTAGGAGTGTCTTGTAGTTTCCAGAGTACAGGTCTTTCACTTCCTTCGTTAGGTTTATTCCTAGGTATTTTATTCTTTTAGATGCAATTGTGAATGGAATTCTTTTTCTGATTTCTCTTTCTGTTAGTTCATCATTAGTGTATAGGAAAGCAACAGATTTCTGTGTGTTAATTTTATATCCTGCAACTTTGCTGAATTCAGATATTAGTTCTAGTAGTTTTGGAGTGGAGTCTTTAGGGTTTTTTATGTACAGTATCATGTCATCTGCAAATAGTGACAATTTGACTTCTTTACCAATCTGGATGCCTTGTATGTCTTTGCTTTGTCTGATTGCCGTGGCTAGGACCTCCAGTACTATGTTGAATAACAGTGGAGAGAGTGGGCACCCCTGTCTTGTTCCCGATCTTAGATGAAAAGCATTCCCGATCTTAGATGAAAAGCTTTCAGCTTCTCGCTATTAAGTATGATATTAGCTGTGGGTTTGTCATATACAGCCTTTATGATGTGGAGGTACTTGCCGTCTATACCCATTCTGTTGAGAGTTTTAATCAAAAATGGATGCTGAATTTTGTCAAATGCTTTTTCAGCATCTATGGAGATGATCATGTGGTTTTTGTCCTTCTTTTTATTGATGTGATGGATGATGTTAATGGATTTTCGAATGTTGTACCGTCCTTGCATCCCTGGGATGAATCCCACTTGATCATGGTGTATGATCCTCTTGATGTATTTTTGAATTCGGTTTGCTAATATTTTGTTGAGTATTTTTGTATTTACGTTCATCAGGGATATTGGTCTGTAATTTTCTCTTTTAGTGAGGTCTTTGCCCGGTTTTGGTATTAGAGTGATGCTGGCTTCATAGAAAGAGTTTGGAAGTATTCCCTCCTCTTCTACTTTTTGGAAAACTTTAAGGAGAATGGATGTTATTTCTTCTCTATATGTCTGGTAGAATTCAGAGGTGAATCCACCTGGTCCGGGGGTTTTGTTCTTGGGAAGTTTTTTGATTACCGATTCAATTTCGTTGCTGCTGATTGGTCTGTTTAGTTTTTCTGTTTCCTGCTTGGTCAGTCTTGGAAGGCTGTATTTTTCTAAGAAGTTGTCCATTTCTTCTAGGTTTTGGAGCTTTTTAGCATATAGATGCTCGTAATATTCTCTTATAATTCTTTGTATTTCTGTGGGGTCCGTCGTTATTTTTCCTTTCTCATTTCTGATTCTGTTTATGTGTGTAAATTCTCTTTTTCTCTTAATAAGTCTGGCTAGGGGTTTATCTATTTTGTTTATTTTTTCAAAGAACCAGCTTTTGGTTTCACTGTTTTTATCAATTGTTTTATTCTTCTCAATTTTATTTATTTCTTCTCTGATCTTTATTATGTCTCTCCTTCTGGTGACTTTGGGCCTCATTTGTTCTTCTTTTTCCAATTTCAATAATTGTGTCTTTAGACTGTTCATTTGGGAATGTTCTTCCTTCTTTAAATAGGCCTGGATTGCAATATACTTTCCTCTTAAAACTGCCTTTGCTGCGTCCCACAGAAGTTGTGGCTTTGTGTTGTTGTTGTCATTAGTCTCCATATATTCTTTGATTTCTGTTTTGATTTGGTCGTTAACCCATTGATTCATTAGGAGAATGTTGTTAAGTCTCCATGTATTTGTGAGCCTTTTTGATTTCTTTCTAAAATTTATTTCTAGTTTTATACCTTTGTGATCTGAGAAGTTGGTTGGTAGGATTTCAATATTTTTGAATTTACTGAGGTTCTTCTTGTGGCCTAGTATGTGGTCTATTCTGGAAAATGTTCCATGTGCACTTGAGAAGAATGTGTATCCTGCTGCTTTTGGGTGCAGAGTTCTGTAGATGTCTTTTAGGTCCATCTGTTCTAGTGTGTTGTTCAGTGCCTCTGTGTCTTTACTTATCCTCTGCCTGGTTGATCTATCCTTTGGAGTGAGTGGTGTGTTAAAGTCTCCTAAAATAATTGCATTGCTGTCTATTTCCTCCTTCACTTCTGTTAGTATTTGTTTCACATATGCTGACGCTCCTGTGTTGGGTGCATATGTATTTATAATGGTTAGATCTTCTTGTTGGACTGACCCCTTTATCATTATGTAATGTCCTTCTTTATCTCTTGGTACTTTCTTCATTTTGAAGTCTATTTTATCTGATACAAGTATTGCAACACCTGCTTTTTTCTCTTTGTTGTTTGCATGAAATATCTTTTTCCATCCCTTCACTTTAAGTCTCTGTATATCTTTAGGTTTGAGGTGAGTCTCTTGTAAGCAGCATATAGATGCGTCTTTCTTTTTTATCCACTCTGTTACTCTGTGTCTTTTGATTGGTGCATTCAGTCCATTTACATTTAGGGTGATTATTGATAGATATGTACTTATTGCCATTGCTGGCTTTAGATTCGTGGTTACCAAAGGTTCAAGGGTTGCTTCTTTACTATCTAAGAATCTTACATAACTTTCTTGTTAAGTTATTGTGAATGCCATCTGATATTTCTTTATCTCTCCTTTCCTATTCTTCCTCCTCCTTTCTTTATATATTAGGTGTTTTATTCTTTGCCTTTAGTTAGTATTTCGATGGTCTGCTTTCTTTGCCAAGATTTTATTTTCTCTGGTGACATCTTTTTAGCCTTAGGGGTGCTTCCCTCTAGAGCAGTCCCTTTAAGATATCCTGTAGTGGTGGTTTATGAGAGGCAAACTCTCTCAACTTTCGTTTGTCTGGAAATTGTTTAAGCCCTCCGTCATATTTAAATGATAATCGTGCTGGATACAGTATTCTTGGTTCGAGGCCCTTCTGTTTCATTACGTTAAATATATCATGCCATTCTGTTCTGGCCTGTAAGGTTTCTCTTGAGAAGTCTGATGACAGTCTGATGGGTTTTCCTTTGTAGGTGATCTTTTTTCTCTCTCTAGCTGCCTTTAATACTCTGTCTTTATCTTTGACCTTTGCCATCTGAATTATTATGTGTCTTGGTGTTGTCTTCCTTGGGTCCCTTGTGTTGGGAGATCTGTGGGCTTCTGTGGACTGCAAGACTATTTCCTTCCCCAGCGTGGGAAAGTTTTCAGCAATTATTTCTTCAAAGACACTTTCTATCCCTTTTTCTCTCCTCTTCCTCTGGTACTCCTATAATGCGAATATTGCTCCGTTTGGATTGGTCACACAGTTCTCTTAATATTCTTTCATTCTTAGAGATCCTTTTATCTCTCTCTGCCTCAGCTTCTCTGTATTCCTGTTCTCTGTTTTGTATTTCATTGACAGTGTCTTGTACCTCATCCAGTCTGCTGTTAAGCCCGTCAATGGCTTGTCTCATTTCTGCATAGTCTTTCCTCATTTCCTCCCTCAGCTCTTGCACATTTTTCTGTAGATCCGTCAGCATGGCTATGACTTTTATTCTGAATTCTTTTTCAGGAAGACTGTGCATGTCCATTCCTTCAGGTTCTCTCTCAGGGGTTGTGTGTGTCTGAAGCTTTGTCTGTATCATATTCTTCTGTCTTCTCATCACTATAGAGTTGGTTGTTGGTAGTTGTCACGTATGTCAGCTGGGCTGTTTATGACCGCCTCCCTAGCTGCCGAGTCCTCTCAGGTGTGGCTGCATGGTGTGCGCTTTCCTGTGTGTTCTGGTCTCTCTTTTAGGAACAGCTGCATTTGCTATGTTTTCGTGGATAAATATAATGTTGGGAGGAAAATTCTGCTGCTCCGTTCATGCCGCCATCTTCCTGGAACTCCCCTGATGATTCTTTATTTCTCTTCCTTCTTACTATTCCTCCTCCACTCTATCTATGTTAGGTGTTTTATTCTGTATTCTTTTGTGTTTCCTTTGACTGCTTTTGTGGATAGCCGATTTTATTTTTTGCCTTTAATTAGTATTTGGTTGATATTATTTCTTTGCTGTGATTTTATTTTCTCTGGTGACATCTATTTAGCCTTAGGAGAACTTCCATCAAGAGAAGTCCCTTTCAAATACCCTGTAGAGGTGGTTTGTGGGAAGCAAAGTCCCTCAACTTTTGCTTTCTGGAAATTGTTTAATCCCTCCCTCATATTTAAATGATAATCTTGCTGGATACAGTATTCTTGGTTCAAGGCTCTTCTGTTTCTTTGCATTAAATATATCATGCCATTCTCTCTTGCCTGTAAGGTTTCTGTTGAGAAGTCTCATGATAGCCTGAATGGTTTTCCTTTATAGGTGATCTTTTTCTCTCTATGGCTGCCTTTAATACTCTGTCTTTGTCTTTGATCTTTGCCATTTTAATTATTATATGTCTTGGTGTTTTCCTCCTTGCTTCCCTTGTGTTGGGAGTTCTGTGGGCTTCTATGGTTGGAGAGACTATTTCCTTCCCCAGGTTGGGGAAGTTTTCAGCGTTTCTTCAAAGACACTTTCTATCCCTTTTTCTCTTCTTCTTCTGGTACCCCTATTATGCGAATATTGTTCCGTTTAGGTTGGTAACACAGTCCTCTTAATATTCCTTCATTCCTAGAGACCCTTTTATCTTTCTCTGCCTCAGCTTCTCTGTTTTCCTGCTCTCTGGTTCCTGTTCCTTTAACAGTCTCTTGCACCTAATCCAGTCTGCTCTTGAGTCCTTCCATAGATTGTTTCATTTTTGTTATCTCCCTCCAGACTTCATTCCTTAACTCTTGCCTATTTCTCTGCAGCTCCATCAGCATGGTTATGACTTTTATTTTGAATTATTTTTCAGGAATATTGGTTATATCTATCTCACCATGTTTTCTCTCTGGCATTGTCTGAGTCATTTTAGACTGGACCAAAATCTTCTGCCTTTTCATGGCGATAGAAGTGATTGCCAGAAAGTGGTGCATGTGTCAGCTGGAAGAACAGAGTCCCTTCATGCTTGCTGGTTGCCTTGCCTTTCTCCCTTGCCTGTACTGGTTACCCACACACAGGGAGCAGTCTCTGGGTTTATTTCCTGAGCTGCCAAGGGCAGGGCAGCCCTCAGGCTGGCCTAGCACACTGCTGGGGCTTGCAGGTGCACTGGGTGTGTTCTTCTGTGGAATGGCGCCCCTTTGTGTCTTCCAGACTTTGCCCCAGCTTCCTCTGCCAGGCAGCTGTGCGCTGGGGGCAGCCTCTGGGTCTGGCCTGGTTAGCTGCATGCTGAAAGAAGACTCTGTATGGTTGCTGTGGGTGGCGCTGCTCCCTGGCTGCTCCGCAGCAGTGGCAGGTCAGCTGGACTGCTTGCAGTGCTGTCAGGGGGTAATGAACGGCAGGTTGCTTGTTGTTGTGAGGGGCTTCGGAGCTGCGTTGCCACCCAGAGGGTCAGGGCACCTGAAGTTCCTTAAGATTCCCAACCTGTTGGGCTGAGTGTGCCGGGACAAGTTTGTCCACCTGTTGAGCCCTTGTCCCTTTAAGACTTTTAAAGTGCCCGCTTTGCTTTTTTCCCAGGGTAGCCAGCTGTGGGGACCTGCTTGCAGTCTCCATATAGGATTTTACTTTTCCATTTCTCTAATATCCAGTACACCATGCAATGTGTGTCTGTGCTCCGGGTTCAGATCACTAGTGCTGGTTATTTAGCAGTGCTGTGCTTCCACTCCCTCCCAACCCTGATTCTTTTCCTCCCGCCGGTGAGCTGGGAGGTGGGAGTGCTCGGGTCCCACTGGGTCATGGCTTTGTATCTTATCCTTTTCATTGGATGCTGAGTTCTCGCAGATGTAGATGTAGCCTGGCTATTGTACTGTATCTTCTGGTCTCTCTTTTAAGAATAGTTGTACTGGCTGTATTTTCAAAATATATATGGTTTTGGGAGGAGATTTCCGCTGCCCTACTCAAGCCGCCATCTTCTCCCAGAGTCTCTACTGATATATACTCTTATGAAAAACATTGCAGTTACTACATTCACCCACATTATCAAGTCCCCCACATACCCCATTGAAGTCACAGTCCATCAGTGTAGTATGATACCACAGAGTCACTACTTGTCCTCTCTGTGTTACACTGTCTTCCCTGTGACCCCCCCCACACACACCATGTGTACCAATCATAATGCCCCTGAATACCTTTCTCCCTCCCTCCCCACCCACTCTCACCCACCTCTCCCCTTTGATAACCCCTACTCCCTTCTTGGAGTCTGTGAATCTGCTGCTGTTTTGTTCCTTCAGTTTTGCTTCGTTTTTATACTCCTCAAATAAGGGAAATCATTTGGTACTTGTCTTTCTAATCACTTCTAACGTGAGTCCTATCACAATCCCAGCAACAGCTTTTGTAGATATACACAAGATTATTCTAAAATTTATGTGGAAAGGCAAAGGAAGTACAATAACTATAACAATCTTGACAAGAAGAATAAAGTGGGAGAAGCCACTCTAGCTTTTAAGGCTACTATATAACTACAATAATCAAGACAGTGATATTTTTGGAGGAATAGGCACAGAGATCAACGCAACAGAACAGAGAATCCAGAAATATAAATATGATCAACTAATTTTTCACAGAGATGCAAAAGCAATTCAATGGATGAAAGAGAGCCTCTTCAACAAACAGTGCTGAGCAATTAGACATCTTAGGCAAAGAAATAAACCTGAACCTAAACCTCAAAATGGATCATGGACTTAAATGTAAAATATAAAGCTATAAAAGTTTTAGGAAAAAACAGAAAATTTTAGATCCATAGCTAAATAACTCCTGACACTAAAACACAATCCACAGAGAAAAAATAAATTGTTTCTCTAAACTTGATTTCAATAAAGGTTTAAAACTCTTGCTTTTTGAGTACAAAGAGGATGAAAAGATAAGCTGCAGACTGGGAGAAAATATTTGATAACCAAATATTATAAGAAAAGAACTGAATTTAAGCATAAAGAATTCTCAAAACTCAAAAGGAAAAAAAAAAACAAGCAATACAATTAGAAAATAGGAAAAAGATATTGAAGAGACATGTCAACAAAGAAAATATACAGACAGGAAATAAGCCCATGAAAAGATGTCCATCACTAGCCATTAAGGAAAAGAAATTAAGACCATGATGAGATATCACTATATACCTATCAAAATGGCTATAATAAAACAGTAACAATATAAAATATTGACAAGAATGCAGAGGTACTGATTCTTCAACACATTGCAGAAGACAATATAAAATGTTATAGCCTCTGGCAAATATTTTGGCAATTCCTTAATAAACTAACCATATACTTACCATGCAACCCAACAATTGAAATTCTGGGCCTTCATCTCAGAAATACGATAACATATGTCCACACTAAAACCTACACATGATAGATCATGACAGCATTATTTGCAATAACCCCAAACTGGAAACAACCAAAGTGTTCTACAATAGGTGAATAGTAAAAAAATACCATGAAATACTATTCAACAATAAAAAGAATGAAGCAATCCTGGCCCAAGAGATTGGCTTAAAGATGGCAGCGTGAGAGGTGAGACAGAAACATCCTCCAAAAACCACATATATTATGAAAATATACTAAATACAACTAATCCTGAAAGAGCAACAGGAAAGAAGGCTGCGGTAAACTGCCTACACCTGGGGAACAGAACAGACCTCATGGAAAAGGGAAATGTACCAAAGCTATGATCTTCCTGCTGCACTCAGCTCAGCAGGTTGGGAACTTTCAGGAGCTTCATGGGCTCCACCCCCATGGCTGGCAATGCAGATGCATGGCCCACCACTGCAATAAGCAGCTGGCACTCGCTTGCAAACTGGCTGCCCCTGCCATTGCGCCAGACCAGCTAGAGGGCGGCCCCAACTATAGCAGCTACAAATACATAGCATAAAGGCTCTTCCCTGCATGCTTCATCCGCTAGCCCTGGCAGCGCAGGCATGCACTACAACTGGGAAGCATGAAAGAGCTCTTTCCTCCCAGCAGGCACCAGCGCCACTCACCTGCAACTATCGCCATTGATCCAGGGGCTAAGCAGCTCCAGACAGTAGAGTTTCTTGGCTCTAGAGGGTGCCACCTACAAATATGAAACGTCAAAAGAACTTAGTTCAACCCAAAATCCCAGAAACACCAGAAAGAGCGCAAAGTGAAACTAAACTCAACAATCTTCCTGAAAGAGATTTCAAAATAAAAATCTTAAACATGCTCACAGAGCTACAGAAAAATATTCAAGATTTCAGGGAGGAATCCAATAAAGAGACAGAAACTTTGAAAAAATACAGTACCCTAAATGAAACATACAATAGAGGGATTTAAAAGCAGATTAG
The DNA here is from genome assembly GCA_029783875.1 of Phataginus tricuspis. Classification (NCBI taxonomy): domain Eukaryota; kingdom Metazoa; phylum Chordata; class Mammalia; order Pholidota; family Manidae; genus Phataginus; species Phataginus tricuspis. Next base: position 7,921,905 of record JAQQAC010006923.1, on the reverse strand, counting down.
ATGAAGTAAAGGAGACGGTAAATGAAAGATAAATTAGAGACGAGAAATACAAAGAAACTGAGGAAGAGAGAGAAAAAAGGATCTCTAGGAATGAAGAATATTGAGAGAACTGTGTGACCAATCCAAAAGGAACAGTATTCACCTTATAGGGGTACAAGAATAAGAAGAGAGAGAAAAGGGGATAGAAAGTGTCTTTGAGGAGGTAATTGCTGAAAAGTTCCTCAGTCTGGGAAAGAAGATAGCCTTTCAGGCCATGGAGGTGCACAGATCTCCCAACACAAGGGACCCAAGGAAGACAACACCAAGACATATAATAATTAAAATGGCAAAGATCAAAGATAAGGACAGACTTTTTAAAGGAACTAGAGAGAGAAAAAGTCACATACAAGGGCAAACTAATAAGGCTATCACCAGACTTTACAACAGAAAGCTTACAGGCCAGAAGGGAGTGGCATGATATATTTAATGCAATGAAGCCAAAGCCCTCAAACCAAGAATACTCTACCCAGCAAGATAATCATTTAAATTTGAAGAGGGGATTAAACAATTTCCAGAGAAGCAAAACTGAGAAACTTTACCTCCCATAAACCGTCTCTACAGTGTATTTTGGAGGGATTGCTATAGATGGAAGTGTTCCTAAGGCTAAAGAGCTGTCACCAGAGAAAATAAAACCACAGTAAAGAAAGTAGAACAATTAATTACTAAGAATATGCAAAACTAAATAAACTATCCCAAAAGTCAGTCAAGGGACAGAAAAAGAGTACTGAATATGATACCTAATATATAAAGAATGGAGGAGGAAGAAAAAGGAGGTAAAAAAAAAAAAGAAGCTTTAGATTGTGTTTGTAATAGCAGACTAGATAAGTTAAACGAGACTGTTAGATAGTAAGGAAGTTACCCTAGAACCTTTGGTAACCATGAATCTAAAGCCTGCAATGGCAATAAGTATATATCTATCAATAATCACCCTAAATGTAAATGGTATGAATGCACCAATCAAAAGACATAGAGTCACTGAATGGATAAAAAAATGAGACCCATCTATATGCTGCCTACAAGAGACTCACTTCAAACCAAAAGACATACACAGACTGAAAGTAAAGGGATGGCAAAAGATATTTCATGCAACTAATAGGGAGAAAAAAGCAGGAGTTGCAGTACTTGTATCAGACAAAATAGACTTCAAATCAAAGAAAGCGATGAGAGACAAAGAAAGATATTACATAGATATAAAGGGGTCAGTCGAACAAGAGGATATAACCATTATAAATACCTATGCACACAACACAGGAGCACCTATATATGTGAAACAAATACTAACAGAATTAAAGGGGGAAATAGAATACAATGTATTCATTCTAGGAGACTTTAATACATCACTTTTTCCAAGGGACAGATCAAGCATACAGAAAATAAGTAAGGGGACAGAGGCATTGAACAACACATTAGAACAGGTGGACCTAACAGACATCTACAGAACTCTACACCCAAAAGAAGCAGGATACACATTCTTCTCAAGTGCACATGGAATATTTTCAAGAATAGATGATATGCTAGGCAACAAAAACAGCTTTAGTATATTCAAAAAGGTTGAAATTGTACCAAGCAATTTCTGAGACCACAAAAGTATGAAACTACAAATAAATTATGCAAAGAAAATGAAAAAGCAAACAAACACATGGAAGCTTAACCACATGCTCCTAAATAATCAATGGATCAATGATCAAATAAAAGCAGAATGAGCAATATATGGAGACAAATGACAACAATAATTCAGTACCACAAAATCTGTGGGACGTAACAAAGGCTGTGCTAAGAGGAAAGTATATTGCAATACAGGCCTACCTCCAGAAAGGAAAACAATCGCATATGAACAGTCTAAACTCACAATTAATGAAACTAGAAAAAGAATAAAAGAGGCACAAAGTCAGTGGAAGAAGGGAAATAATAAGATTAGAGCAGAAATCAATAAAATCAAGATTAATAAAACAATAGAAAGAATAAGTGAAACCAAAAGCTGGTTCTTTGAAAAATTAAATGAATAGATAAACCCATAGCCAGACTTACCAAGAAAAAAAGAGAGTCTACACACATAAACAGAATCAGAAATGAGAAAGGAAAAACCACTAAGGACACCACAGAAATACAAAGATGTCTTAGAGAATACTATGAAAATTATATGCAAACAAACTGGATAACCTAGAAGAAATGGACAACTTTCTAGAAAAATACAACCTTCAAAGGCTGACCCAGGAAGAAATAGAAAAACTGAACAGACCAATTACCAGCAACTAAATTGAATTGGTAATCAAAAAACTACCTAAGAACAACTCCTGGACCAGATGGCTTCACCACTGAATTTTATCAAACCCATCCTCCTTAAACTTTTCCAAAAAATAGAAGAGGAGGGAATACCTCCAAACTCATTCTATGAGGCCAGCATCACTCTAGTACCAATACCAGGCAAAGACACCACAAAAAAAGAAAATTACAGACCAGTATCCCTGATGAACATAGATGCAAAAATACTCAACAAAATTTTACCAAACCGAATACAAAAATACATAAAAAAGATCATCATTCATGATCAAGTAGGACTTATTCCAGGGACGCAAGGATGGTACAATATTAGAAAATCCATCAACATCATCCAAAACATCAACAAAAAGGAGGACAAAAACCACATGATCATCTCCATAGATGCCAAAAAAGCATTCAACAAAATTCAACATCCATTCATGATAGAAACTCTCAACAAAATGGGTATAGAGGGCAAGTACCTCAACATTATAAAGGCCATATATGACAAACCCACAGCCAACATCATACTTAACAGTGAGAACCTGAAAGCTTTTCCTTTAAGATCAGGAAAGGGCAAGGATGCCCACTCTCCCCATTTTTATTCAAGATAGTACTGGAGGTCCTAGCCATGGCAATCAGACAACACAAAGAAATAAAAGGCATCCAGATTGGCAAGCAAGAAGTTAAACTGTCCCTGTTTGCAGATGACATGATATTGTACATAAAAAACCCTAAAGAATCCACTCCAAAACTATGAGATCTTATATCTGAATTCAGCAAAGTTTCAGGATACACAATTAATACACAGAAATTGGTGGCAATCCTATACACTAACGATGAACTGGCAAAGAGAGAAATCAGGAAAACAATTCCATTCACAATTGCACCAAAAAGAATAAAATACCTAGGAGTAAACCTAACCAAGGAAGTGAAAGACCTATACCCTGAAAAGTACAAGACACTCATGACAGAAATTAAGAAGATACCTATAAATGGAAACACATCCATGCTCATGGATAAGAAAAATTAACATTATTAAAAGGGTCATCTTACCTAAGGCAATCTACAGATTCAATGCAATCCCTATCAAAATACCAACAGCATTCTTCAACGAACTAGAGAAAATCGTTCTAAAATTCATATGGAACCACAAACAACACCAAATATCCAAAGCAATGCTGAGACTGAAGAATAAAGCTGGGGAGATTACCCCCCCCCAACTTCAAGCTCTACTACAAAGCACAGTAATCAAGACAATTTGGTACCAGCACAAGAACAGACCCACAGACCAATGGAACATATTAGAGAGCCCAGATATAAACCCAAACATATATGGTCAATTAATATACGATAAAGGAGCCATGGACATACAACGGGGAAATGACAGCCTCTTCAACAACTGGTGTTGGCAAAACTGGACAGGTACATGCAAGAGAATGAAACTAGATTATTATCTATACCCATACACAAAAGTAAACACAACATGGATCAAAGACCTGAATGTAAGTCACGAAAACATAAAACTCTTAGAAGAAAACATAGGCAAAATTCTCTTGAATATAAACCCGAGCAACTTTTTTCTGAACGCATATCCTTGGGCAAGGGAAACAAAAGCAAAAATGAACAAGTGGGACTACATCGAGATAAAAAGCATCTACCATCAGCAGAACAAAAAGGCATCCTACAGTTTGGGAGAATGAGAATATTTGTAAATGACCTATCCGACAGGGGTTAACATCCAAAATATGTAAAGAACTCACATGTTGTAACACCCAAAAAGCAAATAACCCAATTAAAAAATGGGTGGAGGATATGAACAGATACTTCTCCAAAACAGAAATCCATATGGCCAACAGGCACATGAAAAGATGTTCCACATCCCTAATCATCAGGAAAATGCAAATAAAAACCACAATGAGATATCACCTCACACCAGTTAGGATGGCCAAAATCAAAAAGACAAGAAACAACAAATGCTGGCAAGGATGCAGAGAAAGGGGAACCTCCTACACTGCTGGTGGGAATGTAAATTAGTTCAACCATTGTGGAAAGCAATATAGAGGTTTCACAAAAAATTAAAAATAGAAATACCAGTTGACCCACGAATTGCACACCTAGGAATTTACCCAAAGAAAACAAGATCACATATTCAAAAAAGACATATGCACCCGTATGTTGATCGCAGCACTATTTACATTAGCCAAGATATGAGGCAACCTAAGGGTTCATCAATAGATGAATGGATAAAGAGAAGTGGTACATACACACAATGGAATTTTATTCAGCCACAAGAAGAAAACAAATCCTACCATTTGCAACAAGATGGATGGAGCTAGAGGGTATTATGCCCAGTGAAATAAATCAGGTGGAGAAGGACAAGTACCAAATGATTTCACTCACCTGTGGAGTATAAGAACAAAGCAAAACTGAAGGAACAGAGCTGGGATTCAAGAGGGCAGTGTAAGAGGTGAGACAGAGAACTCCTAATAAAACCACAGATAGTGTGATAATATAGTTAATACAACGAACCCTAAAACAGCAACAGGAAAGAAGGCTGCACCAGAGTGCATATAGACCTCACGAACAGAGCAGACCTCACAAAACAGGGTAACATATGAAAGCCTTGATCTGGTGGGAAGTGAGCCCTCCCCCCCCACCAGCTCATCTGGTGGAAGAGAAACGGAGTGGGGGAGGGTGTGGAAGCTTGGGACCGCTGAACACCTAGCCCTGGAGATCTGCTTTGCGATCAGAAAACTACACTGTGTGGTGCTATGGAGGATGGGGAGCTGGGACAGGCGGAGTACTTGAGAGACATATTCCGGCCGTTTGTGGAGAACGGGATCCACACATCGCCGCTCTGAGATAAGGGACAGGCAGGCAGTCCGAGAGGCTTCCTAGCAGTGAGAGGGCTGCTGAAGGTGCGGGGTTTGCAAGGAGTTTGCTGTGCGGGAGAAGGGATAGGGGGACAAGGTTGTCTGGGTGTGCTCTGCCCAGTAGATCGGGAACTTTGGGGAGCTTCAGGCGCTCCTTCCCCCTGGCCAGCTACTCAGCTCTGAGGCCCCCACTGTGACATGCAGCCTGCAGAGCTTCCCTCCACCGGCTGGCAAACCAGCAGTCACTGCTCTGGCATCAGGCCAGCCAGAGGGAGGCCCCACCTACAACAGCTAGGTATGCCGAGCACAGAAGCTTACACCTGTGTGCTTGGCCCACTGGCTCTGATACTGGAGACAGGTAGGGCAGACAGCAGTCAGGAAACAGATCTTTCCTCCACTCAGGCACCAGCTCCACTCCCTTATGACCCCCAGCCTCACTCTAGGAGCTGAGCAGCTCCAGAGACTAGAGCTTCTGGGCAACAGAGGGCACCACACAGAAATATAAAATGTCATAAGAACATGGTACAGACCAAAATTTCACAAACACCAGAAAAAGAGCCAAATTAAACTGAACTCCCAAATCTTCCTGAAAGAGAGTTCAAAATAAAAATCATAAACATGCTTATAGAGGTACAGAAAAATATTCAAGAACTCAGGAACGAATTTATGACAGAGACTCAATCATTAAGAAATTCTATATCTGAAATAAAACATACAATGGAGGGATTTAAAAGCAGATTAGATGTAGTAGAAGAGACGGTAAATGGAATAGAAATTAGAGAAGAGGAATAAAAAGAAGCTGAGGTACAAAGTGAAAAAATAATCTCTAAGAATGAAAGAATATTGAGAGACCTCTGTGACCAATCCAAATGGAACAATATTCGCATAATAGGGGTAACAGAAGAAGAAGAGAGAGAAAAAGGGATAGAAAGTGTCACTGAGGAGGTAATTGCTGAAAACTTCCCCAACCTGGGGAAGTAGATAGTCTCTCAGGCCATGGAGGTGCACAGATCTCCCAACACAAGGGACCAAAGGAAGACAATATCAAGACATATAATAATTAAAATGGCAAAGATCAAGGATAAAGACAGACTTTCAAAAGCAGCTAGAGAGAGAAAAAACATCACATATAAAGGCAAACTCATCAGGCTATCATCAGATTTCTCAACAGAAACCTTACAGGACAGAAGGGAATGGTGTGATATATTTAATGCAATGAAGCAGAAGGGCTACGAACCAAGGATACTCTACCTGACAAGGTTATCATTTAAATTTGAAGGAGGGATTAAACAATTTTCAGATAAGCAAAAGCTGAGAGAATTTATAACTTCCCACAAACCACCTCTACAGTGCATTTTGGAGGGACGTCTATAGATGGAAGTATTCCAAAGAATAAATAGATGTCACCCAAGGGACAGACAAAGAGTACAGAATGTGATTCATAACATACAAAAGAAGGAGGAGGAAGAAAAAGGAGGAAAAAAAAAATCTTTAGGTTTTGTTTGTAATATCATACGAAATGAGTTAAATTAGACTGTTAGATAGTAAGGGAATTACCTTTGATTCTTTGGTAACCACAAATCTAAAGCCTGCAATGGCAATAAGTGCATACCTATTTATAATCACCCTAAATGTAAATCGTCTGAATGCACCAATCAAAAGACATAGACTGAATGGATAAAAAAACAAGACCCACCTATATGCTGCCTGCAAGAGACTCACTTCAAACCCAAAGACATACACAGACTGAAAGTAAAGGGATGGCAAAAGATACTTCATGCAACTAATAGGGAGAAAAAAGCAGGAGTTGCAGTACTTGTATCAGACAAAATAGACTTCAAGACAAAGAAAGTCACAAGACACAAAGAAGGACATTACATAATGATAAAAGGGTCAGTCCAACAAGAAGATATAACTATTATAAATATATATGCACCCAACACAGGATCACCTACATATGTGAAACAAATACTAACAGAAGGGTCAAATAGTATGTAATGCATTCATTTTGGGAGACTTCAACACACCACTCACTCTGAAGGACAGATCAACCAGACAGAAAATAAATAAAGAGACAGAGGCACTGAACAACGTATTAGAACAGATGGACCTAATGGACATTTACAGAACACTGCTTCCAAAACCAACAGGATACACATTCTTCTCAAGTGCACATGGAAAATTTTCAAGAATAGATCATATACTAGGCCACAAAAAGAGCCTCAGTAAATTAAAAAAGATTGAAATTCTACCAACCATGTACTCAGATCACAAAGGTATGAAACTAGAAATAAATTACTCAAAGAAAACGAAAAAGCCCACAAATACATGGAGGCTTAATAACATGCTCCTAAATAATCAGTGGGTCAACGACCAAATAAAAACAGAGATCAAGCAATATATGGGGACAAATGACAACAATAATTCAACACAGCAAAATCTGTGGGATGCAGCAAAGGCCATGCTAAGAGAGAATATATTGCAGTACAGGCCTACCTCAGGAAAGAAGAACAATCCCAAATGAACAGTCTAAACTCACAATTAATGAAACTATAAAAGGAAGAACAAATGAGGTCCAAAGTCAGTAGAAGGAGGGACATAATAAAGATTAAAGCAGAAATAAATAATATTGAGAAGAATAAAACAATAGAAAGAATCAATGAAAGCAGACACTGGTTCTTCCGGAAAATAAACAAAATAGATAAACCCCTAGGGAGACTTATCAAGAAAAAAAGAGAGTCAACACACATAAACAGAATCAGAAATGAGAAAGGAAAAATCATTACAGACAGCACAGAAATACAAAGAATTATGAGAGATACTATGAAAAATTATAAGCTAACCAACAGGATAACCTAGAAGAAATGAACATCTTTCTAGAAAAATACAACCCTCCAAGACTGACCCAGGAAGAAACAGAAAATCTGAATAGACCAATTACCAGCAAAGAAATTGAATTGGTAATCAAAAAACTACCTAAGAACAAAATGCCTGGACCAGATGGTTCACTGCTGAATTTTATCAAACACTTAGTGAAGATCTAATACCCATCCTCCTTAAAGTTTTCCAAAAAGTAGAAGAAGAGGGAATACTCCCAAAGTTATTCTACGAGGCCAACATCACTCTAATACCAAAACCAGACAAAGACACCACAAAAAAGAAAATTACAGACCAATATCCCTGATGAACATAGATGCAAAAATACTCAACAAAATATTAGCAAACCGAATTAAAAAATACATCAAAAAGATCATCCATCATGATCAAGTAGGATTCATCCCAGGGATGCAAAGATGGTACAACATTCGAAAATCCATCGACATCATCCGCTACATCAACAAAAAGAAGAACAAAAACCACATGATCATCTCCATAGATGCTGAAAAAGCATTTGACAAAATTCAACATCCATTCATTTAAAAAACTCTCAACAAAATGGGTATAGAGGGCAAGTACCTCAACATAATAAAGGCTATATGTGACAAACCACAGCCAATATTATGCTTAACAGCGTGAAGCTGAAGGCTTTTCCTTTAAGATTGGGAACAAGACAAGGATGCCCACTCGCCCCACTTTTATTCAACATAGTTCTAGAGGTCCTAGCCATGGCAATCAGACAACACAAAGAAATAAAAGGCATCCAGTGGACAGTGACTGTGGTGGGGTTGGTGGGGGGGACCTGATGAAGGGGGTAGTTTAATCATCACAATATTGCTCATGTAATTGTAGGTTAATGATACTAAAATAAAATAAATTGTAAAAAAAAAAAAAGGCATCCAGATTGGTAAGAAAGAAGTCAAATTTTCCCTGTTTCCATATTACATGATATTGTACACAAAAACCCCTAAAGAATCCGCTCCAAAACTACTAGATCTAATAACTGAATTCAGTAAAGTTGCAGGGCACAAAATTAATACACAGAAATTGGTGACATTTCCATACACTAACGGTGAACTAGCAGAAAGAGAAATCAGGAAAACAATTCCATTTACAATTGCTTCCAATGGAAGCACATCCCGTGCTCCTGGAGAGGAAGAATTAATATTGTCAAAATGGCCATCCTGCCTAAAGCAATCTACAGATTCAATACAATCCCTATCAAAATACCTACAGCATTCTTCAACAAACTAGAGAAAATCGTTCTAAAATTCATATGGAACCACAAAATACCCCGAATAGCCAAAACAATCCTGAGAAGGAAGAATAAAGCTGGGGACATTATGCTCCACAACTTCAAGCTCAACTACAAAGCCACAGTAATCAAGACAATTTGATACTGGCACAAGAACAGACCCACAGACCAGTGAAACAGAATATAGAGTCCAGATATTAACCCAAACATATATGGTGAATTAATATATAATAAAGGAGGCATGGACATACGATGGGGAAATGACAGCGCCTTCAACAGCTGGTGTTGGCAAAACTGGATAGCTACATGTAAGAGAATGAAACTGGATCATTGTCTAACCCCATACACAAAAGTAAACTCGAAATGGATCAAAGACCTGAACGTAAGTCATGAAAACATAAAACACTTAGAAAAAAACATAGGCAAAAATCTTTTGGACATAAACACGTGCAACTTCTTCATGAACATATCTCCCTGGGCAGCTTCTGTACAGCAAAGGACACCATCAATAGAACAAAAAGGCATCCTACAATATGGGAGAATACATTCATAAATGAAATATCTGATAAAAGGTTGACATCCAAAATATATAAAGAGCTCATGAACCTCAACAAACAAAAAGCAAATAATCCAATTAAAAAATGGGCAGAGGATCTGAACAGACACTTCTCCAAAGAAGAAATTCAGATGGCTAACAGGCACATGAAAAGATGCTCCACATCACTAATCATCAGAGAAATTCAAATTAAAACCACAATGAGATATCACCTCACACCAGTCAGGATGGCCACCATCCAAAAGATAAACCACAACAAATATTGGTGAGGATGTGGAGAAAGGGGAACCCTCCTACACTGCTGGTGGGAATGTAAATTAGTTCAACCATTGTGGAAAGCAGTAATAATTATTTTATATAGTGTTGGATTCAATTTGGTAATATTTTGTTGAGGATTTTAGCACGCATCTTCATTAGACATAGTGTCTGTAGTTTTCTTTTCTTCTAATATTGGTATGGGTATTGGTCTGGTTTTGGTATTACGGTAATGTTGGACTCAGAGAACAAGTTAGGCATTATCCTTTCTTCTATTCTCTGAAAGAGACTGTAGGGAATTGGTATAATTTCTTCATTGCATATTTGGTAGAATTCATGAGTTAACCCACTTGGGTTGGGTGCTTTGTTTTGGAAGTATGTTAATTACTGATTCAATTTCTTCCATAGACATAGGCCTATTTGGATTGTTTATTTATTCTTGTGTTAGTTTGAGCAGATTATGTCCTTCAAGTAATTGGTCTTTGTCATCTAGTTATCAAATTTGTGGGCAGTGAGTTATTAATAGTATTTCTATATTGCCCTTTAAAGTCTATAGGATCTGTAGTGATGTTTCCTCTTTCATTTTTAATATTAGTAATTTTTGTCTTTTTTTCCTTAGTTCGCCTGGCTAGAGGATTAATGATTTTTTCTTTTCAAAGTAGTCTTTTGGTTTCATTGTTTTTCTACATTGAATTATTATTTACAATTTCAATGATTTCTGCTCTAAATTAGTTTTCCTCTGCTTACTTTGAATTTAATTTGCTCTCCCGTTTCTAGTTTATTGAGTTATCAATTTAGATTTATTTTGGATATTTCTTCTTTTCTTATATATGCATTCAATATTATAAACTTTCTCTAAGGACTGATTTTACTGTTTCCCACAAATTTTGATAAGTTCTGTTTTTATTTTCAATCAGGTCAAGATATTTTTTAATTTCTCTTGAGATTTCTTTTTGACCCATGTCTTATTCAGAAGTGTGTTGTTTAATGTCTATGTATTCTTGGATTTTATTTATCTTTCTGTTACTGATTTCTAATTTAACTCCATGGTGGTCTGAGAACAGACATTGTATGATTTCTATTCTTTTAAATTTGTTAGGTGTATCTTAAGATTCAGAAGTGCTCTATCTTAGTGAATGCACATTCTTAGTTTTTAAAGAAATGTCCAAACTGTTTTTGAGAGTGGTATTTTACATTCCCTTAGCAATGTATGAGTGATATAGTTTCTTTGCGTTGTCAACATCAGTTGGTGTTGTCACATTGTTAATTTTAGTCATTCTGATAAGTATTACAGTTTAATTTGCATTTCCCTAATGGTTAATGACATCAAACATCTTTCCATGTACTTCTTTGTCATTTGTATATCTTTGGTGAAACGTCTCTTCATGTCTTTTGCCCATATTTTAGTTGAATTGCTTGGTTTTTACTGTTTAGTTTTGAGTTTTTATATATTTACGATAGTAGGCCTTTGTCGGAAATGTGGTTTCAGATACTTTCTCCTACCTTGTAGCTTGAATTTTCATCATGAGAGGATCTTTTACAGAAGAGGTGTTACTTTTGATGAGGTCCACTTTATCAATTTTTCCTTTTATTAATCACACTTTTAGTTCCAAGTCTAAAAACTTTTTACTAGCCCTGAATCCCAGATTTTATCATATAATAAAGTTCACTAGTTTTATATTTTACACTTGAATTCTTTATTACTTTTCAGTTAAATTTTATATAATGTATTAGGTTTATGTTGAGGTTTGCTTTATTTTGCCAATGGCTGTCCAATTGGTCTATTGTCACTTGTTGAAAAGGCAATCTTTCCTCTAGTGAATTTCTTTGTAACTTTGTTGAAAATTATCTGGGCATACTTGTGGGGTTCTAATTATGGGTTCTCCATTCTGTTCTATTGATCTATGTGTCTATCCCTTCACAAATACCACACATCTAGATTACTGTAGCTGTATATTAAAAGTCTTGAAATCAAGTAGCCTGATCACTTCCACTTTATTCTTCTTTTTCAAAAATAGTTTTAGCTATCCTAGTGCCTTTGCTTATCAATACATATTTTAGAAAATCCTGATGGGATTTTGACAAGAATTACATTAAACCCATATATAAATTTGAGGAAAATTGATTTCTTTAGTCCTCCAATCAATGAACATATTTTATCTATTTATTTAAAAATATGTTTTAGGTTTTTCTTTTATCAGTGCTGCATAGTTTTTAGCATACAAGTACAATACATGTTTTGTTAGATTTACACTTAAATATTTCATTTTTTTCTGATTATAAGTGGGACTGTATTTTAACTTTGGGGTCCACGTATTTGTTGTTACTATAGACAAAAAATTTATTTTTATATGTTTATCTGGGATCTCATTGCCCCCCTGAACTCACTTATTAGTTTTAGGAGATGGGGTTTTTTGTAAATGTATAAAATAATTTAATTCTCAAATATCTCCATTTTGATAGAAAATTTAGTTGCATATATAACATTTTTGATTGATAGTCAATATTTTGAAGATATCAGCCCACTGCTCTAGTTTCCATGGTTTCTGATGAAAAATCAAATGTTTATTTAATTTCCCAATTGGGGATATTGGTTTTTTTTTTAACATTTTTAAAAATTGAAGTATAGTTGATATATAGTATTACATTGGTTTCAGGAGTACAATATAGTGATTTGACAGTTATCTACCCTATTAAATGCTCACCCCAATAAGGGTAGTTATTATCTGTCAACATACAAAGACATACAATATTATTGACTATATTCTGTATGCTGTACTTAATCCCTGTGACTAATATATGCTATAGTTCGGATTTTGTGCCTCTTTATCTTCTCCTATTTCACCCACATGAAAAGATACTCATCACTAATCATCACGAAAATGCAAATCAAAACCACAGTGAGATATCTCTGCACACCTGTTAGAATGGCCAGTGTCCAAAAGACAGGAAATAACAAGTGTTGGTTAATGTGGAGAAAAGGGAGCCCTGCTACACTGTTGGTAGGAATGTAAATTAGTATAGCTGCTATGGAAAGCAATATGGAGGTTCCTCAAAAAACTAAAAATAGAAATGGCATATGACCCAGTAATTCCACTTCTAGGAATTTACCCAAAGAAAACAAAATCACTGATTCGAAAATATATATGTACTCCTAGGTTTATTGCAGCATTATATTTATAACAGCCAAGTTATGGAAGAAACTTAAGTGTCTATCAATAGATGAATGGATAAAGATGTAGTAGATTGATACAAGGCAATATTATTCAGACATAAAAAACACAAAATCTTGCCATTTACAACAACACAGATGTTATAGAGGGTATTATGCTAAGTGAAATAAGCCTGACACAGAAAGACAAATACCACATGATTTCACTTATCTGTGCAATCTGAAAAACAAAACAAATGAACAATCAATCAAACAAAACAGAAATAGACTCATAAACGCAAAGAACAGACTGGTGGTTGCCATAGAGGAGGGATATGAAGGGGTGGGTGACATAGGTGAAGGAGATCAAGTGGTAAAGACTTCTTATACTGATGAAACATAAAATTTCATCAATATAAAATAAATCTTATATTGGGAATATAGTCGTTAGTATTGTAATATCTTTGAATGTTGACAGATGATAACTATAACTTATTGTGGTAAGCATTTAGTAAGGTATATTGCCATTAAATCACTGTTATAGACATGAAAGCAATATAATTCCACTTCCAGGAATTTACCCAAAGATATAGTTTGATATCAACTATATTTCAATAAATAAAAAACTTTTTTTGGTATCATTAATCTACAATTACATGTGCAACATTATGGTTACTAGACTCCCCATATCATCAAGTCCCCACCACATACCCCATTACAGTCACTGTCCATCAGTGCAGTAAGAAGCCATAGAATCACGACTTGTCTTCTCTGAGTTGTACAGCCCTCCCCGTGCCCCCCTCCCCACATTATCTGTGCTAATCATAATGGCCCTTTTTCCCCCTTGTCCCTCCATTCCCACCCATCCTCCCCAGTCCCTTTCCCTTTGGTAACTGTTAGTCCCCTCTTGGGTTCTGTGAGTCTGCTGCTGTTTTGTTCCCTCAATTTTTTCTTTGTTTTTATACTCCACATATGAGTGAAATCATTTGATACTTGTCTTTTTCGGCTTGGCTTATTTCACTGAGCATAATACTCTCTAGCTCCGTCTATGTTGTTGCAAATGGCAGGATTTCTTTTCTTCTTATGACTGAATAATATTCCATTGTGTATATGTACCACTTCTTCTTTATCCATTCATCTACTGATGGACACTTAGGTTGCTTCCATTTCTTGGCTATTGTAAATAGTGCTGCCATAAACATAGGGGTGCATATGTCTTTTTCAAACTGCGCTGCTGTATGCTTAGGGTAAATTCCTAGGAGTGGAATTCCTGGGTCAAATGGTATTTCTCTTTTGAGTTTTTTGAGGAACCTCCATACTGCTTTCCACAATGGTTGAACTAATTTACATTCCCACCAGCAGTGTAGGAGGGCTCCCCATTCTCCACATCCTCGCCAACATTTGTGTTTTGGATGGTGGCCATCCTGACTGGTGTGAGGTGATATCTCATTGTGGTTTTAATTTGCATTTCTGTGATGATTAGCGATGTGGAGCATCTTTTCATGTGCCTGTTAGGCCATCTGAATTTCTTCTTTGGAGAAGTGTCTGTTCAGATCCTCTGCCCATTTTTTAAATAGATAATTTGCTTTTTGTTTGTTGAGGTGCGTGAGCTCTTTATGTATTTTGGATGTCAACCCCTTATCGGATATGTCATTTATGAATATATTCTCCCATACTGTAGGATGTCTTTTTGTTCTACTGATGGTGTCCTTTGCTGTACAAAAGCTTTTCACCTTGATATAGTCCCGCTTGTTCATTTTTGCTTTTGTTTCCTTTACCCGGGGAGATATGTTCATGAAGAAGTTGCTCATGTTTATGTCCAAGAGATTTTTGCCTATGATTTTTTCTAAGAGTTTTATGGTTTCACGACTTACATTCAAGTCTCTGATCCATTTTGAATTTACTTTGGTGTATGGGTGAGACAATGATCCAGTTTCATTCTCTCACATGCAGGTGTCTAGTTTTGCCAACACCAGCTGTTGAAGAGGCTGTCATTTCCCCATTGTATATTCATGGCTCTTTTATTATATATTAATTGACCGTATATGTTTGGGTTAATATTTGGACTCTCTATTCTGTTCCACTGGTCTGTGGGTCTGTTCTTGTGCCAGTACCAAATTGTTATGATTACTGTGGCTTTGTAGTAGAGCTTGAAGTCAGGGAGCATAATTACCCCCTGTTTTTTTCTTCCTTTTCAGGATTGCTTTGGCTATTCAGGGTCTTATGTGGTTCCATATGAATTTTAGAACTATTTGTTCCAGTTCGTTGAAGAATGCTGTAGGTATTTTGATAGGGATTGCATTGAATCTGTAGATTGCTTTAGGTACAATAGCCATTTTGACAATATTTATTCTTCCTAGCCAAGAGCATGGGATGCATTTCCATTGGTTAGTGTCCTTTTTAATTTCTCTTAGGAGTGTCTTGTAGTTTTCAGACTACAGGTCTTTCACTTCTTTCGTTAGGTTTATTCCTAGGTATTTTATTCTTTTTGATGCAATTGTGAATGGAATTGTTTTCCTGATTTCTCTTTCTGTTAGCTCATCGTTAGTGTATAGGAAAGCAACAGATTTCTCTGCATTAATTTAGTATCCTGCAACTTTGCTGAATTCAGATATTAGTTCTAGTAGTTTTGGAGTGGAGTCTTTAGGGATTTTTACATACAATATCATGTCATCTGCAAATAGTGACAGTTTGACTTATTCTTTACCAATCTGGATGCCTTGTATATCATTGTTTTGTCTGACTGCTGTGGCTAAGACCTCCAGTACTATGTTGAACAAAATTGGGGGAGTGGGCATCCCTGTCTTTTTCCCGATC
Organism: Phataginus tricuspis; assembly: GCA_029783875.1. Lineage (NCBI taxonomy): Eukaryota > Metazoa > Chordata > Mammalia > Pholidota > Manidae > Phataginus > Phataginus tricuspis. The sequence goes on along the minus strand of JAQQAC010006923.1, from coordinate 7,905,820 downwards.
TTAGGTGAAAAGCTTTTAGCTTCTCGCTGTTAAGTATAATGTTGGGTGCGGGTTTGTCATATATGGCCTTTATTATGTTGAGATATGTGACCTCTATACCCATTTTGTTAAGAGTTTTTATCATGAATGGATGTTGAATTTTGTCAAATGCTTTTTCAGCATCTATGGGAATGATTATGTGGTTTTTGTTCTTCTTTTTGTTGATGTGGTGGATGATGTTGATGGATTTTCGAATGTTTTACCATCCCTGCATCCCTGAGATGAATCCTTCTTGATCATGGTGTACGATCCTCTTGATGTATTTTTGAATTCGGTTTGCTAATATTTTTTTGAGTATTTTTGCATCTATGTTCATCAGGGATATTGGTCTGTAATTTTATTTTTTGGTGAGGTCTTTTCCTGGTTTTGGTATTAGACTGATCCTGGCTTCATAGAATGAGTTTGGAAGTATTCCCTCCTCTTCTATTTTTTGGAAAACGTTAAGGAGAATGGGTGTTACGTCTTCTCTATATGGCTGATAAAATTCAGCGGTGAATCCATTTGGCCCAGGGGCGTTGTTCTTGGGTAATTTTTAAATTACTGATTCAATTTCATTGCTGGTAATTGGTCTGTTTAGATTTTCTGTTTCTTCCTTGGTCAATCTTGGAAGGTTGTATTTTTCTAGGAAGTTGTCCGTTTCTTCTAGGTTTTCTAGCCTTTAGCATATAGATTTTCAACGTATTCTCTAATAATTATTTGTATTTCTGTGGGGTCCGTCGTGATTTTTCCTTTCTCATTTCTGATTCTGTTTATGTGTGTAGATTCTCTTTTTCTCTTAATGAGTCTGGCTAGGGGTTTATCTATTTTGTTTATTTTTTCAAAGAACCAACTCTTGGTTTCACTGTTTTTTTTTCTATTGTTTTATTCTTCTCAATTTTATTTATTTCTTCTCTTATCTTTATTATGTCCCTCCTTCTGGTGACTTTGGGCCTCATTTGTTCTTCTTTTTCCAATTTCAATAATTGTGTCTTTAGACTGTTCATTTGGGAATGTTCTTCCTTCTTTAAATAGGCCTGGATTGCAATATACTTTCCTCTTAGAACTGCCTTTGCTGCATCCCACAGAATTGGGGCTTTGTGCTGTTGTTGTTATTTGTCTCCATATACTGCTTGATCTCTGTTTTAATTTGATCGTTGATCCATTGATTATTTAGGAGAATGTTGTTAAGCCTCCATGTTTTTGGTGAGCCTTTTGGTTTTCATTGTACAATTTATTTCTAGTTTTATACCTTTGTGATCTGAGGGGTGGTTGGTAGAATTTCAATAATTTTGACTTTACTGAGGTTCTTTTTGTGGCCTAGTATGTGGTCTATTCTGGAAAATGTTCCATGTGCACTTGAGAAGAATGTGTTTCCTGCTGCTTTTGGGTGTAGAGTTCTGTAGACGTCTGTTATGTCCATCTGTTCTAGTGTGTTGTTCAGTGCCTCTGTGTCTTTACTTATTTTCTGTCTGGTTGATCTGACCTTTGGAGTGAGTGGTGTGTTGATGTCTCCTAAAATGAATGCATTGCTTTCTATTTCTTCCTTTAATTCTGTTAGTATTTGTTTCACACATGTTAGTGCTCCTGTGTTGGGTGCATATATATTTAAAATGGTTATATCCTCTTGTTGGACTGACCCCTTTAACATTATGTAATGTCCTTCTTTATCTCTTGCTACTTTTGTTTTGAAGTCTATTTTGTCTGATACAAGTACTGCAACACCTGCTTCTTTCTTCTTGTTGTTTGCATGAAATATCCTTTTCCATCCCTTCACTTTTAGTCTGTGTATATCTTTGGGTTTGAGGTGCGTCTCCTGTAAGCAGCATATAGATGGGTCTGGCTTTTTTATCCATTCTATTACTCTGTGTCTTTTGATTGGTGCATTCAGTCCATTTACATTTAGGTTGATTATTGTAGATATGTACTTATTGCCATTGCTGGCTTTAGATTCGTGGTTACCAAAGGTTCAAGGGTAGGTTCTTTACTATTTAACAGTCTAACTTAACTCTATCATTAAGCTATTATAAACACAGTCTGATGATTCTTTATTCCTCTCCCTTCTTATTCTTCCTCCTCCATTCTTTATATGTTAGGTGTTTTATTCTGTACTCTTTTGTGTTTCCTTTGATTGTTTTTGTGGATAGTTGAGTTTATGTTTTGCCTTTAGCTGGTATTTGGATGATCTGCTTTCTTTGCTGTGATTTTATTTTCTCTGGTGACATCTACTTAGCCTTAGGAGTGCTTCCATCTAGAGCAGTCCATTTAAAATATCCTGTAGAGGTGGTTTGTGGGAGGCAAATTCCCTCAACTTTTGCTTGTCTTGAAATTGTTTAATCCCTTCCTCAAATTTAAATGATAATCGTGCTGGATACAGTATTCTTGGTTCAAGGCCCTCTGTTTTATTGCGTTAAATATATCATGCCATTCTCTCTGGCCTGTAAGGTTCTGTTGTGAAGTGTAATGATAGCCTGATGGGTTTTCCTTTGTCAGTGATCTTTTTTCTCTCTCTGGCTGCCTTTAATACTCTGTCCTTGTCTTTGATCTTTGCCATTTTAATTATTATATTATGTCTTGGTGTTGTCCTCCTTGGGTCCCTTGTGTTGGGAGATCTGTGGGCTTCCATGGTCTGAGAAACTATTTCCTTCCTTAGCTTGGGGAAGTTTTCAGCAAGTATTTCTTCAAAGAGACTTTGTATCCCTTTTTTTCTCTCTTCTTCTGGTAGCCCTATAATGCGAATATTGTTCCATTTGGATTGGTCACACAGTTCTCTTAATAGTCTTTCATTCCTAGAGATCCTTTTATCTCTCTCTGCCTCAGATTCTCTGTATTCATGTTCTGATTTCTGTTCTATTAATAATCTCTTGCACCTCATTCAGTCTGCTCTTAAGGCTGTCAATCGATTGCTTCATTTCTGTAATCTCCCTCCTAACTTCACCTTTTAGCTATTGCATATTTCTCTGTAGGTCCATCAGCATGGTTATGACTTTTATTTTGAATTATTTTTCAGGAAGATTGTTTAAATCTATCCCATCAGGCCCTCTCTCTGGAGTTGTCTTAGTGATTTTTGACTGGACCAGATTCTTCTGTCTTTTCATGGTGATAGAAGTGGTCGCAGGCTGGTGACACGTGTGTCAGCTGGGCGAACAAAGTCCCTTCCTGCTTGTTGTTCACCTTGCCCTTTTCTGCAGCCTGTGCCAGTTACCTGCACACCAGGAGGCAGCCTCCGGGATAATCCCGAGTTTCCATGGACAGGGCCACCCTCAGGCTAGCCTAGAGCACTGCAGGGGCGTGGCAGCCACGCTAGGTGTGTTGTACTGCAAGGGCAGGCCCATTCGTCCCTTCCGAACCTTGCTCTGGCTTCCGCAGCTTTGCCGGTCACCCACTCACTGGGAGGCAGTCTCTGGGATAATCCCGAGCTGCCGTGGGCAGGGCTGCCCTCAGGCTAGCCTAGAGTACTGCGGGGTTTGGCAGCCATGCTGGGTGTGTTCTACTTCCAGGACAGGCCCCTTCGCACCTTCTGGACCTTTCTCCAGCTTCCAGTGCCCATCCCGGTTAGCTGTGCAATGAGAGGAGACTCTGTGTGGTTGCCATGGGCGGGGCCCCTCTCCGGCTGCTCCGCAGCTGTGGTGGGTCAGCTGGTCCATGTGCAAAACTGGTCCGGGGGAATGAATGGCAGGCTGCTTATCGCCATGAGGAGCTTCAGGGCTGCTTTACCTGGCAGGTGGTTAGGGGGCCCGAAATTCCTCAAGATTCTCAGTCTGCTGGGCTGAGTGTGCTGGGACGATTTTGTTCAGCTGTTGGGCCCTTGTCTCTTTAAGACTTTTAAAAAGTGTCCACTTTTCTTTTGTCCCAGGGGAGCCAGCTGTGGGGACCCGTTTGCAGACTCCATCTCGGATCCTGCCCTTCCGTCTCTGTAATATCCAGTACACCATGCAACGTGTGTCTGTGCTCCCGGTGCAGATCACCAGGGCTGGTTATTTAGCAGTCCTCTGCTTCCACTCCCTCCCTACTCTGATTCTTTTCCTCCCACCGGTGAGCTGGTGTGGGGGGAGTGCTCAGGTCTCACCGGGTCACGGCTTTGTATCTTACCCCTTTCGTGAGGTGCTGAGTTCTCGCAGATGTTGATGTAGCCTGGCTGTTGTACTATATCTTCTGGTCTCTCTTTTAAGAATAGTTGTATTTGTTGTATTTTCAAAAATATATATGGTTTTGGGAGATTTCCACCGCCCTACTCATGCCACCATTTTGAGCCTCCAATAAAAAACTTTTAATAAATAAAATTAGTTTGAATTTATGGGGTTAGTGTGCAAGTTTAATATTAAAATGGAATGTACTAAAAGATTTCCATAATAACAATAGATAGAAAAATTAACTCACTGAAAAATTACCCAATAAACTTGAATCAGGTAATTATTTAAATTACTAAAAAATTTAGACAATAATAATAATACAGTTGCTTAATCCTTTCACTAATGGTCACTAAAAATGTGTAAATGGTTTCTCAACTGCATTAAGGTATCATCTAAAGAATCTAGAAGTTTACAAATTTAAATTCTAAGGTAACAAAATTTCTGAAGCTTTAATAACATAAGTGGAGATGATTTATAAAAAAGAGCATTTAAAAATCATTTATTTAGAACAGGTTTTCTTTCATTTATATACACTTTATCAGTTTTTATACAAACCAAACTGGGAAATGTGAAAGAAAGCAGGTTTTTACCAGCTTTCTACTGGACCATTATCCTGTTGATCTTTGATAGAGCTGGAGATTTTTAGTTCATCCTTCATCTTGCTTTAAAGATATTGCTGTGATATGGAAGCAATCTAAGTGTCCATCAGTAGATGAATGGATAAAGAAGACGTGGTACATATACACAATGGAGTACTATTCAGCCAGAAGAAGGTAACAAATCCTGCCATTTGCAAGAACATGGATGGAGCTAGAGGGTATTATGCTCAGTGAAATAAGTCAGGCACAGAAAGACAAATGCCAAATGATTTCCCTCATCCGTGGAGTATAACAACGAAGCAAAACTGAAGGAACACAATAGTAGCAGACTCAGAGACTCCAAGAAGGAACTAGTGGCTACCAAAGGGGAGGGGTGCGGGAGGGCAGGTGGGGAGGGATGGAGAAGGGGATTGAGGGGTATTATGTTTAGTACACATGGTGTGGGGGGTCACGGGGAAAACAGTGTAGCACAGAGAAGGCAAACAGTGAATCTGTGCCATCTTACTACACTGAAGGACAGTGACTGCATTGGGGTATGAGTGGGGACTTGATAATATGGGTAAATGTAGTGACCACATTGTTTTTTCATGTGAAACCTTCATAAGAGTGTATATCAATAATACCTTAATAAAAAAAAAGATATTGCTATGGAGTGACACAATGATTCTAAGGCATGCCGCATTCTTAGGCAGAAGACTGTCTTAATTGAGAGGATTTGTATGTTTTAGATTGACACAATGGTCTCTTTTAATAACTTCCACATAGGATGCAAGTGCTTGCTATAACATGTTGGGATTCTTTTTATTCTTTCAGATTTTCTTCCTCGTTATCTATTTACTCTTGGTCTTCTAATGATGTTTCCACTGAAGTAAAGACTTCAAGCTATATACATGTAGGTTGATCATCAAGCCATACATGTAAAATGTAAAAACATTCCTACCTCCTTTTCTACCTAAGTAAGAGTGTTAACTATCTAAAATTGACTATATTTTTATGGAGTAACGTGATTTTTATTGATGCAGTCATTTAAGGAACTCTAGTATAAAAACTCTAATTTAGTATAAAGTAGTATAATTTAGTAGCAAAAAAGAGAGAAATAAGACAATGAGAAAAATTAATTTACAGAAAATAAAAGAAACTAACATTTTGCAGTTATCTTCAGCTTTTGAAGATAAAAGGAAAAAGAAAGATGTGAAGAACTATAAACCAGAGAAAATGTAGTTTCTTTACTCTGCATAATAAAAATATAATAAATTATCTTTCACAAACTATTAAGTTATGTATGATGTATCTAGGTTAAAAATTCTAACATACATCGTGTTTTCATCAATATGATTGCCAATAATAGATGTAAAAACCACCTTCAGTAAAGTCAGAAACAGCAGAAGTAATCCTTCATTTGCATACACATTTGCATGTACAGTCATTTCAGATTTTAGATTCCCAAATATCTTCAATATTTAAAGGAAATCATTAGAGTAAAACAAGCAAAAAATAATATCTGAATTTTGGTGTGTTACTATAAGTGAGATTGAACAAGAGTATAAAAACCAAGTTATCTCCCAGTATACTGGTGATGGTTATGTTCAAATAACATGTATGATAAACAATGTAATTTCCTAACTCACTAATATAAGTGTAAGATATGATATGGTCAAAACTGTAAAAAGGAAAGTCACATGTGGAAGTTAATTCCCAGTGGTCCCAACCAAAATAATGTTACGCTTACCTGCCTGTCTAAATTTCTGTCAGGCAAGACAATGGAACAAAACCCGTTACAATCTCTTCTCTGTATTGCATTTCCAGTTGGGAAGAGTAAATTTAAAAAACAAAATATGTAAGTCTGCCAGAACTTTCCAATGTTCCCATACTGCTAATTTTGCCTTCCTTGGAAGAAAGACAGGCTCTTATTTTTTTCCCACAGAGAAGTATTAATTCTAAGGCATACTTCACCAGCTCACAAAGGAATACGAGTTAACTATGCTCTTCCTGTGAGCATTCAATTAACTGTGTGCTTATAAATGGCATTTCCTCTGAATGTGTATTGAAACTCACCTTATAAAATCCACAGCAGCAGAGCATTTCTTGTTGCTAAGGGACTATAATACTATTTCATAATGCTAAAGAGGAATATTATAGTTTAAATTGTTTATATACCTAGCCATCATCAGACAATTTAAATACTAAAATGGATAAATGTTTTAACCTCTAATTATGTTATTTAGTGTTGGGATATGAATGGTTCTTTACTTTTTAATAAAGATCTTTAAAGTAATGTCAATAATAATAATGATATACTATCAGTATCATGATTATTGTATGAGCTCTTGTATCAGCCACTATTCTAAGTGGTTTATAGGAATTAGCTCATTTAATCCTTATAACAACCTTATTGGTTAAGTATTATTATTTTTGTACAAAATACAAACCAAAAGCACAGAGAAGTTAAGTAACTTGTTCTAGGTCATGGAGCTAATAAAGAGGCAGAAGTAGAATTTGATATCCAACCAGTTTCATTGCAGACAGAGGTTACATTCTTCCCTGCTACACTATATTACACTAAGAAAATATTTTAAAAAATCTTACCACATTTAGTTACTTGGTATTTGATGTTTTTTTAAAGTGGTGTTTGTTATTCAGGGTTCTTTCAGAACATACCAAGCCTTATACATAGAACATATTTGCTGAAAATACTTTCAGCTTCTGATGGAACTATTTTATAACCAAAACTGTCTATATTACCATTATAATTTTGAATCTGCTTGGTATAGGGATGTGCTCTAGCAGTTTACTTAGGTGGAAACCATATCCTTATTTTACAAGGCTAATCTTTGGGTCATGACTTTGTCTCCAATGTATATTTAATCCTGATTAGTCTTAAATGAGCAGATTTAAAAACACACAAAGAAATAAGACAGAATTATATTAACAAAGCAAGTTTTTAAAGTGCAATTTCACTGTAACATGGAAGCATAATGGGTCTGGTTTTTCTATGCTGCCATACTACATGGCTTTTGAGCTTTGTTTGATACTTATGATTTAACGCCAAATTTACTAACATGCTATATCTGAGAATAATTCATTTTTAATAGTATATCATACTTAATATTTTTTATTAAAAGAGAGAATGGGCCTTATTAACTAAATTTACCTGTAGCACAGCAATACTTCAGATATCTTCATCATAAGTATCATGCATAAACAGCTCCATATTAAATTTCAAGAACAAATGTATAAAAACTTACCCGTGATTCAGCAATACTTCTAGGGTCATTTATTCCAGCACCAGTTAAAGGCCATGGAAATAGAGACTGGTTGATACAATTTCTACACTGTAAGTAGCTGGTTAAAGAACATTCTTTCATATTCCAGATGGCATTTAAAGATAAACCTGTCTGCATGCCTACAAAAAAAAAAAAAAAAAGGCCTTTCATACACCCTGAACTACCAGATTCAACATCTCAGTTTCACTTATAAAGGTCTAATAAAAAATGGAGTGGATGTTAAAGACTGGATAATGTTTTTGAAAACCATTAGCTGAGTATATTTAAGGAAAAAAAAGAAAATTTAACTTTAACAATCTTTAGTCTAACACAAGAGTATTGAAAACAAGTTAACAAAAAAAGAGTAATCGCCTACATTTGCTAATGCCTATTATGTACATTTATTATTTAGTTTTATTCTCATATCAGCTCTGTGAGGCATAAGTATTATTGTCCTCATTTTTATGGATGAGGAAACTGAGTTTCAGGTAGTAGAAGTTAAAGTTAGAAAGCAGAAGGCTGAAATTTAATATGTCCAAATCCAAAATTAATACTCTGGTCCTTTTGGCTCAGTGCCTTCTTAGGAATCAATACTGTTATCAAGAGAAAAGTATAATTCTTTGTTTCAAATAAAACTATTATGCAGAATTGAGAATACTACTAACAAATCTCCATATTCTACAATAAGAAAATCTGTCTACATTAATTATGAAATGGTACCCTTCAAAATTTTAACACCAGTTTTGAAACAAATTTGATTAACATGAGAATGTAATCTTTCCCATAATAGAGGTTGTAATAGAAATTACATGGAAGTTTCATATTTTAAGAGAAGGCTATTTTAAAAGATGCAAATATTTCCTCAGCAATTACAAAGAGCAAAGCTTGCTCAAGCTTCCTTCCACATTGTAATATATCTGTGGGAGAAGCAATCCTTTTACAGTACACTCATAACAACAACAGATATCACTGTTATACATCCGGTTTCAGGGCATAAAGTTTCTTCATATTCTTTACTTAAATAATACATCAAACAAATCTCAAATACGCAAAGTCAATCTTCCTTATGTTGGACTGACTTTTGTATAAAGTGAGTAAAACTCCAAGGTTTCATGAAGGAAGTGAGAGATTCGGGTATGAAATGAGCACTCACTCACTACCTTCTATAGCAATTAATGGTACTATACAACAGAGGTGTTCAGTTATAGCAGAGAAGACAATAGACCAAGAGGAAACCTCTCTTACACTCCACTCGACCAATCTCTTTTGGGATTGAATTACATTTGTGCCTGGCAGTCGCTGTAAAAAGAGTGGAAACTCAGAGTGAGGAGACACTGAATGAATGATGTAGCCTAGAAAAAAATTAACATAGATTTTTACTTCAAGCTCAGAAGTATATAGTTGAGATGGGAAGGATTTGTGAAATAAGACACCAATCTATGCAAAGTTGTATTTCTCAGAAAACTTCTTACAGTCTTCCATATTGCATTAAGCCAAAAAGTTCTTAACAACCACATATTCATTTTTTGATAAATGAGTACATTCCCACAAGAAAGAATTTCCAATTCCAGAAAAAATATTGAAATTGGTCAAAGCTGCAAAGTACAAAAGGGAACATTATTAGAACCATATGATCTGACCATATGTTTCTGCAGGCATTTGTAACCAAAGTAAACATTCAGACTTGTCATGAATGGTACACCTTTGAAGGGGTAGCAGCAGGGAAAATCCCAAATTATAGTTTTAAGAGTATTTTATACTTAAGTATTGAATGAATGGATATTATCACAGAACTTGTTACTGTCAGATTTTAAATGGGTAGAAAAGAGAGTTTAAATGGATCTATTGATGTTGCAAATGGGTAAATAATAGATGCTTAGTTATTAGAAGCATGCATTTTGGAATACAAATATGCTTCTCCTTGGCAATAGTGCTTCTAGGAATAACTGAGTTTAGGATTGTTTCTGGGTGAGTGCAGGGCCTGGGATAAATCATGTGTGGCTAAATCCCTTTTATACAACATGAGAAACAGGTACTGGCACAATAAAAATGAACATGATGAGCAGCATTGAAAGTAGCTGGGAAATTGAAAAAGAGTAGCAGGCAACCTGAGACATATTTATGCAAAGAAGAAAGGACTTGGGTTTATGGGTCACTTGTTTGTATGTAAGTATCCATCCCATTGTTTTTTAGGGAAAGTTGGTGGAATCCAGACCCTTTGATCCTGTAGGTTGCTTCCATGAGTTACTGCCTGTCCTTTAGCCAGGTCAAGTCTGCCAAAGCATGAGATCTGGATTACGTGTGCCTGGGAATGTTTTTTTTTTTTTTTTGATTCATTATCAGACAGATCAATGCCTAACTGTCCCAATGTAACATTTCTTACTTATACATTTGCTTGTTTTGAACAGAGTTTGAGATTGTTTTATTTTTTCCTCCTTTGCAGTTGAGACAGTGGAACATATTTTACAAAGTAATTTAAAAATTGCTTTTCATTTCAGAATTCACAGGAAAATGAATAAAAAATGAAAAGATCCTTTATTTACATTTGAAGTCTTGAACAAATGACAAAGAAGCAAAGGAGCCGGGAAGCTTACCTTCCTTCTTCACTTACGTCTGAGAAACCACTAATGTGGTTTTTAAGCGGTTAAGGGCAGCACTGTCGCTGGTGACATAAAATAAAATTTCTTATTCTGATCTGCACTCTGACTCACTTTAGCAACGGCAAAGGCATTTTGTGCAATTTAATCTAATATCGGGAAGATTCTTTGAATTTTCATGAGCACAGTATTCTTGGAAAAAGCTTTAAAAATTTTTCTTAGAAAAAAATAAGGTGAAAAGATTTAGGAAATGCCTATCACACCAACAATTATATTAATTTCCTAAGAAAATACACTATTGTGATAATTCATTAAGGTGTATTTGTATATGTATTTTGGTCATCAGAAGACAGCTTAATGGAGAATTATTTCACATCATGGTAATAACAAAACAAGAAAGTATATTATCATTAAAATCTATTATCATCAGCATATACTGTCATAATATACTCTAGGGTTAAATGCAGTTACAATGTGACTGAGTGGGCTTTTTAATTAGTATCTTAATTTGTTAACTTCTCCATTATCTAAAATTGTACCTTTCTCTGAGAATGCCTTCAGAAAGAGGCTAAGTCAAGTTACTATGAAATATACATTAAAAACACTGTGTTGCGTTGCTATCAATGAACTTGATCTAGATACTAAATCTCTCTGGGCCTCAGTTATCTCATGTTTAATATAAGGGAAATAGATGATTTCTAAAGTTCTGGCCTACTCTAAAATATGAAAACTGTAACAAACAATATAATAAACAAAGCAGCACCTAAATAAAAGTCTCCAGTCTCAAGATAGCATGGTTCAGATCAGTATGTGGAACTGAACAGTGCTATAGACTGAGTGCTTACTATTTTAAAGCATGTAACAGATTCAAGCGTTACAAAGATCTTACTTTGTACAAACATGTAAGTCTGGTGCAGAAGACAAGAGCAAAAATTAACATAGTGTTGAATATACTATGTTGAAGTTTTGCACTGGGTCACCAAGAAAATTAGATGAAGTACACTTAATGCAGTTGAGAGGACATGCTAAGTTTTCAGAGGAATAATGCTCTAGTTGAATTTCTTAGGATAAGCATAACTTTGTCAGGTAAAGGAGAAGGGAACTCTGCAAAGGTGGAAGAACATTAGCAAAGGCAAGGGATATGAAACATCATGGTCTGTTTTTATAGCTATTCTTGAATGTAAAATTAGCAAAGGACTGCAGGAGATGTTTGGAGATGTTGACAAAGACCAGATCACAAAAAGCCTTCATGTGGAGTTTTGACTTGATCTTATATATAGGAGAGTTTTAAACAAGTGAGTGAAATGGTCAGGTTTGCATTTTAGACTGGCTAACTGGTAACAAAATAGAAGGTGGACTTTAGGAGTAAGACTGATGGCAAAGTGACTAGTTAAGAATTATTACACTAGTCTAGAAAAATTATGAAGGTCTGAATTAATGCAACCACAGTGAAGATTGAAATAGGGGATAGCAGTAATATTGATCAACTCAAAATCTTGAATGCCTTGATAGTTTAAGATTTGGAGAACTAGACAACTTCCGGGAAAATGGCGACGTGAACCGACCGGCAGAAAATTTCGCCCAACATTATATTTATTTACGAAAACACAGCAAATACAACTATTCCTAAAAGAGAGACCAGAATACACAGGAAAGCGCACAGCGTGCAACTTCACCTGAGAGGACTCGGCACCCGGCGAGGCGGTCATAAAGGGCCCAGCTGACATACGTGGCAACTACCAGCAACCAATTCTATAGCCATGAAAAGACAGAGGAATATGGTACAGACAAAGCTTCAGACCCAGACAACCCCAGAGGGGGAACGTGAAGGGATGGACATGCACAGTCTTCCTGAAAAAGAATTCAGAATAAAAGTCATAGCCATGCTGATGGATCTACAGAAAAATGTGCAAGAGCTGAGGGAGGAAGTGAGGGAAGTGAGGAAAGAATATGCAGAAATGAGACAAGCCATCGACGGGCGTAACAGCAGACTGGATGAGGTGCAAGAGACAGTTAATGGATTAGAAAATAGAGAACAGGAATACAGAGAAGCTGAGGCAGAGAGAGAGATAAAAGGATCTCTAGGAATGAAAGAATATTAAGAACTGTGTGACCAATCCAAACGGAACAATATTTGCATTATAGGAGTACCAGAGGAAGAAGTGAGAGAAAAAAGGACAGAAAGTGTCTTTGAAGAAATAATTGCTGAAAACTTCCCCACGCTGGGGAAGGAAATAGTCTTGCAGCCCACGGAAGCCCACAGATCTCCCAACACAAGGGACCCAAGGAAGACAACACCAAGACACATAATAATTAAGATGGCAAAGGTCAAAGATAAAGACAGAGTATTAAAGGCAGCTAGAGAGAGAAAAAAGATCACCTACAAAGGAAAACCCATCAGACTATCATCAGACTTCTCAACAGAAACCTTACAGGCCAGAAGAGAATGGCATGATATATTTAACATAATGAAACAGAAGGGACTCGAACCAAGAATATTGTATCCAGCACGATTATCATTTAAATATGACGGAGGGATTAAACAATTTCCAGACAAACAAAAGTTGAAATAGTTTGCCTCTCATAAACCACCACTACAGGATATCTTAAAGGGACTGCTCTAGAGGGTAGCACCCCTAAGGCTAAAAAGATGTCACCAGAGAAAATAAAATCATAGCAAAGAAAGCAGACCATCCAAATACCAACTAAAGGCAAAGAATAAAACACCTAATATATAAAGAATGGAGGAGGAAGAATAGGAAAGGAGAGATAAAGAAACATCAGACAGCGTTCACAATAACTTAACAAGAAAGTTAAGTAAGATTCTTAGATAGTAAAGAAGCAACCCTTGAACCTTTGGTAACCACGAATCTAAAGCCAGCAATGGCAATAAGTACATATCTATCAATAATCACCCTAAATGTAAATGGACTGAATGCACCAATCAAAAGACAGAGTAACAGAGTGGATAAAAAAGCAAGACCCATCTATATGCTGCTTACAAGAGACTCACCTCAAACCCAAAGATATACAGAGACTTAAAGTGAAGGGATGGAAAAAGATATTTCATGCAAACAACAAAGAGAAAAAAGCAGGTGTTGCAGTATTTGTATCAGACAAAATAGACTTCAAAATGAAGAAAGTAGCAAGAGATAAAGAAGGACATTACATAATGATAAAGGGGTCAGTCCAACAAGAAGATATAACCATTATAAATATATATGCACCCAACACAGGAGCACCAACATATGTGAAACAAATACTAACAGAATTGAAGGAGGAAATAGACAGCAATGCATTCATTTTAGGAGACTTCAACACACCACTCACTCCAAAGGATAGATCAACCAGGCAGAGGATAAGTAAAGACACAGAGGCACTGAACAACACACTAGAACAGATGGACCTAACAGATATCTACAGAACTCTGCACCCAAAAGCAACAGGATACACATTCTTCTCAAGTGCACATGGAACATTTTCCAGAATAGACCACACACTAGGCCACAGAAAGAAATCAGTAAATTCAAAAATATTGAAATCCTACCAACCAACTTCTCAGATCACAAAGGTATAAAACTAGAAATAAATTTTAGAAAGAAATCAAAAAGGCTCACAAATACACGGAGACTTAACAACATTCTCCTAATTAATCAATGGGTGAACGGCCAAATTAAAACAGAAATCAAAGAATATATGGAGACAGATGACAAAGACAACACAAAGCCACAACTTCTGTGGGAAGCAGCAAAGGCAGTTCTAAGAGGAAAGTATATTGCAATCCAGGCCTATTTAAAGAAGGAAGAGCATTCCCAAATGAACAGTCTAAAGACACAATTATTGAAATTGGAAAAAGAAGAACAAAGGAGGTCCAAAGTCACCAGAAGGAGGGACATAATAAAGATCAGAGAAGAAATAAAGAAAATTGAGAAGAATAAAACAGTAGAAAAAAATCAATGAAACCAAGAGCTGGTTCTTTGAAAAAATAAACAAAATAGATAAACCCCTAGCCAGACTCATTAAGAGAAAAAGAGAATCTACACACATAAACAGAATCACAAAGGAGAAAGGAAAAATAACGACGGACTCCACAGAAATACAAAGAATTATAAGAGAATATTATGAGCATCTGTATGCTAACAAGCTGGAAAACCTAGAGAAATAGACAACTTCTTAGAAAAATACAACCTTCCAAGACTGACAAAGCAAGAAACAGAAAAACTAAACAGACCAATCACCAGCAACGAAATTGAAGCGGTAATCAAAAAACTTCCCAAGAACAAAACCCCTGGACCTGATGGATTCACCTCTGAATACTACCAGACATATAGAGAAGAAATAACACTGATTCTCCTTAAAGTTTTCCAAAAAATAGAAGAGGAGGGAATACTTCCAAACTCTTTCTATGAAGCCAGCATCACTCCAATACCAAAACCGGGCAAAGACCTCACCAAAAAAGAAAATTACCGACCAATATCCGTGATGAATGCAGATGCAAAAATACTCAACAAAATATTAGCAAGCCGAATTCAAAAATACATCAAGAGGATCATACACCATGATCAAGTGGGATTCATCCCAGGGATGCAAGGACGGTACAACATTCGAAAATCCATCAACATCATCCACCACATCAACAAAAAGAACAAAAACCACATGATCATCTCCATAGATGCTGAAAAAGCATTTGACAAAATTCAGCATCCATTCATGATGAAAACTCTCAATAAAATGGGTATAGAAGACGGCAAGTACCTCAACATCATTAAGGCTATATACGACAAACCCACAGCTAACATCATACTAATAGCGAGAAGCTGAAAGCTTTTCATCTAAGATCGGGAACAAGACAGGGATGCCCACTCTCTCCACTGTTATTCAACATAGTACTGGAGGTCCTAGCCACGGCAATCAGACAAAACAAAGACATACCAGGCATCCAGATTGGTAAAGAAGACGTCAAATTGTCACTATTTGCAGATGACATGATACTGTACATAAAAAACCCTAAAGACTCCACTCCAAAACTACTAGAACTAATATCTGAATTCAGCAAAGTTGCAGGATACAAAATTAACACACAGAAATCTATTGCTTTCCTATACACAAATGTAGTAACAGCAAAGGCAGACTGTGATATTAAACTAGCTTTCAGGATTTTGCCCAGTTAGGATAGTGGAATGAAAAGGTGGATAGGAGTTCAGTGCACCAACAAGAGAATAGTTCCAGTGATTGACTATGAAGTCAACTTGGAAAGAAGGTAATAAACAGGAAGAAAACTGAGGGAATAGGTGTACAAGGAGGAATGGAATAAAAGGTGGAAGGACAGAGGATTAGAAACATGATCAGAGAGAGGGATATTACTGTTCAAGGTGACATGAGAGGGAACATTTTAGGGGACAGTCAATGAAAGTGAGTAGATGAAGTGAGATGATTTTTCTCACCAAAAAATATTTACTAAGCACCAACTTTGTGTCAAGCTCCAGGACTCTTTCTGCCCTCAAAGAGCTTATACTTCTTAATGGATGTTAATATATTTTCATTTAATATTATAAAAATGTTAAGATGATTCTGGAAAGTACTCCTTAAGTAAGATAATGAGGTTTGCTTTCAGGATTCCAAGACTATACCATGTATAAAGAGATTTTTGGGGAACAAAGGTAGACTAAATCAATGTGAAAGTATCGAAATGCATCAAAACAGTGGGTAAAAGCACTGTGACTTTGATTTGGCCTCATTTTAATGTTTCATTTGCCTCATTTATAAAATGAGGGTAATACCACCTGTGCCACTGACGTGGGCAGGCTATTTTGAGAACCAAATGAGCAAAGGTTGTGAAAGCTCCATGATACACTATATGCTGTACACTTAAAAGTAATACAAAGATATACTTGTTATATTGCTTTGATCTCTTTAGGTAAGTTAACACTCAATAACTCACAGCAGAGAGGCTAAGAGATCTGAAGATGGGAACATCAGGAAAAATAGCATATCCTGAATTTCCTCAAGAATATAATTCAAGTTTTTTTATCAAAAAAATGAAAGAAAATCTATTGTTTCCTGTGTTAAATTCTGTAACTTGCAGATCCTCTAACTAGAATCATAATGGTGCACACAAGTATGCATATACTTATCAAACACTGCTGTGTCCCTTGCCTTTATTACAATTCTCATCATACTATAGCATAAGTATTTGCTTGTATGTTAATTAGGCTATGAATTCCTGGTGGATATGATCCATCTTTGGTATCCCTAGAGCATATCACTGCTATTAATGCAAAGCAGTCTCTCAAAATGTCAGATTAATGAGTGGGTGGATGAATAAATGCCAAGTAATATGGAGGCTGTCCTTATACTTAGGGGATCACATGTGCCAGAGAGATACAATTAATTGCAATATCAAAAAATAAATATTACACTGGGGACACTAAGGCAGGAAAAATTAATTTTGTCCCAAGGTGGTAAAAAGAAAGGCTTACAAAATAGATGACATTTTGGCTAACCAGTTAATATGAAATTTAATTCATATTTTAGAATACAATTGTCAGAATAATACTCTTTATGGACATCTCAGAAATGTGCAAGAGTCCAATATTCTTTGTAGGTAAAGTATACCTTTTAGAATAAAATAAAGAAAAACAATCTCTGTCTCACAACTGAAAGAACAGAGAAAAAGTGTGAGGGATTTAATGCTGTTAGGCCAGTAAGATAAAAATTTAGAAAGAGAAAGATCACCAGAGCCTAGAAATTGGTCAAATGAAATAGGCATTTATGAGAGCCAAGTATCATTTGATGAAGTCCTGATACAAATAGATACATTGTTTGAAGAATGTTTCATTCAGTTCATTTAGTCAGCAAATATAACACTGGGAGTACAGCAGTAAACACAGACCAAAACAAAATACAAAAACGAAAACAAAACCGTGTCCTATGGATCTGACATAGAATGTTCTCAATGGAATTTATGCATGTTTTCCTTTGATAAATGTTTGTTTGCACACATATAAAGATATATAAACGAAATGGAAAAAATGGAAAATGAAGTTTCACAATATTTAAGTCTCACTAGTAAAATAATGATATAGAATTTTTTCAAAAAAGCTCAAAGTCTTTTCAGCACATGGACCAAATTCTAACAGGTTTATTAGTTCCTTTGAAGGTGCAATATCAAGATACTGAGATAATATTATACTAGATCATTGTTTCAGTTTCCTAACAACTAACATTTGGACAGTGCTTCAGAATTTATAAAGCACTTTCACATATTACCTATCATCTCATTTAATCCTCACAATAATTTCACTTTTTTTTTTCCTCCAGAAAATAAAGCTGAGGCTTAATGAGGTAAAATAATATGACCAAGGCCACTTGGTAAGTAGCAGAGTCAAAACTCAAACTCATTCTTTTGACCCCAAATTCTGTTATCTTTCTCCATGATACAATAAAAGCTTTTATGCACTCTACTGCATTTGATACTCATGTTTGATCTGTTTGTTATGTAATTATTTATCTCTATTTTAAGATGGGAAACAGAAGTTCAGAGAAGTAACTTGCCCGAAGTAGTAAGTCAGCTGGTAGAATTGGAATTGGAACATGTTTCCAAGTTTAATGGTAACAATCTATGTATGGTGTCAATCAACTTTAAAGACTGAACTATGAGCATATTAATACATTATTCTACCTTACTGTAATTTAGGTAAGCCTCTATATGCTAAGGATGGCACAAAGTAATTTTTTATATTTCCTACCTCCTTTTGCTTTAGGGGATAATTCAGCTCCACAA
Source organism: Phataginus tricuspis (assembly GCA_029783875.1). Taxonomy (NCBI): domain Eukaryota; kingdom Metazoa; phylum Chordata; class Mammalia; order Pholidota; family Manidae; genus Phataginus; species Phataginus tricuspis. Next base: position 7,887,430 of record JAQQAC010006923.1, on the reverse strand, counting down.
GAAATACAGTAAGTCCTGACTGGTAAGGTGGGTTACTTGGGTTCTTTTACAACACATAAAATAAAAGAGATGAAGTGTTTGAAAAGATGGTTAATATTTAAACATGAATACCATTAACACCAGTTTGAAAAAAAAATACCAAGACACACTTGATCCAATAACAATTAGTATGTAATATTTTAAATCTTTTCAACTATATACGAATCATATATAAAAGATGGCATAAATGATATGCCAGTTGTACAATTTAGTACTTTATAATAGCAAAGAGCCAAATGGATTATTTTAAGGTTAAGTTTTGTAAATGTTATGTAAAACATTTCAAGTGAAATGATGAAGTTTGGTAGAAAATTATGAGAACCAAAATCATATAAATTGCTTTAAAAAGACCAAGATAAAAGAATTCAAATTTATTAAAAAGACACTAAAATAGCTATTTGTTATACCTTTTTAATAAGTATTCCTTTTAATCAGTATGCAAAAATATTATCAAAATATTCTTTCTGATTCCTTTTAAAGTATTCTTTTTTACCATTCAATTTTCAAAGGTTAATTTCTGGGAATAGTAAATTTCATGAGACTTTTCTGTTCCTTTCAATACACTGAAGCTTGTTTATTACAGAGTGGAATTTGGTATATGATGGGTTGTTTTGGACCTTGTCCAAGAGTTTAGTAAGTGAAAGCACTTCATTATAAGGTGGTTTCACCAATATGGTGATCTACTGGCTCAGATCTCATGGATATTATAACAAGGCTCCATTGTAGAGTACAGGAAGCTGGGCAGCTAATGGTTCTATCAAATGAAAACTTAAAAAACAAAACTCCTTTTTTTTTTTTTTTTGGTAGACCTGAGAGTCATTTAAGGCTAGAGAATCATAAGCCTAAATCATCTAAATTTTCATTTCCTGAGGTGATATTCTTTATTATATGTTTAATAGCTGCAAAGATACTTCATATTCAGTTTTGGCTTCCTTTGAAATTCATTGTCTGATGTGGTCTTAAACTTATTTTTTATTACGAAATAATTCGTATTAATACTGCCATTCGATTTACAAGATCGACTGCATTTGTCTATGGAAATAGACAAGAAACTACCAAGAATTAATAAAGGTTAAAGGAAAATCTTGTGTAACTCACTGATAAATCTGAGGTTTAGAGCTTGAGCAAGAATAATTGTGTGGCAATCAAATACAAAAAAATGCCACCACTCAGAGATAAAATGACTACAATAATCAGTCTTTCAAGTGATTTTACAACAGGTACTTTGATTTCATGAAGTTTTATAAGCAATCCTAAAGAATTAAATATTTTGAACATGTTTTATTATAGGAAAATAACATGACTAAGTCATATTGCAGGAAAATAATATGGGAAAGACTTAAAAAAAATTAACGCCTTGAAAGATCATAAAGAAGAATAAAAACAAAGCCTTATGTGAACTTAGAAACAGTATTCAATTATAAACCATCTAATAATTAAATGCATAGTAGTATCATAGTAAGAATTGTCATTACTTTTCAACATATAAAAAGTTTTAAATGATTCATCTAAATTTCAAAAGTCAAGCCATGAAACATCTACTCTACATTGTACCTTTCTTCCATGAGTACAGCCCTTTCTTCAACTGGTAGTTTTCCTGGTTTGTGGCCTGTATGACGTATATACTTTCAGTCTTTAAGTAAATTCAGTATAATTATTTGTATGCATTGAATGCGTAAGTTAAACTACCTGATAAACAATTTCTATCTTATGTATCTCAAAAGCCTTAAAAAATAAACTAGCTAAATAATTTTTCCTTCCTACTATATAACAATTCTTTATTACTGGTTTATCTCTCTCTCTCTCTCTCTCTATGTATCATTACAGAAGGCTTCACATAAAACAGCAAGGGTGTACTCCAGATATTTGGTTAGTTTACTAAGTAATAATTAGTAAAGATAAGTTGAGAGCTTATCATGTGCCAGATACCATTAAACATCTTTACAAATTTTAACTTATTTAACTCTCTAAAACATCTCTTTAAAAAGTACATTATCACTAATGAAAATGTTCTGCCTCCTAGTCTGTTATAAAGGCTAGTACTTTACTTCCTAAAAAATCATCCTGGTCAAAGTTGTGATCTGAGGTGATAATGCCCGTTTTAATTGTACATCATTGTACAAAATTTTTGAAACTGGGAATTACTAAAAGCTTGTACATTTCTACATATATTCTTAGTAATGGACATTTTTAGCCTCAGAGAGAATTAGGTTTGCAAAGAGTAAATATTATCTAGGAAAGGGGATATTTGACATCAAGGTGGATAACACTAAGGATGTCTAAAAATTACTGTGCTTGATTTTTCTCTTGTAGCTTACCAATTCTTGTAAAGGCACTTTTAAGGGTCAAAAAACCTTTTAATTAAAAAATAATAATTTAAACAATTATTCTCTAAAGGTAGATAGATGAGTGTCATTTCACTTTTCCTACAATTGGTTTGCTTTAGTTTAAATATTTTGGAACAAAAGCAAATAAAAATTGATTCAGAGTAAAAAAGCTACATATATTCCTTTAAATTATGGATTTAAAGCTGATAAGGATTTGCATGACTTCATAGTACTAAATTTTGCATTTCAAAGGAAAATCTAACTGCCCAAAAGACATGGCAAATGCCAACATGACTAAACAAATGAGTGGCAGAGCATGGAATAGAACCCACATCTTTTCTTCCACTTGGTAATCTACTTCCCCGTAACACATACCTGTGGATTAAGAACAATACCAGAGAAATGATTTTACCCTTTCAAAACAACTTAGAAATTACCTTATCATCTAGTGTTGGTAATATTTTATTCACTTACCCACTAAGAAAAATATATAATACTGGATGGGATCTAATACATCCCAACTGATACATGAATTCCTTGATAAATATTTTAAATTTCTTTGAATCATGTTTCAAATTGTAATAACCAATGCTATAGAAACAAGTTGTATTCAATCTAAACACTGTAAAAATAAAAGTAAACATGTGCATATATAATAATTCATTTATCCAAATGAATATAAAAGATACTTGACTGCTGGGAATTCTGACATGAAAATAATAAACCACATCAACAACCTCAGCAGCTCATAAAATTTCAATACAAATCACTCACAAGAAGCCTAAATGTCCATTGAATAACAAATGTTTCTTAGGAGACGATCAGTAAATGTATTTTTGGAATGATGTCAGAGAAAAGCACATTTTATAATCATTTTTGATCATAAGCGCAGCTTCATTCACAAAATATAAACAGAGTCAAAATTTATATAAAGTCTTACTGAGCTATAAAGGAACACTTTTTCAGCTACAGTTACATGTTTGGGTTTACTTCTCAAACTTATATATGAATTTTCTATTAACATTTGCATAATCAGAGCCTAGGATCATGCCACTTCTTTTCACAACAATGATGAAACTAAGTATTAGAAATGAAAATCTGGAGTCCTTCATTTGGCATTTTGTAACTTTACATGATTTGCTTAAAATATGCTTGATTTTGGTTCATTTGAAAATAAAGGTAAAACAATTTCAATTAAAAATATATGCAGTTTTCTTAATTACCTTTTATAAGTAGGCAAGAATAAACTTTTCAAGAAAATTTTGATTTCTAAAAAAATTTCATACCAATCTGAGGTCAAATCTATAGTGAAACATGATTGAGGTGTGACTGGATTTGACTATTACAAATGTTTATGTGTCAATATGAAAACAAACATTAAGGGAACTACAAAATACAAATATTTATGTGAAATTTAGTGTGCCTAGGAAACTGTATGTTTTAGATTGATTAGTTTTAAATTGCATTTAGCCAAGGATGACTTTTTGGAGAATATTTTGTTTGAGTCACTTTATGAAACTCAAGAATAGCAAATAAATCCTACATTTCTGAACATAAGACTTTAAAAAAACTCTAATGAATTAAAGTGAAAAATATATCTCAAATTAAAAACCTTTACTACTTATCCAGTATATGTTATCATTTATTATAGAGTTTAGTATAAATGTGACAACATATTTTTATAGCTTGACAGTTAAGTATTATTACCTAACCCAGAGAACACATCTTTATTTTTGGAAGGAAACTGTTTAGAGTTCTTTGTATCTGTTTAACACGTTTTTCCAAGTTCCAATTCACTTATATGTGTTGTTTTTACATTATTACCACCAATGTCATCAATTTTACTTTCTGTAATATGCATGAGCCTATTCAACTTTGTGTCTGTGCAATTCTCAGTTTTCATTTCTCTGACTGAATCAGTTTCCTTCATAATTCTCATTTCAAGATCTTCAGCTAAAATGCAATCTGAATTATTAGCTGATCTATTATCTCTATCAGTTCCAACCAGCTCATTTTTTTCTTCATTTGTATCCTCGGGATCATAAAGTTCAGGTGTAAAATAGATAGATTCATCTTCTGCTTCTGTTTCAAAATCTCTATTTGGAGTGGAAAGTTCAGCCTCTTCGCTTACTAGAGACAATTCAATGTCTGGATCCAGGGTTTCTTCACAGCAGAGGAGCTGTTTGGATTGATTTTTTTTAAGAAGAGTAGCATCAATCTTTATTGATGGAATCAAGCTTTCTGATTGAAGGCATGATGTGTTTTTTGTCACAAATGAGGACTCACATTTGTCAGTGAATGGCAAAATAGATTTAAATACCTTGTCTGTTTCTAAAGTAGAAGAACTAGAGGCACAGTCTTCTGATGACCTGAACATAGGTGTTGCAGTCAGAATGTCACCAGTAGGATACTGTCCTGAAGAATTAAAGCTTGACCAATTAGCTCTCTTGGTCTGTTTATTGAAGGTTGGGCTTGTAGATCTGGAAATCACAATTTTTTCTGCTTTCATTGCCTGGGCAAACTCCTCCAATAATACTGGATCATCTATGAATACAAAAATTTAAGAATGTTAACTTTCTGCTCCTAACTAACATAATTATTATATTAAAATGATTTTTTGTTAGAAATACTCAATAACTATATAGGATACAACACTTAGAGCCCAAAATTAGTAGTACCAGGACTTCTATCTTAGAGTATTATAAAGCACAAAATATTAACTCTGAAAGGAATCTTAGTCTCCAGTGATTACTTAGCATAAGTTACAATGCTGTCTGGTAAACTATCAAATTCCACATCAGGGACCTCAGGAGTGAATGAGAAAAGGAAGGTTAAAAAAGGAAGAGGAAGAAAAGAGCTGATTAAAGGAAGGAATAGGCTATAAAAATTTGCCTTGAAAATCCACTACCCAATGATGGAGAAAAACTGACCTAGACTACTTTCTTTATGGAAACTGACAACCACAGAGACTAAATTACTTGCTTACAGTTATAAAACTCTAAATTTCAGTTAGTAATCAGACCCAGAACAGAGGTTTCTTGATTATCAGTATAATGGCCTTGAATTCACTATGACATAGAAGCATATGATACAAAGTAAACATTTGAAAATTGATACATTAATCTACAATCATATATTAATTAAAACAATTAAAATGATATCTAATGATAGAGGCAAGAGTTTGGCAAACTTTTTCTGTAACACACCAGATAGTAAATATTTAGGCTTTGTTGGGTCATACTGTATCTGTTGAGAATATTCAATTATGCTGTTCTAGGGTAATACATACACAACTTCTCAACTCTGCTGTACATGTAAATGAAAGGGCTAATTGTGTTCTATTAAACTTTATTTACAAAAACAAACAGCAGACTGAATCATTGTTTGCCAATCCCTGACACAGACCATTATATTCTAATATATTTTAAAATAATATTTTTATCGTTTAAATGACTCTCACTTCCCTAAAGAAATTCATGGAAGAAAAGTATCTATAAATTAGACCAACTTTTAACATAGCCTTTAGAAAAACATCTACCATCTGTACAGTACTTTATAATGCTGTGATATTTATCATCTTATTAGATCTTTACAACTCACCCTGGAGGGATAGATATTCCTTTTTCTGTTACAACTCAAAAAAGTTAAGTGACTTGCTCATGGTCAGAAAGTTAGGGGCAAAGCTTGTTAGTGGAAAACCAGAACATATGCCCAGTCGCCTGACAACTGTCCCATTCCAAATACATCATACCATTTCATTATTTTATGATAACACCTTCTATTACAAAACAACATATTTAAGGAAGTTAATCTTTAGCATAATAAATATCATTTCAAAAAATATAATGAAAGACTTCTCTATCAAATGTAAATGGGAAGAACTTCTCATACTTTTCTCCTTTCTGGAGATGATGTCACTTGGTATAGATGAACTTTTAGTTATTGTTTTAGGGGTCTGTAGTTCTTGGACACACATTTTTGCTTCGCCTTCCTTAGGATTTTCTGGTGATAGCTGACTTGCTGCTTTCACTAAGTAAGTTTTGTCCTTCAAACAGGTCACTTCAAGTGTGGCCTCACTGTCTTGTATAGGCTTTCTGTCCTCTTTGGATACATCAATGTCCTTTTGGTGCTTTTTGGAAAATTCAGCTAAGGACTCCATTGCACTTTCAAAGGAATGGTGCTGAATCTGCTGCCGTATCCACTTAGAAAGTCCTAAGGAAAAAATGTAACCCAGGGAAGAAACTGGTTATTTAGTTACTAAGATACTATGTATTAAGAAAAAACATTTTTTCTAATGAAGGATTTGTCTTGAATTTAGAGTATACGAATGGTTCTCAAAAATTTTCCTGCCTTTTTATCTTCATATGCACAATATGCCCATATTATCAGTAGCATTTCTCTTTATATGCAGTGATTGTCAACTAGAAGGAGGGAAGATGCAGTGGGAGTGGTGGGGGGGAGAGGGAAATGTATTACTCATGAGTTTAGAATAATAGGGAAATAAGGCAAATTTAACTTCATTATTATTCCCAACAAAAATTGTCCTTAAGTTTTAGGGAAACTTGAAGTTGTAAACAACATAGTCTTCCATTCCAGCTTTTTTGGACTCCTTTTGCAAAAATACACGCAAGATTTCAGTGTCATATGTTTTTCGGTTCTGCTTCTCCCCCAATTCCAAATATATATTAAATTCTTCTGAGAGGGAAAGGAGTAACACTGTTTTATGGGCAAATCATGTCCTAGTCAAATATTTATTACGTAATTATTTTTTAATATACAAATAAATAAACAAGTTGTAAGGGACAAGATTTAACCTGTGAATGGTGAAAACTGCATTAAAATGACCATATCAAGAGTGTAAGGTGTTCAGTAGTATGACTCACTTCAGAATGAAATTCAAAATGGTATTTTGAACTTTTAGAAATAAATATTCTCTGCTGATGTTACTAAAACTCATCATCTTTTGCAGTAGTTTAAAAAGTCACTATGGTATTTTAAATTCAGAGAAAGGTGACAGTGCTTTAAGCAACCTAAACTACTATGCTTTCACTTCAAATGCATTCTTTTACTTTGTTTCTTTAATGTATTTAAAGAATGTATTATTTAAATACAAATTGTATTTAAACATAGAAGTCATTAAAAGTAATTCATATGTTGTGGAGTTATTATTATTGCCTAAATTAGAAAATATTTTTACATTTTATGAGTCTCAGAAAAAATTGTGTAAAAAAATACAGAAATAATGAAAATATTTATTTCAAAAATCTGTCAACAAATCTGAACTATGAGGCAAAAATTTAAGTTCTAGATTTTAAAATAAGGTAATGCATTTTAAATAAGCATTTATTTTAAAGATTTTTATTTTTGTTTGCTTGGGGAAAATAAGTATGCCAAATAAATGAAAATTTCCAAAATTGAAAAATTTCAGTATTATAGTTACTGCTTTCATCTTGATCTTTCTGTAATTGACAGACTTTCAAATGTAAAAATGTCAGTTTTTGCTTCTGAAAACTTGGAAGAGTCTGAGCTCCACCTGCTGACTAAACATAAGCACTTAACATTTTGCTTTTATTTATGTCTTAAGTGCAACAGCTTGTTTTACACGGAAAGGGAAGGAGACTAATAAAGCAGCATTTAATCCAGGCAGATATGTTTTAATATCAAAACAAACATAGTATTAGGCTCTGAAATGGAAAAGTAGAGTCCATACCCATAGACAGCTAATTGGAAACAAATTTAAAATTTAGCATCTCCATTATAGTATGGTCTGGACTTTTTAGCTTTAAAGATAACAATAAAGATGCAAGTACTTCCAACAGTTCTTTAATGACAGATGGATTCCTGGTACTGACTCTAAAGGGACTGTGTTACTGTTGAATAAAAACTATGGGCACATAATATTTGTTCATTTCAGTAGGGGAAAAATGACTGTCTACTTGATCATGCAGTATGCAGTGGTGCTTTTTTTCTTTAGAAAATATTAGCTCTAATAAACTCTATAACAACTGAAGAATTTCCAAACACAACAAACAAATCCCAACGTAACCAGAATGAAAGAATAAAGAATCCTAAGCAGCCAAAGGAGATGTGCTTGTGTGCCTAAACATAAAAACAGTATTTCTTGGAAAATTAATTTCTGTGGGACAGCTTTTTCCCTGACAAAGTTAAATAAATTATTACTATTTTACTGAATCAAATCCTACAATCTACGAAATCAAAGGATCCTAACTGATTAATACTAAGTGGGTAACTAACCAGATTCTTCTCCTCTATAAAGATTATTTTGTAAATACATAAGCATTAAAAGGCTAGATTTCCAGTCAAAAATAAGTTTCCATGTTTGAGCTATTAATTCAAAATCTCTGTCCAATTCCTTGTCTTTAAAGGTAGAAGTCATTAAATAGCAAAAATTGTTACTAATTCTTACTGTAAGTCCAGCTGAGGATCTTACCAGATATATATCGACTTGGGTTACTCCTGAAGCGATCATCCACTAGAATAAGAGCTCCCCAATCATTTCTGTGTCTAATACACCTAATAAAAAAATAAGAAATCAATATAACTTTGAAAACAAAAACCAAATTTCTAGTGAGACAGACAGAAAACAGAAAAGTCCTTGTCAGTTATATATTCCTTTAATCAATATTGTTATTATAAGCAAGGTTATGGAAACTATTCAATACAGTGTACCAAATAGGTATAAAAAAATCCCCTACTTCTGCAACTACTGATAACTTGTATCCAAAAGTGTTATATGTATTCTAGTTTGAAGGTCAAGAAAATTATACAAAATATTTTCCAAGTTTCCTTAGCCACAGACTTTTACCTAAATATTTTATTTCTTGTAGATTTATGTAGATTGACATTTATTCTAGTTTAACGTTTTAATCATTAGTGAATGTTTAATTTTTTTTTTTGCACCAGTTGATATGATCAGGTAGTTTTTCTGTTAGACTGTTAATATGGTGGATTATACACTGGCAAAATTCAAAAACTGAGCAAGGTTTTTATTCATAGGATAACCACACATGGTCATGGTGCATTATTCTTTTTATAGATTGGATTCAGTTTGCTAAAAATATTTTTATTTGAAAAATTTTTAAGAAAAAATTTTAAGAAATTTTAAGTATACAGTTCAGTAGTTTTTAGTACATCTAAAAAGATTTTGCAAACTATACCACTATCTACTGCAGATCATTTTCATTCCCCTTAATACTTGCCAGCCACTGATCTACTTTCTGTCTCTATAGATTTGCCTATTTTGGACATCCAACACTCGTTATTGTCAGTCTTTTTTATTATATGTACCCGAGGAGGTGTAAAGTGACATTTTACTGTGGTTTGAATTGCATTTCCTTAATGACTAATGGTGAGCATCTTTTCATGTGCATAGTGGTCACTTGTGTAACTTCTTTGGAGAAAAGTCTATTCAAATGATTGATTCATTCAAAAATTGCATTATTTGCCCTTTTATCATTGAATTGTTAAGAATTCTTAGATATGGTTTGTGGGAGGTAAATTCTCTCAGCTTTTGCTCATCTGGAAATTGTTTAATCCCTACTTCAAATTTAAATGATAATCTTGCCGGATAAATATTCTTGGTTCAAGGCCCTTCTGCTTCATTGCATTAAATACATCATGCCACTCCCTTCTGGCCTGTAAGGTTTCTGTTGAGAAGTCTGATGATAGCCTGATGGCTTTCCTTTGCATGTGATCTTATTTCTCTCTCTGGATGCTTTTAATAATCTGTCCTTATCCTCGATCTTTGCCAACATAATTACTATATGTCTTGGTGTTGTCTTCCTTGGGTCTTTTGTGTTGGGAGATTTGTGCATCTCCATGGCCTGAGAGACTATCTCCTTCCCCAGATTGGGGAAGTTTTCAGCAATGACCTCCTCAAAGACACTTTCTATCCCTTTTTCTCTCTCTTCTTCTTCTGGTACCCCTATAATGCGAATATTGTTCTGTTTGGATTGGTCACATAGTTCTCTCAATATTCTTTCATTCTTAGAGATTCTTTTTTCTCTCTGTGCCTCAGCTTCTTTGTATTCCTCTTCTCTAGTTTCTATTTCATTTATTGTCTCCTCCACTGTATCAAATCTGCTTTTTATACCCTCCATTGTGCTCATCTGAGACCTCCCCTCCCTCCCTGCTCTGTTTGTCTTCCTCCCGCTGGTGAGCTGGTGTGGGGGAAGGGCTTGGGTCCCGCCGGGGCACAGCTTTGGTATGTTACCCTGTTCTGTGAGGTCTGTTCTTTTCTCCAGGTGTATGCAGTCTGGTGCAGTCCTCTTTCCTGTTGCTCTTTCAGGATTAGCTGTATTAATTATATTTTGGTATTATATTCCGTTTTAGGAGGAAGACTGTGTCTCACCTCTCACGCCGCCATATTTTTGGTGCCTTCTTGTTAGTTACATATGTTTATAACTACTATATATTCATATTCTTGATGGATTGACAATTGTATCATGATAATATAGCTATTGTCTCTAGTAACAATTTTTTTCTTAAAGGTCTGTTTCCTCTGATGTTAGTACAAACAAACCAACTCTCTTTGGTATACTGTTTGTGTGGTACATTTTTTCCCAACCATTTACCCTCAACCTATTTGTGTTTTTAAACTAGTGTTTCTCTTGCAGGCAGCATATAGTTGGATCCCGTTTTTTGAAAAAAATCCATTTTGCTAATCTCTGCCTTTTGATTGGAGTGTTTGATCCATATTTATAAGGTAGAATTTACTTAGCTATTTTGTAAATACCCACTTTACTGTTTTTCTAAATGTTTTTTGTTCCACTATATCTCCATTATTGCCTTCTGTTATACAATAGATATTTTTACATACCACGTTTAATAACTTGTCTTACTCTTTTGAGTTATTTTATTAGTGGTTACTTTGAGGATTTTAATCAATGTCCAACTTATATCAGCTTGGATTTAATACCAATTTAATTTCAGTAGTAAACAAAAACATTGTTCCTGTATAGTTGTTCTTTCCCTCCTCACATTTGTGCTATTACTGTAACAAAAATGACATCTTTATGGATTGTATGCCTGTGCAGAAGAGTTAACACTGAAGGCCAAATTGCTTATCCATAGAAAGGCTTGATGCATACAAGGTAGCTCTTAGTGTTTAGGAACTTAGATTTCAGCGGGGTTCTGGTAACTTACTGATGAGAGGCTCACAGTGTCCAAAATATTGGTGCAAGTATGATTAAGGCCGAACATCTGCTTTGCTTCTGAGAGTCTAGAGTCTTGGGAAGTGTGAGCAGATGCTGACTGTGTGATCAGTCCCAGATGAAATATTGGGTGCTGAATCTTTAACAAGCAAATATCAATGGCAGTATCTCACAGGTGTTATTACAACTCATTGCTGAGGAATTAAGTGTGACCTATAAGACTCCAATGAGTGAACCTTTCTTGTGCCTAGTTTCCCCTAGACTTTGCCCATGAGCCTACTCTCTTTGCTGATGTTGCTTGTTATCTTTTCACTGTAACAAATCTTAAGGTGTGCATACAATTTATGCTGAGTCTCTCACTGTTCCTAGTGAATTACTAAACCTGAGTGTGGCACTCGGGACCCCCAAGACAATTCCTATTACCAAAGATTGAAATTGTCTTATGCAGTTGTTTTTAAAAATCATGAGAAAAAAAGCTATAAAAATACATTAATATGTTTTTAGTATCTACCTATGAAATTACCTTTACAGAGAGATATTCTTTATTTCTTCATGCAAATATGAGTTACTGCCTAGTGTCCTTTCATTTCAGCTGAAAAGGGATTCCCTTTAGTTATTTCTTGTAGGACAAGTTATCTGCAGATTATTTCTGTTTTTGTTTATGTGGGAATGTCTTACTTTCTCCTTCATTTTTGAAAGATAGTTTTCTTAAGTAGAGACTTGATTTTTACAGTCTTTTTGTTTCAGCAATTTGAATATGTCAATCCACTGTCTTCTTCTGCTCTCCATGGGTTTGAATGAGAAATCTGTATAGATTCCTGAGGATGCCTGTATGTGACGAATTGTTTTTCTCTTGCTGTTATCTAGATACTCTCTGTCTTTTGACAGTATGATTATGACATGTCTACATATGGATCTTTTTAAATTTAGACTACTTGGAGTTTTCTGATTTTCTTGAATGTGTAGATTAATGCTTTCCATCCATTTTGGGAAGTTCTCAGCCATTATTTCTTCAAATAATCTTTCTGTTGCTTTCTCTCTCTTCTCTCCTCCTAAGACTCCCATTATGTGTATATTGGTATGCTTGCTGGAGTCCAACAGCTCCCCAAGGTTATGTTCATTATTCTTCAGTCTTTTTCTTTTTGTTCCTTAGACGGAATAATCTCAATTAACTTATCTTTAAGTAAAATGATTCTTTCCTCCTCCTGCTCAAACCTGCTGCTGAGAACCTCTGATGAATTTTTTATTTTAATTACTGTACTTTTCAACTCCAGAATTTCCATTAAGTCCTTTTTAAAAGTTTTTATCTCATTATTGATATTCTCTAGTTGGTGAGACATCATTCTCAGTTCTCCATAGTTCTTTAAACATAATTTCCTTAGTACTTTACCCATATTTAAAATAGCTTTATATACTAAGTACAATGTTTGGACTTTCATAGGGACACTTTCTATTGATTGCTTTTTACCCTGTATATGGGCATAAACATTCTTCTGTATTTGCATGTGTCATTTTTCTTTAAACAGTAATTTAAAATAATATAATGTGGCAATTGTAGAAATCAGATTCTTCCTCTCCTCAAGGATTGTTGTTGCTGTTCTTGTGACATTTTTGAAATAATTCTGTATAGTCTGTATTCTGTCAGGTATGACCATGGCTAAGTCAGCTTAGTGGTCAATTAATAATTAGAGATTTCCTTAGACATCTGGAACCAACAAGTCTCCCATTCTTTGCCAAAAGGCTTTGCATGTGTTTTTGGATATTCTTTCAATCCTCAGCCAGGCAAGTAACAATGCTGCTTTACTCTTCACTTTCTGCTTCAGCAGAGCCTCAAGGGCAGTCAGAAGTAAGAGCTCAGGGAGATATTTCCTGAGTATGTACACATCCCTGGTCATGAGCACTGTCCTACACACATGCATAACCCACTAAAGCCCCATGAATATGCTGGAACTTCTAAAGCCCCCTATGTACATCTCAATTCCCAGCTTTTCACTTTAAGCTGTTTAGTCAGTCTATTATTTGCCCCAATTTTTATTCATTGTCTCAGGAAGCTGTGAAGCTAACAACTGCCTGGATGAGCTCTAAGTCAGGTCAAATAAAGACAGCCTGGTGAATGGGGTCTTCCAGGGAACCACCAGACAGGTTCCATAATGATAATTCTCCAGGAATAAGATCTAGCCCCTCTAGTGGTTGGAAGGTTGCTGGCTTACACCATGATGAAAGCTACTGTGAACTTGGAAAGAGGGAGATGGAAACTGGGCAAGTTAAAAATGCCACAAAGCACACTGTTCCTAATGAGATTCAGCCATTTTCATGAATAAATATTTCCTGGAATGCTGTAAAGTGGTTTACTTACAAAATTTTGAAAAAGTTGATTCTAGCTATTTTGTCTGTTCTCTCATTATTTTGATAGAGAATTTTCAGAGTCCTTAACGCCATCATTTTTGTAGATTTCACCCAATTTGCTATTATTTTCACCTACGTCATGACAGATTTTGGTTTGTAATTTCCCCTCCTGTCCCTCTCTTTCCCTTCCTTCCTCCCTCTTTGTTCTTCATAAAATTAATTGGAAAGAATTCCATCTATTTTCTAGAAGAGATGATGGAGAATTGGTGTTATTTCTTCATTAAATGTTTGGTAAGGTTTGTCAATGAACCCATCCGGGTGGAGATTTTTTTCAGAGGGTTTTCAATTAAGAATTAAATTTCTTTACTAGAGGATTACTCAGGTTATCTATTTCATCTTAAATTTTGTTTTTTTGGGTGTGTTTAGTAATTAGCCTGTTTTGTCTAAGTTGTTGAATACATGTGTGCAGAGCTTTCCCTACACTTTTAACATCTGGGGGGTATAAGTATCACCTCTTTTATTCCAGATATTGATAATTTGTAGCTCTCCTTTTTTGTCACTTACCCAGAGGTTTAGTCTTTTAAACTTTATAGTCTTTTAGAAATCAGTTTTATTGACTTTTATATCTAATTGTTTTTTCTTTTTTCTTTCAATTTGATTGATTTGTATTTAGCTCCTGTTCTGTTTGCTTTATATTTAGTTTTCTCTTCTTCTAGCTTCTTAAAGAAGAAGCTTAGAGTATTGATTTGAGACGTTTCTGCCTTTTGAAAATAAGCATTTAATGATATAAATTTCCCATTGAACAATGCTATAGCTACAGTCCACAAATTTTGATGTTGATTTTCATTTCTTATTAGTTCAAAATATTTTCTAATTTTCCTAAGACTTCCTGTTTTACCTATGGGTTATTTAGAAGTGTGTCCTTTATACTTTCTTTAAAAAATTATGTTTTATATTGAGGTACATAAAATAAAATGCATAAATCTTAGTGTACAGCTTGATGAATTTTGATATGTATACACACTAATTTAACCATCACCCAGATAAAGATATCCTTCTGATTTTTCCCATTTCACCTATTTCTCCATCCCCTCAACCCTCCCCTCTAAGGCAACCACGAGTCTGTTCTTTATGAGTCTATTTCTGTTTCCATTTGTTTTTTTTCGATTCCACATATGAGTGAAGCCATATGGTATTTGTCTTTCTCTGACTTATTTCACTTAGCATAGACACTCTAAGGCCACCCATGTTGTTGCAAATGGCAAGATTTCATTCTTTCTTATGGCTAATATTCCACTGTATATATGTACCACATCTTTTTTTTTATCCATTCATCTATCGATAGTCATTTAGGTTGCTTCCATATTTTAGCTATTGTAACAATGCGGCAATGAACATAGTGGTGCATATATCTTTTTGGATTAGTGATTTTGTTTTCTTTGAGTATATTCCCAAAGTGCAATTGCTGGGTTGTATAGTATTTCTACTTTTAGTTTTTTCAGAAACCTCCATACTGCTTTCCACAGTAACTATAAAAAAGTATGTTCTTAATTTCCAAGTATTTAGACATTTTTCCTGTTATCTTTCTGTCATTGATTTCTAGTTTGCTTAACTCCATTATGGTCAGGATACACAATTACTATGATTTCAATTCTTAAGTTTATCACTTGGGATAGGGTCTATATTGGTAAATGTTCCTTGTGCATTTGAAAAGAACATTTATTCTGCTATTGGTGGAAAGAGTGCTCTATATTGTCAATTCAGTACAGTTGATTAATAACATTGCTCAAAACTTCTATAACTTTATTGGTTTCTGTCGACTATTTCTATCTATAACTAAGAGGAATTTTAAAGTCTCCAACTATAATTGTGTATTTGTCTATTTTTCTATTCAGATTTGTCAGTTTTTGGATCATGGATCTTGAAGCTCTGTTTTTAGGGGCCTACACATTTAGGATTGCTATGTCTTCTTGGTAAATGGACCCTTTTATCATTATATAATTTTCCTTTTTAATACCCCAGTTGTTTTCTTTGCTCTCAATTCTATTTTATCTGATATTAATATATTTACTCCAACCAGGTTATCAATATTTTGAATTCCAGTATTTTTCCCCAGTCTGGCTGCTTCTACTTACTTTCATAGTACTCAAATAGCTGCTCCATACACAAAGTATGCTTACTCAATATTATCTAGATTTTAAACCTCCAGGTTATTTTTAAAGTGGTAATATTAGGTTGGTGAATTTTAGTTTTAATTAAATACACAAGCATAGTTTAAAAGTCAAATAGTATTATAACAGTTACAATAAAAAACAGAACTCATCTTTTACCTACCACACCACACCCATCTTGTTACCAATCCTCAAACAATTATTTTTAAATCTTAGTCCATTTGGTCACTTACCTCCATATTTCTAAATAACATTTATAGTACTACAACTTCCTGGTTTTTGAACTTTAAAATTATATATTGACTCTTCCAATAAAAGATGTTGTTTATCTACATTACTGATACTTTACCACCTCTCCATTCTCCTGGTAGAGTTATATCACAATTTTTATGTAAATCAATATTTAGTGGATTACTATTTCTTTTCTTCTATAAGATTTTTGCCTTCTCTGGAGTTAATAACTGTTTCTCTCCTTTTTTGCTTAATTTTATGCTTCCTATGATTCAATAATTTCAAAAATTTGCCACAGCTATAAACATTCATCTCAGTAAGTTCCGGGAAGATGGCGGCATGAGGAGGGCGGCGGAAATCTCCTCCCAAAACCATATATATTTATGAAAATACAACAAATACAACTATTCATAAAAGAGAGACCAGAGATACAGCACAACACCCAGCCTGCAGCTACACCTGAGAGGACTCAGCACCTCGCGAAGTAGGTAAGATACGGAGCCGCGACGCGGTGGGACCCGAGCACTCCCCCACCCCAGCGCACCGGCAGAAGGAGAGGATTCAGAGCGGGGAGGGAGTGGAAGCCCAGGCCAGCCAAATAAACAGCCCTGATGATCTGCACAGGGAGCACTGACACACTTCGTGCAGGGTATCGGAGATTGGAGGGACAGAGGTGCAGGATCCAAGACGGCAGGTCCACTCAGCCGGCTTCCTGGGACAAAAGAAAAGCGGACGCTTTTTTACGGGTCTTAAAGAGACTGGGGCCCAAAGAGCAGGACTGTCCCAGCGCACTCAGCCAAGCAGGCTGGGACTCCGGGGGAATTTCGGACCCCTTGGACTGTGGCTGGGAAAAGCAGTCACATAGAGACTTCCCACAGAAATGAGCAGCCTCCCATTCATTCCCTCCCCGGCCGGAGTCATAAAAGGCCCAGTGGAGGGACGCTGCCTGGTGGAGCAGCGGCGGCTGCAGAATAGTGGAGCAGAAGCGCCACCTACAGCATCCTCACAGAAACTACACCCAGCAGGTGTTTTCTTTTTTTTTCTCGTTTTTCTCTTTCTTCTTTTTTTCTTTTTCTAACCCCTTCTATCGGCATGAAAAGACAGATGGGATATGGTACAAAGAAAGCTTACCCAGAAAACCCCAGAGAGGGAGCCTTATGGGACGGACATGCACAATCTTCCTGAAAAAGAATTCAAAATAAAAGTCATAGCCATGCTGATGGATCTACAGAGAAATATGCAAGAGCTAAGGGAGGAAGTGAGGAAAGACAGTGCAGAGATGAGACAAGCAATTGACGGGCTTAGCAGCAGACTGGACGAGGTGCAAGACACTGGCAATGGAATAGAAATCAGAGAACAGGAATACAGAGAAGCTGAGGCAGAGAGAGAGATAAAAGGATCTCTAGGAACGAAAGAATATTAAGAGAACTGTGTGACCAATCCAAACAGAACAATACTCGCATTATAGGAGTACCAGAGGAAGAAGAGAGAGAAAAAGGGATAGAAAGTGTCTTTGAAGAAATAATTGCTGAAAACTTTCCCATGCTGGGGAAGGAAATAGTCTCACAGTCCACAGAAGCCCACATATCTCCCAACACAAGGCACCCAAGGTAGACAACACCAAGACACATAATAATTAAAATGGCAAAGATCAAAGATAAGGACAGAGTATTAAAGGCAGCTAGAGAGAGAAAAAAGATCACCTACAAAGGAAAACCCATCAGACTGTCATCAGACTTCTCAACAGAAACCTTACAGGCCAGAAGAGAATGGCATGATATATTTAACGTAAGGAAACAGAAGAGCCTCGAACCAAGAATATGGTATCAAGTACGATTATCATTTAAATTTGAGAGAGGGATTAAATAATTTTCCAGACAAGCAAAAGCTGAGGGAATTTGCCTCCTATAAACCACCTGTTCAGGATATCTTAAAGGGACTGCTCCAGATGGAAGCACTCCTAAGGCTAAAAAGATGTCACCAGAGAAAATAAAACCATAGCAAAGAAAGCAGACCATCAAAATACTAACTAAAGGCAAAGAATAAAACACCTAGTATATAAAAAATGGAGGAGTGAGAATAAGAAGGGAGAGAATAAAGAATCATCAGACTGTGTTTACAATAACTTAACAAGAAAGTTAAGTTAGATTGTCAGATAGTAAAGAAGCAACTCTTGAACCTTTGGTAACCGCGAATCTAAAGCCAGCAATAGCAATAAGTACATATCTATCGATAATCACCCTAAATGTAAATGGACTGAATGCACCAATCAAAAGACACAGAGTTATTGAATGGATTAAAAAGCAAGACCCATCTATATGCTGCTTACTGGAGACTCACCTCAAACCCAAAGATATACACAGACTAAAGGTGAAGGGATGGAAAAAGATATTTCATGCAAACAACAAGGAGAAAAAAGTAGGTGTTGCAGTACTTGTATTAGACAAAATAGACTTCAAAACGAAGAAAGTAGCAAGAGATAAAGAAGGACATTACATAATGATAAAGGGGTCAGTCCAACAAGAGGATATAACCATTTAAAATATATATGCGCCCTACACAGGAGCACGGGTATATGTGAAACAAATACTAACAGAATTAAAGGAGGAAATAGACAGCAATGCATTCATTTTAGGAGACATCAACACACCACTCACTCCAAAGGTCAGATCAACCAGACAGAAAATAAGTAAAGACACAGAGGCACTGAACAACACACTAGAACAGATGGACGTAACTGACGTCTACAGAGCTCTACACCCAAAAGCAGCAGGAAACACATTCTTCTCAAGTGCACATGGAACATTTTCCAGAATAGACCACATACTAGGCCACAAAAAGAACCTCAGTAAATTAAAAAATACTGAAATTCTACCAACCAACCTCTCAGATCACAAAGGTATAAAACTACAAATAAATTTTAGAGAGAAAACAAAAAGGCTCACAAGTACATGGAGACTTAACAACATTCTCCTAAATAATCAATGGGTCAACGACCAAATCAAAACAGAAATCAAAGAATATACGGAGACTAATGACAACAACAACACAAAGCCACAACTTCTGTGGGACGCAGCGAAGGCAGGTCTAATAGGAAAGTATATTGCAATCCAGGCCTATTTAAAGAAGGAAAAACATTCCCAAATGAACAGTCTAAAGACACAATTATTGAAATTAGAAAAAGAAGAACAAATGAGGCCCAAAGTCACCAGAAGAAGGGACATAATAAAGATCAGAGAATAAATAAATAAAATTGAGAAGAATAAAACAATAGAAAAAAAATCAACGAAACCAAGAGTTGGTTCTTTGAAAAAATAAACAAAACAGGTAAACCCCAAGCCAGACTTTTTAAGAGAAAAAAGAGAATCTACACACATAAACAGAATCAGAAATGAGAAAGGAAAAATCACGATGGACCCCACAGAAATACAAAGAATTATAAGAGAATATTATGAGAATCTGTATGCTAACAAGCTGGAAAACCTAGAAGAAATGGACAACTTCTTAGAAAAATACAACCTTTCAAGACTGACCAAGCAGGAAACAGAAAAACTAAACAGACAAATCACCAGCAACGAAATTGAATTGGTAATCAAAAAACTACCCAAGAACAAAACCCCTGGGCCAGAGGGATTCACCTCTGAATTGTACCAGATATATAGAGAAGAAATACACCCATTCTCCTTAAAGTTTTCCAAAAAATAGAAGAGGAGGGAATACTTCCAAACTCTTTCTATGAAGCCAGCATCACTCTAATACCAAAACCGGGCAAAGACCTCACTAAAAAAGAAAATTACAGACCAATATCCCTGATGAACGTAGATGCAAAAATACTCGACAAAATATTAGCAAACCGAATTCAAAAATACATCAAGAGGATAATACACCATGATCAAGTGGGATTCATCCCAGGGATGCAAGGACGGTACAAAATTCGAAAATCCATCAACATCATCCACTACATCAACAAAAACCACATGATCATCTCCATAGATGCTGAAAAAGCATTTGACAAAATTCAGCATCCATTAATGATTAAAGCTCTTAACAAAATGGGTATAGACGGCAAGTACCTCAACATCATAAAGGCCATATATGACACACCGACAGCCAACATCATACTTAACAGCGAGAAGCTGAAAGCTTTTCATCTAAGATCGGGAACAAGACAGGAATGCCCAGTCTCTCCACTGTTATTCAACATAGTACTGGAGGTCCTAGCCACGGCAATCAGACAAAACAAAGACATACCAGGCATCCAGATTGGTAAAGAAGAAGTCAAGTTGTCACTATTTGCAGATGACATGATACTGTACATAAAAACCCTAAAGACTCCACTCCAAAACTACTAGAACTAATATCTGAATTCAGCAAAGTTGCAGGATAGAAAATTAACACACAGAAATCTGTTGCTTTCCTATACACTAACGATGAACTAACAGAAAGAGAAATCAGAAAAACAATTCCATTCACAATTGCATCAAAAAGAACAAAATACCTAGGAATAAACCTAACGAAAGAAGTGAAAGACCTGTAGTCTGAAAACTACAAGACCCTCCTAGGAGAAATTAAAGAAGACACTAACAAATGGAAATGCATCCCATGCTCTTGGCTAGGAAGAATAAATATTGTCAAAATGGCTATACTACCTAAAGCAATCTACAGATTCAGCGCAATCCCTATCAAACTACCAACAGCTTTCTTCAATGAACTGGAACAAATAATTCTAAAATTCATATGGAACCACAAAAGACCCTGAATAGCCAAAGCAATCCTGAGAAGGAGGAATAAAACAGGGGGAATTATGATCCCTGACTTCAAGCTCTACTACAAAGCCACAGTAATCAAGACAATTTGGTACTGGCACAAGAAGAGACCCACAGACCAGTGGAACAGAATAGAAAACACTAACATTAACCCAAACATATACAGTCAATTAATATATGATAAAGGAGCCTTGGATATACAATGGGGAGATGACAGCCTCTTCAGCAGCTGGTGTCGGAAAAACTGGACAGCTACATGTAAGAGAATGAAACTGGACTACTGTCTAATCCCATACACAAAAGTAAACTTAAAATGGATCAAAGACTTGAATGTAAGTCATTAAACCATAAAACTCTGAGAAAAAAACATAGGCAAAAATCTCTTGGACATAAACATGAGCGACTTCTTCATGAAGATATCTCCCTCAGCAAGGGAAACAAAAGCAAAATGAACAAGTGGGACTATATCAAGCTGAAAAGCTTCTGTACAGCAAAGGACACCATCAGTAGAACAAAAGACATCCTACAGTATGGGAGAATATATTCATAAATGACGTATCCGATAAGGGGTTGACATCCAAAATATATAAAGAACTCATGCACCTTAACAAAGAAAAAGCAAATAATCCAATTAAGAAATGGGCAGAGGACATGAATAGACACTTCTCCAAAGAAGAAATTCAGATGGCCAACAGGCACATGAAAAGATGCTCCACAGCGCTAATTATCAGAGAAATGCAAATTAAAACCACAATGAGATATCACCTCACACTAGTGAGGATGGCCAACATCCAAAACACAAACAACAACAAATGTTAGCGAGGATGTAGAGAAAAGGGAACCCTCCTACACTGCTGGTGGGAATGCAAATTAGTTCAACCATTGTGGAAAGCAGTATGGAGGTTCCTCAAAAAACTCAAAATAGAAGTACCATTTGACCCAGGAATCCCACTCCTAGGAATTTACCCTAAGAATGCAGCAGCCCAGTTTCAAAAAGACAGATACACCCCTATGTTTATCGCAGCACTATTTACAATAGCCAAGAAATGGAAGCAACCTAAGTGTCCATCAGTAGATGAATAGATAAAGAAGATGTGGTACATATACACAATGGAATATTATTCAGCCATAAGAGGAAAACAAATCCTACCATTTGCAACATCGTGGATGGAGCTAAAGGGTATTATGTTCAGTGAAATAAGCCAAGCAGAAAAAGACAAGTATCAAATGATTTCACTCATATGTGGAGTATAAGAACAAAGAAAAAAACTGAAGGAACAAAACAGCAGCAGACTCACCGAACCCAAAAACGGACTAATAGTTACTAATGGGAAAGGAACTGAGGAGGATGGGTGGGAAGGGAGGGACAAGGGGGAAAAAGGGGCATTACAATTAGCAGACGTAATGTTGGGGGGGCACGGAGAGGGCTGTACAACTCAGAAAAGACAAGTAGTGACTCTATAGCATCTCACTACGCTGATGAACAGTGACTGTAATGGGGTTGGTGGGGGGGACCTGATGAATGGGGTAGTTTAAGAACCATAATATTGCACATGTAATTGTAGATTAATGATATCAAAATAAAGTATAAAAAAAATTCATCTCAGTGTGGTCAAACTCTCCATCCTTGGAAACCAGTTTAGTGACTACTGTGGGCTTAATACACAGGTGTCATCCCAGAGCTTCTCCTCCTGATTATTTTGGGGATTCTCTTTTTCTTTCTTCTGGGTTGGAATTCTAAGCTTCCTGCAACCTTGATATTTATCCTTCTGAATTTTTTCTTATTTGACAGAGCATATCTTCTAGTAGCATCCTAAGAAAGTATGTATTTGAAGCATATGTTTTAGGTCCTTGCAAACTGAAGGGTTTATTCTATCTTACAGTTTATTGATCATTAGGGCTTTAGATTTCAATTTTATCTTCTAAGATTGATTCTGCCTCTAAAATTTGTTATCATTTTCAAGTCTAGGAGATTTTCATTCTTTTCCGTTCTTGTTTCATGAAGACAATATCTTACCTCTTTGTAGATAGTACTGATATATCAGCATATATATATTTAAGTTTTCTTCTACCCATGTGTTGGCAAACTTAGCCCACAGGGAAAATTTGGCCCATATCTTATTTTTGTACAGCCTGCAGCATAGGAACGATATTCACATATTTAAAGGTTTAAAGTAAAAACAAAGAAGAGTATGGATGGAGACTCTTTGTGTCCCAAAAAGCCTAAAATATATATTGTCTGGCTCTTCACAGAAAATGCTTGCCAACCCCTGTTCTATAGCACTGTTTCTGTTTTCTACACGTTCTCCCACTCTGTTTTTGTTTTGTTGGTAATGTTTTACTATTGTTTTGGTCTCTGTTTTTCACATTACAGACTTTGAATATCCAGTGAAGACTGCATTTATTTAAGAGTAAGGCACTAAAACACTGGCAGCTCTGCATACATAGATATGGCATACAGACTGGGAGGCTTTGCAGTGAGGTAATCAGGTGGGAACAGGGCCACTTTGCTACTATATGTAAGCCTTTACTCATGGAGTAGTCAATTTCCCTAGAGAAGAATACTGTACTTTCCTGCTTTGGAGTATAGTATAAGACTGTCAGCCTATTCAGAGCTGAGAAGAAAAAGGGGATGTAGTTCTCACATTCAGTAGGTAGACTTTTCTTAACCTCTATCTTTAATAAGTCCTTAGTTGTACCTGGAGTTGAAGAACATACAGACTTTAGTTCAATCTCTCTAGAGAGTAAACCTGGGTAGGGAGGAGGACTGTCTAACTTCTACATCTTATACTAACTTACAACCAATCCTCTTGAATTTAACCATACTTTAACTGATACTTTAGAGTGCCACCATGTCCTAAACTTTCCTATGCCTGAATCCTGAGGATATTATCTTTCACAACTGTGTAAATTTTAGCTTTTTCTTGCCTGCTAAAGCCAGTCATTCGTCTGTTTTCCAGTGTTCAAAATTTGTTGACATCTCACCAGTCATTGTCTCCTCTCCCACTCTTTAACTCTGTAACTTTGACATTTTTATTCCTTTACTGTCATGGTATTTTCATCAGGGGTGAAGATTAACATAAATGTTTAATTTTCCCAATAAACTAAAAAATATATAAATTTTATATGATTTTTGGCATTTTTTAAAAGTAATCATAGATTCTGAGGCATCATACCGCAATATTAGTCAGGATAGGAAGATAAATATTACCATATTATAGAACAGTGTTGAAAATCAATGGAAAGTCAGGATGCTACTCTATTTGGTTTCACTTTGGTTCATGTTTAAAGTGTCTTATGGCAGAAAAGCATTTAAGGTAACAAAACAGTTCAGAGAAAAAGGTTTCACTTTTCCTTTTTCCATTGTTTTCATACTGCCTTGCTCAAATGAATTATGCCCACTTGAGACAAAGATTATACTTTTAGTAAAGCAGACCTGCAAGGAAACTCAGTGCAGTTGTAACCTGGTCACAAAACCATCTGGTACATTCCCAAAGGCTGTTATTACATTTCACAGACTTGTATTACTTCAAATACTCTAACAGTCCCATGTGGGCTTAAAAAAAAGATTTTTTAAACTCAATTTGTTTCTGCTTACTTTAGACCTTCTAGAGGATATTCCTTATAAGAAGAGGGTCTGAGTATAAGCACCTTTTATGTCAATCATACACTTTATGAGTTTTATCAAGTGAAGTAAAACATTCACTTGATTTTTAAGTGGATGTTTCTTTGCAATAAGTTGGTACTTGTTGGAATTGTTTCCCTGAAAATCAATATAATGACAGTTGGGCCATCCATTTTTTAATTAATAAAATACTAAAAATACAGTATTATATATCAATATTACAAACATGCTTTTTATGAAATTCCAGAACAGTATGTTTTGAAGCTCTAGAAGCTTTCTGCCTATACAGTATAGTGGGAAAAGTATTGAACCTAGCACTTTCCACTAATTCAACAAGCATTTATTGAGCAATCTATGCCCCAAGCTGAGATATTGTTGGTTGCTAAGAATGCAAAACTGTATAATACATGTTCAGGGAAGGAGATAAATATATAAACAGGCTATTATAATACAGTGAGATACATGCTATGATAAAGATAATATATAAAATGTTATGGGTTTCCTAAGGAGTAAATAACTCTACTTGGAGAAGTAAAAAATAGTTTTTATAGAGGACATGACTTTTAACTAGGTTTTGATTGGTAAACTTGCCAAATGAATTGTATAGAGGCTTATATGCCAAGGCAGAAACTAATAAAAGGATATGATATCTTTAATAGTGTAATAGAGAGATGTTTAAGTTTAATAGTGAGAACTTTAGTGGATAGAGGTAGGGTATAAGGATGAAGATGAAAAGGCAGTCCTAAGCTTTTAAAAGTAGGTAGGGCCAAGATGTGAAGATCCATTTAGTAGCTATGTGACTATAGACAAGTAATTTCATCTCTCAATATGTTTAATATATGTAGAAAGGTTATTAAATAACATAGTAGGATACCTATGTACTTTTGCTTCAGATTTTTTCTTGAAATTCAAGGTATTGCTTATATTAAAAGGAAAAAATAACCAACTAAGTTAAGAATATTATTTTTGTGAACTAAAGCATAACTAATAGTCAAGAATTAAAACATATATTCAGGCTCCCCTAGAAACTATTTGCTGAATATTAAAATTCAAATAAAGCCAAACAAACAAGTCATTTAACAAGGATAGACAAAGTAAGCAGATGAAATGCTACAATATGCAGTGCAACCTGATGACAAGTACCAATGGGATTTCTAGAGAGAAGGGCAGCAGCTTAACCACGTCAATAGAAACACAGAACTGAATCATTCCGTTTGAAGAGAACCAATATCATTCTGAAAAGACAGGGAGCGCATGGGTGATGTGTTCTGGGAGTTAAATCAAGCTTTGCATTCCTATGTCATCAGCTATATGTAAATGTGAATTCAAATGCAATCTGGTCTGTTTATGTATAAATGGGCTAATGTGAGTGAAAATACTTGAGAAAAATCTAAGTTCTGTAACTGGTTAGGTCAGATAATGGTAACTATAGGTCTTTTGCCTGAACTGAAAATACATCAAATGGTTAATTTTCATGATTCTATTCTCAACCAGTGTTCTTTTATTAGTATTACCTGAAAGCCTTACAGCCTCACAAGGAAAAAATTATTACATGGTTAAACTAATTACAATTTCATAGAGTATATAAAATATTATAGAAAATTTAATAATTATACTGCTTATAAATTAAGAATTGATGTCCTACAATATGAAATCATTATGGTGATTTAATAACTAGTTCCACAAAGCACAAATATTAATGGACCAGAATCCTTAGAAAAAGGAGTATTTTAATTAAATTTTCTTGTTAGTGTGAATTCTTTAGTACTTATGTGTGTGATTTGTTTTAGCCCTTCTTGAATTGCTTGCTTTTTACCCATAAAACCATGATCTGGGTTCTGAGGCTCACAAGATAGAACTTTTAATGTTTGGTAGTGAGATTCTACAGATATTTACTAAGCACCTTTCTGTGACATTCATTGTTTGACCAATAATCATAAATCTTTAAACTTTAGCAAATGTTGAGCTCTGTTTTGAGTTTCATTTATTCCACTGACTCTTCAACTTTCACTTGTAACATCTATCTATTCACACAGGTATATGAAAATATACCTATTACTAGGGTTCTAGTGAAATAAAATTCTATCATATTCATTATAAGGAATAAGTAGCAAAACTAGCTCTACATATAGTCCTGGTCACAGATAATATTGCAGTTATATTACATTACATTTCACTCCACTTACCTACCTAGGGCCTGGTTTAAGGCCCTGTATGCTTGAATTTCATACCATTGACGACCAGGTAAAAGACCTCTCGATTTTGAATGCTGGTCATTATATTGTTGCTTTAGTTCAACCTAATAATTTAAAAATACATTAAAAATAGAGTAGATAATTATTCAT
Organism: Phataginus tricuspis; assembly: GCA_029783875.1. NCBI lineage: Eukaryota > Metazoa > Chordata > Mammalia > Pholidota > Manidae > Phataginus > Phataginus tricuspis. Next base: position 7,860,407 of record JAQQAC010006923.1, on the reverse strand, counting down.
TTAAAAATCATATTAACTTGTAACATTTTGAACTTCTATCATTTTATTATAATAGAGAGGTTTCATTTTTCAGTACTTAATTTTTTCAGTTCATTTAAAACATTTCTATTCATATTTACATTCCCTGAATTCCTACATGTACATTATTAATTAGCTGTGTTTAGAAATAATTCACATACTATAAAATTCACAAACTTCTAATATACATGTACACAAATTCTGACAAACGTTTAGCCATGTAAACACCACCACAATCATAATATAAAATATTTCCAGCACCCCCCAAAATTTCCCTCCTATCCCTTTTCAGTTAATCTCTTTTACTGCTGACCCTGTGGACCAGTGGTCTGTCTGCTTTCTGTTTACCTTTCCTAGAATCCATGTAAATGCTAATGTACAGTAGGTAATCATTTGTATCTGTCTTTTCCATTCAACATAGTGATTTTGGAATTCATTCATGTTGAAACATGTATCAGTAGTTCATTCTTTTGTTTATCCAATCTGATAATCTCTGCTTTTTGAGATGTTTAGACCACTCATTTTTAATGTACTTATAGTTATGATTTGATTCAAAACTACAGCAACAAAATACACATTCTTCTCAAGTGCACATGGAATATCCTCCAGTATAGATTATATATTGGGCCACAAAATAAGTGTTAAGAAATTTCGGAAGATTGAAATAACATCAATCCTTTCCAACCACACAGCATGAAATTAGAAATCAATAACATGAAGAAAATTGGAATATTCACCAATACGTGGAAATTAACACATATGTGAACCACCACTGGGTAAAAGAAGAAACCAAAAGAGAACTCAAAAGAACTCAAAATCTAAGTACAAATGAAAATGGAAATAAAACAAACCAAAACTACAGGATGCAGAAAAAGCAGTTCTAAGAGAGACATTTATAGCAATAAACACCTCTGTCAAGAAAAAGAAAAAAGAATCTCAAATGAACAACCTAACTTTATACCTGAAGAAATGAGAAAAAGAATAAGCTAATTTCAAAGCTAACAGAAGGAAAGAAACAACAGAATGAGAGCAGAAATAAATGAAATAGAGACTGAAAAACAATAGAAAAGATTAATGAAACTAAGAATTGGTTTTTTTAAAAGATAAACAAATCTGATAAACTTTTTGCTAACTAAGCAAAATAGGACTCAAAATTATAAGAGTAGATTACAATCGATACTACAGAAATACAAAGGGTCATATGAGATTACAATGAACAATTAGACACAAACTGGATAACTCAAAACAAATGTATAAATTCCTAGAAACATACAACTTAACAAGACTGATTCATGAAGAAATAGAAAATGTGAATATTTTGTAACAAGTAAGGAGACTGAGTCAGTAACCAAAACCTCTGAAAAACAAAATTCCAATACCAGATGGCTTCATTGGTGAATTCTACCATTTAAGAAAGAAGTAATACTAATCCTTCTAAAATGCTTCCAAAATATTGAAGAGGAAGGAAAACTTCCAAACTCATTTTAAAAGGCCAGCACTACTCTCGTACCAAAGGCAGATAAAGACACTAAGAAAAGAGAAGGTTATAGGCCAATATCTGTAATACAGTTGTAAAAATGCTCAACAAAATACCAGCAAACTGAGTTCCACAGCATATTGAAGAGATCATATACCATGATCGAGTGGAATTTATCCCTGGAATAAAGGGTTAGGTCAACATATACAAATCAGTAAATGTGATATACCACATGAACAGAATGAAGGATAAAAATCATATGATCATCTCAATAGAGGCAGAAAAAGCATATGACAAAATTCAACATCTTTCATGATACAAACTCTCAACAAATTAGGTATAGAAGGAATTTATCTCAATGTAATAAAAGCCATATAGACAAAGCCACAGATAACATCATATTCAACGGTGAAAAGCTGAAAGCTTTTTCTCTAAAATCAGGAGCGAAATAAAGTGCCCATACTCCCACCACTTCTATTCAACAAAGTACTGAAAGTCCTAGGCAGAGCAACTAGGCAAAAAAAGAAAAAAAGAGATAAAAGGCATCCAAATCAAAAAAGCAGAAGTTAAACTTTCTCTATTTATAGATGATGTGATCTTATATGCAAAAAACCCTAAACACTGCCAAAAAACTGTTAGGATTAATAAATGAATTTAGTTAATTTGTAGAATACAAAATCAACATACAAAAATCAGTCATGTTTCCATACATTAACAACAAACTATCAAAAAAAGAAAAAAGAAATCATGAAAATAGTCCCATTTATAATAGTATCAGAAAGCATAACATACTTTGGAATCAATTTAATCAAGGAGGTGAAAGATCTTCACACTGAAAACTGGAAAACGTTGATGAAAGAAATTGAAAAAACACAAATAAATGGAAAGATCCTGTGTTTATGGATTAGAATTAGTATTGTTAAAATGTTCTTATTATCCAAAGTGACCTACAGATTCATTCAATCGCTGTCAAAATCCAAATGGCATTTTTTAAAAACAAAATAGAAAAAAAATCCTAAAATTTATAAGGAGCCACAGAAGACCCCAAATAACAAAAGCAATACTGAGAAAGAACAAAGCTAGAGGCAACACACTTCCTGATTTCAAACTATATTGTAAAACTTTAGTAATCAAACAGTGTGGTACTGGTATAAAATAAGACACACAGACCAATGGAATAGAATGGAGTCCAGAAATAAACGCACGCATATATGGTTAACTAATCCTCAACAAGGGCATAAAGAATACACAGTGGGGAAAGGATAGTGTCTTTAAGAAATGGTGGTAGGAAAACTGGATATCCATGAGCAACAGAATGAAATTGGATCCTTATCTTACACCATACATAAAAATCAACTCAAAATGGAGTAGAGATTTAAATGTATCACCTGATACTGTAAGACAAGTATAAGAAAACAGGAAAGCTCTTTGGCTTTAGTTTTGGTAATTATTTTTTTGGACATGTCACCAAAAGCATAGGCAACAAAAGCAAAAATAAGTTGGACTACATCAAACTAAAAAGCTTCTGCACAGCAAAAGAAACAATCAACAAAATGAAAAAAAACCTATGTAACAGCAGAAAATATTAGCAAGCCTTTTATCTGAAAAGAGGTTTATATCCAAAATATATGAAGAGCTCATACAATTAATAACTAAAAAATCCTTAATAACCTGATTAAAAATGAGCAGAGAACTTGAGTTTTTCCAAAGAAGACATACAAATGGCCAATGGGTATATGAAAAGGTGTTCAACATCACTAATCATTAGGGAAATGCAAATTAAAACCACAATGAGATACCACCTCACACCTATCAGGATGGCTATATCAAAAAGATAAGAGATAACAAATGTTGGCAAGGGATGTAGAGAATGCTTGTACACTGTTGGTGGGAATGTAAGTTCGTAAAGCCATTATGGAGAACAATACAGAAGTTCCTCAAAGAAGTAAAAATAGAGCTACCATATAATCCAGCAATCCTACTTTTGGGTATATATCCAAAAGCAATGAAATAATTATCTAGAAGAGCTATGTGAACTCCCATGTTCACTGCAGCATTTTTTCATTCACATAGCTAATATATGCTAACAATCTAAGTGTTCATTGACAAATGAATAGATAAAGAAAATGTAATGGTTTCACAGAATGGAATATTATTCAGCCATAAAAAGGCAGGAGAACCTGCACCAACATGGATGACCCTGGAAGACATGCTGAGTGAAATAAACCGGGCACAGAGAGAAATACAGCCATACTCTCACTTATATGTGGCATCTAAAAAAGTCAAACTCATTGAACCCAAGAGTAGCAGTTGTAGGGTGGAGAAAATGGGAAGATGTGAATTGAGGAGTAAAACTTTTCAGTTATAAGTTAAATAAGTTCTGGGAAGCAAATGTACAGAATGGTAATTATACTCAGTAACAGTATATTATATACTTGAAATTTGCTAAGACTGTAGACCTTAAGTGTTCTCACTCAAAAGTGAGATGGTAGCACTCCAAAATGGTAAATACGTGAGGTGACAGATGTGTAAATTAATCTTATTGTAATTTTACAATTTTAATGCATATTAAGTCATCACATTTTATATCTTAAATATATGCGATTTTTATTTGTCAATTATACCTAAAAAAAAACTGGAGGGAAAAAAAAAAGAGGTCCATAAGTACTGTAGTAAACTTTCTACGGCCTTGATCTGGTCTTGAAAAGCTGGACCTCTCACTTCCTGATAAAAATCTTTTATGTCTCCTAAGTCCCACAAATAGCATTGAGAGGCAAATGAAAAGCTGGAGAAAAAGTTCTGTCATCTAATATACAATGAGCTCATACACAATCAATAACAAAATATAAACTACTGAAGAGGAAAGTGAGTAATGTCTATGCGAAAACAAGTCATCAAAGATGAATGATAAGTGGCTGGTAACCCATACAAAAGGACTCACTTTACCAGTGAACCAAGAAATGAAAATTAACAATCCCATTGTTTTTATTTGTAGAATATTGCTAAATATTTACCAAATGTGTGTCTATCTTCCCATAGGTAGAGATACATAATATGTATAAAGATATTCATTGCATTTTTGTTTTTATTGAAGAAAAATAAGAAACAACCTAAATGTCCATCAAGTGGGTCAATTAAATATATTATACTTATTCTGAACTAAATATTGGGTTATTAAATGAAAAGAAATATATTTTTATTTTTTATATGGGGAACTAGCCAAGATATATATTTTTAAATAAAAATCAAGTAAAACACACACATGGCCAGGGGTCATGTTAGGAATAAGGACCACAATTTAGAGCAATGCCAATTCTAAACCAGCCCCCCAAAAGACGTCAAACAGACCCTGATGAGAACCATAGGAGTAACAGCTTAAAGACTGTGTACTTTGAGCTTTTCTCAAAAATTTCATAAAAAATTTTCAAATCATGCCCATACAAATTCAAGATGATCAGTTATGAACTGAACTGCCTACAAAAAACAAAAGTCAATATTCTTCAGAGAATGAAAACAGAATCCAGAACCTCTGTAATGCACCATCTGCAATGTCCACTACACAATAAAAATGACCAGAAAAATGCAATCCATAATCAAGGAGGGAAAAGACAGTCAACAGAAAAGGGCTAGAAAGGACCCAGCCCTTTAACCCAGTTAGAGTTAGCAAAGACTTTAAAATAGCTGATATATATATAGTTAAATAACTTAAAAACATGGCTTAATGAATGAACTTTAGGAAGTCTCAACAGAGAAGCTGAAACTATAAAAAAGATCTGAATGGGAATTCTATAGCTAAAATATACAGTAACTTTAATAAAAATTCACTGGATGCATTTAATAGCAGATTGAAATAGGGAGAAGAATTAGTAAATCTTACAAGATCAATAGAAGCAATGAAACACATCAATTAGAGCAAAATAACTTCATACATACACAAGACATTGGTGTGAAAGAATCAAAGCATGTGACAGCAGTCAGTGATGATCTAGACAAATTTAAAATTCAGAGTTGAAACAGTACTAATGCATTTGAGACAATATTAAGAGCCTCAAAGGCTCCACTCTTAAAGAATATCAGGAATCTCTCATTTTTCTAAGTGACTGAATCTACATTCATTTTCTATCTAGGTATTAACTCACAGACACTATGTTAAATTAAACTTTTCACTTCTTTGTTGGAAAAGAAATTGTAAAATTTCTGCTAAGTTGTTGAATTTGATATTATAACTATATTAATTTTCAAAGGGATTCAATTAATTATAGGGTATAAAACTATATTCCTGTTAAAAGCAGTATCACACCAAAGGGTACTCATTACCCAGCCTTCATCTAGTCTTCATAAAAACCTTTAAAATTACATCTTCTCAGGGGTGAACTACTTTTATACAAGGTCAGAATGTATGGTATACAAAATTCAGACTGACTGACCTATTCAAATATATAAGCAAATGAACTTTTTCCTGTAAAAAGCAAAATGCCAAGTTCTGGGTGAATGGAAATGATGTATTATAATTTCATATTTTCATACACTAACTGAGTGAAAAAAGGGAGTTATGTTTTAAGCATCTCTCAAGAATGCTATACAGTCAACTAAGCCCCAATAAAGCATAAAAAAAGAACCAAAATTAAAAAAGAATATTGTAGAAGCAATAAAAATATAACATTTAAAATAGAAAAGTTTCTGGGGGACTGAATCTAGTCCCCTAATCCTTCATCAATAAACATTTATTGAACATCAAATAAATAAAGAAGAAAAGTTGACATAATGGAGAGAAGTTATTTTGGGAAACTTAAAGAAACACCGAATTAAGTTCAATATTTACAATTTTGGATATGTATAAGGCATCTGTGATAGGCACTAGAAATACAAAGTTGCATTAAAAATATTTTCTACCTAGCAAGAAATTACAAAGAATAGAAAAGAATGTGAATACAAATGACCATCAAGCAAATATGTGTTAAAATATTATCTTTGATTACACTGTACAGAAGTAAGAGGAGTTGAGGAATGAAAAACATGCTATGAATTCAGTGTAAGACTAATAAGGCCTTACCTAGAAAGGCAAAGGGAATGGGAAAGAGGCCCAGTTCAAAACAAATGGTGGAGCTACAGAACTTAAGTGATAAAATAGATGTGGGGCTTACTTTTCCTTATTAAAGAAGGAAAAGTAAAACATGACCCCAAAGTTTCTAGTCATTGAGAGAAGCAATCCAATAATCTAAGAGAAGACAAGAGGAAGTACGTTTCAGGAAGAAGGTAAACTTGGCCTAATCTACATTAAATAATTTCTACACCAAGAACAGAAGTTGATAATGAGTTAGCAAAACAGAAAGTCAAAATTGAAAAAGTTGGAAACCAAAGATCTTATTAATAAGAAATATCTATTAAGCTTCTGTAATGTTCCATGCACAGTGTAGTACTTAATAGGTGTTATTATCTCACTAAATCCTTACAATCTTAAAAAGTAGATATGATTAACTCATTTTACAGTTTAGAAAAGTAAGGTTTATGGCAAGCATCTAGTAATGTATATAATTATTAAGTCACTATGTTGTACATCTGAAACCAATAAAAATATTGTATATCAACTTTATTCCAATAATAAATAAATAAATAAATAAATAAAGGGAGGGAGGGAGGGAGGGAGGAAGAAAAGTATGGTTTAAAAGTACAAGGAGCATGTTGAAGGTCACCCAGCCAATAAAGAGTAGAGCTGGGATTTAAATCTAGGTCTGTCTATCTCTAGAGTTTGCTCTCTTGAGAGTGAAAACTCTACGGTCAAGACACTATATAGCTTCTCTGAGTGATCTTAAGTAAGTCAATTCTGTTGTGACTTATTTTCCTCTTAAAAATGGAATGAGTAAGAAAATCTAATTAAAAATAAAATTTAGAATGGTTCTCAAATCAACAACAGCAAACTTATTCACCTATAACAAACTATCAGTATTGGAACCTCACAGAAATCAACAATTCCTAGCAACTAGTTAATACAGTGTGAAACAGTAGGAATTGCTCACTGCAGTTAGCCAGCTTTTAAAGATGCCTTATGTAGTATTCCTGGGTGAGTATATAAAATAGCATATTTTCATAGTACAAGCCTAATTAAAGGTACAAAGTTATTTTCTTGGAAACAATTTGGACTTTCAAGATAAATTAACAACTTAGAGGTTTAAGAAGTTGTAAAACTACTCAAGAGAAAACATAGTATCTTCAATACAATTTATAACACCATTAACCTTTTTAAACATAAGGAAATGCTTTAGCAGAGAAAACAGAAGACTACATCTCTGACAAGTAGCTTTCAAATTGGTAAGTAAAAAATTTCATTTTATATCACCTTAAAAGAACCTGTCAAATTTCTAAATTAAAACTTTATAACTACAATATAAAGAAATAAACTTTAAGTATCATACCCTATGTTTTTTAAGTAATATAAATGGTAAATAATGACATCATAAAAATACTAGATATGTTAAAACAATTTCTTACACTTCAGCAACAAAGTATATTATATTTAGAGATTAGAAGAAAAATACCTTAAAAATTCTATTCAACAGGGAAAAATATACATTTCCTACTTATTTCTAACTGTAACTAAGCACATTCTTTATAGTCTTTAACAGTTTCTCTCCTCCCCACAAAATGTGGCATTTATCCTTTGTTAGACATAATAGCTTAAGGCTTCTCAAAATTTCCTATACCATGTTCAGACAAATACTTTATATGATCATTCTCTGCCTATGACAACAGTCGTTCTAGGAAGTATTAGTTATAAATGAAATAATTAGAGATAATGTAGCAACTATTAGATTAAATAAACAAAATCTTTTCCTGGTCTTTTATTTTTCATTAGAATGAGTTAACTTTTACATATGAATACATTATTTCAATTTCTTGCAAATTTTCAAATACTTTTCCAATTGAAATGGCCTTTGAAATGCTGCCCATATTTTACTTAGGGAACTTATTTTAGGTGAACAGTAATGAAAACAACAACAACAAAAACTTTTGGAAGTAAATATATATAAAGGTAATGGTGAAATATCTTTTATTATATAAAGAAATAGATTTTAAGAAATTAATAAAAAGCAAAAATTTCTTTGGAGGAACACATTTACTGAGGGAAAGCAAAACTAAGTGTTTGAAAAAGGTAGGAAGCCAGTACACCTCATATTAATGACACCAGAATCTATTTCATTGTACACTTAAGAATTATCGGGCATGAAAATCAATGCCCAATTTAAAATGACATAAAGCATATGTGAAAAAGCCAGTTTCTCCTGCCAGCAAACAGTCTAAATGTTAAGTAAACCAAAGGTTGGAAAGGATTAGTTGAAATGTCAAAAGACAACCTTTTACTTTTACCTGCTCATCCTTATAAACACATTCTCATCCCTCAGGCATGCTTTCCAAACACATAGTTTGAATATGCAGCAGCAAAAGGCCCATGGCAAGCTCTGCCATCTTGCAACTGTCAAAGAGATTAGACTTTGATCTATCTGGGAGGTCATACCCATATTCACATTAGCTATACAGTCTAACAACATTATACCTGCTGACCAATGCTTCTTTAATGCCTAATGAGACAGACAGACATTTTATATTATGAAAGTCAACTGTGAATGTCTTTTCTAAGTTTTGACAGAAAGTGAATACCATAAACTGAACTCAAGTACAGTTTGGAAAGATGATCTTTTAGACAACTTAACATTACTTTTCAAATACATTTTACAAGGCTTTTCCAAAATAGAAATCTACATTTAGTTGCACATTCTGTAAGAAGTGTAAACCATTTGCTGTCCATCCCCGATAAATTAGTGTATGTGTAATTTTGGAGGGGTGTGTGAACAGAAGAGAGAAGGCAAACTATCTTATCAGGTGTTGCAAATGAAGGCCCAAAGTTGTGTTTTGTGTGGGCTTTACTGTACTTTAAAATAATTCGACCTTTTTGCCAACCCTCAACTGCCTCACTCATGTAAATGATCTGTTTAACTCCTACAGCAGCTTACATTTGCAACCCATTGTTTCAGATTTGCACTGATTCACAAAAGATTTTTTCATAACTGGAGCTCATAATTCACACAAAATGAAAAACATCCTTAACATGGCAGTTTCTGGACAACTTAAAATATCTCTGCATCAAAGCTATCCTGATACAAGTACAGACGAGACCCTGAATGGCAAAGATAGATAATCAAGACTGAATTGGCACTTAGAGAATTATGTAAAAAATTCCCATATAGCACTCAAGCAGAAGTTACATGGTTTTGGATCCTGATTTTATGATTACATTATAATATACTTGACATCAAATAGTAAGTTAAGTCCTCTAATACCTCAGTTTTACTGAAGATAGAGTAAGTAGTAACTACTGATGTCAGCCACACAGATAGAATAACCAAAAGGATTATACTGTAATGTCAACAAGAAATTTAAGTTACAATTTTGATCATAAGATTATTTTTTCAACTTAGTCAAACACAACAGGGTTGGCCTTAAATAGCTTTATACAAGGGTAGCCTTTTATAAGTTTTATAAGTAGCTTCCAAAGAAGTAAATAGTATGATAAATATGAGCTAGAATTATAAATGCATCTCTTCATTTTACTACTACTATCTGAAAAATGGTAGAATTTATTCCAATTAATATAAATATGTATTATGATTTCAGTAATAAATGCCTTTCTAAAAGCAATCAATATAGGCAGAATACACATTTTTTCCCAGTATATAAGCTTTATGATAAAAGCTCAACCCTTGAAATAAGACTAAGAACAAATAATCAGCTAAACTTACTAATTAAAAATATTAAGAAAACTTTGCCTCAAAAAAATAAACACATTTGTCTAGCAAACACTCAAGAAGAGTTTTATCTTTTGCCAAGGTACAGGACCTAAAATGTAAACATTTATAGCAAACCAAATCTGGAAGACAGAGATTGTGCATTAGAGACATTTACTACTCCATATTATCACAGTGTAAACACTTTTATCAGGGTATCACAACATAAATTCCAATGGTTAGAGTTCTAAACTCAGCATAAGATCCTGTACGTGAAATAATCTAGCTAGATAAAAAGAATATAGCTGGTTCTATTTTATCTGGCATATTTTCAAGATTTCTGAAACACCAAGTTAACCAAATATAGTATATATAGTTTTTAAATGGGGAAAAATGGGTTCCTGCCAAGAGTTGAGAAGCCAGGCTCCCTTTCAAATTAAAAAAAAAAAAAAGCACATTAGAAATGGCTTTCAATTGTTACTTGCTTTCCTTGTTATATTAGGAACTGACTATAATAATCTACCAAGAAATAAGAATCAAGACAATAACAGACATAGTAACAATAATATAATTTATCTCAGATATGCTTTAAGGCTGCTTTGGATAAGACACATTTTTGCAGAGGAATCTGTATTAAACTTTGTGTCAAATTGTCAGTGCTGAAAAACATAGCTTAAAAATTTCAAATATAAGAAAAAGAACAAAAAACAGTCCACTCAAATCAGGCATCTTTTGTTCTTTTCAACATATTTGACCTCAACAGGCTATAATAATTTAGCTACTACCCAGAGAAGTTTATTGATAACTCAGTTACATTGAAACAATCCTGAATAATGCTTTCAATAATAATAATGTAAAAACACTGCTGTCAGTATTATGCATTAAATCTTAGGTTTTACTATGAAAATAATGTCAAGATAATAACTCAGGAAAAAAGCAGAAATTAATATTTTTCCATTAAAAGAAAAAAAAACACAGTTAATACTTTAAGACATGTAAGAAACCTTAACTTTAATATGCTTATTCTGGGAAGGGCTAAGTTGAAAAAAGATTTTTTATAGAGTAATAGGCTTCATTGTAATTTAGGCCATCACGTTCAGGTAAACCTGAAAATGCTTAAATTATCATCTCTAGAAAATGCTATAAATATATATACATACTACAGTCTGTTTTGAGAGAAGAGGTATAATGGAAAGCACATGGCTTGGAGTCAAGGCTTCCACACTTTTTAGTTGTTTGACCTTGGGAAAGTCAGAGTACCCCCATTTAGTTTCCTTTCTGTTTCCTCCTCTGCAAATGGAAGAAAATTCCTGCCAACCTCACCTCACAGAGTTGAAGAAATAAATGACAATGATCATGAAACAATAAAGCATAATATATTTGAGGTAAGTGGGCTGGAGAGTTATTACTTATTCCATATTTCTAAAACCTAATGTAGGTTTGGGTGGTTTTTACATTTTGTTGTAATATATTGTTGCATGTATATGGAAAAAGCCACAGGAATGACAGAGACAATGTGGAAATCTAGACATGTAGGACATCTATCTTAGGCTATTCACCTCAAATCAGGGATTTTAACATCTGAATCAATTCTCTTTGAAGGTGTTTAACTTACACTATTCAATATATAGGCACATTATTTTAGGTGAGTTACAAGTTTCTTCAGTTTATGGGTTGCTTAACTTACACTATTCAATATACACACACACTATTTTAGGTGACTTATAAGTTTCTTCTGTTTATGGACTGGCTACTTTTTCATCAAATATTAATGAAAATATGTGCATTGGCAGGACACATAGAGAATAGCGTTCAGTTTTTAAATATATCTTTTTCTAAATGATTCTGCACTTGATCTTAAATTTTCTGAGAAATTTTAACATTAGCATTCTTTACAATCCTTCTTAATATTTTTTGATCACTCTGCAACCTATGAACTGTATTTGAAATCAGAACCACAAAAAATATGTTAGTGGTATAATCTACAGATTGAGTGCATGACTAGTTCTCTATTAGTCCGAATATTATTTCATTCATATATCTTACAATCTAGGTAAGTCACATACAAGAGTCAAAAAACTTCTGAATATGCCTTTCTAGGAATAACACCAACAAATTGAAACACTATCTGATACAAGAAAGCAATGTGAGGCTGTAAATGGAACTGCAGGCTCTTAAAGAAATGAGCCAATATTAAGAGGCTTTGTTAGGGGAATGAATAGTGCTGCATTCAGCAAGTGACAAAGACCTGTACCTACTCCCATATAACCCTGGAAGATGGTAAGATCTCTCATGGAAGAGGCTTGCAGATTCTAGAAGATGTTAATACTAAGCACTGCAGATGTGGGGATGTTGCATAAAAGTATGGGGCAATGGCACGCATAGAAAGCAGAAGGTAATCCCAGTGTGAGAAGGCTGAGATTCAGATTTCACATGATTACACACTGTGACATTTAAAAGCAACATGAGCAAGAGAAAGTATGCACATAAGAAAAAGAGTACATGAGTATTAGAAAATACTGAAAATATATTTAAAAACTTAAAATCGTTTATTACTTCCACGGTGAGCAAACAGATGAATTGACACTTTTGCCACCTAGATTTTTATTATTACATCCAAATTTATCTTAAGTATGTGTTTGGTTCTTTTTTAATTATTACGTTCTACCTTACTTATTATTGTTAGGAATATTTGATTCAGAGCTTCTCAAATGTGAATATTTGACTGTGGAAATAAGGCATACTAGACCATGGTAGCACTTTAAGTAATCTCATTCTTTATCTTAGAAAGTAATGAGACTGCTGGTTTCAGGAAGGCAAAAGAAAAAGACATTTCCTCTTCCCTTGCCTCTCAAAAACTGACCCAAATTAAAAGACAAATAAGGAAAAGAAACACAGTGTCCATTTTCAATTAAACTAAGAGACATCTGTAACCTCAAAACCCAATATGTGAACGTGAAAAGTGAAGAGACAAACGGGAAATAAGGAAGCCGAGAGGTGAAAGTTCAAACCAAAGTACCAAAGAGCTACCAATGGGAAAGCCAGCTAGGGCAACAGGAGTCCACAAAAGCTTAGGAAACGGAGGCAGAGGGGAACTACTGGAGGATGTGTGCCACACAGATAAAACACTACACAAGGAACAGCAGGAAGATGAGACCCAGGAAATGGGACCAGCACAGGTGACAGGCAAATCACGTTCCTGGGAAATCTCGGGGTATTGGCGGAAAAGTGGGCTTGAAAAACAACTTAGTCCTGATTCAAGTAGAAGATCAGGAGGCTCCAGAAGGGATGTCTTCAAGAGAAAAAAAAACTGGCCCATTATCTGATGTATCTGATAAGAAAACTGTATGGAGAGGCGCTGCACAGGGCAATTGAAGGGTGAAATATTTAAAGTATCTTTTAAAATGTAAGAAAGGTTAAGAGGGTGTTATTAACTCCAAGAAAAATTGAAAAGTTCAAGAAAGTAAGGAAATTATTTGACTAGAGGGAACAATTTTTTAATAATCATGATAAAGTGAATATTAATTATGGATTTAATAAAAACTAATGTAACTTAAATGGGAGGATAAAACTCAATTGGGAAGGGTGGAGTAAGCTAAAATCTTCATCTCATATGTGAAGTACACAGTTAATATCTAATATTGATTAAATGAAGCTAAAATATGGAGGCAAATGCCAGATGGAATAGCTAAAAGAAGTGAAAGTCATTGCCTCTCAGAAACAGGGGCTGCGAGTGGGGTAGAAACCAAGAGACCATAAATACAGAAGCCATACACTGCATTCAGAATAAATTAGGCTTTTATTAAAAGCTTTACTGGGCTCGTTTCAACTTGATAAAAAATAATTTAAAAAGAGAATTCAAGATGGCGGCATGAGAGGTGAGATGGAGAGCTCCTCCCAAAACCACAAACAGTACAAAAATATCATTAATTAATACAACTAACCTTAAGACAGCAACAAGAAAGAAGGCTAAACCAGACTGCATACACAGTTCAGAACAGAGCAGACCTCAGGAAACAGAGTAATGTAAGAAAGCCTTAATCCAGCGGGACCCAAATCCTTCCCCCACCCCAAATCACCAGCGAGAGGAAGAGAAATGAAGCGGGGGAGGGGGTGGAAGCCTGGGACTGCTGGACACCTAGCCCTGCAGATCAGCTTTGTGAGCAGAAACCTATAGTGTGTGGTGCCCTGGACGTTGGGGAGCTCGGAGAGGCGAGTGCTTGAGAAACTGACATTCCGGCCATTTGTGGAGGAGGGGATCCACATCCGGTTGCTCTGTGTCAGAGGAAAGGCAGGCATTCTGAGAGGCTTCCTAGCAGCGAGAGGGCTGCTGAGGGGGCGGGGTTTGGGCAGAGCTTGCTGCACAAGAAAAGGGAGAGCTGGACGAGGTTAAGGTTGTCTGGGAGCACTCTGCCCAGCTGGTTGAGAACTTTGAGGAGCTTTAAGTGCTCCATCCCTTTGGCTGCCTACTCAGCTCTGAGGCCTCCCACAGTGACACGCAGCCTGCTGCACCTTCCTTCTGGCATGCCGGCACCGGTTCACAAACTGGTGGTCACTGTGCTGGCGTCAGGCCAGCCAGAGGGAGGCCCTGCCTACAACAGCTGGAGACGCAAACCACAGAGGCTTACCGGTGTGTGCAAGACCCACTGGCTTCGATACTGCAGACAGGCACCGCAGAAGGGAATCAGGAAACAGATTTTCCTCAACTCAGGCACCAGTTCCGCTCCCCTACGACACCCAACCTCACTCTAGGGGCTGAGCAGTTTCAGACACTGGAGCTTCTGCGCACTAGTGGGCACCACACAGAAATATGAAATGTCAAAAGAACATGCTTCAGAAAAAAATCTCACAAACCCCAGAAAGAGGTCCAATGAAACTGAACTCCCCAATCTTCCTGAAAGAAAGTTCAAAATAAAAATTATAAACATGCTTATGGAGGTACAGAAAAATATTCAAGAACTCAGGAATGAATTTAACATGGAGATTCAATCATTAAGAAATTCCATATCTGAAATGAAAGATTTAATGGAGGGATTTAAAAGCAGATTAGATGTAGTAGAAAAGATGGTAAATGGAATAGAAATTAGAGAAGAGGAATACAAAGAAGCTGAGGCACAGAGAGAAAAAAGAATCTCTAAGAATGACAGAATATTGAGAGAACTGTGTGACCAATACAAATGCAACAATATTCGCATTATAGGTGTAACAGAAGAAGAGAGAGAAAAAGGGATAGAAAGTGTCATAGAGGAGGTAATTGCTGAAAACTTCCTCAATCTGGGAAAGGAGATAGTCTCTCAACCCATGGAGGTGCCCAGATCCCCAACACAAGGGACCCAAGGAAGACAACATCAAGACATATAATAATTAAAATGGCAAAGATCAAGGATAAAGACAGACTTTTAAAAGCAGCTAGAGAGAAAAAAGATCACATACAAAGGAAAACCCATCATGCTACCATCACACTTCTCAACAGAAATCTTACAGGCCAGAATGGAGTGGCATGATATATTTAATGCAATGAAGCAGAAGGGCCTTGAACCAAGAATACTCTACCACCAAGGTTATCATTTAAATTTGAAGGAGGGACTAAACAATTTTCAGATAAGAAAAAGCTGAGAGAATTTACCTCCCACAAACCACCTCTACAGTGCATTTTGGAGGGACTCCTATAGATGGAAGTATTCCTAAGGCTAAAGAGATATCACCCAAGGGAAGACAAAGAGTACAGAATATG
Organism: Phataginus tricuspis; assembly: GCA_029783875.1. NCBI lineage: Eukaryota > Metazoa > Chordata > Mammalia > Pholidota > Manidae > Phataginus > Phataginus tricuspis. The sequence goes on along the minus strand of JAQQAC010006923.1, from coordinate 7,844,398 downwards.
ATTCATAACATACAAAGAACAGAGGAGGAAGAAAAGGAGGAAAAAAAAAAGAACCTTTAGGTTGTGTTTGTAACAGCATACGAAGTGAGTTAAATTAGACTGTTAGATAGTAAGGGAATTACCATTGAACCTTTGGTAAACACGAATCTAAAGCCTGCAATGGCAATAAGTACATATCTATCGATAATCACCCTAAATGTAAATGGTCTGAATGCACCAATCAAAAGACACAGAGTCACGGAATGGATAAAAAAACAAGACCCATCTATATGCTACCTACAAGAGACTCACTTCAAACCCAAAGACATACACAGACTGAAAGTAAAGGGATGGCAAAAGATATTCCATGCAACTAATAGTGAGAAAAAAAGCAGGAGTTGCAGTACTTGTATCAGACAAAATAGACTTCAAGACAAAGAAAGTCACAAGAGACAAAGAAGGACATTACATAATGATAAAAGAGTCAGTACAACAAGAGGATATAACTATTATAAATATCTATGCGCCCAACACAGGAGCACCTACATAGATGAAACAAATACTAACAGAATTAAAGGGGGAAATAGAATGCAAAGCATTCATTTTAGGAGACTTCAATACACCACTCACTCTGAGGGACAGATCTCCTAGACAGAAAATAAATAAAGAGACAGAGGCACTGAACAACATATTCAAACAGATGGACCTAATGGACATCTATAGAACACTCGATCCAAAAGCAACAGGATACACATTCTTCACAAGTGCACACGGAACATTTTCAAGAATAGATCATACACTAGGCCACAAAAAGAACCTCAGTAAATTCAAAAATATTGAAATTGTACCAACCGGCTTCTCAGATCATAAAGGTACAAAACTAGAAACAAATTACTCAAAGAAAATGAAAAGGCCCAAAAATACATGGAGGCTTGATAACATGCTCCTAAATAATCAATGGGTCAATGACCAAATAAAACCAGAGATCAAGCAATATATGGAGACAAATGACAACAATAATTCAACACTGCAAAATCTGTGGGACACAGCAAAGGCTGTGCTAAGAGGGAAATATATTGCAATACAGGCCTACCTCAGGAAAGAAGAACAATCCCAAATGAACAGTCTAAACTCACAATTAGTGAAACTAAAAAAGGAAGAACAAATTAGGCCCAAAGTCTGTAGAAGGAGGGATAATAAAGATTAAGCAGAAATAAATGAAATTGAGAAGAATAAAACAATAGAAAGAATCAATGAAAGCAGGAGCTGCTTCTCTGAGAAAATAAACAAAATAGATAAACTCCTAGCCAGACTTATCAGGAAAGAAAGAGAGTCAACACACATAAACAGAATCAGAAATGAGAAAGGAAAAATCACTACGGACACCACAGAAATACAAACTATAAAAAAATATATGCTACCAAACTAAATAACCTAGAAGAAATGGACAACTTTCTAGAAAAATACAACCTTCCAAGGCTGACCCAAAAAGAAACAGAAAATCTGAATAGACCAATTACCAGCAAAGAAATTGAATTGGTAAACAAAAAACTACCTAAGAACAAAATGCCTGGACCAGATGGTTTCACTGGTAAATTTCATCAAACATTTAGTGAAGACCTAATACCCATCCTCATTAAAGTTTTCCAAAAAGTAGAAGAGGAGGGAATAGTCCCAAACTCATTCTACGAGGCCAACATCACTCTAATACCAAAACCAGGCAAAGACACCACAAAAAAAGAAAATTACAGACAAATATCCCTGATGAACACAGATGCAAAAATACTCAACAAAATATTAGCAAACTGAATTTAAAAATACATCAAAAAGATCATCCATCATTATCAAGTGGGATTCATTCCAGCGTTGCAAGGATGGTACAACATTCGAAAATCCATCATCATCAGCCACTACATCAACAAAAAGAAGGACAAAAACCACCTGATCATCTCCGTACATGCTGAAAAAGCATTCGACAAAATTCAACATCCATGCATGATAAAAACTCTCAACAAAATGAGTATAGAGGGCAAGTACCTCAACATAACAAAGGCCATATATGACAAACCCACAGCCAACATTACACTTAAGAGCAAGAAGCTGAAAGCTTTTCCTTTAAGATCTGGAACAAGACAAGGATGCCCACTCTCTGCACTTTTATTCATCATAGTTCTGGAGGTCCTCGCCATGGCAATCAGACAACAGAAAGAAATAAAAGTCATGCAGATTGGCAAAGAAGAACTCAAACTGTCCCTGTTTGCAGATGACATGATATTGCACATAAAAAACCCTAAAGAATCCACCCCAAAACTATTAGATGTAATATCTGAATTCAGCAAAATTGCGGGATACAAAATTAATACACAGAAATCTGTTGCATTCCTATACACTAACAATGAACTAGCAGAAAGAGAAATCAGGAAAACAATTCCATTCAGAATCGCATCCAAACGAATAAAATACCTGGGAATAAACCTAATCAAGGAGGTGAAAGACCTATATCCTGAAAACTACAAAACACTCTTAAGAGAAATTAAAGAGGACACTAATAAATGGAAATTCATCCCATGTTCTTGGCTAGGAAGAATTAATATTGTCAAAATGTCCATCCTGCCAAAAGCAATCTACAGATTCAATGCAATCCCTATCAAAATACCTACAGCATTCTTCAACAAACTAGAGCAAATAGTTCTAAAATTCATATAGAACCACAAATACTCCAAATAGCCAAAGCAATCCTGAGAAGGAAGAATAAAGCAGGGGGATTACACTCCCTGACTTCAAGCTCTACTACAAAGGTACAGTAATCAAGACAATTTGGTACTGGCGCAAGAACAGACCCATAGACCAGTGTAACATAATAGAGGGCCCAGATATAAACCCAAGCATATATGGTCAATTAATATAAGATAAAGGAGCTATGGATATACAATGGGGTAATGACAGCCTCTTCAACAGCTGGTGTTGGCAAAACTGGACAGCTACATGTAAGAGAATGAAACTGGATCACTGTCTAATCCCATACACAAAAGTAAACTCAAAATGGATCGAAGACCTGAATGTAAGTCATAAAACCATAAAACTCTTAAAAATATATATAGGCAAAAATCTCTTGGACATAAACATGAGCAACTTCTTCATGAACATATCTCCCTGGGCAAGGGAAACAAAAGGAAAAATGAACAAATGGGACTCTATCAAACTAAAAAGCTTCTGTACAGCAAAGGATACCATCAGTAGAACAAAAAGACATCCTACAGTATGGGAGAATATATTTATAAGTGACATATCCATTAAGGGGTTCACATCCAAATTATATAAAGAGCTGATGCTCAACAAACAAAAAGCAAATAATCCAATTAAAAAATGGGCAGAGGATCTGAACAGACACTTCTCCAAAGAAGACATTCCGATGGCCAACAGGCACATGAAATGATTCTCCACATCACTAGTCATCAGAGAAATGCAAATTAAAACCACAGTGAGATATCACCTCACACCAGTTAGGATGGCCACCATCCAAAACACAAACAACAACAAATGTTGGCGAGGATGTGGAGAAAGGGGAACCTTCCTGCACCGCTGGTAGGAATGTAAATTAGTTCAACCATTGTGGAAAGCAGTATGGAGGTTCCTCAAAAAACTCAAAATTGAAATACCATTTGACCCAGGAATCCCACTCCTAGGAATTTACCCTAAGAATGAAGCAGCCCAGTTTGAAAAAGACAGATGCACCCCTATGTTTATCGCAGCACTATTTACAATAGCCAAGAAATGGAAGCAACCTAAGTGTCCATCAGTAGATGAATGGATAAAGAAGATGTGGTACATATACACAATGGAATATTATTCAGCCATAAGAAGAAAACAAATCCTACCATTTGCAACAACACGGATGGAGCTAGAGGGTATTATGCTCAGGGAAATAAGCCAGGTGGAGAAAGACAAGTATCAAATGATTTCACTCATCTGTGGAGTCTAAGAACAAAGAAAGAACTGAAGGAACAAAACAGCAGCAGACTCACAGAACCTGAGAATGGACTAACAGTTACCAAAGGGAAAGGGACTGGGGAAGATGGGTGGGAAGGGAGGGATAACGGGGGAAAAGGGTTATTACATTTAGCACACATAATGTAGCAGGAGTGGGGCTGGGGTGTGGGCATACGGGGAAGGCAGTATAACACAGAGAAGACAAGTAGTGATTCTATAACATCTTACTTTGCTGATAGACAGTGACTGCAATTGGGTATGTGGTGGGGACTTGATAATGGGAGTCTAGTAACCATAATGTCACTCATGTAATTGTATATTAATAATAGAAAAAAATTTTTTTTAATGCCAATTGTTCTATGTATTTATTTATTTATACTTTCTGTGTGCTCTTTGTCCCCTTTACTTCATCAGATTGCTCATTTTAATTACGACATACACTTGTGTATCTTACTGTATAAAGCAATGGTGGTCAACTGAGAGTGATATTTGCCTACCAGAAGATACTGGCAGTGTCTGGAGACATTTATGGTTGTCACAACTACTGGGAGGAGAAGGGTTTGTTACTTACATCGACTAAAAGCCAGAGATGCTACTACACATCCTACAGGACACAGGACATTGCTCAACACAAAGAATTATCTCGCTCAAGATGTCATTAGTGTCGAGCTTGAGAAAACCTGTTATAATGTAATTTTAAGCAACAAATCTGGTAATTTTTGATGTGATAAAAAATACAGTATAAGGTACTGTATATTTACACAATACTTATGTACAGGTTATTATACTCTCTGGCAATTGGTGCTATTTGTCCCACAGTTGTAAAGTGTAAACTGAATTCTTCCTGAGATATCAAACCTATAATCTCAGAAAAACAGGAAAGACTGATGTTGTAAACACTGAACAATGATGTCTACTATGGTTTATATTATCTGCAACTTTAAATTTACAACTAGAAAAAAAATCAGGTGACACACTCACCTGTAGCCCACCTATATAACTGTATCCTGTAGGCTCTAAGTATCTGATTAAGTAAATAGGCTAAAATCCATTACAACTAAAACTCTATGAAGAAAAAAAAAATTAAACTTATTTTCAGAGAAGTTAAAAAACAATCCTACTCCTTCGCTTCAGGTAATGCTGCTGATTATGCTCTGTGCCAACACAAGTAGTTAAGTGTCAATCAACCTTACAAGCCCCCAGGGTGATAATTTCACTTTGAAAACTTTCTACCTGCTGTGAGAGCAAAAGTAAAATAAAAAGGTCAACAAAGTTCTGTTCTCGCCAAAAACAAGATGAACATAAGAAACTAACTTCAGAGTTTTTAAAAAACAGAAGTTTTTATTTTATTAATTATCCAAAGGTTTAACTTGCAGCTTTATTCAGGCATGGCTTTTTTTCCTAAGGAAAAAAAATAACATGAGTAGTGGGAGAAAAAGAAAGAAAAAGGGTATCAACCAAACTTGCTTAAAACCTTGTGATTTTAAATGTTTCCTCCTCAGATCCCAAAACATTCGTTTAAGAAATACGGGAACTTTTTTAACTTAAAAATTAAAAATACCTTAGCAATTCATCTATTTATTTTGTGTTTTTATGTTTGTTTTCAAGAGGGATAGGAACAAAGGTTTGGTTTTCTCATTTCTCACTGTCCAAGGCAGATCACAAATTGTCAACCTAGATGGCATACTTAGGTTTAAACTAGATCTTAACTTTTAATTTCAAGATATACTTAGGACCTGCTTTAATAATACTTTCGGCCAAGGTATCTTAAAAAAAAAGTGTTCTGAGGAGGAAAAAAGGGTTTAAATAATTGAGGATGAACTCATTCTAGAACTTCAGAGGTGACAAGGTTTTGCTTCCATATGTGATTTGGTCTAAGTGTTTCCAACAATTTCAACCACAAGCTGCTGGACTCCTAAAGTTAAGAGTTTAGTATTACAGCCCTTTAAGTTTGTATACACAACTGCTTCCCCTGGGTAACCACATATTATTAGTGGGGGCTAGATCCAGGTGGATTTCTATATCAGATGCTATACTATAACTAGAACTCCTCTACACTCTGACCTGAGTCTCTATTCCTAGACCTAGTCTCCCATAGCTTAGAATAAAGCCTCAAATCCTTAAAATGGCATACAGGTCCTCAATGATTTGACTCCTTAATACCTCTCCCAGCCTCTATTCACATGATATTCTCTTCAACTCACTCTCTTCCTCAGCTTCTTTGAATTCCTGAAAATTGCTATCCTTTTTCACATCTTAGGGCCTTAGCATAGATTGTTCTCTCTACTGAGAATACTCTTATCCATTCTGTTCACCTGTATAATGCCTAGCCTTTTTTCCTGTGTCAGCCTGAATATCAGTTCCTCAGGAAGTCTTTCTTTACCTCCAAAGACTAGGTCAGGATCCTGTTATACATTCCACAGTTCCAGTGACTTTTTCTCACAGCTTTCATCACAACTGTAATTGTTTACTACTTTAATGTTGGTATTCCTCACTAGACTGGCAATTCCATGAGACAAGGGGCTTTAATCTGTGTAGTGTATCACAGTCTTGCCAGTTTATTCAAGTACTTGGTACTACAGCCGATATTCAAAAAATGGCTGTTTCATTACTCTGAATAGTCTTAAATAATCTCAACAGTCTTGCTGTAATCTGACCTTTGATGAGGCCATTCCACTTTATTAAATGTTTGTATGTCTGAATTGCAACATAGACAAAATTCAAATCCCATCTCTCTGGCTCCTCCATGTATTTTAGGCAAATTGGTCAAAGTAAATGGGCATCTGGATAGGAAGTGATAGGTGTTACTCAACTTCACTTTCCCTAAGCATCTGAACACCCAGATCCTATTCCACTGAAGCATCCTGTTATACATTTGCGTCCTTTACTGAATTACAACATCAGTAGTACAGAGATAGCATTTGTTCATTTTTGTACCTACTTTATTTAGTACAAATTATTAGGCTCTTAGGAAAAGTTCATTAAATGAATGAATGAATGAATGCTAAAACACTTAAGATCATCAACACAATTATGAAAGTGATACAAAAGGAATATATGAATCTACTCCAAATTATTAAGAAAGGTTTTTGTTTTTGAACTCAAGTTTGTCTTGATATACTACAGCACTTTGCATTTTTGCCTTTATTCATCTACTGATGAATATTCACACTGTCAAAGGAACAATAACGAAAGGATAACACCATTATCCTTAAAAAGAAATGTTGGACTGAAGAATTCTAATATTGTCATAATCTAATAATATTTTGACACTTGAAAGCACTGGTTTAATGTGCACTCTATTTTATTAATGCTGACATCTTTTGTGGCAGGCAAGAGATAACAGCCTTTTTCTGAGGGTTATAAAATCCCAAGAATGCATGGAAGCCATAAATTTATATGTGTTTATTATAGTCAATAACTAATTTAACAAATCTAAAAGATATGCCTGTATTTTTTATCATGAATGTAATTTTTCAAAATTAAAATAATATACTCAAATAGTGCAGCACCTTCAGAGCTAAAAGAACTTTCCTAAACACAAAAAGGTATTCACAATGGTTATTTTATACCAGTATAAGATAACTAATCAGATCACTATCTGAATGTTAAATAGTTTCCAAATGAAATCTATTTTAGTAACAACATACCACATTAGTAAAATAAATAAAATTTATCTTAAATTATTTTAATCATTATTAGAGCATTTCTGGTATTGAATATTACCATCAATTTAAATCAATTATAAAAAATCTAACATACCACTTGAACATTTTTAAAGTATAAAAATTTTAGTCACATGCCATGCATGATTTTATGAATTTTTCCTCAGAGGGATAAGGCACAACACCGTGAAGGGAGAATATTTCTATATATTACTAAATTATACTAAGGAACACAAAATACAGTTTTAAAATCTAAATATTGTACCTTACAATGTCTCCTAAATTATGCCCATGCCACCAATTTGAGGTGCAGATGCCTGAATTATAAAGCTGAAGGATTTTATAGTTTTTAGATCATACTAATAGGCCAAAGGATTTGCTTTAGCTATCCATTAAAATGGCAGCCTTGTTATACCTGACTTAATTCCATTAAAAAAAACAACTTTTCTTTTAGTTATACTTTTCCACCATCTAATTATATAAAGGCCTTAGTTCACTCTCCTGCCCCTCAAATACTTTGGTTTAGTGCACAGAAAGTTTTCTTTTTAACTATTACACGATTAAGTATGTCCTTATAGAATGATCAGAAGCATCTGGGAAAGGTGGACGTGAAAAAAATCCTCACTGGGAAAGTTAGTTTAATGCTTGCCCTTCAGAGTGGCCCATTATCAACATTTCATAGTGGGTTTCTTTATTTTCAGGTCCCTGAGGTGTGTGCAATAAATTATGACTTGAACTAAACAACTCACACTGGCTCCAAAATGAAATTTTCCTACCTCTACTTTCTAGTCCCCAAGGTGGGAAGAGGAAATCCCGGTCACAGCCAAAGAAGTCGTATTTTTGGCTCTAATATACATTTTCCTGCTTCTCTAAAAGCCAAACTCTGCAACTGAGACTACAAGGGACTTAAGTTAGTATTTTAAACTGTATTTTAACTTTTACTTCCATAATATTTGCCTCAAATTTAAGAAAAAATGTACTATCATTAAATTATCATTGCCCTTTTTTTCCCACTCAACTCACTTTTCTAACTCATACACCAATCTTAACCTCTTAAAATATGAATTCAAATTAAACAATAGATAAAATTAATGCAGAAATAGCTTTATTTCATTTCCATAAGATAGAATACTTATGGTTTTCATTTAGAAATAACTTCTGTTTATTTCCGTATGATAGACTATTATTGTAAAAGAAAACTATAAAGTCTTAATTTATGGTCCAGTAACTTGAAGCATTGTTTTAGTTTTGGAAGAGCCATTTATGGAAATCATTTAGCTCATCATCTCACTTTACAAAGCAAGAATATGACAGACACACCCTAAGATGACTCTCAGAGTCCTCTTGAGTAATCCTCTCACCTTGAGTGCAAGCATATGCTGTAACTTGCTTCTATCCAGTGGTGGAATAGCCACTCCCTTGATTAGGTTGTATTATAAAACAAAGGTGCAACAAGGTTACTACTCCTGTAATTAAGTTATATGACTGTCTTGGCCGACTGGAGCTAGAGAGTATCTTCTTGAGAGTGTCTTGTGGCCTAGAAGAAATAACTTGCCATTCTGTGAGAGGGCCTGTGAGAAGGTCACAGGGTAAGGAACTTTGAGTAGCCTCTAGAAAATAAAAGCATCCCCTGACTGGATCAGTCCTAAAACCATAAGCAACCAAATGTTGCCAAAATCCTGAAGGAACTTGGTGAAAACCCCAACATCCAGATGAGAATGTAGCCCAGCCAACAACTTGACTGCAGCCTGTGAAACCCTGAGCAGAGGGCCCAAGCTAAGTAATGCCCAGACTCTTGACTTGGAAACTGTGATATAAGAAACGTGTGTTGTTTTAAGGGACTCTGTTTGTGGTAATTTATAATGCAGCAATAGAAAACTAATATAAAGAGTGACAGCAAATATAATAATTAATGTAAGACACCCTCTCCATTTAGTATGTTCTACTATGTGTTAGATAGACGGTAAAATGACATTGGGATTGAGCATTCCCTTCTATAATACCTTTAATGATTTATGATTGTAACGGCATACCATACTGCCTTATTTTAAGTCAGATTAAGGTTTACTACTGTCCTATTCATTATCATCTAATAATGATTGCTACCATTATCATGCTTTAATTAAAAGCATGGGATTAAGTCTAGGAATGGATGGTGTTTTCAATAATAACATTAATCAAAACAAACAAAAACAAATTATTTTAACAACTTGTATTAAATATATTTAATACATATTTAAATTTTTAGTTCCATTTTAATTTTAATTAATATATTAAATATACATTTAGTACTTAAATGTAACATTTAAGTATATAAGTATATAAATTTAAGACTTAAATTAAATATATTAAATTAAATTTTATATTTAATCATTAAACCAACATTTATTGAACACTTACTATATTCTAAGGCAATATTTCAGTTGTAGAAAGACAAAGAAGTTTAAGAAATTGTCCTAATCCTTGAGGTACACCTTAAAAATTATAAAATATATTTGTAAACACTAAAATATAATACAATGAAGATAGGATAGTATGTGCTTTAGGAAGTAATAAAGGACACTGGTAAATATAACTATGTAGGTAAATACAAAAGCAAATATTATTTTTGGTTTATAAAATATACTTTCGGTTTATAACTTTTTTCTATATGATTTAAAAGGCAAATGCATAAAGCAATAATTATAAATAATATTAATGGGTACATATTGTATAAAAATGCTTGTACTCCCCAAACTCACATTAAGAAAATAACTAAGAAAATACACAAAAGGAAAGAAAGGGATCAAAATAGTACACAACAAAAATTCAACTGAATACAAAAAAGGGCAATAATGAAGGAACTGAGCAAAACGCTTGAAAGGCATGCAGAAAACAAATAGCTAAATAGTTGAACTAAGTTCTTATCAGTAATTACATTAAGAGTAAACAGATTAAACTCCTCATCTGAAAGGCAGAGATTAGATGAGTAAATTTAAAAAACATGATCCAACTACATGATGTCTATAAGAGACTCATTTTAGATATTAGGAAATTGGACCCTTACATAATATACAGAAATTTACTAAAAATGGATCAAATGTCTATATTTAAGACCTAAAACTACGAAACACTTTGAAGAAAAACATTAGGGGCAAATCTGCATGACCTTGAATTTGGCAATGGTTTCCTAAATATAACACCAAAAGCACAGACAACAAAAAAGTAGACTTCATTAGAATTTCAAACTTTTGTATTTGTTTTATATCCCATAGAAGTGTACAAACAAGTATTTTTAGCCTTCCCTCTTGTAACTCTGCCTTTGCAATGATAAGGTTTGGCTAGTCTGTTGGTCCACAGAGGGTAAGATACATGAAGAGCAGAACTGACCAGCTGAGCCCAGTGTATATTGGTCAGACCATATCAGGGTAACTGAGTCCAGCTGAAAGCAGCCAAGCAGCCCACCCAGGACCAGCCTAGATTATCTACTGCCCAGCTACCCACTACACCCAGATGTGTAACCCATAATAAGCAACCGTCATTTTAAGTCACTGAGTTTCAGAATTGTTTGTTACACAGGAAGAAATGATCCAGACATATGGGCAACAAAACTACACTTCTTTTACATTAGAGCACTCAGCCCCAATGTAATGCATCACCAGAGTTGTTGATGAACAGAACAGTTTTCTTAGGTGGATGTCAATGATTTCATCAGTAGCAGTAGTCAGAGCAGAATTAACCATTTTAGGATAGGAGCCCTGGACATGGTCATCAGCACTCTTACTGGTACCACTGGTGGCTGAAGAAAGGCAGTGGAGGAAGAAAGATAGTGTAGGCTGAAAGTATTAGATACCCCTGAGGACTTTCAGAAATTTTGAAGAGGTCCAGAAGTTAGAGTAGGGCTAATCAGAGAAATACTGTTTATTACTATTAATATTATATAATTTACAGTGTCTAGTAAAGTATTAACAATAAAGAAGACAACTGCCTAGGGAAAGAATTGTTACTTTGGTATGAGATCCTAACAGTTTGTGCCCTAAGAGGAGGGATTTAATTATACTCAAGGGAGTCAGCTCAGTGGCCAGAAAAACCTCAAGTTTTGGTCTCAGCTTGCTAGCACCTTCAAATGCCTGGAGGAAGCAAGAAAATCTTCTTTTGATGGAAGAGATATCACCTTAGGCTTCAAATTATTGCTACAAATAATTTTTCAAATGTAATATTTAGCAAACAAAATCAGTGATAATGAGGCGAAAATTCCTGTTCCTGGCCAATACAGAATAACTGGTTCAGGAATATCCCTCCCACTGTAAGTTATTGTAAAACTGAACAAAATAGATACAACAACTATTTTTAGGGAATAGACACCAGGCAGCATAAGAGTGTAATCTCACAGAGTACGGTAGTCCTGCTGAGCTACGGTAGAAGAGATTAGAATTTGGAGCCCCTTAAATTACTGAAATCTACAGGGCAGGCATGGCATTGGAGAGGAGGGATCTGGATAGAGAAAGGGCTCCAGAATTCCCTGGGGGACCTCTGTGACTCAGTAGCTAAGAGACTGATGAAATATAAATTGCTGGGCTCTACCTCCAGAGTTTCTGATTCAGTAGGTGTCTGGATGGAGCCTGAAAATGTATAGTTCCATCAAGTTCCCAGGTGATACCAATGCTCCTGATCAGAGACCACACTTTGAAAATCACTTTTATGAGCAAAAGACAGTATAAATTAAAAATAAAGTATACCCATATCTACTAAACCTCTCTCACTATTCTGTCACCAAAGCATTAATATAAAATGTCTGATAATACAAGAAAAATGTACAATTAAATTTACACAAAATCAACAACTTCTGTGATAAATAAAACTTAAGGCTTTGATGACCTACCTGTAGATCTTTCACATATGGAAAAGGAATTCCTATTGTTATGACGGCACGAGCATTGTCATCTGAGAAATCCAGACCCTCACTCACTTTACCACGACAAACTGCTACCATCAGGGCTCCATCTTAAGCAACAGAAAATAAACATTTTTAAAAGCACATTCAAAATTCCCAGAAATTTCTTATTCATTTTGAAAAAATCTGATTACTAAGCAATCATAGTAGCAAATTTAAAAGAACCAAAATTAAAAACCTATTTTGAGATAAAATCTTAAAAGCTCAATGTCTTTAAATAAACAAGGGAAACAAAATCACATTTAGATGTAACATAGCAGCAAACAAATTCACAAACCGTGTACCTCCCAGATAACGTACCAAAAAAACTACTTCAGAGCAGTACATGCACATGAACTGAGCAATTGTGAAGCAACTGTTTATCTTTTAAAAATTGAAACTGTAATCATTCTTTTTACCACGAGAATGTCAAGTTCTTAGAATGATTTAAATAACTCTAATTTGAACTGTATATCATATTGAATCAGTATCACATTGATCGGTATTTAAAACACACACACAAACACTCTGTGTGTCATCATACAAGGATATTGACAGTGACAGTATCTTTATAATGTCGCATTGTTCATAAATTATTACTATTAGCCCTTCCTGTCAAACTTTTAATGGACATTTCTAACTTTGAAACTGAGCCTTCAGTTATGTTTGAACACTCAAGTCTAACTTATGTAATAGAACATAAGGAAAAAGTATATTATTTGCATCAAAATGTAGGGCTCATTTGGCTAGTAAGGAAGATATTTATGCATACTCCACCTATCTTCTTTCACAAAACATTTTAGGTAGCATAAGGAAGGCCATGGAATAATAGTTGAATGTATGCCCTTTCTTAACGTTAAATTGGCATCACCAAGTGAAAATATTCACAGGAGAACAACTCCAAATAAAAGAATTTCTTCAACTTTTTTTCTTTTCACTCAGGATTATAAAATATAATTATTTTCTTAAGTGCGACTCATTTAAAAAGACACAAATAAAATTCTACCACCACCTTCTTCTTACTTTATGGTAACAAACATTTTTTTTCATTGACTATCAAGTAATTTCCAATTACCTTTCTCTCCTTTGCACTTGACTGCATCATAGTACACCTGCAGTAATTCATCAAAATTAGTTTTTTCTCCTCTCTGTGGTTCTACAATGACTGTCTTCACCAACTCCAGATTATGCCATAAGCCAGTGTAGAGCCAACGTTCTTTTAATTTCTCTAGTAACTGAAAAGAGTCGAGAAACATATTTTTTATGTGCCAAACTGAACAAACTTACTTTTTTGAGAGGCAATGTGACTATAATGTGACTGTGGTAAGCTTGTTAACTTTTCAGTGTTTTACTTTCCTCACCTATAAAATGAGGAAAACAACAGCATGTCATAGAGTCATTATTGGATTAAATTCATTAACTGACTTAGCTTTGAATGACCCCTGGCACATAGGAAGAACTCCAGAAATGTCAGTGGCTGCTGCCACTACTTCTGTCATTGCTATCTTTGGTATTTCAAAAGCAAGAAAAAAAATGACTTCTGTCAAAGTTGTAAAGTTTTAAGTTATCTCTTTAAATTTAAGGTGAAGTTCCTTAATACCCTCAACTAAAGATTCTTTAAATGAAGGTTCTCTAAGATCATTTTACCAAATCCATAGCAGCTAAGTTGTTTGAAAATTTGATCATCATTAATAAACTGATTCAAGTAAATATATAAACAGAGACTCAGGTAGCCAACAAGCAGAAAATATATAGGCACAAATGGAACACTTACAAAAATAATCACGTATTAGCTTACAAAAGGACTTTCAACAAATTTCAAAGAATTTTATCAGATTAACCACATGTTCTGACAACAATGTAACTAGATTAAAAGTCAGTAATACAAAGTTAGTGGGAAACAAGTGAACAAACCAACCAATTCACACTAGAGATTATATTATTTTTAAAAGAATGTATGGTTATATGTCATATATATCCCAAAAAAGCTGGAAAAAAATAACAAAGAATGAAAATATGGTTTGAAGAGGAAAACGTAGAATTCATGAAATCTTTAGACATGAATGATTAGAAAAGTGCCTACAATTCAAAACATATAGGATGCAGTAAATGCAGTAGTTAAAAATACAGCTTGAAATGCATTTATTTAAAAAATTTGAAATTAACTCAATGAAGCATTCTTTTTAAGTAGAAAATTAAACGGTAAATACAAAAAAAGTAGAAATTAACAATAAACATAAGAGATAAGATAAATGAAAAAGACAAAAGCCAGTTGTAGAGTTATTATGATTTAAGTTGAACTGTTTTATCTGCTTGTTCTATGCAAAAAGTTCTATGTGATGTGGGCCAGTTATTGTAATATATGCAAGCACCAAGAAAATGCTCCAAATTTTCAAGAGAACAGAAACCAATTTTTATAAGATTACTTCTTCAGATTTTTACCCTTATCTATTTTCAGAAATAAACTTAAAAAGATCATAAAACAAAAATTTTTTTATTATTGCTATGATCTAAATGTCTGTGTCCCTCCCAAATTCATACATTGAAATCCTAATCCCCAAAGATGATGGTACTATACTAGGCAGTGGGGACTTTGGGAGATGATCAGGTAATAAAGGTACAGCCTTAATGAATGGGATTAGTACTTTTATAAAATAAATGCCACAGAGCTCCCTTGCCTCTTCCACCATGAGGACACAATAAGGCACTGGCTACCAACTAGGAAGAGGGCCCTCACCCAACCATGCTGGCACCCTGATCTTAGCCTTGCAGCCTCTGGAGCTGTGAGAAATTTTCTGTTGTTTTTAAGTTACCAACTCTGTGATATTTTGTTACAGCAGCTGGAATAGACTAAGAAAATCACTAACTGGTAAAATAGGTCACTGCATATTTTACAGTGTTCAGAATACCCCAATCAATAAAAATAAAAACTCCTCATAATACCATGGTATTTGGGAAAAAAAATATATATATGGGACAGTCACACTGTGTCTTCAATTGAAGGAACAAGACTACTACTATAAAGTCAATAATGACCAGAATAATATATTAATTTCTTTAAATTTTTCTGTTGAATAACCAGTTTAGAAGAGGATAAATATATCCTGAGGATGTAAAACCAGATGAAAAGTGTTGTGTATTTGCATAATTGTTGATACTTAATGGAATTTAATCCAATGATATACTGTTTTCTGTCATCTGAAAACACAGATGACATTTCATCTCTGATTCCTTGATCCTGAGATAAGAGAACTATAGTTTTTGAACATTCAAGATCTGAAGAAATACCTTTCATTTTATTGAGGAAGACCATTAAGTTGATGATTCTAAAATAATTCCATAAAATCTATTTAAGAAGAAAAGTTGAGAAACAACAAAGAAATGGGTTCAATGTACAAAATTTTCCCCCAAAGAAATCCAGCAAGGATATTTTCCCCAATACATAGAAAAGAATTCATAATATCAAAGAGTTATATATGATTTAGAAACATCTGACTATACAAAAGTTCAAAAACTTTAAAAGCAGGCATGGTATATTCAGTATTTAAAAATTTGTTACAATGAAGAAAAATGACATTCCACCCATTAATTTTTTGGCTTCTAAAAACTTCATAAATTTATGGACAATGAAAATGGCTACAGGTTCGTAAGTAAATCATGAATATTACAACTAAAAAGTACAATATGCACTATCAGTCACTTCTGAAAACTTATGCAAATACAAAATAAATAGTCACATGTTACTGGATCTTTAATCAATTTATCTGCAAAATAAGGCTAAGCATGTTGACATATCTGAAGGAACTTTTAGCTCTAAAGTTTTTTGATTCTATTGAAATTTAAAAACGAAACTGTTAGGACAATACTTAAATACAAGATTATAATTCAGAGAATCCCAGAGAACAAAGAGGAGAAAGATGGGACACACAAAACCAGGATTTTTTTTCTAGGTTTGCATTAGAGCTGAAAACTTTATTCTTAATGCAAATTTTCTAACTTGGACAAAATTTCTTCCCTACATGGAAACCATTCAAATTGGCTTTATTTAAAATGAAGAAATATTTTCATTTTCAAACATAGCCAAGATGTTATTGAATTAATTTCTCTCCAGAATAATTTCATGCAATCTGACACCTATCAGCCTTTCCAAAGAACTGTATCATTTCAAGCCAGACCCAGAGGGTATATTTTGGGCAACTCAAACAAAGCTGAGGCAGGCAAGACACAGAAAGTGTTGATCATGATTATAAAACTCTTGTTCAGAAATTTGCTCTTTAGTTGTATCTATTTTTAATAAGTGTTGGTAAGAATATGGAGCAATTAGAACTCTTGTACAGTTTGGTGCAGGTACTTTGGAAAGAAATCTGTCAGTTCTTCAAAAGGTCAAAAATAGAGCTATCACACAACCCAGCAATTACACTCATAATTAAGTACCCAAGAGAAATGAAAATGTATGTCCACACAAACACTTGTACATGAATGTTTGTAACAGCATTATTTATAATATCCCCAAAACAGAAACAATCCAAATATTTGTCAATTGATTAATGGGTAAAAACAATATGGTATATTCATACAATGGAGAATTATTCAGCATAAAACTGAGTGAGGTATTGATACATGCTATAACCTGGATGAAGCCAGAACAAAAGATCATATATTGTATAATTCTGTTTATGGGAAAGTTCCAGAATAAGTAAATGCATAGGGACATAAAGTAAATAAGAGCTGCGTAGGACTGGGGAAGGGAGAAAGTTTGGGGGAAAATGGGGAATGATTATTAATGTGTATGGGGTTTCTTTTAGGAATGGTAAAAATGTTCTAAAAGTAGTGGTGAGAGTTGCTGAACTTGATCAATGTAATAAAAACCAACAAACTGTAAACTTTAAATGAGTAAATTGCACGGTATGCGAATTATATTACAGTAAAGATGTTATATCTTAAAAAATGATAAACAGGATACAGAACTCCCAAACCTATAAAGAAAGAAAAAGGTCAAAAGCCAAAATCAACTGAGTAAGTCAAACAAGAGGGGAAAAGAGGTAAAAGAAAGCACAAAAGATGGTAGAAAATAAGGCCAAATAGGCCAATAGTCAAAGCAAACAAGAATTGATATAACTCATTTATTAAAACTGAGACACTCAGATTGTTTGTAAGAAAAGGCAGGTTGGAGGGAAGGGGAAGGACAAGGATGGAGGAGAGGGAAGAGAAAAAAGGAAAATCAACTATATGTTGTCTATCAATATAGACACTTAAAATTAAACCACTCAGACTTCTTGAAAATGAAGTTATGGAAAAAGATATGTGAGGCATACACACATACACGCACACAAAATCAGGTGTTCTTACAGTCATAAAAATGAACTTCAAAGCAAAAAGCTTTAAAATAAAGATTATATTCCATATACATAAAAAGTACAACCACCAGAAAGATACGGCAGTCATGAATCTTTATGCACTTAAAACATAGTTTTGAAATACAGAAAGGAAAAACGGACAAGAAATACAAAGACAAACTGACTAATTCCCTAAGTACTCTATAAGACTTCAGTGTACCTCTCTTAAATATCTATAAATAAATTAGACAAAATTAGTAAGAATACAGAAGATTTAAGTTTATAAGAATCAAAGAATCATCAAATTTTCTCTAATATACATAGATAACTTAGTGCTGAAATGGAAAATAACTATTCTTTTCAAATGGGGAACAACATATATAAGGTCACAAAGGACATAGTACATTTTTAAAATCTGGAATCACAGATTCACTGGAAATGGTTACTAACAGAAGGGTCACCTATACCAAAATCAAATAAAATTTATCTACACAGAAATAAGAAAAAAACGTTTCCATACATATCTAGGTTGAAGAGGAAAACAAAATGGAGAAAAAATTACTTAGAAACATTTTGTCTATTCTAGGTCCTTTGTTTTTCCATAGGGATTTTAGAATCAGCTTGTCAGTTTCTACAAAATGTCAACAGCATTATTAAAACAGTAGAACATAAAACAAACAAGAAGACTAGAAATAACCAAGTGTTTATTAAAGGTAATATATAAATTGTGTTATATTCATACAATGGATTATAATAAGCATTGAAGATAACTGAACTTCTATCGTAGATTAGAGGAAAAAGGCATATGGCAGAAAATTACATACAATATCGTGCCATTTTTAAAAAACTAAAAAAAAAGGCAAAATTAACACTGTTTAGAAATACCTCTATTTTTTGCATATGTATGTATATGGTAAAGTCATTTTTTAAAAAATGAATGACAATTACAATTTCAGGACAATTATTAACTGTGGGGGTGGGCAAAGGGATGAGATTGAGAAGGGGCATCTGGATAGCTTTAACAGTAGTATTTAATTCTTAAGTGACAGTTTTGATATTTTCATTTTATTGATATACTTTATAACACACATATATGTGATCTTATGTTAAGTATGAAATATTACATAATGGTTGTGAAAATGGAACATGAGGCATTTCTTTGTGAATGTTTTTAGTACTATCAGGGCATACAGGGTGAAGGAAAGAAAACAAATAGCAACAAAAATATTAAGCACCTACAAGGTGCCAGAGACAATGTCGGATATCTAATAAGGTAGGAAACATCATAGAAAAGGTCCCTGTCCAGTATAGCACAGAGAAGACAAGTAGTGACTCTATAGCGTCTTACTATGCTGATGGACAGTGACTGCAATGGGGTGTGTCAGGGGGGGCTTGATAATATGGGTGAATGTTGTAATCACAATGTTGTTCATGTGAAACCTTCATAAGATTGTATATTAATGATACCTTAGTAAAAAAAAAGAAAGAAAGAAAAGGTCCCTGTCTTCATGGCATTTACAGTATAGTGAGGGAATATCACATTCCTAAAGATGCAGAATAAATATGGTCTGAAACTCCAAAATTTGGATTTATAAGCCCGGATTGCTCTTCTACACACTATATCTTCATGTCTAACAGCCTAGTCAAATTCACCAGTTAGATATATCAAAGCTACCTGAAATGTCTCATTCAAGACCAAATTTATAATATTCCAGTATTTGTTATCTCAATACAGGATATCACCATTCACTGAGTTGCCTTTGCCAGAACACTGAGTCATCCCTAACAATTCCCCCTCCCCAGCATTGCCCATATTCAATCTGTTACCAGAACCCTACTAATTTCTGTTCTCTAAATATCCCTCCGTATTCAAAGCTACCACCCCAGTCCAAGTTATGATAATCTCTTGAAGGTCTACTCAGATAGTCTCCTAATTGGATTTCCTGTTTCTTTTCTATCATTTTTGGGTCTTCCATTTCAGCCAGAATATTTCAAAATACAAATCTTACCACATGATTCACATCCATCAACAGATGTATGGATAAACAAAGTAGTCTGTACACACACACACACACACACACACACACACACACACACACACAATGGAATAATACCATAAAAAGGTATGAAATGCTGATACATGCTACAAGGTGGATGAACTTTGAAAACATGGTAAGTGAAATATGCCAAAAAAAAAGGACAAATATTGTGATTCTGTTTTTATGAAGCATCTAGAATAGACAAATTCATAGAGAAAGTAGAGTAGGAGTTGCCAGGACCTGGGGGGAGGAGAGAATGAGAGATTACTGTTTAATGGATACAGAGTTTCTGATCAGGATGAGAAAATGTTTTAGAAATGGATAGTAGTGATGGTTGTATAGCAAATTTTATGTTAGGTATATTTTATTACCATGTTAAAAACTGAAAAAAATAAACACATCTGTGGGTAAAATTGTAATATTTCCAGAATATCTTGCCTGGCTTTAGTATATCTGCGTATCAACAGCTGTTCAGAGGTGAAAAGAAGTATGGCTTTAGTGTATTTGCATAATTCCTCAGGGGTGGAGAGAAATTCATCTCCATATCAGTGGGACCTGGGCAAGGAGGGCTTATCTGAACCCTAGAGGTGAGGGAAGGGCTGGTTTTGCTTCTGCTGGAGCAGGAAAGAGAGACGGCCTGGGATTGCAGTTTGTGAGCAATAAACGGATTTTAAACTTTATTTCTCCCTTTGACTAATTTCAGTTTTTAGAGGCATTTTGCCCCGGGATTTCCTTTCCCCGGACTTACATCCCACACAAAAATAAATATTATTCAGTAGTATAAATGAATAAATTAGTAACACATGGCAAAAAAAGAACACAAATGTATAGATGTTGAGTTAAAAAAAAGCAAATTACAGATAATAACATATAAATGATTTCAATTATGTAAAGTTCAAAAACAATATATTACCTAAGCATGTTGTGTGTGTGTGTGTGTGTGTGTGTGTGTGTGTGTGTGTGTGTGTAAAACAATTTTTAAAAAACATGCAAAACTAGTATCTCTAGGGATAGGACAATATGATTGTGAAGCGGCATGTGGGGGCTATAAATGTACAAGTAATGTTCTGTTTCTTAAGTTGGGTGATGGGTGGATATTTAGATGTTCATTTTATTATTATTTAAAATGTGCATATCATTTTTATATACTTATATACATATCATATTTCACAAATTGAAGACATAGCCTAAATATTACTCTGGCATTAATACAGATGAGGTAGAGGAAGCACTAGTGTGGGTACATTTAGGCTACTCATAGTAATCCAGAGATGGATGTAGCTCGAATTAGAAAGTGTTAAAAAAAATTATGCAAAATTTAAGAGTAAGGAAAGAAAACAAAAAAGCAGCACAACTACCAGTTTCACATGGAGACAACAGCCCATCCAAGGATTCTATAGGAAAACACACTTTACTGAACTCACTATTTATTGTTAAGGTCCAGACTTAGTGGAATTAAAATTTAACTTGTATATTTTTGTCCAGTAGAAAAGAATGCCAAAGATTACAGCTTACTGGCCTGTGGTACACTAACTGGTTATGTATTCAGGCCAGCAATCTCATATTCTATTCCTTTTTTAAATGGCCTATAAGTATATAGCTCCTTAAATGCTCTCTGAATCAGCCTTAACATTCTCATCCCCTCTTTGACAGGTGGTCACTTTATATTTATATGTGAGTCATAATTTCACCTTTTTGAAAAGCATACTATAGAGAAGGAAAAGTGATATAAAGCTATTTGAAATTGAAAATGAACAAGGTGCGATGTTAGATTGGATATGACAGAAAAGAAAGAGAAAGGCTCATAGATGCCCCCTGATTATCTGATTAGTCCAAATATAGACTGTGGTTCCATTCACTCATAAAGGCAACACTGGAAGAAGACCAGCATGGGAAGGAAAGATCACAAGTTTTGTTACCTTTGAAATATTCAGACTGATATATTGATCTGGCAATTTCATGAGAAATATATATCTGGTCTTCATTCATGTTCCTCGCACAGAGTTCCTAAAGCTCTTGGAATTTCCTAAGCAATAAGACCTATAGGGGCATCTTTTCTTCCCAGTTCCTGAAATAGCTCCAAAGCCATAAAGGTGAAATGATTTATTCATAACAAATACATCTGAGTGTATGTTAATTTGGTAACTTTTGGACAGCCCTCAGGCAACCTAAGGATGGTGGCTGGTTGCCAAGGGAACCAACCATGTGATTAGAGGGTTGGAATTTCAGCCCCACAGCTGACCTCCAGGGAGGGAAGAAAAGCTAGAGGTTGACTCAATTGCCCATGGTCAATGATTTAATCAAAATACCTATGTAATGAGGCCTGCATAAAAACCTAAAGGGACAGAGTTCAGAAGGGCTCTGGGTTGATGAATGTATCCACATGCCAGAGGGTGGTATATCCCAGTTCCATGGGGACAGAAGCTTCTATACTAGGAATTCTTTCCAGACCTCACCCCATTTTAATCTGACTGTTCATCTGTATCCTTTATAATATCCTTTATAGTAAACTGGTAAATGTAAGTCAATGTTTCTCTGAGTTCTGTGAACCATGCTAGCAAATTAATTGAACCAGAGGAGGGTGTCATAGGAAGCTGGCAAGCCAGAAACACAGGTAACAACCTGGATCTGAGATGGGCATCAGAAGTGGGGGCAGTCTTGTGCTATCTGATGTCAGAAGTAAAGTTGTCTTGTAGCAAATTATTGAGAGTAGAGGAGACAAAAAGTGAGTTTTTCTTTACACTGTGGTATTTAGAGGACAGTCAGAGTTGAATTATGAATTGGGAAACCAAGACAATATATATAACCAGAAGAATGAACATAGGTGAGAATGACTAGCAAAGAGTCCAGCAAGAAAATCTTACTCCATCTCTTTCTATCATATTGCACATGCAGCCCATCAGCAAATCCTACCAGCAATATTTTCAAATTATTATGTAGACTCCAAACACTGCTACCACAGTTGTCCAAGGCCCTACCATTACCCATACAAGTTGTTATGGTAGACTCCTACACAATCACCTTGCTTCTTCCTATGTTTTCTGCAGTCCATTCTCCATAACTTTTCTTTTAAAGTTAATTCTGAAGTCTCCAATGGCTTCCTATTGCACTTAGAGTAGAATCCAAACATTTATTGTAGCATGTTTTGTCCCAGCTACTTCTCTGACCTCATGTTCTACTCTTCTCACCTCACACCTACTCTGCTTCAGTCATAGTAGCCTTCTTGTTGATCAAACAAACCAGCCAGTCCCCTACCTCAAGCTTCCCTCTGTCTGAACATTCTTCTCCCAGATCAGAATGTGTTTGGTTCAGTCCCTCCTTTTAGGCCTTTACTCAATGTCACGTTCTCTGACAGGCCTTCCAGAACCATCTAATTAAAATTCTAAACATCTCTCCCTGCTCCCCCAGGATTCTCATTTCCCCCTTTTTTGCATTATTTTTCTACACAATACTTACAATTACCTGTACTAGTCCAGTCAGACTACCATAAAAAAACCACCACATAATCATTTTGCAATATATATGTGAATCAAATCATCCTATTGTACACCTTAAACTTACATATGTTATATGTCAATGTCTTAATAAACCTGAAAAAAGTACTATAGAGGGGTGGCTTAAACAGAAACTTATTTCTCACAGTTCTGGATGCTGGGAGGTCCAGGACTGAGGTGCTGGCTGATTCACTTTGTAGTGAAGTTCTCCTCCAGGTTTGCAGACAAATATCTTCTTACTAAGTCCTTGAACCATTTTTCCTCTGCTCATGTTGGGGAGGAGAAAGCAAGACTTCTGGTATCTCTTCTTATAGGACACTAATACTATTGGATCCCACCCATATGACCTCATTTAACTTTAATTACTTCCTTAGAGACCCTCATCTCCAAATATGACCACACTGGATGTTAGGGCTTCAACGTATGAATTGGGAGGTGGGGGTGGGAGGGTCACATAAATATTCAGTCCATGACACACTATCTAATATATTAGTATCTTTCTAAGTGTATGGTTTATTTTCTGTCTCTTACTCCTGGAATATGCCTCCACAAGGACAATGATTTTTGTTTGTTTTGCTTGCTGCTAATTTTCCGGTACTTAGGACAGCACCTGACATAAAAGAAAGTAGGCAACAAATATTTGTTGAGTGAATTTAATAAATGAATGAAAAATGAAGGTTCAAAACACTGGAAGGTCAGAGAGGGGAGGAAGGAGAGGGAAATAACGTGTAAAATCAGGTGCCAAAGTCCTTAATAAAGGAAGCATATTCAAATGATTTGTAAGATGTCAAAAAAGATGAAGGGGACAGGATGGTATGATTAAAAGACATAGCTCAGAAACTAAAGTTTTTTTGTTGGTGAGCCTTCCTGCCTGCCTTCCTTACTCTCTCTCTCCTTTTTTCTTTCCTCCCTTCCTCTGTCCCTCCCTTCCTTCCTTCTTTCCAAAAAAATGGAGAGGTAAGTTTTAGACAGAGCAATGGAGAGTAAACAGGATACCAAAACTGAGGTACTCCAGGTATTACAGGAACTATAGAGAAAAACAGGCACAAACATGAAAGGGCTGATGAAGAAATGACATCTTCTGGATATATCCAGATTTTAGTTCAGGTCAGGAAGTACAAGGAGCACTGTGAAAAGGGGGAATTGGGTGATTATGAGACATTTCCACAGAACACAATGTGTTTACTTTAATCTCTTCAGTGAAGAATTTAAGAAAATTACCTTAAAAGCTTTCTTTTAAGGATTATACAGGGTCTATATGCAAATTTGGAGTATACCTCTACAGGAAAAACATACAGATTATTTTTGAAAATGGTCTGCAGCAAATTTTCTATTTTAGATAACAACATTTAAGTCTACAGTTTTTCCATTCCCACTGCAGGTGACACTCAATTTGCACACTTATACATCTTAATTACTTTCTCCTTACCAGAGAAATCATACAAATAACTAAACACACACATAACTCAAACTAATTTTTTAATTCTCTTAAGTACACCAAGTAGGCACCCAAAAATCACATAACTTAGAGGAAAAGTACACTGACACTGGGCCATCTCTCAGGTTTTAAGACTTATTTATATGAAAATATATAAGGTATCTCTGTTTAGTTTACTTAGCTCACAAAGTATTCATATACAGAGAGACTAGCCTATATATAGTGGTATAGATGATTTAATCTATTCATTGATGTTTACGTCACTTGGATTTGGTAACCTCAGAGACTTTTTTTTTTTGAGTCAGACCTTACAAATTAAAAGACACTCTGGAATGTTTATGTCTTATCTGGATATTGTCATTTTACTTTTTCAAACTTCTTAAAACCAGTATCTCACTGGAGGGGCAAAAAGTTAGAATGCAGCCAATGGGGAAATTCTGCATTTGCTCAATGTCTATAGCTTTTACACAGTTCCAGATGTTCAGTACATTAATAATGCACTAACTCAAAGCCTCTTTTTGAAACTTTAGAAAGTGAAAATTACATTAAGACCTCTTTGCCCTCATTAATGGTATTGTTACAATCCCAGTTCTCTGGAAATGTTTTTTGGCATGTGTTTAACTTTATAATATTGCCATTTACTCACTTTAATAGCCAGTACTCAAGTCTTAATGCTTTTAATAGGCCTGCCTAAATAGACTATTGTAATTTTTTTCACATAATTTGTTTCATAAATAAAATCTGTCATATTTTTCCAGCTGAAGATGCTTCTTCACTATTCACTTCATGAGGTACTAATTTTTAAAACATGTTTACTTTCTTTTATTCAGTTGGTATGTACCTATAGGTGGCACACGTTGGCAATAAATTATAGTTCCTTTTAAGTAGTAATAAAAATGGATTACAGTTTTTTTTATAACTTTTAAAATTATAGTAAAAATGGGTATATCCTTAATTCTTGCTGTATTTAAATGTAAAATATGAGAAAACCAAAAATATGAGTTCCTACTGAAACAACTTCCTATATTAATTCTAGCTATCTAGTGATATCTGACTCAGCACTTTCACCTCAGGAGGCTGGGTTATATTTCAAAATCAAACTTTCAACAAATATATATGCAATCAGTAATGCACTAGAAAGAACAGGATGGAGGAATACTGGCCTGAAGGGAAAGTAAGCTTCCTTACAGTTGTTGACTATCTGATGGAAATGAAAGGTCCTACTACCCTCTCTGACTCATAAATATATCCTCTAATGAATTTGTTAAGAGAATGAGAACTCTGAAGTGTTAGAACTGCACTATTGATACTGATGTTTATTTATAGAATCATTTATTGATATATTCTGATAAAATACAGATACTTAAAATGTAAAAATTTCAAATAAAACAATTTCAGAACTAATTCATACATTTTCTCATGATATTCTACTTGGCTGAAATCTCTTGAAAAGAAAGCAGTAAGAATCCAATAGCTATTTATGTATTGAACAAATTCTTAACTTTTTAAAACATGAATTCTGAATTTCTGTAGACTGATCAACAAAGTTCGTTCATCAATGTCTAAGTAACCATTTGTTAAAATGTATATATTTGACCAGTTTTTCTACTTTAGAGTCAAGAAGTATTGGCTTAATAAATGTTGGCTGAAACCTGAACAATAAATTTATTCATACAAATCATGTTTCACTTGTTATCTGAGTAGATTAACTGCAGGGGGAAAAAAGGCACTCATTTTCTATGCTTCTGTTAAAAGGCTAACAATTAAGTAATAATGAGATCAGTACACCTCACTATTAGAATCTATGTAGTAGAATCTAGGCAGAAGAGAAAAACAGGAAGTATCCACTACAATGCTTCCTAAAAGTTAATACTTTCAAATATTACCAATCTGAATCTGCTATCAATCTGTCGCTGTAAAACTTGAAGGTGAAATGCTTTGGAAAAACACTTATTCACAACCTAATGGAAAATAAAGAAAAATGCTTAAAATACAATGTAGTAGGTGCTATCATAGATGTATATAGGCAGAGGAAAGGGTGACTAACTTTGCCTGAGGGTTAAGTATGGCTTAAGAGAGTAAGTCTTTGAGCTGGATATAGAGCATAAAATTTCTGGGTAATATAAAAGTCAAAAGTGAGTTTCAAGCACACACAACACTATGAACACTATTGCTGCATAACAAAGTATTCACAAATTTAGTGACTTAAAACAATACCCATTTTTTAAAATGATTCTTTTAAAATTGTGGTAAAGTATACAAAACATAAAATGTATCATCATAACCATTTTTAAGTGTATAGTTCAGTAGTGTTAAGTATATTCACATTATTGTACACTAACATACTGTACACATTATTGTATCTCTAAGACTTTATTCATCTTGCAAAACCAAAACTATACCCATTAAACAACTCCTCATTCCCCTCTTCTCTAGCCCCTGGCAACTACCCTTCTATTCCTGTCTCTATGAATTTGACTACTCTAGGTACCTCACATATATGGAATCATATGGTATTTGTCTTTTTATGATTGGCTAATTTCACTTAGCATAATGTCCTCCAGGTTCATTCATGTTGTAGCATAAAAACAACACCCATTTATCTCACAATTTCTGTAGGTCTAAAGTCCAGGCACAGGCACAGCACAACTGGATTCTCTGCTCGGGTTCTCACTGGGCTGAAATTAAGGGTCTGCTGAGGATGCAGCTCTCATCTGGGACTCTCTTCCAATGTTACTGGTAGAATTCATTTCCTACTGGCTGTAGAACTATTGTTCCATTTTTCTTTTAACTGGTGGCTAGGACTGTTCTCAGCTCCTAGAGGGAACCTGCAATTCCTTGCCACATGCCCCACCTTCCCACAGGTCAGTTCACAGAATGGATACCTGCTCTCTTCCAGGCCAGTTAAATCATATCTGACTTCCTCTTTTGCAACTAGCTGTAGAAAACTCTCTGCTTTTAAAAGGTTTGTATGACTAGATCAGGGCCAAGTAGATAATCTCCCTATCTTAAGGTCAAATGACTTCTTACACAAAATCCCTTCACATCATTACCTATATTAGTATTTGACTGAATTAATGGGGGAAGGAGTATATGCACCAGGAGCCAGGGATCTTGTGGGGGTCAGGGGGCACCTTAGAATTCTATCACATATAAGTAGGTATGAAAATGCATGGCAGTTCATGGCACTTATAATAATACAATGTGCCTGAAAAAAAGTATATATAGGATGGGGCAGTGCTAGGAGTAAGCTTCTAGGTAATGCAAAATAACCAAAGCTTCTAGGTAATGCAAAGGATTTTAGGCTTTATTTTTCAGGAGATAGGGAATTACTAGTTTTTAACACTTGATATATTATACCATTATAGTCCAATGACTCATTAAACTACTTGTAAAGATTGATATTTCATCACTTTTTTTTTCCTTAGAGGACTTCCAGAACACCAAAAGAAAAATTTGTTAAAATAAAAGTATAAAACCTATTGTATCTTGCAATTGCCATACAGGTTAACTGAATTCTTTCATAATTCTAAGATACATTATGAGATATTACTGGTATTTTTTTCATCTTGAAATAATCAGCTATTTTAATGTCCTACAAACAATCCCATCGTTACTATTACCCATAAATTATTCCCAATGCTAAAAAAATAAGAAATAAAATAATAAGAATAATGGAATCATGTAGGGTGATGCAATAAAATTAATTGTCATTCTTTTTTCCTGTTCTGTTGCTCAAAGTACTATACCACCTTCCCATAAAAAAACAAAATTGAGGACACCATATTTGTAGTCTGTTTTTAGTTCTCATTAAACAGTGTTGAGAATTGAAAATTTTTCATTTTCTGCCCATAATGGCAAAGGGAAGGAAATTAATGAAGGAAGATATATCACAATTATTAAATGGACAAGAAGACAAATGAAAAGATACAGTACCACTCCAACTCTAGGGACAATGGTAACATTGGATGGTGTTAAATAAAATCTCAGGCAATGAAGCTTCAGATATCCCAGATAAAATTCTCAAATTCGAGAACTGACATGTGATCTATGTATATATATGAACAAGAAGGAACCACAGTATTCTCATCCAGTTAATTATTCAGCAGGAAGGGTTTCATCACACAATATTTTGTAACAACAAGTTTAACCTTGTCTTCCTATCTCATTGTTGCTGAAAAGACATGCAACATACCTCTTTGGTCTTTTATGATATTTGCATATGAATATTTATTTGAAACAAAGAAATTCTCTTATGTCTAAGCACTTGTTAAGGTTTCTAATAATGTTATTTTTTAACTATTCTTTTATCTTTACTTTCATGAATTACTCCTACAATGACTTAAATATACAAAAAGAAAAATCACAAATGGTTATGACTGTTTTCCCTTATTACACTAAGAGTTAAACAGGAGAGTAACATGATCAATATGGAGATAAACTGATAAAGGATTGGAAGGAGAAAGACCATTTAGCAATAATTTAGTTTAGAGATGAGGACCAAACCAAAGTACTGACAGTAGAAATGGTATAATATTCAATAAATGCATGAGAATACAGGCCACAGACTGGGAGAGAATATTTGCAAAGGACCCATTTGATAAAAGACTATTATCCAAAAATACAAAGAACTCCTAAAATTCAACAATAAGAAAACAAATAACCCAAATGAAAAATGGGCCAAACTCTTGAACCTCACTGAATAAGATATATACATGGCAAATAAGCATATGAAAAGATGCTCCACATCTTATGTCATCAGAGAATAACAAATTAAAACAATGAGATATCACTATACACTTATTAGAATGACCAAAATCCAAAACACTGACAATAGCAAATGCTAACAAGCATGTGGGGCTAACACAAAATGGTATACAGCCACTTTAAAAGACAATTTGGCAGTTTCTTACAAAACCAGATACTCTTACCATACAATCAATCCAGTGCACTCCTTGGTATTTACCCAAATAAGTTAAAAACTTATGTCCACAAAGAAACTTGCACAAGGATGTTTACAGATTTATTCATAATTGTCAAAATAGGGAAGCCACCAAGACGTCCTTCAGTCATTAAATGGATAAATAAACTGTGGTATACCCAAACAATGGAATAGTATTTGTTGCTAAAAAGAAATGAGCTATCCATGAAAAGACATGGAAGAACCTTAAATGCATATTAGTAAGTGACAGGAGCTAATCTGAAAAGTCTACAGATTGTATAATTCCAACTATATGACATTCTCAAAAAGGCAAAACTACAAAGACAGCAAAAAGACCAGTGGTTGCTAAGGATGGGGAAGAGAGGAATGTACAGACAAAGCACAGAGGATTTTTAGAGCAGTGAAACTACTCTGTATGATACTATAATATTAGGTGGATATATGTCATTACACATTTATAAAAATTCACAGAATATATACCAAAAGGACCCTGATGTAGACTGTGGACTTCAGGTGATAACTATGTGTCAATGCAAGTTCATCAAATGTAATAAATGTACCCCTCTGGTGACAGAGGTTGACAGTTGGTGGCCATACACAAGAGGCTGTAGGGAGTATTTGGGAGCCCTCTGTACTGTCCACTCAGTTTTTCTGTGAACCTAAAACTGCTCTAAAAAACAAAGTTTATTTAACAAAAAAAGACCACATGACCTATAGACTTTTCTATGTTGAACTGCTATCTGTAGAATACTTTTTTGGTATTTTTCCCTTCAAAATCTTTCATGTTACCATGACTCCTAGTTATACCTTCATTGAGCTAACATTATCTAAACCAGGCACTCTTAAGTGAATTAGTCTTGAGTACTTTCCATTTATTGGGCCACCTTGCTCAAACCTCATTTCTAGTCCTTGTAACCAGACCATCTGCAAGGAAAGCTGATGTGGCAGAGAGAAAAACAAGATACATGAACATTGCATAACCTAAGATTTAGGTAATGTAGTCCTTTCACCTACTTGTACCCTCTCCTAAATGTGTTAATTTACACTCAACTCTTTCCCCCTGGTTTTTAGTGTGTGCTTTACGTTTATTTAATAAACCATGTGATTTGAAGCATCTTAATTTGGTCTGTCAGGTTCTCTGACCCATTACTTCTGGGATAGCATGCCAAATAGGCATATTTGGAGAATACCATTGCATCAAGGTAATTTCCCACCCAACAACCAAATCAATTAAATTCAAAAGGTGCCAATCTGAAACTGTTGGCCAGAAATAAAAATCCAGTGGTCGTTATTTCAAATAAATTGCTTTAATATAAAAATGTGTGGTAAATTAATTAAGAGCTAAATTTAACCACTTTGCATGTAATTTCCCAAAAAGTGCTCCCTATATCTACACCTTTCATCCATTGAAAATATAGTTTAGAAACAAGGTTTTAGAGTAGGGGATGCACAGGCAAGTAGAATGAATTCAGCTTCTAGATTTATTACTTGATCCTTGCCTCTTCTAACTAGGTTACCTGGTCATTCTTGATCCTAGTTTAATCTCAACTTCCCTGCTCTTATTCTACATAGATTTTTCACCTAAAAAGTTACAATCAATATATTTTTATAAGGCTTTTTTGGAGCCAAATGTGGCATAAACGTATGCATTTCATTTATAGACAAGTTTATGAATGACTATGTACATATATATACACACATAAAAACAAATCAAAGCAAACTATTATTCAAACAGCTACTTTCCAATTGCTCAACTTTTTTTCAGAATATTTGATCATTCACTTATTAAAGCAGCTTTTCAGCATACCCCTTCAGAGTAATCATTATATCTACCTAAGGATAACAATTTAGCTCACAAGCAAAGTCAAATGTGAAAAGCAAATATAAATACTGATATACCAACACAGAAGTATTTGTATACAGGTGAATATTATTTGAAATAGAAATAATAAATCAAATTAACATTTATAAGATCAACTGTAGTTAATATATCAGACTCTAAACTATATCAATAGTTCAAAAACAGCAATACACTCACAGACACTGAGAAGGAATGGTGGCTTCCATCGGGGAGGGTTGAGGAGGATGGGCAGGTGAAAGAGGTGAAGGTGATAAAGAGACAAAATCTCATAATATAAATTAGTCACAGGGATAAAAGTACAGCACAGAGAATACAGCCAATAGTTCTGTAACATCTTTCTATGTTGACAGATAGTAAATATAGTAGTTGGGGTGAGGATTTAATTAATACATATAACTGTTGAATCACTATGTTGTATTCTTGAAATCAATATAATACTGTAAAAAGAAAACCATATGTATGAGGTAGATATAGTTTTCCCCATTTTCCAGATGAGGAAACTGAGGTGAAGAAAAGTTAAAGAGCTTATTTTGAAGTACAAAAGCCTGTAATGGATAAGCTGGAACCTAGGCAGTCTGTTTCTAGAGTCTGTGCTCTTAAGCACTACACTCGAATACCTTTCTAAAGATCCTAAAGATGATTTAAGAGCAGTCTGTTGAGTGATGATTCAGTCTTTGGTGTAAGTGGTAAGTGGGATTTGCACCCAGGCAGTTCTGCATTCTATTGTATGTCTAGATCTGCCCTGTGTACTGTGGTAGTCAGTGACCACAAGTACCTACTGGGCAACTGAATGTGGCTGGTCTGAGATGTGCTGTAAGTGTAAAATATACACTGGATTTCAAAGACTTAATATGATAAAATTAAGATAGAATATCTCATTTTTATATCTTTTATAGAATATGACTTATTTATATTAATGACATGTGGAAATAATAATATTTTGGGTGAGTTGTGTTAAACAGAATGTATTAAAATTAAATTTACCTGTTAAAAAAAAGAGAAAATTAGGAGTTCAAAGGCAAGTGCTGAAATTAATTAAACATGACTTTGGCCAAGTCATTTGAATTGTCTACCCAGAATGTAGTATGTGCCCAGTAAATGTTTCTCAAATAAATTAACCAATGAAGGAGTGAACAAATGAATGAATGTTGTTTAATAAAAAAGAATATAAGTTTTTAAGCACTACACCTAACCTCTCAGAGATGTACAACCTTCCTATCACAGTCCCTAAAGGCCTCAATGACACGAAGTTCCTTCTCTTAACATTTGTGAAAAAAATGTACCTTAACAAGGCTCAGCTGATCACTTAAAATAAAGGAAATACACAACCTATAGAAATTCCAACAATCTAAATAAGAAAAAAGAAAACTAAGACTGAACAATTTGATGTCTCCCTTAAATTAAATGCAATATAGCTTATAAATGGAAACATATCAAACAAGTAGCACTGCAAATTTCTCAACATACAAATTTAATATAAACAATACTTATAAAAATTATAGAGTCTGAACAGAAACATTTGCATTTTATTCGTTATCTGACATTCAGAAGTGAACACAAAAATGTTCCCTCAGGGAAAATGGTTTATGCATTTTACTCATAAAGACGTAAAAGAAAATCAGAGTCTGCAATGTACAAATAAAAAGATCCAAGTTGCTGCTTTGGCACCAAAGAGTCTCTTTTCAAAATGATTTAATGGAAACCTTTCTATCCATAAAAAGACTTTAGAAATTCTTCTACCCATAAAAATGATCTCTTAGGGATTTCTAAAGCAGTGGTGCTACTAGTTAAATGACAACAGAGTCAAAATCAAATTATCTTAGTGGAGGAATGGTATTCTTCATGAAACTATTGCAATTTTTAGTTAGTTTAGAAGGCTTTGAAAGAAATGTGTGTGAAAAAAATCTAGAATGACAACTTTCTCCCTTTTATACTTACACAAATTCTACAGTTAATAACAAAAGGAAATTCATTTCATTTCTCTCAGTAAAAATGGAAAGTTTTTGAGTAAATCACCCATTCTAATTATCTACACATACAGGGAAAAACTATTTGTCATTGAAATGCGTGATTTGAAAACTTTACACATCTTTCCTCTGTTTCTTTTATGACAATATGCAACCGCCTATCCAGTCTTCCCATTAAATTCTTTCACACAAACTAAGCCAAACTCCTTAATTATAAAAATATTTTCTGTGACTTTGCTAATGCTGTCCCCTCAGTCTAGAATGTTATATTCCTTTTTCCCATATCAACCTTTGAAACACCCACTAAGTACCATCTCCCCTAAGAAGCTTCCCTGCTTCAATCAAATGTGGTCTCTTCTACTCTTAACTCCGTATCACTTTTCTTTGTCTCTCTAATGATTATAGATTTGTAACAAAGACTAGAAGAGATCACATTTGATTGATTGAAGCAGGTGGGTAGTTTTCAATAATAGATTTGGGTGTGAGGAGTATAGGGATTTGTATACCTATTTTATACCACTACCAAACTGAAATCTTGAATAGATAACTTGTTCATTTTTGAATCTTCAATAGGGCTTAGCATATTCCTTTGCACAAAGTATGCATTCAGTAATTATTTCCTCAGTGGATTGAGTAAATAAAAATAAATGTGAAGTAAAGTTACTAGTTTTCCCAGAAAGATCTTAAATGTAGTATGAGCAAGTTCTCAGTGTAAATAATTTTGGCATTTTAAAGAAATCCTAGTTAGGATAATAAAAGTTCCTTCTCAATACAGAATAAAAATTAACATGCAATATTAGAATATATTGTTCTATGGTGCAAATCACAGAGATGTTAGTTGCACCAACTTTTAAATTTTGGACACAACAAGGAAGACTTGGGGAGACTTCTGGGAAGATGGCTGCAGAGAGAACTTGAACCTACCTCCTCCCACCTATACAATGAACCTACATCTACACACAGAGTAATTCATCTTGTGGAAGAAAGGATGATTGAGTGAATACCTTCTGCACAATAAGAGAGAGAAACATTAAAAGAGCAGGAGAGACAGAGACATGGTAAAAGGAGTTCCACACCAAACACACCATAGTGGAGAGGGATATCCCTGACAGACCTGGACACAGATTCCCTGCTATGGAGCACAGAAAAAAAAAAGTTTCACTTTAAAGTACATCTAGACTATAAGTTTAAAAACCCGATTTCTAGAAATAAAGCCCCTGCTGTTTTGTAGGGGAAAGGAAGGAACTCTCTCAAAGTCAGAGGTCTGGCAAACACCATTGTTTATACTGCTTCCCCACATTGATAGTGATGTGGGGAGGAGGGTTGGAGCACACACACTAATTTCAGACTCGGTCTAGGCGGCTTCCCAGACCACACTGACACCCAGACTTGTCATCTGGAGAGTGCATTTGGATCAAAGCTGTCCCAAGGGCATGTCACAAGTTGCTGCTGACCTCTAAAGAGGGCACCCTGGCTACTGCTGCACCACAGGCCCTAACCCCATAGCTGTGCAGGTGGGACTTCCCTAGAAGCTGAGCCTGGGCCTGTGCATGACTGTATTGTTAGTGTAGAGCTGCTGGGCACTGCCCACCCATGAAGGGCACGACTACGCAACAGTACCACAGAGCTAGCAGCTGCAGAAGCAGGGCTTTCCAAGAGTCCACCCCTGGGCTTACTGTGTTCCCTGCAGCACTGACCCCATCAGTATCCACTCAGGTGCCCCTCCCATTGGGCCTTTCTGACCATAATGCCCTCATACCACGCCCTGAGAGCCCTGACACAGGGACACCTTTGCTCATCCACACTAAGGCCTCCAACCAGGCAGTCAACACCACCGGCATACTCAGAGGATCTTCCCTACACATGCCAATGCCTCCCTACAATGACTGGGAAAGGTAGCCCTTTCTACTAATTCATAGAATCAAGCACAGAAAATCAAACAAAGAGTCAAAGAGACAAAGGAATATGCTTCAAACAAAAGAAGATGATAGAACTTCAGAAAAAGAACTAAATGAAACAGTTAATCTACCAGATAAAAAGTTAAATTAATGATTGTAAAGATGCTCATCAGTATTGAAAGAGTGGAAACCCAGTGAGAATCTCTACAAAGAGAAAATACAAAACAAAACCAATCAGAGATGAAGAATACATTAAATGATATGAAAAAATACACTAAAAGGAATCAACAGCAGATTGCAGGACCATCTACAGATCAGTGATTTGGAAGACAGAGTAAATGGGAAGCATTTAAGCTGAAGAGCAGTAAGAAAAAAATTAAAAAGAAATGAGGATAGGTTAAGGTAACTCTGGTACAGTATCAAGCATCCAAACATTCACATTATAGGAGTCCTAGAAGAGGAAGACAGAGAGAAAGGAATAGAAAAATTATTTGAAGAAGTAATAGCTGAAAACTTGCGTTACCTAGGGAAAGGAACAGACATCCAGGTCCATGAATCAGAGAGAGCCCCAATCAAGATAAACCCAAGGAGTTCCACACCAAGACACAACATAAGTACAATGTAAAAGGTCAAAGGTAAAGAGAGGATCTTAAAAACAGTGAGAGAAAAGCAACACATTACCTACAAGGGAAACCCCATAAGACTATCAGCTGCTATTTCAGCAGAAACACTACAGGCCAGAAGGGAGTGGCGTGATGTGTTCAGAGTGCTGAAAGAGAAAAACCTCCAACCACAGATACTCTACCCAGCAAGGTTATCATTCAGAATGGAAGGGGAGAGCAGAGTGTGAGAAAAAGATGTAGGAGTAGGAAGGCAAAGTGGAAACCTCCTCCCACATACACACCAAGGAAGTAGCTACAGCAAATACAGCTAACCCTGAAAATGATCTGAAAACTGCAGAACAGACCACCTACTCCTGGAGAAGAGAAGACTAAACAAACAAGGGTAAAATAGCAAAGCACTGATGGATTGGGACCCAAATCCTTCCCCCATCCCAGCCCACAAGCAGGAAGGAGAGAATGCAGTGCGAAGGGAATAAGTGCACAGGAATCCTGCACACTTGGCCTTGGATATCTGCTCTGGGAACATGAGTCCACATTACATTGCACTTTGGTAATTAACAGGGCTGGACACCAGGGAGATCTGGGACATTCTAGAAGGCAGAGATTCCTGCTGCTTGTGGAGGACAGGCCCGTTCTGTCAGTTCCACTGAGACCCAACAAAGAGGTGACAGTTTGAAAGATTTACCCTCAGCAGGAAGGGTACCAAAGGGGTGGAGGATGAATGGCACTCTCTCTGCAGGAGAAAGGGCAGGGGAAGGACACTGCCCCATTCCTCCCTCAACCCAACTGTTTGATTGTGCATGGGAGCCAGCCCCAAACTCCATCCCCCTTGCTGGAGGCTTAGCCCCAAGGTGCTTCCCTGTGCACCTGCCTTTTATTGCTAGAAGACAAGGTGAATACAGATTAAAAGGTATATTTATGGTAAAAATCAATAGTAATGTTAGCAAAAATAACTTTTGAAAATGAGTATCAGAATTTATAGGGCATCACAGAGTATTAGAAAGTAAAGATTACTTTGAAGTGTAAGCTTTTATAACAAGAGTAAGATAAAAACCACTAGTGTTCATGTCGCTAATCTGTCTACATTAAGACATAGAAAGGTCTGGTGCTGGCTGTCTTATGAAAGACAAAGTACCCAAAGAAAAGCAAAGTGCCATGCCTAAGAAGTAGTTGATTCATCATCACAGTTAACTGATCTTTCTATGAGAGCTGTTTACAATGTTATTATAATTAGATACATTTTAGAATTGTGAATTATATGTCTGTACTGTCATAATAATACTTTATCAATTGTGCCTATTATGTCATTATTACGGAATGGTACCTAATATTACATGTTAATAGGATTCTAATCTTAAAGTCATCATCAATACAGACATACTATTCATTAATTAAAAACAGAATTTCATTATCTTGTGTGCAATTTTAAAGTCTTTAAACATCCTTCCTTTCTTATTTTTTTTTCTGGCTGATAATTTGCTTTAACTGAACTCTTGCCTGCCTCTTGTACCTACATTATTAAATATTCTACAGTTCATGAAAGTAAAGCAGAAGCTTGCTGGCAATGTAAACTATAACATAAGATTATTTACATAAAAAGTCATAGCACATCTGGTGGGAATGCAAATTAGTTCAACCATTGTGGAAAGCAGTATGGAGGTTCCTCAAAAAACTCAAAATAGAAATACCATATGACCCAGGAATCCCACTCCTAGGAATTTACCCCAAGAATGCAGCAGCCCAGTTTCAAAAAGACAGATGCACCCCTATGTTTATTGCAGCACTATTTACAATAGCCAAGAAATGGAAGCAACCTAAATGCCCATCAGTAGATGAATGGATAAAGAAGATGTGGTACATATACACAATGGAATATTATTCAGCCATAAGAAGAAAACAAATCCTACCATTTGCAACAACATGGATGGAGCTGGAGGGTATTATGCTCAGTGAAATAAGCCAGGCCGAAAAAGACAAGTACCAAATGATCTCACTCATATGTGGAATATAAGAACAAAGAACAAAGAACAAAAAAAAAAAAAAAAAAAAAAAAGCTGAAGGA
>JAQQAC010006923.1:7752129-7806092 GCA_029783875.1 Phataginus tricuspis | reverse complement strand
CCTGATGAAGGGGGTAGTTTATTCATCACAACATTGCTCATGTAATTGTAGGTTAATGATACTAAAATAAAATAAATTGTTAAAAAAAAGAAAAAAAAAAGAATTAATAAACCAACATTATTGCTGGAAAAAAAAAGTCATAGCACATCAACTTGTATAAGCAACAATTTTAAGTACTCATTTTACAACTGAATTTATCTATATTTGAACATACTAATTTTCATATCAAAAAGCTATTTTTTTCAGCTATTTATTTATAGAATAACAGCTGACCTAATGAAAGGCAGAATGTATTTGTTTACACACTTTTGTTAAAGAAAGTAGTAAGGCCACTGTTTTATTATTGGTTTAACCACTTAATTTGACTAAAGGGTACAAAAATATATACACACCATACTCCTGTTTAGGAAGATCTTATCCTTTCCTGGTAAGTATACTTTAATGAAATTTTAATCAGATTTGTAATGAGAATTTTTATTTCTTCTGTTTTGTTTGGGCTGATATTTTGTTGTTAAAAAAGCAATTTTATTGAGGTACAATTTACATCTAACAAATTACATCTATTTTATAAGAGCCCAATGAATTTTCACAAATGCACATACCCAAGAAAGTCTCACCATAATCAAAACATGGAACATTTACATTTTTGCAAAAAGTTCCTTTGTTTTCCCTGTTTTCCCCAGAGCTGAGCTGTTTTCCCCCAAAATTCCTATGTTGAAGCCCTAATCCCCAGTACCTTAGAATGTGACTGTATTTAGAGATAAGGTCTTTAAAGAGGTAATTTTATATTTTAACTTTCATGTTTAAGTATGTGATCAATTATGAGTTAATTTTTATGGATAGTTATGAGGTATCAGTATTCATTTAATCTCCCAAGGGTACAAAAGTGTTTCATTTTTTGAAAAGACTGCCACGTCTCCATTAAATTACCTTAGCATCTTTGTCAAAGCCAACTAAATATATATACACATGTGGATCCATTCCTGGACTCTATTTTGTTCCATTGATATATATGTCTACTTTACACCCATACCCAAAGGTCCTGATGAAACCAGGTATTTAAGACTTCCAACTTTGTCTTTACTTATCTTTCTAAATTTTTTTAAAATCTATATTATTTGCATTTTTGAGTAAATTATAGAATCATGCCAGTTTCTTTTAAAAAAATGTCAGTTGGAAATTTTACTAAGATTGGCTGGATGTACAAATCAATTTCAGCAGAACAGACATCTTAACAATACTGTGATAACACTGAGACTTCCAACTCATAAACAAGGTTATCTCTGTACATTTATACAGATTTTACTGTAGGCTTTAATTTCTCTCAACAATGTTTTATACTTTTTAGTGTGCAGCTCATGCATATTATACACATAATTTCATACTTTTGAATGTTATTTTAACTGGTATCATTGTAAATTCTGTTTTCCAACAGTTCATTACTATTGTAGACATACAATCTGTTTATGTATATTGACTTTCTCTAGATTGAGAACTGACTATGTTCGGTTGTTAATTCTAATGGCTTTTCTGATAGATTAGTTAGGATTTTCTAAATACACAATCATGATGTCTAAGCAAAAACAATTTTACTTATTCTTTCAAATCTTCATATTTTTATTTCCTTTTCTTGTCTTACTGCACTGGATAGTTTACAGTGTTAATCAGAAGTAGTGAGAATGGACATCTGTGCTTTGTTCATGAAAGCAGGCAAAAGAGTTCTGTCTTACAATAGTAAGCAGGATGTTAGCTGCAAATTTTTCATAGACCCCTTTATTGGGTTGTTCTTTACTTATATCATGAATTGGCATTAAATTTTGTAAACTATTTTATTTGTAATTTTTTATGTGAACATATGTTTGCTCTAATTTATCCTGTTGATGTGGTGAATTATACTAGCTGATTATTGAAGACTGAATTATTATTAGCTTCCCAGGATAAATTCCACTCAGTCATGATGTATAATCCTTTTTACATCAGTGCCTAAATTTACTATTTTTTTGTTAATGAATTTTAAGCCTCTGTTGGTCTATAGTTTTGTTTTCTTGTAAATGTCCTTGTTTGGTTGTGGTAGCAATTATGTTTGCCTGATGAGATGGGACGTGCTCCCTCTTCCTCTATTTTCTGAGTTTGTGTAATATTGGTACTTTTTCTTGTCAGAATTAACCAATGAAGGCATCTGAGCCTATACTTCTCTTTGTTGAAAGGTTTTAGTTACTAATTCAATTTGTTCAACAGATATTTTATTTGAACTACCTGATTCTTACGGTGTCAATTTTGGTAGTTTGTGTCTTTAAAGAAATTTGTCTATTTCATATAAGCTGTTTAATTGCTTGGGATAAAGTTGAAAATATCCCTTTAATATCTTTTAAATTCAATAGAATCTGTAACAAAGTTTCCTCTTAATTCCTAACATTGGTTTTTTTTCTTTTTTTTATCCTGACTTGTCTTGCTAGATTTTATTACTTTATTAATACATTTTAATAATGAGTTCAGCTCTTGGTTTCATTATTTGCTTCTGTTTATTTCTTGCTTTCCTATTTTGATTTTTGCCCTTCATTATTTCATTTCCTCTGTTTGCTCTGCTTATTTTCCTCTTCTTTTTACAGATAAAGTAGAAACTTTATTATGATTTTAAGATTTCTTTTTTCTAATAAGAATTAAAATCTGTAAGTCTCCCTCTAAATAAAATTTTAGCCACATTACATAAATTATGGTATTTTGTATTTCTACTATCACTCAATTCAAATATTTCAAGAAATAATGGCTGAAAATTTCTCAAATATAATGAGGGAAGTAAATCTACAAACCCAAGAAGCTTAATGAATTCAATTAGGATAAATCTAAAGAGACTAACACAAAGACCTGTCATTAAACTGCTGAAAGACAGAAAGCAAAAAAAAAAAGAAAAGCAATAGAGAAGCAACTCATCACATACAAAGTATCCTCACTAAGACCGTAAGTTCATTTCTCAACAGAATTCTGAGGCCAGAAAACAATGGAATGATAATAATGTTTAAAGTGCTAAAGAAAAACTATCAACCAAGAATTCTACATCTGGCAAACTATCCTTCAAAAAATGAGGGAGAAATGATATATTCAGATAAACAAAAGCTGAGAGAGTTCATTACACTAGGCCTGCCCTACAAGAAATCCTAAAGGCAGTCCTTCATTTTGAAATGAAAGGATACTAGGCAGTAACATAAAATTGTATAATCATATAAACATCTCTAGTAAAGGTAAATACATGGGCAAATATGAAGCCACTATTTAAAATTATAAGAGAAATTAGAAAATACTTTGAGAAATATGAAAATGAAAATACAACATGTCAAAACATATCGAATGCAAAGAAAACAGTGCTAAGAGGGACATTTTTTAGCTATAATCACCACTTTAAAAAAGAAAGATCTCAAATAGACAGCCAAATTTTATACCTTAAGGAACTAGAAAAGAAAGTGCAAGCTAAATACAAAACTGGTAGAAGGAAGGAAACAATAAAGATTACACAAGAGATAAATAAAATGAAGAATAGAAAACAAAAGAGAAAACCAACAAAACCAAAAATTGGTTCAAAAATTGGTTCAACAAAATTGACAAATCTTTAGCTAGATTGGCAAAAAAAGAAAAAAAAAAGATGACTCAAATTACTAAAACCACAAAGAAAGTGGGGGATATCACTACCAGTTTTACAGAGCTTAGAAGGATTATAAAAGGATATTATGAATAACTGCATGCCACTAAATTGGATAATCTAGATAAAACAGATGAATTGCTAGAAACACACAATCAATGCAAACTGAATCATGAAGAAATAGAGAATCTAAATAGACTTACAACTAATTAGGTGTTTGAATCAGGAATCAAAAATCTTCCAGCAAACAAAATCCCTGAACCAGGTGGCTTTCGTGATGAATTTTACCAAACAATGAAAGAAGAATTAACACCAATCCTACTCAAACTCTTCCAAAAAGTTGAAGAGTCAGGAATACTGACTAACTTATTCTACGAGGCTAGTATTATCCTGAAAGCAAAGGCAGACAAAGACACTATAAGCAAAGAAAAGCACAGATCAATATCCCTTATGAACATTGATGTAAGAACCATCAAGAAAATACATGCAAACCAAATTCAGCAACAGACTAAAACGATCATAGGCCATGATCACGTGGTATTTATTCCCAAAATGCAAGAGTGGTTCAACATCAAAAACCCAAATATACAACATTAACAGAATAGAAGGACCAAAAAAACCACATGATTATCTCAGTTGGTTCAGAAAATGTGTCAATAACAAAAAACAATCAAAAAACAAGGAATAGAAGGAAACTTCCTCAACATGATAAAGTAATACATGAAAAACCCACAGCTCACATCACACTCAATAGAACAAGTCAAGGATGCCACCTTGTACCACTTCTATTCAAAATAGTGGAAGTTCTAGCCAGAGTAATCAGGTAAGAAAAAGAAATAAATCCAAATTAGAATGGAATAAGTAAATTGATCTCTCTTTTCAGATGATATGATCTTATAAATAGAAAACCTTAAATATTCCACAAAAAATTCTAGAGTAAATAAACTCAGCCAGTTTTCAGGATACAAAATCAATACAGAAAATCATTTTCATTTCCATACAACAGCAATACAACAGAAAATTAAGAAAACAATTCCATTTGTAATAGCATAAAGAAGAAACAATATGTAGGAATAAATTTAATCAAGGAGGTGAAAGATCTATACACTGAAAACTACTAAACACTGCTGAAAACAATTAAAGAAGGAATAAATAAATGGGAAGACATCCCATGTTCAAGGATTAGAAGACTTAATATTATGAGGGTGATAATACTACCAAAGCAAAATACAGATTTAATGCAATCCCTGTCAAAACCCCAATAGCATTATTTTGCAGCAACAGAAAAACCCATTCTAAGATACATAAGGAATCTTGAACTCCAAATAGCCAAAACAATCTTAAGAAAGAATAAAGTTGGAGGATTCATACTTCCTGATTTCAAAACTTAGTTTAGCAAAGCTAAACTAATCATAACAGTAATGACATAAGGACAGTTATACAGACCAACAGAATATAATAGAAAGTCCAGAAATAAGATTTTTCTTAGCATATAAAGAATTGTTCTTAGCATGTTTTTGAAGTTGAGCAAAAAATGAAATTGTTCATTTACGCAACTGGACATTTCTTGGCTTACTTTTTGTGATTGTGATTAGAAAATAGAAAAGGTTTTATTAAGGTTTCGAAATTTTGTTTTTCATTAGTCCTAGGCTTAATTATTAGTTTTCTTTAACATAATTTTGGTGTAGATGTTTACACTCTGGAATAAATATTGCTTTCTATTAAGAATTTTTAAGATACTTAAGTCCATTTATTTTCTTATAAAATGAACTATCTAATTAAATGTCCTCTGAAAGTAATTCTTTCAATTTATCTATAGCAGGACTAATTTACCGCATCTCTGGCTAACAAAGTATGTGTCTTGGTCCCATACAGGTTGCTATAAATACCCGAGACTGGGTAGCTTACAAACAAAAGAAACGTACCACTTATAGTTTTAGATGTTAGAGGGTGCAAGATGAAGGACCCAGCATGGTCATTTTTGTTGGAGCCCTCTTCCTGGTTCATAGCTGGTCCCTTCTTGCTGGGTCTTCACATGTTGAAAGGGGCAAGGTATCTCTCTGGAACATTTTTAAGACATTAATCCT
The DNA here is from genome assembly GCA_029783875.1 of Phataginus tricuspis. Lineage (NCBI taxonomy): Eukaryota > Metazoa > Chordata > Mammalia > Pholidota > Manidae > Phataginus > Phataginus tricuspis. The sequence goes on along the minus strand of JAQQAC010006923.1, from coordinate 7,800,371 downwards.
ATTCATCAGGATTTTATGCTCAAAACGCAAGTACCTTCCAAACGCCCCACTTCCTAATGTCATCAACTTTGGGGGTTAGGATTTCAACATATGAAATTTGGGGGGTCACATTTGGACCACAGCAGTATGTATATAGAGAAAGACAGCAGAGAGCCAAAAGTATCAATATTGCCATTCAAATATATTACTTATGTATGCTATTGTCCTTACATACATAGAATCCTAAGAAGAAAGAAAAGGCCACTCTCTACGTTGGAATTTACTTAATTATGTTATGTATGATATTACGCTTAGGAGTTATGTGCAGTTTTAATGCTTTGAATATTAGAAGAACTAAAATATACTATTTAACTCAACTTAATTGAAGAAAATAGTACTAAAAATTGGTAATTCTATAAAGAAAAAAAATCCCTTTCTTTTAGCCAAATACATGAAGTAAAAACATGAGCAACAAAGCAATTTGACCTAGACTCAGATTACTGAAACATTCAAAAGTGTGATTTCACATCATAAAGAATGCTCCTTTCGTCCTCTGTTGAGAGACAGCAACTGCATCAGCTGAAGTGAGTATTTAATAATGTGGGTAACTGTTGAACTACTGTGTTGTATACCTGAAACCAATATAAGATTATATATCAAGTATATTTAAATTAAAAAAGAAAGAGTGGAAGGTGGCTCAAGGTGGCGGTGTGAGTAGGGCGGTGGAAATCTCCCCCAGAAACCATATAGATTTTTGAAAATACAACAAATATAACTATTCCTAAAAAAGAGACCAGAAGATACAGCAAAACAGCCAGGCTACATCTACATCTGCGAGAACTCAGCATCTCACAAAAAGAGTAAGATACAAAGCCGTGACCCGCTGGGATGCAAGCACTCCCCTGACCCAAGCCCACCGGCGGGAGGAAAAGAATCAGAGTGGGAGGGAGTGGAAGCACAGGACTACTAAATAACCAACCTTAATAATCTGCACTGGGAGCACAGACACACATTGCATGGTGTACTGGATATTACAGAAACGGAAAAGTAAAATCTGAGACGAGACTGCGAGCGGGTCCCCAGAACCGGCTCCCCAGGGACAAAAGAAAGGCGGGTGCTTATTAAAAGTCTTAAAGGGACAAGGGCTCAACAGCTGAACAAAATCGTCCCAGCACACTCAGGCCAGCAGGCTGGAAATCTTGAGGAACTTCAGGCTCCCTAACCCCCAGGGGGTTAATGTAACCACAAAGACCCTCACGGCGATAAGCAACGTGCCATTCATTCCCCCCAGTCAGCGCTTCAAGCAAACAGGCTGACCCGCGACAGCTGCAGAGGAGCCAAAGAACAACCCCGCGCACAGCAACTACACAGTCTCCTCCCAGCGCACAGCTAACCGGGAAAGACAGAGGAAGCCAGAGGAAGGTCCGGAAGGCATGAAGGGGCGCTGTTCTCGCAGCAGAACACACCTGGCATGTCTGCCACCACCCTCAGTGCACTAAGCTTTCCCGAAGGCTGCCCCGCCCATGGGAGCTCAGAAGATTATCCCAAAGACTGCTCCGGCCTTGCGGGTAGATGGCACAGGAAGCGGAAGATGGAGCAAGGTCCGGAAGGCAGGAAGGGGCGCCATTCTTGCCGGAGAACACACCCAGGATGGCTGTGATCCCCACAGTGTACTAGGCTACCCCGAGGGCCACCCCGCGAACGGCTGCTCAGGAGATTATCCCAGAGACTGCTCCGGGTGTGCGGGTAGATGGCACAGGCAGCGGAGTAGGGCAAGGTGACCAACAAGCAGGAAGGGACTTTGTTCTCCCAGCTGACACACGCACCACCTGCCTGCAATGACTTCTATTACCATGAAAAGGCAGAAGATTCTGGTCCAGTAAGAAATCACTCAGACAACTCTAGAGAGAGGCCCTGGTGAGATACATATAAACAATCTTATTGAAAAAGAATTCAAAATAAGTCATAACCATGCTGATGGGCCTGCAGAGAAATATGCAAGAGCTAAGGGATGAACTCCGGAGGGAGATAACAGAAATGAAACAATCAATAGAAGGTCTTAAGAGCAGACTGGATGAGGTGCAAGAGACTGTCAATGGAATAGAAATAAGAGAACAGGAATACAGAGAAGCTGAGGCAGAGAAAGATAAAAGGATATCTAGGAATAAAAGACTATTAAGAGAACTGTGTAACCAATCTAAACGGAACAATATTTGCATTGTAGGGGTACCAGAAGAAGAAGAGAGAGAAAAAGGGATAGAAAGTGTCTTTGAAGAAATAATTGCTGAAAACTTCCCCAAGTTGGGGAAGGAAATAGTCTCTCAGACCATGGAAGTTCACAGATCTCCTAACACAAGGGACCCAAGAAGGACAACACCAAGACATATAATAATTAAAATGGCAAATATCAAAGACAAGGACAGAGTATTAAAGGCAGCTAGAGAGAGAAAAAAGATGACCTACAAAGTAAAATCCATCAGATTATCATCAGACTTCTCAACAGAAACCTTACAAGCCAGAAGAGAATGGCATTATATATTTAATGCAATGAAACACAGGGCCTTGACCCAACAATACTGTATCCAGCATGATTATCATTTAAATTTGAAGGAGGGATTAAAAATTTTCTAGAGAAGCAAAAGTTGAGGGAATTTGCCTCCCACAAATCACCTATAAAGGATATCTTACAGGGACTGTTCTAAATGGAAGCACTCCTAAGGCTAAATAGATGTCACCAGAGAAAACAAATTCACAGCAAAGAAAGCAGACCAACAAAATACTAACTAGAGGCAAAAAATAAAATCAACTACCCACAAAAGAAATCAAAAGAAACACAAAAGAATACAGAATAAAACACGTAACATATAAAGAATGGAGGAGGAAGAATAAGAAGGGAGAGAGAAATTAAGAATCATCAGACTGTGTTTATAAAAGCTTAATAAGAGAGTTAAGTTAGACTTTTAGATAGTAGAGAAGCTACCCTTGAACCTTTGGTAACCACAAATCCAAAGCCTGCAATGGCAATAAGTATGTACCTACTGATAATCACCCTAAAAGTAAATGGACTGAATGCACCAATCAAAAGACACAGAGTAATAGAATGGATAAAAAAGCAAGACCCATCTATATGCTGCTTACAAGAGACTCACCTCAAACCCAAAGACATACATAGACTAAAAGTGAAGGGATGGAAAAAGATATTTCATGCAAACAATAGGGAGAAAAGGCAGGTGTTGCAGTACTTGTATCTGACAAAATAGGCTTCAAAACAAAGAAAGTAACAAGAGATAAAGAAGGACATTACATAATGATGAAGGGGTCAGTCCAATAAGAGGACATAACCATTATAAATATCTATGCACCCAACACAGGAGCACCGACATATGTGAAACAAATACTAACAGAATTAAAGGAGGAAATAGAATGCAATGCATTCATTTTAGGAGACTTCAACACACCACTCACTCCAAAGGACAGATCAACCAGGCAGAAAATAAGTAAGGACACAGGGGCACTGAACAACACACTAGAACAGATGGACGTAACAGACATCTACAGAACTCTACACCCAAACCCAGCAGGATACACATTCTTCTCAAGTGCACAAGGAACATTTTCCAGAATAGACCACATACTAGGCCACAAAAAAGAGCCTCAGTTAATTCAAAAAGATTGAAATTCTACCAACCAAGTTCTCAGATTACAAAAGAAATAGAATAAATTGTACAAAGAAAACAAAAAGGCTCACAAACACATGGAGGCTTAACAACACTCTCCTAAATAATCAATGGATCAATGACCAAATTAAAACAGAAATTAAGCAATATATGGAGACAAATAACAACAACAGCACAAAGCCCCAACTTCTGTGGATGCGGTGAAGGCAGTTCTAAGAGGAAAGTATATAGCAATCCAGGACTATTTAAAGAATGAAGAACAATCCCAAATGAATAGTCTAAAGTCACAATTACTGAAACTAGAAAAAGAAGAACAAATGAGGCCCAAAGTCAGCAGAAGGAGGGACATAATAACGATCAGAGAAGAAATAAACAAAATTGAGAAGACTAAAACAATAGAAAAAAATCAATGAAACAAAGAGCTGGTTCTTTGAAAAAATAAACAAAATAGATAAAACCCTAGCCAGACTTATTAAGAGAGAAGAGAATCTACGTACATAAACAGAATCAGAAATGAGAAAGGAAAAATCACGATGGACACCACAGAAATACAAATAATTATTAGAGAATACTATGAAAATCTATATGCTAATAAGCTGGAAAACCTAGAGGAAATGGACAACTTCTTAGAAAAATACAACCTTCCAGACCGACCAAGGAAGAAACAGAAAATCCAAACAGACCAATTACCAGCAACGAAATTGAATCGGTAATCCAAAAACTACCCAAGAAGAAAACTCCTGGTCCAGATGGATTCACTGCTGAATTCTATCAGACATATAGAGAAGACATAATACCCATTTTCCTTAAAGTTTTCCAAAAAATAGAAGAGGAGGGAATACTTCCAAACTCATCCAATGAAGCCAGGATTACTCTAATACCAAAACCAGGCAAAGACCCCACCAAAAAAAAAAAAAATTACAGACCGATATCCCCGATGAACATAGATGCAAAAATACTCAACAAAATTTTAGCAAACAAAATTCAAAAATACATCAAGAGGATCATACACCATGATCAAGTGGGATTCATCCCAGGGATGCAAGGATGGTACAATATAAGAAAATCCATCAACATTATCCACCACATCAACAAAAAGGAGAAAAACCACATGATCATCTCCACAGATGTTGAAAAAGCATTTGAGAAAATTCAACATCCATTCATGATAAAACTCTCAACAAAATAGGTATAGAGGGCAATTACCTCAACATCATAAAGGCCATATATGACAAACCCACAGCCAACATCATACTTAACAGCGAGAAGCTGAAAGTTTGCACCTAAGATCGGGAAAAAAATATGGATGCCTACCCTCCCCACTGTTATTCAACATAGTACTGGAGGTCCTAGCCACAGCAATCAGACAAAACAAAGATATACAAGGCATCCAGATTGGTAAAGAAGAAGTCAAACTGTCACTATTTGCAAATGACATGATATTGTACATAAAAAACCCTAAAGACTGCACTCTAAAACTACTAGAACTAATATCTGAATTCACCAAAGTTGCAGGATACAAAATTAATACACAGAAATCTGTTGCTTTCCTATACACTAATGATGAACTAGCAGAAAGAGAAATCAGGAAAACAATTCCATTCAGAATCGCATCCAAACGAATAAAATACCTGGGAATAAACCTAATCAAGGAGGTGAAAGACCTATATCCTGAAAACTACAAGACACTCTTAAGAGAAATTAAAGAGGACACTAATAAATGGAAAGTCATCCCATGTTCTTGGCTAGGAAGAATTAATATTGTCAAAATGGCCATCCTGCCTAAAGCAATCTACAGATTCAATGCAATCCCTATCAAAATACCTACAGCTTTCTTCAACAAACTAGAGCAAATAGTTCTAAAATTCATATAGAACCACAAATACCCCAAATAGCCAAAGCAATCCTGAGAAGGAAGAATAAAGCTGGGGAGATCTCGCTTCCCAACTTCAAGCTGTACTACAAAGCCACAGTAATCAAGACAATTTGTTACTGGCACAAGAACAGACCCACAGACCAGTGGAACAGAATAGAGAGTCCAGATATTAACCCAAACATATATGGTCAATTAATATATAATAAAGGAGCCATGGATATACAATGGGTTAATGACAGCCTCTTCAACAGCTGGTGTTGGCAAAACAAGATAGCTACATGTAAGACAATGAAACTGGATCATTGCCTAATCCCATACACAAAAGTAAATTCGAAATGAATCAAAGATCTGAATGTAAGTCATTAAACCATAAAATTCTTAGAAAAAAACGTAGGCAAAAATCTCTTGGACATAAACAAGAGCAACTTCTTCATCAACATATCTCCCCAGGTAAGGGAAACAAAAACAAAAATGAACAAGTGGGACTATATCAAGCTGAAAAGCTTCTGTACATCAAAAGACACCATTAATAGAACAAAAATACATCTTACAGTATGAGAGAATATATTCATAAATGACATATCCGATAAGGGTTGACATCCAAAATTTACAAAGAGCTCATACACCTCAACAAACAAAAAGCAAATAATCCAATTAAAAGATGGGCAGAGTATCTGAACAGACACTTCTCCAAAAAAGAAATTCAGAAGACCAATAGGCACATGAAATGCTCCACATCGCTAATCACCAGAGAAATGCAAATTAAAACCACAATTAGATATCACCTCCCTCCAGTTACGATGGCCACCATCCAAAAGACAAACAACAACAAATGTTGCCAAGGATGTGGAGAAAGGGGAACATTCCTACACTGCTGGTGGGAATATAAATTAGTTCAACCATTGTAGAAAGCAGTATGGAGGTTCCGCAAAAAACCGAAGATAGAAATACCATTTGACCCGGGAATTCCACTCCTAGGAATTTACCCTAAGAATGCAGCAGCCCAGTTTGAAAAAGACATATGCACCCCTATGTTTATCACAGCACTATTTACAATAGCCAAGACATGGAAGCAACCTAAGTGTCCATCAGTAGATGAATCGATAAAGAAGATGTGGTACATATACACAATGGAATATTATTCAGCCATAAGAAGAAAACAAATCCTGCCATTTGCAACAACATGGATGGAGCTAGAGCGTATTATGCTCAGTGAAATAAGCCAGGTGGAAAAAGACAAGTATCAAATGATTTCACTCATCTGTGGAGTATAAGAACAAAGAATAAACTGAAGGAACAAAACAGCAGCAGTCACACAGAACCCAAGAATGGACTAACAGTTACCAAAGGGAAAGCGACTGGGGAAGATGTGTGGGAAGGGAGGGACAAGGGGGAAAAAGGGGATTACGATTAGCAGTCATAATGCAGGGTGGAGCACGTGGAGGGCTGTACAACACAGAGAAGAGAAGTAGTGAATCTATAGCATCTTACTACGCTGACAGACAGTGACTGTAGGGGGTAGGTGGTGGGGACTTGATGATGGGCAGAGTCTAGTAACCATAATGTTGCTCATGTAACTGTAGATTAATGATACCAAAATAAAAAAGTGCTCCTTTTTCCTTCAACAGTGAAAATACCAATCTGCCTCTAAGGATAAAAATCACATACTTGTATATAAAATTGCATATCAATGATACTTAAATTAAAAAAAGAAGCAAAAAAAAATCGAGTACATATAGACCTCTTACATAATTAGCATTGCTTGAAGACTTTAGTATTTTAGACTAAGCAATAAATAAGCAAAACAACATATGATATTTATAAAACTACTTTTTCCCTCTTGCTTCTTACCCTAGGAAGCATATCATATTTAATCCCAGTGATTTTTTTAAAGGAAAAGAAACAGTAAATATTCCCTTACCTTATATGATGGCAAGAAACATAAAATTCCTTGGCTCATAGTCTGGCACACAGATAACAAAAGTGCTCCCACTTCATCCTGGAATTCGTATGTTTCTGTGTGCTGGAAAGTAGCACAGAGATTCTTACCCTTAGGGCCTGACCCAATTGTGCCAATCCAAACCTAGAATAGAAACATATCATTATTAGAGTTATGCCTAAACTAGAAGGCAAACTGGCATTTACATGTTATGTCAAAGGAAGATCAAGCAATAGGTTTAGAGGAAATTTATTTTTTAATTGTTGGAGTTTTTTCTATCACTTTCAATTAATTATATATAGATCTAACTTACTGAAGTTTTACTTTAGGCAGACCCCTGAATTCTCTTAGAATGAAAGCCAGGGTTTTTCCTATCTATTTCCTCAATGCTTTGCAGAATTAAGCATACAACAAAATTTTGTTGGATGAGGTAAACAAATTAAGTAAACAAATCAGAAATGATTCCAAAATATTAGAGGTGTGTGCCGGTATGATCTGATATAGGTAAATTTCTATGATTCAACTATGACGTGAACTACTCTTTCACAAATTCACTGGTGCTCAAAGATCTATTCATAGAAAATCAGACACACCAAATTTTACAGTTATTTGTAATAACTCTACATTCCTCTACATTCATACAGATCTAGTCTTAGTGCAGTTAATCTAAGAGAAAGAACAAATTTTATTAATAACCGAAAGACAATCCAAAAACCTTAGACTGTTGAGAAATGTAATAGTCCTGAATTTCAAAATGAAGCATCAGATTGATATAGATTTTGCAAGATGACATCAGATGGGCACCAGTTTAATCAGCTTTAACCAAATGATGACCTAGTAATAAGACAGAACTGATATTATGTGTTTCCTGGTATGATGCAACAGGAAGTAACAATATCACCTATGTATATTCTTACCAAACTGTTTAGCCTGAATCCTATCATCAGGAATCAATAAGATAAATCCAGATTATAAGACATTCCTCAAGACAACTGGTGACTTGAATTATTAAAATACGTCATGAAAGACCAAAAAAGGACAAGAAAACTGTTTTAAAGACATGAAAACTGAATCCAATACATAATACTTCATTGGCTCCTGGATCAAGAATAAGAAAAATAAGCAGATATAAAAGACATTTGGGGAATAATGGAGAAATATAAATAATGACTCTACTGTTATCAATATTAAATTTCTTGGGTATGATTGTAGTTATGTACCTGTTTACATGCCTGGGTTATGTTCGGGATTATGTACCTGTTCTTCAGAGAGCCATGCTAAACTAATTAAGGGCAAAGAACTATGATGTCTACAAAATTACTTTCTAATGGTTTATACAAAAATGTGCATTATATATACGTCTATGTATAGAGACATATAATATATACATGTATTAACATTTTGCAGTATTTCTCTTCTCTCTCTCTCATACACACACACACACACACACACACCCAAGCAAAATGTTAACAACTGATGAATCTAGGTGAAAGATATAAAGATGCTCTCTACATTAATACAACAACATGGATGGAGCTGGAGGGTATTCTGCTCAGTGAAATAAGCCAGGCAGAGAAAGACAAATACCAAATGACTTCATTCACTTGTGGAGTATAAAAACAAATCAAAACTGAGGGAACAAAATAGGAGCAAGCAGACTTAACAGACTCCGAGAAGGGACTAGCGTTACCAAAGGGGAGAGGCCAGAGAGGGTGGGTGGGGAGGGAGGGATAAAGGGATTAAGGGGCATTATGATTATTAAGCATGTAGATAACTGCTTTAAGTTACTTCACAAAAAGAAACAAAAGGCAGATTGGCAAATGGTAAGTCCTAGGAATAGTAAAATAACATTTACATGGTATTGTTATAAAACATTAAAATCTTAAATCAGTGGTTTCATATGAGTACTTCTAATTCATTTCAGATATTCAAACATGTGCTAAACACTTGCTAACTAATGCCAGGCAGTAATCTAGTTGCAGTAGGAGAATCAGGACATAGAACAAGAAAGATTCACTGAATCTAATGGAAAAGATACACACATAAATAATTATACAATAAGAACTATAGTAAAGATACTGAATTTTTTTTTAACTTTTATAAGAAACCCTAAAGCTTATTTAAATGAAGAAACTGCAATACAGTCTTTGCATCCAAAGTGTCTATTTTTACTCACTGGGTTGAAGAAATGCTATTTATTAGTATTTCTTTTATTGATACTACTAAATAACTGACAGATTTTCTTTTATTCTAAAACTGAAATATTGAAGAAACAGACTCATAAATATAACAAACTAGTGGTTGCCATAGGGGAGGGCAAAATAGGTGAAGGGGATAAAAAGGTACAAACTTCTAACTATAAAATAATAAATAAAGTCACGGGGATGAAAAGTACAGCATAGGGAATATAGTCTATAATATAATAATTTTATATGGTAACTATATTTATTGTGGTAAACATTTCATAATGTATACAACTGTCAAATCACTATGTTGCAAATCTTATACAATAAATATTATATATATAATATATATAAAGCTGCATTGTTGAATTTCCTATTAGGGTCTGTTTGCTAGTACTTCTAATTTGTTTGTATAGAATTACATTGAGGTAAAAAGACTGAGAGTCTTCAAAAAAAAAATACTAACCTGTGAGTTATTAATGATATGATTAGCTTCCAGTTGGATAGTAAATGTAATGCCAAGCTCTGATGAAAATGATTTCATTGGTGATAATGTCCCAGATGTCAAAACAATTGTCCAAACTTTTCCATTAACATCTGAAAAGGCCTAAAAAGAAACATTAGATACATAAAATCATCTTTAAAAGAAGCAAACACATTTATTTAATTGTTGGTATTGAGCAAGAAGACAGTTTCCATTTATAACATGGTAAGCTTACCACAGCTGGATTTAAGCACCAAAAGTTTAGCACGTTAACTGCAGCTTTCTGTCTTAAGCTTTTCTTATTTTTTGGTAGAGCAAAGAACCCATTTTTATCTGAAGTATCAGTCTGATATATCCAAGAGTAAGTCTGCTGAATAGCAATTTTATAATCAGCCGCAAATCTAAATGAAAATTAAATGGTAATTAAATGGCAAAACTTTATAAAACATGTAATTGTCCAGCTACATACAAATAAAACCCAATTATTTTATAATTAAATTGATAGTTCTAGCATATTCCCAAAGATAACATTCTTCCCACCAACAACCTCTACCACTTATTAAATTCAATAATTCTGATAGAAAATAAGCCTCTAAATGTTAGAATCACCACCCTCTTACAGAGATTAGGTATCATATAGCCATCCAGTCCTTACCACTTCCTATGACTATGTTCAAACATCACATAAATCTTGGTAGAATCAGACTTTTAATCTAGGCTTCCTAACTGCTAGTACAGAGCTCTCTGCACTCTATGTTAACACCATTAGTTATAAAATAGTTAACAATATTAATGTTAAAGACACTAAAATGTGGGTTATACTTTTTTATTGCATGAGAAAACAGGTAATTTTTCTGAAAGTTTTAAAAGTTTAGGAAACTGTAAAATTTTAAAGTTCCTTTAAAATCTAGGTCTCCATCTTCATCTATCTGCAATGAAGGTACTGAACTAGATAATCTCTGTGATGCCATCCAGTTTATAATTTCTTTCAATAAGAAGCTATAAACTCCTAGGCTTAAACAGAATAAAATGTGGTATTCTCTACCATGTCTTCATAATAATATTGACTGTTCATTTCACTCAGAGAGATCAGATCTCAAAGTTCAAGTCAGGGACCCTATAATCTGTGGAGAGAATTTTATAAAAACACTGGGAATTAAAAACTAAAATTCTTAGACAAAAACATAGGGGAAAATCTTCATGGCATCAGATTTGGCCATGTTTCTTAGATATACCAAAAAACAAGCAACAAAAGAAAAAACAGATAAAGTGGACTTCATCAAAATTAAAAATCTTTTATGCATCAAAGGACACAACCAAGAGGGTGAGAAGACAACCACAGAATGGGAGAAATATTTGTAAGGCATATATCTGATACAGGATTAATATGTAGAATATAAAAATAGCTCCTAGATCTCAACAACAAAATCCAATTCAAAAATAGGCAGAGGACTTGAATAGACATTCTCCAGTGAAGATATACAAATGGATAATAAGCACATAAAAAGCTGTTCAACATCTTTAGCCATAAAGGAAATACAAATCAAAACTACAATGAGACACTACTTCACAACAATTAGACTGACTAAAATAACAAAGACATATAATCTCTGTAAGAGAAGTAGGCAAGGATGTAGAAAAATCATAACCCTCATACATTGCTGGTGGGAATGTAAAATAGTGCAGCCACTTTGGAATACAGTTTAGCAGTTACTCAAACTATTAAACATCAAGATACTATATGACCCAGCAATTCCACTCATAGGTATATACTCAGAAGAACTGACAGCCTGGACTAAAACAGATCTTTGTACACCAGTATTCATAGAAGCATTATTTACAAAAGCAAAAAGGTGTAAACAATCCAAGTGTCCATCAACATAAGAATGTAAGCAAAATATGGTATAGAAATATAGTGAAATATTTCAGCCACAAAAAGGAATAACATTCTGATATATGTTACAACATGGGTAAACCTTGAAAATACTATGCAAAGTGAAATAAACAAAGCACAAAGGAAAAAATATTATATAATTCCACCTATATGAGGTATCTAGAAAGGGAAAATTGGCTGTGGGGAGAGGAAAATGGAAAATATTGTGTCATGGATATAGAGTTCCTGTTTGGGATGATGAAAATTTCTGGAAATGAACAGTGGTGATGGTTGCACAACAATGTGAATATACTTAATGCTACTAAAATATACACTTAAAATGGCTAAAATGGTAAATTTTATGCGATGTATATTTTACCATAATAAAAAAAAACAAAAAATACTGGAACCAGGTAGTACTATAACTTAAGGGGTAGTATGTGAGGTGTTGGATGTTTTTCACCTTCTACCTTTCATTAAATAGAGGCTTTATGTAATAAAAAAGAGATTTTCTGACACTGGAAGAAACACATCTAAACTACTTAAAAGAAAACTAACATTTAAATTCAGTCCTAAAGTATATAAATTTAGTGCTGATTTAATTAAATGTATTTAGTTACAGATTTCAATATTTATTTCATTAATAAATACTAATCTCAATTGATCTGAGACTGTCCCAGTAAGTAAGAGCAATATTTATAGCATTTGTTTATGATTATCCTATGTACTCATGCAAAATCAGTATGTATTAAATACATACTAGCCTCCAATAAGACTAATATATTTAGGAGGAAAAATACAAATTAGATACTTGGCTTACCTGCTATTTTGCCTAAAAAGATAGTCAAACACCATAAAAAGTCCTTTGAACATTATTTGAGTCGAAGCGCTAATAATAGGTACTTCTCTTGCCTCCTCTTTACCATGAATTGGTAAGACTTTTTCTTCTTTTTGAAGAACAGCAGAAAAATGTCCCTACAAGAAATTACCATATTAAGTATACTGTGGGGAAGGGGAAACAGGGAAAACAAATTCTCGAAACTATAGTGAATCCCAAATGAAATATACATTCAAATTTTGGGCAAACATTATTAAAACAAGTGCTAACAATATGTTTTGAATTCCCATATATTCTGAAATCCTCCTTAGAGTCAAAGATATTTTAATAATAAGCTATACACTTAGGAGGTTCACTGCTTCTCCAGGCAATTAGAGTATTATTTAGTGCCCTTCAAAAGTAATGAACTAAGTAAAAATGTACTAAATGGTGTGTCTCTAAGGAGCTTAAAAGAGTTGATACGCCATCTAAATGCCTGAATTATTTCCAGGAAGTACTTTGATGCTGAAAATAATCTGACTGCCAAGCAAAATTAAAAGAATAACTTAAGGAAACAATACATGCTAAATACAAAATGTACTAACTGGCTCATTAGTTTTTACATTGCTCATAAGTTCTAAAATATGAAAATGGAAAAACATGCTTTCCCACACTGTAGAAGTGAAAACTCTGAAAAGTGAACCAATAAAAGATATTGGTGACAATTCTGATACGTGACAATAAAATATATGTTCAATGAAAATAAAATGGGGAGATAATTATGATAAATTTTAATATTCAGATATATTGTGAAATAATACATATGAATAGGATGTACTAAAACTAGTCTCCACTGAATTAAAAATATTAAAGGACACAAATAGAAAGATTTTTCAAAAAGAAACAATGAACAAAAAAATATGAACTAGAAAAATATTCAGCACTAAAAACTCTTATATTAAATTGCTCTTTTTAAAAAATCAAGTTCCCTCAGCAAACTTACAGGAAGGCTACTATTCCTCTCCAACAATGGCAGAACCCTGCCAATTTACTCCTATAGAACTTTCTGAACAAATGAGGCACTGTCTTAAAAACATGACTGAATGAATCCTACATATTGATATATCTCATTACTCCAAGGCCACTTCTGACTAAGTTGCCTAAACACTGACAGCTGGGTTTATAGATAAATTGTAAAACTAAGCATATAAAACACACACACAAACAGGTAATTATTACCTCATAGGAAACAGAATTGTATAAAAATTAAATCAAGTAAGTTATATATTATCATGAGCTATGATATGTATACATGATGATGATATACACATGGAATATATTAATATAATCATGCTGAGAGAGTAGAGAGTAGAGAAAGGGAAAGAAAGAGGAAAAATAGCAGGAAAGGTAAAGATGGAAAAAAAGACAGTGAGTGATTGTGAGAGGCAATGAGAGAGAGTGTGTGTATGTGTGTGTGTGTGTAAAGGAAATAAATCATCACCATTTTTAATAGGAATAAAGAATATCTAAAATTGAAAACTCAAAAAAAAGTGGCAAAAGCATATGTTATTTAGGAAATTGGGGTTAAATATCTTAAGAAACCACCATAAGAGTTAAAAGTGCCACTGAGAAGTGAAAACTGGGATTGAGAAGGAGTGGGGCAGATGAATGCTTCTTGATAGTACTAATTTACTCTTTAAATTATGTTCATATGTTACTTTGGTTAAAATTAACTCCTAAAAAATCTAATAATCACAATGATGAATGCTTAGCTAACTAGGACTAGAGGAAATGTCCTTAACCTAATTAAAAAAGAACTACAAAAACCCTACAGTACAATGTAGGAATGAGAAATGAGAAAAAAAATGCAAATCATATATCCAATAAAGTGTTTATATCCAGAATACATAAAGAACTCTTTGAGTTAACAATAAAAGACAAATAACCCAGTATCAAAATGAGCAAAGAATTTAAATATTTACCCAAAAAATGATATATAAATGCACAATAAACACTTGAAAAAATGCTCATCATTATTAATCATTAGAGAAATGAAAAATCCAACCACACTGTGATACCATTTCATTCCCCTAGAAAGATTATAACTAATAACAAGCATTGTTAAGGATGTGGAAGAAATTAGTCTGTTCATTGTTGATGGCATTGTAAACTGGTGCAGTCCCTTTAGAAAACAGTTTGGCAGCTCCTCCAAAAGCTAAGCAGAGGTACCATATGGACCAGCAAGTCCATTCCTAAGTATATACCCAAGAGAATTGAAAATGTATGTCCACACAAATATCTGTACATGAATGTTCATAGCAGCATTATTTATAAAAGCCAACAAATGGAAATAACCAAATGTACCAACTGATAATGGATAATCAAATGCAGTATAATTATACAATGTATTATTTGGTAATTAAAAGGAATGAATTAATAATACGTGCTATAACATAGATGAACCTTGAAAACATTATACAAAGTAAATGAAACAAATCACTTCATTTACACACACACACAATCAAATAAAACGTAAGGCAATTGGAAAGGCTACATATTATGTTTCCATTTACATGAAATATCCAGAATAGTCAGATCCACAGAAATAGAAAGTAGATTAGTGGCTCCCAGAAATTGGGGAGAAGGAAATAGGGAGTGACTGCTCGTGGATCCAAGGTTTTTTTCTGAAGTGATGAAAATGTTCTGAAATTAGGAGTGATAGCTGCCCAACACTGTGACTATACTAAAAACCACTGAATTGTATAGTTTAAGAGAATAAGTTTTATGGTATGTGAATTATATCTCAGTCAAGTTGTTAATAAAAAATAATTAAAAAAAATAAGATGGACATATTTATTACTAAACAGTCTAACACTAGTAATAGTCTCTTTAAGACCAGGATATCTTTTTCACTGCCTATGATAAACAATGTACTGGAAGTTAAGCTAGCAAAGTAAGAAATAAATAAAATGTGAGGCAATTGGAAAGAATGAAAACAGTCATTACTCATAGGCAGTAAGATTTTCTACATAGAAAATTTAAGAATCTACAAGAGAGTTCAACAAAGTGGTTGATTACACAATAAATAAAAGTCAACTACCATTCTTATACACAAAAGGCAATTAGAAAATGCAATTTTTGAAATATACCATTTGAAAGAGACAGAAACTTTAACTTAGGAATAAATCTAACAAAAACACTTAAGACTTTGAAAAATAAAATTATAAATATTGAGTGATATATAGTTTCTAAATTAATCCATAATTTCAATGCAATTCTGATAAAAATTCCCATGGAATTTTTCATGGAAATTTATAAGCTAATTCTAAAATTCTAATGGCAGAATAAATCCAAAAACTGCCAAGATCATTCCAAAAGAAAAGAACAAAGTGAGGAAATATGCCCTACCAGATATCAACATTTCTCTAAAGCTACAGTAATTAACAAATGACAGTTTAGATAAACAGAATCAGAGAACAGAACAGAGTCCAGAAAATAATTCGTACATAAATGAAAATTAGATATGAGGCAGAAGTGTTATTATAAATTAGAGGGAAATGGATAGATTCTAGTAAATGATGCTAAGAAAATTCACAATCCAAAAAGGAAGTAAAATGGATTCCCTACCTCACGACATAAACAAAAATGTATCCCAGGCTGATTGACATTTTCATAAAAAGAAAAACGCTTTAACACTTTTAGAAGAAAATGTAGCACATGATCAGAAAAGATCACTTAAACTAAACTCAAACACCACAATTCATAAAGAAAAGACACTGATAAATTGAATGCATTAAAATAAAAAAAACTTCGAAAAATATACCATAAACAAATCGTGAACACAAGAATATACATGCAGTACAATAAGCAGCAAAGAATTAGTATTTAGAATATATAAAGGAAATAATTTGTGGTTTATACAAAGATATTTTTGAGGATGATCATATCAGAATTTTTTTCTTATCTGGGAAAATGGGCACTATATTTCAAATACCAGATTAATCAAATAATTTAAAATATATGCACCCACAAAAATGCTACACTGCAACTAAAAATTATCTGAAAAAGTCTTTATTTGTATTACTTTAAAAAAAAAGTTTTTATCAAAATAGGAAAGCACTCCTTGTGAGTGCAATGAAGAGACTACAAATAAACATGTACCCTATCAGAATTATATTTATGCTAAGCAAACATATGCATAGAAGGCAGAGTCATTAATCCAGCGGTTAATGATCAGCTTTAAGTTTATGAGTATTTTTTCCTTTGTGCATTTCTCTATTTTTCAAGTTTTTTCCTCTGACATATATTTTATTTGTACATTTTTTATTATAGTATAGAGACAGTATACTAATCTTAAGTTTACAGCTCACTAAACACACACACATACACACCCATGTAATTAGCAATCGGGTATAAAACATTCTTCAAATCCCAGATGGTTTCCTTTTGTCCCTTCTTAGCCCAAGCTGCTCCTTACCCCTGCACAGTGGTAACCAGTATTCTGACTTCTAATAGCATAATTATGTTCATCTGTTCCTAAATTTCATGGAAATTAAATCATACAGTTTTACTCTTTTACATCTGGCTCCTTTTACTCAACATTATGTCTGCAGATTCATTCATATGGTTGTGGTGGTAAAGGTTCATTTTTTTCAATAACTTTTTCAATAACTTTTTCAATAACTTTTTTCAATAACTGGTTCAAAAACTTCTTTCAATATATGGGACGAAAACTACAGACTCTGAGAAAAAAATTCAAATTACATCTAAATAAATAGAGAGATACTCCATGTTCATGGATAGGAAGACTTAATATTGTTCAAATGTCAGTTTTGTCCATCTTGATCTACAGATTCAATGCAATACCAATCAAAATCCCAACAAGTTACCATATTGACAAACTGACTCTAAAGTTTATATGGAAAGACAGAAGACCCAGAATAGCCAATACAATACTGAATATCAAAGCTAAAGGCTGACACTAGCCAACTTTGAGACTTAACGCAACTTAAAGCTATAGGAATCAAGACATTGAGGGTGAAGACACAGACAAATAGACCGATGGAAAAGAATAGAGAGTCCAAAAATAGACCCACAAAAATACAGTCAACTGATCTTTGACAAAGGAGCAAAGACAATCCAATGGAGAAAGAATGGTCATTATCCCCAACAAATGGGGATAGAAAACTGGACATCCACATGCAAAAAAATGAATCTAGACACATATCTTATACCCTTCACAATAATGAACTCAAAATGGATCACAGATCTACATGTAGAATGCAAAACTACAAAACTTCTAGAAGAAAAGATAGGAGAAAATCTAGGTGACTCTGGATTTAGTGATGAGTTTTTAGATCCAACACCAAAAACATGACCCATCAAAGAAAAAAAATTGATAAGCTGAACTTAACTAAAATTAAAAAATTATGCTCATGAAAGACACCATTAATAGAATGAAAAGACAAGCCATGGGTTGGGAGAATATATTTGCAAACACATATCTGATGAAAGACTTGCATATAAAATATATAAAGAACTCTTAAAACTCAACAATAATAAAACAAACAACCCAATTGGAAATTAGACAAAAGATTTCAAGAAACACCTCACCAAATGAGATATATAGATGGCAATTAATTATGTGAAAAGATGCTCCACGTCATATGTCATTAGGGAATTGTTAATTAAAACAAAAAGGATATACCACTACGTATCTATTAGAATGGCTAACATTCAAAACACCGACAATACCAAATGTTGACAAGGACATAGAAAAACAAGAACTCTCATTCACTGCTGATAGCAGTGTAAAATGATACAGTCATTTTGGAATACAGTTCAGCAGTTTCTTGCAAAGCTAAACAGTCTTGCAATATAATCCATCAAGTATGTTCCTAAGTATTTACCCAAATTAGAAGAAAGCATGTCCACACAAAAACATGTATACAAATGTTTATAACAGCTTTATCCATAATTGCTCAAACCTGGAAACCACCAATAAGTCCTTTAGTAGGTGAATAGGTAAATAAACTGTAGTGCATACATACAATGAACATTGTTCTGCAATAAAAATAAATGAGTTATCAAGCCACAAAAACACATGGAGGAACCTTAGCTGCATACTCCTAAGTGAAGAAGCCAGTCTGAAAAGACTACCTACTGTATGATTATAACCATACGACATTCTGGAAAAGGCAAAACCATGGAGTCAGTAAAAAAAAAACCTTAGGTTTGGCAGGAGAAATGAGATGTGGTGAAGGGATGAATGAATAAGTGCAGAAAGACTTGTAAGGCAGTAAAGGTATACTGTATGATTCTCTAACAGTAGATATATGACTTTATGTTTTTATCAAAACTCACAGAACTGTATAACACAAAAAGTAAACCCTGATATAAACTATGGACTTAAGTTAACAATAATATAACAAGACTGATACAATTGTAATAAATGTACTATACTATCTACAAAATTTATTAATTTAAATAAGTAAATTAAAAACAAAAAAGGGAAACATTCTTACCTGCAAAAATAAATAAATAAAACAAAACTCTTTGACAATAGAAGTCATGAAACCACTATACAGAAAATTATACAAAAATACACACTTGTAAAATTTTGCATATGATTTCATAAGGTTCACAGTATCCCATAGGTAACACAATGTTTTAACAACTAAATTGCTACATTTTTTACTCTGGATTAATATAGTCATGATTAAATCATTTTTAATTCAGTAAGTGAATTTCACAGGTAAATGAATCTTACCTGCAAAATGGGAAAAGTAGCAGTGGTGATGCCCATTTTGTGTAAATTTAAGATCATTTCATTTCCACTCCATATTTTACAGGATGATTCATAATCCCTTTCCACAAGATGTTCAGAGTTTGCTTCTAACCAACTGGAATAAAATAAAACAATTCCATCAACCAGTATCATTATGTACACTATTTCACAGAACAAAGAAAACTAACACACTGATCTATATTCCTTGAAGCTTAGAATACAAATGTCAATTAAGACATCTTTTAAAAAATATACATACCTCATATTGCAAAATAAACATTCATCTAGCTAAAAAGTAAGGTTTTATTCAGAAATAAGTTTCATGTGATTTCCCAAGTTTTGTGGATTCACACTGTTTTACTTAACTATCTTTCCAGCTTAAAAGCCAGTCTCTGGAGCTTATCCTAAATGCACATAAAAGGAAAATACAAAAAAACCTAATAAAGAAATTAAACCATTACATATTAACCCCAAAAAGAAAATATATAAATATATTAATTTATATATATACGCATTTGTACATTCAATAACTGCTTACATGCTTATACTATACCAGATGATGTACCAGGCAGTGGAAATATACCAGTAAATAAAACAGGCAAGGTATAAATTCCCATTGAAATTAAACTCTACTAAAGGGATAAAGAAATAGACTAAGAAGCAAATACATGAGCAAGAAAACATCAGGTAGTGATAAGTGATATAATGAAAATAAATTAGGTTAATATAATCTAATTCCTACTTTAATTTGAATGTCAAGGAAGCTTTCCCCGAGGTAACAATTTAACAGTTGAATGCAAAAAGTACCCTGTTATGGGAGGATCAGGAAAAAGAATATTCCAAGTAGAAGAAATAGCTAGCGCCAAGATCCTGAGGTAGTTAACAAATTTTGCTTATTTAAGCACCTGGAAGAAAACCAATACAGTTGCAATACAATGGGCAAAAAGCAATAATGGTATAAGCAGTATTAGATAAGCAGGAATCAGATCATGTTGAGCCAAGAAATCTGGATTCTATTCAAAGTACAATGGGAAGGTTTTAAAAGGAGAATTTTAAATAAGAGAGAGACAATCTATTTTAAGGTTTAAAACATGATTCCAGCTTCTAAACCAGAATAGATTATCAGAGAAAGGCAAGAAGGAAAGCAGAGACCTGTTAGGAGGCTGTTACTACATTCTAGTTCAGAGATGATTCTGGGATGAAAGGTCTAACACTGAAGGATTTGGTGGCATTCATAAAACTAAACAATGAATTGAATGAGATGATGCTGTCATCAAGGATAATACTTAGATTTTTGATTTCATGAACTGTTTGGTACTGTTTGATTAGATTAAGGAAGATGAGAGCAGGTGGGGAGAGTAAGTGGGAAAGGAAGTTTTGTTTTAGAAAGTTGAAATATGACCCAAACAGAGACAGAAGCTGGACATATAAAAACAGCATTCCAGGAAGAGTTTGGAGTTAAATACAGATTCAGGCCTCAGCAGTACTGCTATGGCACTAGGTTATGTAATTTAGGGAAAGTACAGAGTTCAAAAAGAAATGAAATTCCAGGACCAAGTCCTGAGGTACCTTTACATTTAGACATCAAACAGAATAAGAACTACCAAAAGAAACTGAGAAAGAATGGACTGTGAGGAGGATGAAAACTGGAAGATGTCATTGAAGATGTCTGGGAAAAAACAATCCTATGTATCTCCACTACTCTCACTACTTCACTTCTGACACCTCTGGTCACTAAATATATGTGGGTTATTTCCCCATACTAAGCAATTCTCTACAACAATAGCTGGATGTGCCATAATTCAATTAAATTCTGACACTAACTGGAGTTAGCACAGACCATGTTAAGCTTTCAGTCTCACAATTGTGCTCCCCAAACCCTCACCTTGAACCCTATCCTCTGATGCCAGTCATGAAAGTTGAGGTTCTGTGCTTCTGACCAACTGTAAATCAGAGGTTCCCATGATCCCTCCTCAGGTTTGATCATTTATTAGAAGAGTTCACAGAACTCAAGGAAACACTTATGTATCAGGTTATTATAAAATAAAGGATACAGATAAACAGCCAGATGAAGAGATACACAAAGTGAGCATGAGGCCAAGAAGGGTCCCAAAGCAGAGGAGCTTCTGTCCCTGTGGAGGTACGGGGTGCCACCTTCCAAGCAAATAGATGTGCTGACCAACCTGACAGCTCTCTGAATCCTGCTGGTATTTTTATGAAGGCTTCATCACGTAGGCACATGTGGGTAAAGTTGAAATATTTCCAGAATCTCTCACCTGGCCTTAGTGCATCTCCATATCAGTAGGTAATTACAAGGGCAAGCAAGGGCTTATGTGGACTGAAGAGGTTGGGTGGGGTCTCTTCTGCAGCCGGGTCATGATAGACAGGGGAGAGCAGAAGGGGACTGGGTAGAACAGAACTGAAGTAGGCTGCTTGAAATAAATAAATGGTTTCTCCCACTTTATTTCTCCCTTTGACTGATTTTGTGGTTTCAAAGGTATTTTGACCCAGGATTTTCCCCCTGGAATTAGAGCATGACTGATCATTAACTCAATCTCCAGTCCCTCTCCCCTTCCAAGAGGGGACGTGTGACTGAAAGTTCCAAGCTTCTAATGATGGCCTGGTTTTACTAGTGACCAGCCCCCATCCAGGGGCCCACCAGGCATCACATCATTAGAACAGAAGACAGTCCTATCACCCAGGAAATCCCAAGGGATTTAGAAGCTCTGTGGGAAGAACCAAGGCTAAACACCAAATATTAGAATGAAAGATGCAACACAAGCTCTTATCACTAGGAAATTTTAAGGGTTTCAGGAACTCTGTGCCCGGAACTGAGGACAGAGGCCAATATACATATTTTCTATTATTTCACAGAAATTAAGACAAAAATAGTTTTCATAGAGGTGGTAATCAACAATACCTAGCACTGCTGAGAGGCTGAGTAAGATAACAAAAATAACATTTGTATTTGGTAATATTTGGATCACTGGTGAACTTGATAAGAAGAGTTTCAGTAGAATTATGCAGACAGCAACACTACTGGGACAGATAAGGAAATAAGGAGAAGTGAGAAAACAGAATTAGCAACTATAGACAACTCTTTCAACAAATTATGCTAAGAAATAAAAATGACAAACTGCTACATGGTAGAATACCACAAGAAAAGAGACAAGCATATGTCAAAATTGGTGAGGGGAAGTATTTGTAACTCTTATCACAGGCAAAGGGTTAATTTACAGAAAGTACTTACAAACAAACACGAAAAGAACCATACCAAGAACACCACCAAAAGAAAAGAAAAAAAAAGACATGTCAAGAGAGAGGTCACAGAAAAGGAAATTTAAATGGCCCTTAAAGATGTTTAATCTCACTCATATTAAGTATATGTGAAAACTACACTAGGATACCACTTTTCATTCATTAGTTAGAAAAAAACAACTTCGATACTCCAAAACATTGCTGGTGGGAGTATAAAGTAGTCTTCTACCCACTTACCTACTGTGTAAAGTTTAGATATATCTATCGAAATTACATGTAGATTTATGCTTTGATGCAACAATCCCACTATTGGAATTCCTATCGATATATGCCCATATATATGAAATGAAATATATTCACAGTTACTTACTACAACAATGAAATAGCAAAAGATTGTAAATACGTCAAATATCAATTAATGAGAGGCTCATTAAATAAAGTATTGTATATCCATGCAATAGAATTCTAGGAATTTAATGAAATAGAATTCTAGGAATTTAAATAAAAAATTATTTTTTAGAACTGAAAAAGCTGAGAAAAAGATGGCACCATGAGAAGTGACGCAGAAGCCTCCTGCCAAAACCACATAGAATGCGAAAACACCACAAATACAACCAATCTTGAAAGAGTGACCTGAAGATCGCTACAAACTGACTGCCTACATCTGAAGAAAAACTCACATAAAAGGGTAAAGCAGCAGAGCCATGATCCGGCGGGACCCAAGCCCCACCCCCACTCAAGCTCACAGGCTGAAGGAAAAGAAGTGGAGCAGGGAGGGAATAGAAGCCAAGGACTGCTAAATACCCACCCCTGTAGATCTTCTCCGGGAGCACAAACCCATTACATGGTACTCTGGAGATTAGAAGGGTTGGAAAGCAAAGACAGGAGGAGTGCTCAGAGACTGAGATTCCAGCTACTTGTGGAGAATAGTACACACAACCAGCTGCTCACGGACAAAAGAAAAGCAGGCAATTTGAAAGAATTCCCAAAAGCGAGAGGACTGTTAAAGGGGCAAGGATTACACAGAGCATACTGCTCAGGAGAAAAGAAAGGTGGACAAAATCATGCAGGAACATTCACCCAGCTGGCTGGGAATTCTCAGGAAATTCAGACCTCCACCCTAGTGGTAGGCAATGCAGTGCCAAGTCCCCAAATGCGACACAGAGCCTGCCTCTCCTTCCTCCCGGCTTGCACCAGTTCACACACCAGCTGCCCCCACCATCACGTCAGGCCACCCAGAGGGTGTCCCCACCTATGGCAGCTACAGGGGTATAAAACATAGGCTCCTCCCTGCACACTCTGCCCACTGGACCTGGCAGTGGAGGCAAGCACTGCAGCCTGGAAGCAGGAAAGACCTCTTTTCTCCAAGCAGTCACTGGTGCCATGTTCCTGCGACCCCCAACATCACTCCAGGAGCTGGGCAGCTCCAGAAAGTATGGGCACTAGAGGGCACCACCTACACAAAGTTATTATTCTATTAGAATCATTAGAAATATGAAATGGCAAAAGAAACTTGTACAAACCACAATCCCTCAAAAACCAGAAAGAGGGCTAAGTAAAACTGAAATCATCAATCTTCTTGGTAAAGATTTCAAAATAAAAATCATGAACATGCTCATGGAGCTACAGAAAAATATTCAAGATCTCAGGGAGGATTTCAAGAAGCAGAGAGAAACTTTGAGAAATACATTATCTGAAAGGAAATATACAATGGAGGGATTTAAAAGTAGATTAGATGATGTAGAGGAACCAGCGAATGAAATAGAAATGAGAGAACAGGAATACAAAGAAGCTGAGGCACACAGACAAAAAAAGGATCTCTAGGACTGAAAGAATATTAAGAGAACTGTGTGACCAAGCCACACAGAACAACATTCACATTATAGGGGTACCAGAAGAAGAAAGAGAGAGAAAAGAGAATAGAAAGTCTCTTTGAGGAAATAATTGCTGAAAACTTCCCAAATCTGGGGAAGGAAATACTCTCTCAGGCCATGGGACTGCATAGACCTCCCAACAGAAGGTACCCTAAGAAGACACACCAAGACATGTAATACTTAAAATGGCAAAGATCAAGGAGAAGGACAGAGTACTAAAAGCAGCCAGAGAGAGAAAAAACATCACATACAAAGGAAAACCCATCAGGCTATCATCAGACTACTCAACGAAAACCTGACAGGCCAGAACGGAGTGGCATGATCTATCTAATGGAATGAAACAGAAGAGTCTTCAACCAAGAATACTCTATCCAGCATGATTATAATTTAAATTTGAAGCAGGGATTAAACAATTTTCAGATAAGCAAAAGTTGAGAGAATTTACCTACCACAAACCATCTCTACAGTGTATTTTAAAGGAATTCCTATAAATGGAAGTGCTCCTAAGGCCAAAAAACAGTCACCAGAGAAAATAAAACCACAGTAAAGGAAGTAGATCAATTAATTACTATGTAGATGCAAAATTAAATCAACTACCCCAAGAGTAAGTCAAGGATAAACAAAGAGTACAGAACATGACATCTAATATATAAAGAATGGAGAAGGAGGAAAAAGGAGGGAAAAAAAGAACCTTTAGATTGTCTTTGAAATAGTGTATTGAGTTAAGTTAGTCTGTTACATAGTCAAGAGGCTGACCTTGAACCTTTGGTAACTACAAATCTAAAGCCTGCAACGGCAATAAGTACGTATCTAACAATAATCACCCTAAATGTAAATGGTTTGAATGCAACAATCAAAAGACACACAGTTGCAGAACGGATAAAAAAACAAGACCCACCTATATGCTGCCTACAAGAGACTCACTTCAAACCCAAAGACATACACAGACTAAAGTGAAGGGATGGAAAAAGATATTTCATGAACTAATAGGGAGAAAAAAGCAGGAGTTGCAGTACTTGTATTAGACAAAATAGACTTCAAATCAAAGAAAGTAAGAAGAGACAAAGAAGGACATTACATAATGATAAAGGGGTCAGTCCAACAGGAGGATATAACCAGTATAAATATCTATGCACCCAACATAGGAGCACCTACATATGTGCAAAAAATACTAACAGAATTAATGGGGGAAATAGAATGCAGTGCATTCATTTTAGGAGACTTCAAGACACCACTCACTCCAAAGGACAGATCAACCAGACAGAAAATAAGTAAGGACAGAGAGGCACTGAACAACACATTAGAACAGATGGACCTAACAGACATCTAAAGAACACTCCACACAAAAGCAGCAGGATACACATTCTTCTCAAGTGTACATGGAACATTTTCAAGAATAGATCATGTACTAGACCACAAAGAGAGCCTCAGTATATTTAGAAGGATTGAAATTGTACCAACCACCTACTTATATCACAAAGGCAGGAAACTAGAAATAAATTACACAAAGAAAACAAAAAAGCCCACAAACACATGGAAGCTTAACAACATTCTCTTAAATATTCAATGGATCAATGACCAAATAAAAACAGAGATAAAACAATATATGGAGATAAATGAAAACAACTCAACACCGCACAATCTGTGGGATGCATCACAGGCTGTGCTAAAGAGGGAAGTATACTGCAATACAGGCCTACCTCAGGAAAGAAGAACAATCCCATATAAACA
The DNA here is from genome assembly GCA_029783875.1 of Phataginus tricuspis. Taxonomy (NCBI): domain Eukaryota; kingdom Metazoa; phylum Chordata; class Mammalia; order Pholidota; family Manidae; genus Phataginus; species Phataginus tricuspis. Next base: position 7,773,893 of record JAQQAC010006923.1, on the reverse strand, counting down.
GTCTAAACTCACAATTAATGAAACTAGAAAACGAAGAAGAAATAAGGACCAAAGTCAGTAGAAGGAGGGACATAATAAATATTAGAGCAAAAATAATTAAAATCGAAAATAAAGCAATAGAATCAAAGAAAGCAGGAGCTGGTTCTTCAAGAATAAGCAAATTAGATAAACCCCTAGCCAGAATTATCAAGAAAAAAGACAGTTTACACACATGAACAGAATCAGAAATGAGAAAGGAAAAATCACTACAGACACCACAGAAATGCATAGAATTATGACACAATACTATGAAAAATTATATGCCAACAAACTGGATAACCTAGAAGAAGTAGACAACTTTCTAGAAAAATACAACCTTCCAAGGCTGACCCAGGAAGAAACAGAAAATCTGAACAGACCAACTACCAGCAACAAAATTGAACTGGTAATCAAAAAAACTACCTAAGAACAAAACTCCTGGACCAGATGGCTACAATACTGAATTTTACCAACCATTTAGTGAAGAGCTTCTATACATCCTCCTTAAAGTTTCCCAAAAAGTGGAAGAGGAGGGAATACTTCCAAACTCATTCTATGAGGCCAGCATCACTCTAATAACAAAACCAGGCAAAGACACCACAAAAAAAGAAAATTACACACCAATATCGATGAACATAGATGCAAAACTACTCAACAAATTAGCAAATCGAATTCAAAAATACATAAAAAAGATTATCTATCCTGATCAAGTAGGATTTATTCCAGGGATGCAAGGATGGTACAATATTAGAAAATCCATTAAAATCATCCACCCCATCAAAAAAAAGGACAAAAACCACCTGATCATCTCCATACATGCCGAAAAAGCACTCGATAAAATTCAGCATCCATTCATGATAAAAACTCTAAATAAAATGGGTATAGAGGGCAAGAACCTCAACATAATAAAGGCCAAATATGACAAACCCACAGCCAACATCATACTTAACAGCAAGAAGCTTAAAGCTTTTCCTCTAAGATCAGGAACAAGACAATGATGCCCAACTCTCCCGACTTTTTTTTTTTTAACTCTCCCAACTTTTATTCAACATAGTTCTAGAGGTCCTAGCCAAGGCAATCAGACAAAACAAAGAAATAAAAGGCATCAGGACTGGCAAAGAAGAAGTTAAACTGTCACTGTTTGCATATGACATGACATTGTACACAAAAAACCCTAAAGAACCCACTCCAAAACTACTAGATCTAATGCCTGAATTCAGCAAATTTGAAGGATACAAAAGTAATACCCAGAAATCTGTTCCATTCCTATACACTAATGATGAACTAGCAGAAAGAGAAATGAGAAAAACAATTCTATTCACAGTTGCATCAAAAAGAATAAAATACCTAGGAATAAACCTAACGAAGGAAGTGAAAGACCTAAACTCTGAAAACTACAAGACACTCATGAGAGAAATTAAAGAAGATACCAATAAATGGAAACACGTCCAATGTTCATGGATAGGAAAAATTAATATTGCCAAAATGGCCATCCTGCCTAAAGCAATCTACAGATTCAATGCAATTCCTATCAAAATACCAACAGCATTTTTCAAAAAACTAGAGCAAATAGTTCTAAAATTAATATGGAACCACAAAAGACCCCGAATATCCAAAGCAATCCTGAGAAGGAAGAATAAAGCTGGGGGGATTATGCTCCCCAACTTCAACCTTTACTACAAAGCCACAGTACTCAAGATAATTTGGAACTGGCACAGGAACAGACCAGTGGAACAGACTAGAGAGCCCTGAAATAAATCCAACCATATAGGTCAATTAATATATGATAAAGGAGCCATGGACATACAATGGGGAAATGACACCACCTTCAACAGCTGGCGTTGGGAAAACTTGACAGTTACATACAAGAGAATGAAACTGTATTATTATTTACTCCATACACAAAAGTAAACTTGAAATGGATCAAGGATCTGAATGTAAGTCCTGAAACCATAAAACTCTTAGAAGACAACATAGGCAAAAATCTCCTTAATATAAGCATGAGTGAGTTCTTCCTGAACGCATCTCCTTGAGCAAGGGAAACAAAAGCAAAAATGAACTCATGGGACTACATCAAACTGAAAAGTTTCTGTACGGCAAAGGACACCATCAACAGAACAAAAAGGCATCCTACAGTATGGGAGAATATATTTGTAAATGATATATCAAACAAGGGGTTAACATCCAAAATACATAAAGAACTCACATGCCTCAACAACCAAAAAGCAAATAAGCCAATTAAAAAATGGGTGGAGTATATCAACAGACAATTTTCCAAAGAAGAAATTCAGATGGCCAACAGGCACATGAAAAGATGCTCCACATTGCTAATTATCACGGAAATGCAAATTAATACCACAATGAGATATCACCTCATACCAGTTAGGATGGCCAACATCAAAAAGACAAGGAACAACAAATGTTGGTGAGGATGCAGAGAAAGGTGGGAATGCAAACTAGTTCAACCATTGTGGAAAGCAATATGGAGGTTCCTCAAAAACTAAAAATACAAATACCATTTGACCTGGGAATTCCACTCCTAGGAATTTACCCAAAGAATACAAGTTCTCAGATTCAAAAAGAAATATGCAGCCCTATGTTTATTGCAGCATTATTTACAATAGCCAAGATACAGAAGCAACCTAAGTGTCCATCAGTACATGAATACATTAAGAAGATGTGGTACATATACACAATGGAATACTATTCAGCCATAAGAAAGAAACAAATCTTACCTTTTGCAACAACATGGATGGAGCTAAAGGGTATTATGCTCAGTGAAATAAGCCAGGCAGAAAAAGACAAGTACCAAATGATTTCCCTCATTTGTGGAGTATAACAATGAAGCAAAACTGAAGGAACAAAACAACAGACTCAGACTCCAAGAAGGGACTAATGGTTACCAAAAGGAAGGGGTTTGGAGAGGGTGGATGGAGAGGGAAGGAGAAGGAGATTAAGGAATATTACGATTAGCACACATAAGTAGGGGAAGGCAGTTTAGCACAGAGAAGAAAAGAGGCGACTCTATAGCATCTTACTATGCTGATGGACAGTGACTACAATGTGGTGTTGGGGACGAACTGACAATATGGGTGAATGTAGTAACCACAGTGTTGCTCATGTGAAACCTTCATAAGATTGTATATCAGTGATACCTTAATAAAAAAAATTAAGAAATAAGAAACTGAGAAAGCTTTCTAGGTCTTGATATGGAAAACCTCTAAAATATATTAAGTGGAAAAAAGCTAGATACAGGAAAATGCATGTATAGATAAGAGATCCTATAATTAACAATGCTGATATTACATTGTATACTTAAAAATTTGCTAAGAGGTTAGATCTTGTATTAAGTTTTCTTAACACAAAAAAATAATAATAGAGGACAGAAAGAAACTTCCAGAGGTGATGGATATGTTTATGACATAGGTTGAGGTGATAGTTTCATGGATGTATACTTATCATGAAACTCATTAAGTTATACACATTAAACATTTACAGCTTTGTGCATGTCAAACCTCAATAAAGTGGTTTAAAAAAATATATTTTTTGTTTAAAACAGAAAAGACAAAAAATTTTATGTACAGGAAGTATGCCATCATTTGGGCTAAAAAAGGAGGGATAAGAGAAAGTATCTATTGACTCATATATGCACAAATATATGCATGAGTGATAAACTTGTTCTGGAGGACAGGAACTAAGCAAATGGGGGTTTGGGTGGGAAGGAGGTTTTTACAATATAAATTTGTATACCTTTTATGTTCAAACATGTTACTGTAACATTCAAATTTTTTAAAAAGTATACTGTGAAGGGAACAGAAAAATGTTGCAGTAAATCGAATGGGATGCAGTCAGAGGTGGTTTTTTCTCTGATAAAGGGATTCTAGATCAACAACCTAATGTCTAATTTCCCAGATAGCCTGGTCAAAAGCTTTCTAACTGTAAAATACTCTGGCATACATAACAGAGAAGTGTTCTTACTTAATGAGGCTATAGCACACAGCTCGTAGAGGTTCATGGTCTTTCTTCCGTATATTACTGTTGACCATACTATCTAGTTCATCTCGAGCAAATCGAAGCTGAACTTCTGTTACACTGTAACTTGCTGATTCCCGGGCACAGTCCTCAATGTTATGAGCTTCATCTAAAATGACAACTTGTTCTTTCAGATTGATATCCATCTATAAGATAAAAAAATTTTCCTGTAAAACATTCAGCAAAATGGGTTTAACAGCAGTAGGCAAGATATTTCATTTAAAAATTCATAGTACAGGCCAGCATTACAAGTTTAATTAAGTAAGCAACTGATTCTGAGTCTTAAAATTTTCAAAGCACTAAGGCCAACCATCAGCTCAGTGTTACAGGGTTTGCCATTTTACACTCTCAAACTCTTTGCAAACCTATCAATTAATAATACGTGCTAAGAGAGCCTGGATCAGGGTACATACAGCTGGCTACACAAAGGGGTATAAAAATCCCACTATGAAGGAATCACCAACGTAATTTAAAAGCAGAATGGGAAAAACCTTTAACAATAAAATAACAATACAAGACTCAAAAGACTCTCAAAATATTGCTGTAATGTGGTATGTATCTGTTCTGTTTCAGTCTTTCCTGAAACCCTTCATTTTGAAAATTGTTCTTCCCCTGCTCCCGTGTTATGTTAGTAGGACTGTTGTTAATCTATTAACCAAGGGACATCACCACGCTCACCACATGAGCAGACTCAGAACCTAGGCTTATCAATTAAATAAAGTATTCCATCCCTTTGTGGTCACAGTGATTGGTTCAAGAATGGATATGAGATCCAAGCAAGGCAAATCAGAGTACTTTTGGGGACTAATAAGAGATCATGTTTTTTTTCTGTTAGCTAGTTGGTGGTTATCTTTGTTCCCACCGGCAAGAACTTGCCTGAGAATAAAGCCATCACAGTGAAGAGTCAGCCAAGTATTTTTTCTTAAGCTCTACTGAAGCGGGGTTTGTGTCACTTGCAACTGAGAGAATCCTAACACAAACAAATGTCACACAGCAGTTGCTAAGGAATTATTCTGAGGAAGTAGTAATATACAGAAGTCTAAAGATGAAGTCCATGAAAGAAACATGGAAGAGTAGGAAATATACTAGGGTTTAAAAGACAAACAGGATTTGGATTGGATAGACAAAGAGAGAGTAGGGCATTTCAGTATAGGCGTCATCAAAAGCAGAGATAGAGTATCTTCAAGGGACTATGAGATAATTTCTGAAGGGTTCAACTTGGGAGTGTGTAGCAGAGAAGGCTGAAAAGAGAGATTCAGGTCAGACCACTGAGCACCTTGAGAGTAAGCTTAAGAAATATGACTTTATTCCATGAGCAAAGAGATTGATATTAAAAAGTAATATTAAGAAGACTGACTTGGCATTGACACATACAGTGGCTCAGAGGAAAAAGACCTAGCTAAGATGCAGCCAAACAAAAGGTAGGATAGTAGGGGTATGGAACATGATGTCTATTAATTTCAATCTTAAAGAAATAGAAAGCTGCTGAGAGTTGTACAATCAGAGCTAAAGAAAGGAATAAAAAGAGGAATACATCAAATTATTCATTTTGTGTTTTATGCTATAAGAACAGGATGTCTCTGAGAAGAACCAGACAAATAAACACAAATGCTGTATCCAAACTTCCTGAAAGCTCACAAAGCATAAACTGTATAGTATGTATATTCTCTCAATATAAGTTCTTCAAAATATAGATTCCTCACATAAATGTTTTAAAATAATTCTTTCTGACTATTCATAAAAGGGGAAGAGTGAGAGCTATCAAAGGATCTCGAAATTTTGCCCCCCCAGTGGGTATTTGGCAGTGTCTGGAGACATTTTTGATTGTGACCACTGTGAGGGTGCTCTTGGCACCTAGTGGACAAGGACAATACCAGAGGTGCTGGTGAACAGCCTACAGTGCACAAGCCAGCGCGCCACCAGGGGTCATCCAGCCTAAAATGTCATTACTGTCAGAGTTGAAAAACTCTGCTACAATCCAACCTCAGTACTAGGTCCTTTAAAGTACTTACTACTTTGGAAATTAAAATGACAAAGTCTAAAATTCAGGTTTTAATACACCTTAGAATAATATCTGTTCAAACATTTACATATATATAAAGCAAAAAATAAAGCAAAAGACATTAAAATATCTAAAAGCTTTTACATTTATCACTTATATCCCAATGAAGTAGGAAAAAAGTTCTGATTTTTACATATCTACTCACACTTTCTCTTATTTGTGCATCTAGAAGATAGTTGTAGGGACAAAATACTATGGCAGCATCTTTTATTAGTTCTCGCGCTGTGTAGTATGGGCATGCCTTTAGTTTGTTCCCCAAGCTCACGAGTTCTTCTATATCCCATGCCTTGCACATCCCTTGGAGAGTCTGTAATGTGTGTTGATCACTAATTTTATGAACACCATGATAAAAATAGCAGGATTTGCCCTAAAAACAAATATGCATAACTTAAATGTGAATCAGTCCTGAAACAGAAGGAATAAAACAAGTTTATCTCAGAATTTTAGGAACATCATTAAAGCCAAAAGGCAAAGTTTTACAGGAGACATTACCCCATATATACAATCACAACCATTTTAAAGAAACTAGATTAGCTCAGATAGAGCTCAAGATCAGGATAGCTCTAGATACCCCAAATTAACTTGAGTAAAATATTTTTAAAATTATGTTTGTTTTGCCTTTGTTCTCATTAATCTGATATTAGGCAAAAATATTTCTGGAAGGATACACAAGAGCGATGGTATCGCTGGTTGCCATCAAAGATGAGAGCTAAGTGACTTGGGACAGGAGTGGGAGAGATATTTTTCTCTACAAATTCTTTTGTACCTTTTCAGTTGGAGTCATAAAACGGTATTACTCGATCAAATGTAAATAAGTGAAAAGAAAGGAAGAAGGGGAGGGACAGAGGAATGACCTAGGGGAAAAAATAAAGTATGAATGTTCACTAAAAAATATTTAGAAAATATGAAAAACAAAAACCTAAATTATCTGTAATTCCATCACACAAGGATGTACTATTAACATTTTGATATATTTCTTTTCCTATTTCTTGTTTACATACGTATAGATGAATATATCTCCACAACGTGACCCAGTATTAAAATAATTTGAACATAGCAAATTTTCCCCAGACATTGAGGATTATTAAGAATCTAGCCACAATAAATAAACATTTTTTTGCAAAACTGGGATGACTTTTTTTCTCACAGCCTATTTTATTAAAAATCCTATTGGAAATATTTTCTCACATCACTAAGCACTTTTTCATTGTTGTCATATAAGCACACTGGATTAATATTCATAGTTGATGACCCAGTTTCATTATTATTGAGCATTTAGGCTGTTACCAATTTTTGCCTTATAAAGAATGTTGCAATGAGCACTCTTATGCCCACTTCTAAATATTTTCTTAGTATACATTTTTAGAAATGGTATTCTGGGATCAGAGAATATAAAGTATTTTTAAGTTCCTTGAAAACCACTTTCCCAATTTATCCTCCAGAAAATGTATACCATTTTACATTACACTTTTTCCACACCTTTATTAACACTAATTTTATCTTTCTTCTCTTTGCTGATTTTAAATGTAAAAAATAGAATAATATTGTTTTGATTTGTACCTTTTAGACTTTCTAGCATGGCTTAGATTATACTGTATGAATACTCAATTTTCAACAGTAATTTGCATTTTTCATGTACTATCTACTAATGTCCTTTGCCATTCTATTATTGAAGGTAAAAAATGGGATTAATATACACTAATCAAAAAATAGTATGTTTGATAAAACTCAGTTCTAGCAAGGCTGTATCATATCCTTATTAAAAGATGTATGAAATTAGTAGAAGTATAAATACACCATTATAAGTATAAGCTACTTCTATTAAAAGTACACAGGCAATTTGTCAATAGCTACCAAAATTTTAAATTTCACCATTAATATGAGTATATATATTGCACCATTTAATAGCCAAACTGGAAATAAACCAAATTTCTACCAACAAAGAACATGTTAAATAAATTTGGGTAAAAGCATACAAAGGATAGAGCCCTTAAAAAATGAGTCAGATTTCTCAATGTGCTGATGTGTTTAAAGCTTTTAAAAATATATATACATACAGATTATTGTAACAAATACATATTTTAAATGTTTTGGAAGAATACACATAAAACTTTACAGTAGTTGCCTTGAAGGATTAAGGGGATGGAAAGCACTGGAAAGAGAGACCTTCTCTTTTCATTTTATACTTTTCTATAATTTTGAGTCTTCTAACCACATATATGCTATTACTTTTCTTTTCAATTGTCATTTGGGACTAAGTGGTAGAATAATGGGCCATTTTAATTTTCACTAATTCTGTGTATCTATAAAAAAAATTAAATGTCATTTTGAAATGCAACACCTTTCCCAGTTTGCTGTCCTTAACAAGTGAAAAACAATTCTTTTACATATATGTTTTTTTAACCATGAACCATCCAAAAAGCAAATATGTTTTTAAGACATACATATATCATTATACACACAAGAGCACCTAGAAATTGCTAGAAATGGAGTAAAGCACAAAGTGTTCTTCATAACCTATAGAAGATCACCAGTAAATCCAAGGACAGCATGATTAGGTGAGGACAAGTTCTCCTAAAGCTTTGTACTCAGCCATGTCAAGAGAAGCCACTTGTTGGTCCTCCAAGGTATTAAAAATGAAAATTGGGAGGAAAGGGGTCACCTAAACTTCTTTATTTAGTTCATTTTCTATATTATTTTCACTTACTTTGTCTAATCTCTACCACATTTCTTTTACTGACCTTGCTGTGTCACGTCCCCATACTGTAAGGACATCTTCTTTGTTTCTAGTGTAGCCAAAATAGCAATGGCTAGGAGTTAAAGAACTTGACTCCCTTCCTGTTAATTAGTTGTCTGACACTGGGCAAGCTTTAAGGCTCATTCTTCTCATGTGACTAGGCATCAAAAGAGTAGCTGAACCAGAAGCCTTTAAAGGTTCCTCTGATCTACTGACTATACCATTTCTAAGTTTCCTTCCAGCTCTAAAATTCTATGATTCTGGAATCCAGAGACAGGTGGAGATGTGCCAAGTATCTTTCATACTGAGTTTAATACAGATTGAGTTTAATAATATGACATTCACCATTTCTTCATTCCAAGTATCTTATTACTATTCTAAAAGCTTATATTGGCACAAAATAGTCACTAAGGTGCCTTCAGAGCCTATGATTATGAACTGTTAAGTCTAATCTTAACAAAAGTTAGTCTCCCCTACCTAAAATAATTTTTTAGATTTATTTCTGGAGCTATTAAAAATTATCTTAATTGAAACAAAAAGTAATTAATTAATTGAAACAGGTTAAGTAAGTGCATTGCTTTTTCAGTATAGGAACACTTTCGTAAAAGAAACAATGAACAAAAAAACACACGTGCCTTCAGATCAAGCCAAAAAATCAGAAAGCTTACACTTTAAGGGCACTTAGAATGTCACTCCTGTGCAGGCTGATAGCAAAACTAGAAAAGCTCATCCATTTTAGCAGTGTAACTCAACCCTGAGGGGAGCCTGTCAACTGAAGTGTTATCATGCTTTAAACTCTTTTTCACTCAAACTGTCAGTTATCTATTTATCATTTCGCTGTGGTAATTCAGCCATAGTAAACTTGGACACCTACAGTGACTTTGTAATTGGCCCTCATTACAATACCAAATTACTCTGAGGGCTTGGGAACAAGGAAACGTATGTTCAAATGCCTGTGAGCTAAGCATTCTTAAGCGGAACTAGGTCAAGACTAACAACCACAAGAAGGTTGTTAAAAAGAATCTTCAAAGCGGAAAAAGACAAGTATCAAATGATTTCACTCATATGTGGAGCATAAGAACAAAGAAAAGAACTGAAGGAACAAAACAGCAGCAGACTCACAGAACCCAAGAACGGACTAATAGTTACCAAAGGGAAAGGAACTGAGGAGGATGGGTGGGAAGGGAGGGACAAGGGGGAAAAAGGGGCATTATGACTAGCGGACGTAATGTTGGGGGTGTGCAGGGAGGGCTGTACAACTCAGAGAAGACAAGTGGTGATTCTATAACATCTCACTACGCTGATGGACAGTGACTGTAATGAGGTTGGTGGGGGGGACCTGATGAAGGGAGTAGTTTAATAACCATAATATTGCACATGTAATTGTACATTAAGGATACCAAAATAAAAAATAAAAAATATTAAAAAAAAAAGAAACTTCAATTCTTTTTATCACTAATATTAAAAAATAAAAGACTTGTTAACTTTAAAACAGAAACTGAAAGCCAATGAAATATTCTGAATATTCAAGTCTATTGAATTACTTCCTCTTTTTATATGATTCAAAGTTATGAGAGTAAAGGTCAATTGAAAAATATAACCAGTGCTGCAGGATTCTAGAGGATTACATAAAATAAGACTATTTGCTTTTAATACAATCTAAAACTTTATAATTGCTTTTACCAATGGGATAACAAATACATAACCAATTACATAATAATTTTCCCAATAACAAGTAAAAAGATAATGACAATGCCAGCAAGTCTTCTTGCGTAGATTATGCAGGCAAAAAACAAATTTTAAGTATTTGAGGAATTCAGTAGATCAGTTTAGTCACTTATTTTAAGAAGTCCACTTTAGCACAAAGTGTATGGGATTTTACCATGACAAGACTTTTTTCTATTTCATTATTTTTTTAGTATTTGACTTAATATTTTCATTTCCCTTAAAGAGAACTTTTTAAAAATAATGAAGAGATCTCACAGTTCCACAGTTATTATACAGAAACAAATATGAGCATAGAATTTCAACACTGGTTTCGGTTCAATAATTCTGTGCTCTCTCTCTGGCTCTGAACAAATCACTTAAATTTTTCCACTGATGCCCCTTAATCCTTATACTTTATATTCCCATGTTTGAATATCTATTGAAACATCTTTTGGTAATCCCCAAATAAAGCTTGAATAAGTTTCCATTTAACAAAAGAAAGCATGTTACAAAATAATTTATTCACATATCATTGCAGGTGATATGTCAATTAAATGAAATTTTAGGGGCTACAGCTCATAGCGTTTTGTATAGAACCAACTCTGACAAAACACTATTTTTTAAAGATAGAACAACTTTCAAAATATATCAGTATAACATCAGTCATTTCATATTATCAATTTATGGTTACTGGTAATTTCTGGGTGTAATTCCAGACTTATAACTTCAATTTTAAACTAGTTATGAAGTTTAAACTAGTTATCAAGCCACTATACAAACTACAAAATTAATACTGCAAAAATATTATTTAAAAATCATAGGTCTTTAGTAAGAAAGATTTCTCTATTTCCACTTAGTCCAAATTAATCTTATTCTAGATTCCCTGGAAAACTTCAAAGCCACCAATGACATATCTTTAAAGTTAATAATTCAATATAGGTTTTTGAAGAAGTATGTACTAATTAGAATTCTGAGACAAGATAATCATTTTATTTCTCATCCAATTAAAAAACATTTTAAAATTTGCTTAGTGCCTAAATAAGCTATCTTCTTTTGAAGCTTTAAAATATGTAAAATGTATTAATTAGATCTAATTAAACTAAATCATTTAAATATTTTCTTCTCCTCATATGACATAATCCTTATTTGACTACTTTCTTAAAAGAAGAAAATAAGAAGACATCTGACTAAAATGGAAATTAATTTCAAGGAATTAAATACCCCAAGTTTTAGGACCAAAACCCACTTAAATTTTAAACTTCACTAAGGATTTTCTTTTGATAAAAATATTTTTCAAAAAAATCAATTATTAGCAATTAATTTGATTTTCATAAGTTACTTGATTGTTGCATGGAAATGTACATATAAAACAAAATGAACACATAAAAAATTGAGTAATTGAGTAATTTGAATCTTTTCAGTCTTATTTTTTCTTTAAAACAAAATAGCTTTACTCACATTTTTTCCATCCAGAAGTTCCATGCACTTCTCATTTCTGTTGTAATTACCCACTGCTTCAGGATGGACACAAGTATGATCCCTGCTTGAAAGGATAGTCATTGGGACCCCTGCGTATGCTGTTCTCCGGAGCTCTCTAGTAATTTGAGCAATCTGCTTGTGAGTTCGTGTCCCAAAATATATTTTGGGTATCTTGGATTTCCCCCCATGATCCTTCTTAATGGTATTTGAAGAATCTTGACTGTTTCCTTGCTTAGCAGAACAATAGCACTTAAAACAGTGACCAGGAGGCTGTAACAAAGGAAAGGAAAGATAACTGTCTGGACTACCATAAAAAATGTTATCAAACCTCTCACGGAATCAGAATATATAAATAATGAATCACAACTGCCAAATAAAGAGATATTTCAAGATATATCACCTAAAACTTGCCATTAAAAACTACAAATACCTTTTTTAATTGGTTTTCATTCACTTTTAAAAGTTATAAATTATGTTTTCCTACTTGCATTGCTTTCTAACACATCATTCCAACTCTCAAATCCAAATGTGTTAAGTACATTTTAATTCTCTTTTATAAATTACAAAAGATAAAATGGAGGATGATTTTCAATTCTGCTTAGGCTTCAAATGTACTTGTGATATTATAGTTTAGAGTTGAAAGTGCCACTTTTGTTCACAGTATATATAGCCCATTCAAATATCCTATATCAATATTTTAAGAAGCATTTTAAATATAACTTACAAAAGAATACAAATATCAAGTTGGATCTAATGTATCACTAAAAAAAAGTAAAGAAAACTATTCTCTAACAAAGGTATGAAAGTGAATGCAAATTATTAATATTTAATAATGAAGGCAGGTTGCTTGTGTCGAACAAGTCATCTGAAATTCAATTACTTGTCATGGAATGCAAACCCATCAGTAAAATTATCATTCAGGATAGCTTTTCATGGACAATTTCACTCATAATTCATTTTCAAAATGAAGATGGTTATATAAATGTCCCCTTTAACACATCACAAGGAATAGCAGATATATAGTCTAATATTTACCTGATTTTTCTCTCGTTTCCAAACTCTCAAAAATAAAAAAGTTTAATGCTATATATTAAAACCCACGGGTTCTTATTAACTACCCCCTTCTCAACCTCAATTACTACACAAATGAGACAGAATACAGCCTTAACTAACAGAAATACTGTGAAATGACTAGTTTATAGAAGTGGTCACTGACGGGGGAAAAAAGCTAAATAGCAAAGTAGCTTAAGAGAATTTGTACTGGAGAGCTTTATTTTAGTAGAATAAATACACCATTTAACTGCAGTTTTTTTAAAATTATAATCAGTAAGATTAGCCTTCATAAACAAATGCTAAGTCATAGCATGTTACACCACAATACTGGGGATCAAGCTGTTTTTTAGCCTCAACTCAGTGGAAAAGCAAGTTCAAATTACTCCCAGTATCACTCAACCTTGTCCGCCATTAAATATTACAATACATGATAGAATGGATGTAAATGTGACCCTTCTGGAGCTGTCACTCACTGGGATAAAAGGTTCACTGATGTGCCAAATAAACAGTCAGTCAAAGCAGATAAAGTTACAGCCATGCTGGAATTGTTACATTCTCCTCTCAGGTTGCCAGTAACAGCAGATTTCATTACAGAGTGCTGCCACATTAAATAGCCAGTTCCAAATATCCTGCCTTCTATATTGAATAATTACTTATTCACTGAAAGGATAAAAAGAAGAGTTATGAATGAGGCTCTTGTCAACAGTGAGGCAGGAAACAGATGAAACTTGGTTTATGTTACATATGTTGTAAAATCTACCAATTTATGGTCACACAGAAAATGGAATGCAAATTATATCACGAATTTTCTGACTGAATTCTCTTTTGGCCTTTGCAATGATCATATTAATTAATTAACAGAGTAAAAGAATTAAGGTAACTCTAGGTAGCAGAATTAGTTTACTTTTTTTTCATACCTTCCATATTCTCATTCAATTATACTATTTCTCTTCCCTGTAATACAGTTTAATCCACTCTATTAAAATGTTAGGGCTCAATACATTATTATATACTATATGGATATATTATATCCAAGCATAAAGTAATCCAATAAAGTGGTCTTTTCTCGAGGCTTGGAAAACCTTTTGTTTTTTTTCTAATTGAAGTATAGTTGATATACAATATTATATTGCTTTCAAGTATGTAACACAGTGATTCAACAATTATACACATTATTAAATCCTCACCCCAACTAGTACAGTTATTATCTGTTGGCACAGAAAGATGTTACAGACCCATTGTCCATATTCACCATGCTGCACTTCCATCCCTGTGACCAACTCATATTATAATTGAGATTTTTGTGTCTCTTTATCCCCCTCACTCATCCCACCCACCTACCCTAATACCTCCCTCATGAAGTGACCTGTGAAAAACCTTTTTAATGTAACATATTTTCAACATCAGTTCTACTTAAAGCTTTACCACCTCCTCCTTTTATTTTAATTCATTTTTTTCTAACCAAAAATTCCAGTATAGAAATTTACAAAATAGTCAACTCCCCACCAAAAATAATTTAGTGTATAACTTGCAGACCTTCCTACATATGTAAAAATATCTTCTATATTTTTTTCAAATAAAAAGGGATTCTACTATACAGTTTTATAACTTGCTGCTTTGTACTCAAACTTACTTAAATTTTTAAAGAGGCAAATCTGGCACCAATAATCTTAAAAAGGACCTGCTTACCTTGAAATGTTATGCTAGTACTTGTGTTAACAAAAGCAAAAGATTAAGAACTAGTTTCAAAAAACTTTTTTCCCACTAGAGCAGCTTTGAGGTACCTTAAATTTGTTTTTTTCACTCCATAATTAAGATAATTATAAACCACAGCTAATTTTATATTAAACATGTTTTTGTTTGTTAAGTTTTAAAGCACTCCGAAGTAATTATTCCATCTATGAATTCGAGACTGAGTCATCAAAAGATGGTTTTAGGCGAGTGGTTGGGTAAGAAGAGCAGAAAATGGAAATCAAGAAAGTTGATTCTTTCTCCAATATTTAAGAAGAATTATTTTTCCGAAGTAATCTTCTATTGAAGTTTCCGTTTAAAGGATTTGGTACAAACTATTTGAAGATGGAAAAAACTGAATGTGGCAATAAACAGATGCCTCAAAAAGATATTTATTTACTAACAAAAGAATTATTTGTACCAAAATAAGCAACTTTCAATTCTGTAATAAAACTAGGGAAAGAATCCTGAAAACAGTAATGTTTCTTTTTAACGGATTTGGTACAAGTTATTTGCAAGATGGAAGAAACTGAATGTGGCAATAAACAGAGGCCTCAAAAAGATATTTATTTACTAACAAAAGACAATTTTTTGTACCAAAATGAGCAACTTTTAATTCTTTAATAAAACTATAGAGAAAGAATCCTGAAAATAGCAATGACAGAAGTCATAAAATCCTCCAGTCCAATTAACTGGCTAACACTTCATGGCTTAAAGAATTTTGTGCCTTTCATTAAGTATTTCTCCTCCTAACAAATGACCAGGTTTATCTTCCACAGGGATGTTTTCCTTTGGCTTT
This sequence comes from Phataginus tricuspis, assembly GCA_029783875.1. Lineage (NCBI taxonomy): Eukaryota > Metazoa > Chordata > Mammalia > Pholidota > Manidae > Phataginus > Phataginus tricuspis. Next base: position 7,758,275 of record JAQQAC010006923.1, on the reverse strand, counting down.
TGCTCTTTACGTTGTATATAGAGTATTAGGAAACTGGAGAATAAATTTAAAAAGTATTCATTCTCATCCAATATACCTGAATGTCAAAAAAGCTAGAAAACATGGCTCCCCAAACCTGTAATCTTAAGACCTATAAGTGGCTACACTGATGGCAGAATCAAACTTTTTAAGAGATGACTTCTCCCATAGCTAGAAACTGTCTATAGAGTACTTTTACTTCAACAAAAGGTAAGAAAACCTGACTCGAATAACAGCAAAAATCTATTACCATTTAAAGAGAAACAGAGATATGTGTGGGTGTGACCACTGTATTACTTCCATATGCAGGAGGCAATCGTTTAAAAATACATTTCAAATCTATAATAGCCAAACTGTTCTTAGAAGGGCAGCAACCAAGGATTTTAGAAAATTTTGGGTCTAACAATTTCTGTCTTTTCTCTCTTGTCCTAGTATAGAGACATATACCTAAATTTTTTGAAAGGATGAAGAAAGATTATAAGAATTGATCTGAAAGAAAAGCCAACTTCTAAGTCCTTGCCACTATTCCTTTCACAAAGCTGTAATTAGTTCAAGTAGATTAAGATACCACACTGTCAATCTCTAAAGTTTCATAACTTTCTCCAACTTTTCCCAATAACAACAAAGGTTACTATGCTTAAATACTTGAAAAATAAAAATGAGTATGGTGATTAAATATGTTTAGAAATGGAAGATAATAAAGGAACATTTTAAAACTATTACATTGCCTGAGAGGTTGTTTTTGCTAATCCATAAATCAGGGGAGATTCTAAAAGGAGGCTATGAATTGAGTTCTAAAAGCAGGTATAAAAGGGTATATTTAATAAGAAAAATAAGTATATAAAAATGTAGAGAGGAAAAGGGACCAAAAAGCAGCTCACTTGTATGAAATACAGGGAAAACTAAGTCCATCAAGTAGGAACATACTTCTCTGTAACTTTCCACAAGTACATTTCCACATGTAAATTCCTTGAGGACAGAAACTAAGTCTTACGCTTCTTTATATAACTCATTCATTGAGCATGTTGTTTTGCACAGAACTTAAGTTTTTAAAAATTGATGTACTGTGACTAATGTCCCTAGACCAAGTATTGTACCCATGTATCATATTCTATTTATCTGATAGATGCTTAGTTGATGTCCTAATTTGAAGTTCTTCATCTATCAAAAAGTTACTTTAAAAAGACTAGCTTTTAAAAGAAAAAGTACAGGACAATTTGTTATTTTTTTAAGGTCAAAAGAAAAATCATCCTGCTATGCTAATATTAGGTCACTTTAGTTGTGAATGATAAACATATGTCATTCATTATTCATTAATAATATTCATTAATAACTATCATTTATTAAGTGATATATTCATTATTAAAAACTGTAATTTATTAAGGCTGGCCCTATGCTAAGCACTTTACATGTACTATCATATTCATTCATTCAAGAAATACTAGAATTCCTCACTTATGAAGCCAAGTAGGAGACAATGACAAGGGTCACGGGGACACCTCATCTGACAAAGAATGCTTCACTTTCTAACTGTTCTACAAAGTATAGTTTTCGGAGTTTATCAAAACCAGTTTCACTCATGAATTAAAGAATATTTAAAGTTAGTACTCTAAGTATATTATTTTCCAAATGCAATTACACAATATTCTTAACAGGCTATAAATTTTACTTCATTAAAAATATTTTAACTTACATTAGTTAACATTTAATCAAGTATTTTCTAACAGGAATATGATGTTCCACAAGGGAAAAAAAACAAAAATTCTCCAATTAAGAGACTCTATAGAGCAAGTGTCAACCAACTTTTTCTGTAAAGGAACGGAAGGTAAATATTTTAGATTTTGTGGCCCAGAGGTCTCTGTTCCTATACGGGAAAATATATTCACAATCCCAAGGAAGGATTTCTTAAACAATACACCAAAAGCACAAATGACTGAAAACACCACCTCACGAAATGTAAAAATTGTATTGACAAAGACACTCCCTTTAAGAAAAAAGGTAAAATGGAGGACCAGACCGAGAAAAGATATTTGCACTGCATGTAACAGAGTATCAGTAACATGTACAGAATTCCAACAAATCAGTTTTAAAAAGACAAACCCAATAAATGGCCAAGAACAAGAAAATCACGAAAAGAAAGGCTGAAAAGCCAATAATCATCAGAAAAGATGTGCAACCTAATGCTCAACCTCATTACTAATTAGGAAAATGCCAATTAAAACCATAATTAGATTCCATTTCACATTCACCAGATTGGGTGTCAAAGAGAATATGAAGCAACTCTCATACACTATACTGATCTTAGTATAAAATGGCACCTTCACTTTGGAGAGCAAATTGGTGATCTAGTGAAATCAAAGATACAGAGACCCTTTGACTCAGCATGACACTGTTAGGAATACATGCTAAAGAAACTCTTACACATTATGACAGACACAATAGGGATATTCTTTACAGAACTGTTTTAACAATGAGGAAAACAAGCTAAGTGTATCAACAGAAGAATAGATAACAACTGTGGGATTTTTTTCATTCAATGAAACATACAATGAAAAATATTAACCAAGTTGCATATATTAACATAGATAAATATAAAAAAACAATGTTGAATGGGCTTTTATTCTCCCCATAAAAATTCAAATTGATAGGAATAAAACTATAAAACTTTTACACAAAGAATTAGGAATCCCCACTACAGTAGATAATCACTGGAGTTATGGACTATAGTACCTGAAAAATGTTAAAAAGTGCTTCAAAAGAAACCTAGCATAGCAAATATAATCTATTCTGGTTCCTCCTCAGCTGCTTAATTCCTAGCAGAATAGCTTTCGTTTTCATCCCACCTAACCAAAATTTTCACCCTACTTTATTAGGAAATGGGTTCTTAATTCAGGTCCATGGACTGTTACAGAGAAGCAAGTTTGAGATTGCCCAGAAACTACAGACACAATTTTGTGTGCATCTCTACAAGCCCATAACTTTCATCAGGTGCTCAAAGAAGATTCTGACTTATTTAGGTGATGGCTTTAGTCCAGAATTTATGTCTGATTTTATAATGAAAACCAAATAGAAACAGCATTTTCTTTACAACCAATTTGGCCATATTTATTCTGTAAAATAAGCAAGCTGATGATCCAAAGAAGATAACTTCATAAAGGTCCCTCCATTGCTTATAATTTCATTTCTCTTTTAATGTTTGGTGATTACCTAACATTATAATTCTAAAACACCTAGTTAGTTCATTAATGTTTACTTCTAACGCCATTTTACAGATGAAAAAAGTAAAATCTAAAAGAGTTCTTCCAGTTGTTACAAAATACACAATAAATTTGTGGAGAAGTTGGAATTCATTAACTTAAATCTTAAAACAAGCTTTAATAGGATCATTTTCGTCTACCATTTAACCTGGAAAAGAAGCAAATATTGCCCTTTTTATTTCAAAACATCACATACATAAAGAGTTAGTGATAAAAAGCCAATGAATGTAGGATTATACCATGATCTTTGAGGCATAAGAGTTTTGAGAGTTTGTTAATCTTTATCAAGCATTTGCTGTTGTCCAAGCCATCTGAACAGGTACTGAAAGCCTGTTGTGCAAAATCTCACATAAGCACACACTCTAGTAAGATAGCAAAAGTGACATAACTATACCTTTTCAACTATTCTTTTAAAAAAATTCAAACAGTAGTAGTACTCTATTGCCACAGGTTCATGATTAAACTGCACAAAGCAGCTGTTTATCCACTCATAGCAACCAGCGGGTGAACCTGATTCAATATTTATCACAGGCTTTCACAGATCACTGCTAACCAAGCAAACGTTTTAATTAAGCTGGAACTCACTTCAAAGAGCTCATTCAAGATGTCAATCAGCAGGTAAGGGATCAGATACAGTGTCAGGTGAGAGTGTGTAATACAAATCCACAACTTTCTTCATCCCATCGCTGTAAATTAGCCTGCTCTAAAGTTCAGACTCTGATTGTAACAGACTGCCAGTCTCCTGGAATGTGTAACTGAAGTCACTCAAATTCTATTGTGAAGGTTGTAAGCAATATGTTAAACTGCAATGGGCTAGCACATTAAGACAGATCTTTTTCACGGTTGTTTTTTGATACCATAAGTGTTTGTTACCCTACTCTCCACTTACTGTTTACTTTCTTGCCTAGTGTAAATGCGAATTCCTTAACAGTTGCCCCAGTTTCTGAAAAGTTTATGTTTCAATAGAATTAATCAAGAAAAACCCAAAGGAATGTTTTTAAATTTATAGATCATATTGTATAAGAATTCTCAGTTTAAGTACAAAGATGACCAACCTGTTATAAAGCGAAAAAAAAATAATAGCATTTTACACAGATATGACTGTAGCAATGAGTCTCAAAGTATATAGTGCTAAGTCACAATGACCAACTTCACTACACCCAGAGTGTTTACAACAACCAACAAAAAAGAACCAAAGGACACAGGCAAAAAGGGAAAGCTCTTCCTTAGAGAAGAATGCCACATAAAAATGGTAAAAAGAATGATAGAATTTAAAAAATCATCATTCTGCAACTCCCACATAACTGATTCCTGCAAGTGACCTAAATGGATGCTAAAAACAGTGGGTAAAAAGTTGCTGGGGAACAAGATATTCACATAGTCTCCAATTATCACCCCACAAATTAATTATTAATTAGAAAAGGAAAATGTGCCTTTATAATGGAGATCTGGCAATCATCAGTTTAACTATGTGGTCACACTGATTTAGTGAGACAAAGTGACACAATGTATCTCTTGATGTGATATAATAAGAAATACACTTAGTGCTCTTCATGAACAAAACTACATGTTTACAAAATCCAAACAATCAAGACATGAATCATAAAAAAAAAAAATCCAGGAATACAGAAACTGTGGTAAAAAGACACATTATGTAGTTGGAGAAAATTAATCCAACTGTACACTTATGATATGTACACTTACATGTTATATTTCAAAAGGGCTTTTAAAAAATCCTATCCTTGGGATTGCAAGAGATTTGTATTGTCTCCTTTATGGTATTTTGGTATTTTTTTAAATGTCTACAATGAAACTTTTAAAATTAGAAAAAAAAGCCACCCTGTGACAACATCTTCTGCATATTGAACAAAATATTATAAACAAAACCTATGCAAACTAAAGATTTTTGCTGCATTCATGTGCATTAAAAGTGAGATAAGTTATTATCAATATACAAGCTTCTAAAGAAGCACAACTCCAAAGAACTTTCTGTGATGATGGAATGCTCTGTATCTGCACTATTCAATGGAGTCCCCATTAGCCACATGTGGTACTGAGCACTCAGAATGTGACTAGTTCAACTGAGGAACTGTATTTTCATTTTAATTAACTTAAATAAATAGTCAAATATGGCTAGTAGCTACCATATCAGGCAGCACAGATTTAAGATATTACCAGAGATTCTAAATTAAATCTGGAAAATAAGAAAATCCAAAACTTTTAGAAAAAGAAGGGCAAGAATGGCATATATTCTTCTATGTGTAAAAATTTAGTGTCTATGATAAAGATGTACTAGATACCTCTTGAGACACATGTCTAACCCTTTATTCTGAAAACAGTTCCTCTCTGCTGAAAAAGTGTACCTCATATTTACATTAATAACACATGACCAAGCCCAGACACACTCCCAGGCATAGTAAAATCAACAGATTCATTTTCTGAGGAATTTTTATTTGGAGCATTGAGACTGAGTTGATTAACTACAGAGAAAAGGCCAGAACATTCTGTAGACTTTAAGGCTTCTGTTTTGAGATGTCATGATAAGGTCATATGAAAGAGAATAAGTATTCAGAAAATCTATCTCCAAAAAAATAACTAGAGAACTCTGCAGAGAAAGGCAGAGAAGACACACTTGAGGGACCAAAGAGAAGAGAGAAGCTGCCTAAAAACTTTTGAGGTCCAATAAGTACAGTTGTATTTCCTGCTTAATCTTTCCTTGAAGAGGCTTCTACTTCTTCAAAAGTATATCACATTTGCTTGATTCAGGGGTTGAAATTATCATAGAATAACAAAAGAGAATTTCCCTAAGTTGAAGAAATCTCTGAGTCTTTAATGCAATAAAATACACTAAGCAACTAGCATAATGAATGA
>JAQQAC010006923.1:7646964-7752119 GCA_029783875.1 Phataginus tricuspis | reverse complement strand
AGTCTTTAATGCAATAAAATACACTAAGCAACTAGCATAATGAATGAAAAAGACTTCACCTAAACATTCAGCCATAGGAAATAATAAACAAATTATAGAACAGCCATTCCACAGTGCAGTCATTAAAAATGATGTCAAAAAATATTAATAACATAAAAACATAATCCTGATCTACTATTATAGAAAGAGATAATTAGACGTTAATTGACTCCTGAATAAAGCAAGAATAAGCATACAGCACTTTGTGTTACTACTGAAAAACAAAAAACATGGACAAAAATCAAACCTGAATTTAATTTAACCTCTTGATCTAATATTTCTAGAAATATGGATAAAGGACAATCTTAAATGATACCATGAGGATAAATTCAAACAAAATCCTGAATATAAGAAATTCTACAGAACAAATAATAGTTTTTTTCAACAAATAAATGACACATCTTTTATAAAAGAAGTGTCATGCAAGCATGTTGTTTGGATTCTGATTTTTTAAACCTAACTCTAAAATGACATTTTTTAAACAATCAAAGACAAGTAAACAGGCTGAATATTAATAAACAGACGGTTAATTTTCTTAACTGTGATAATATTATCTTTAAAATGTCATTGCTATGAAAAGATGCTCCACATCGCTAATCATCAGAGAAATGCAGATTAAAACCACAATGAGATATCACCTCACACCAGTGAGGATGGCCAACATCCAAAACACAAACAACAACAAATGTTGGCGAGGATGTGGAGAGAGGAGAACCCTCCTACATTGCTGATGGGAATGCAAATTAGTTCAACCATTGTGGAAAGCAGTATGGAGGTTCCTCAAAAAACTCAAAATAGAAATACCATTTGATCCAGGAATCCCACTCCTAGGAATTTACCCCAAGAATGCAGCAGCCCAGTTTCAAAAGGACAGATGTAACCCTATGTTTATTGCAGCACTATTTACAATAGCCAAGAAATGGAAGCAACCTAAGTGCCCATCAGTAGATGAATGGATTAAGAAGATGTGGTACATATACACAATGGAATATTATTCAGCCATAAGAAAAAAACAAATCCTACCATTTGCAACAACATGGATGGAGCTGGAGGGTATTATGCTCAGTGAAATAAGCCAGGCCGAAAAAGACAAGTACCAAATGATCTCACTCATATGTGGAATATAAGAACAAAGAACAACAACAACAATAACAACAACAACAAAAAAAAGCTGAAGGAACAAAACAGCAGCAGACTCACAGAAGCCAAGAATGGATTAACAGTTACCAAAGGGAAAGGGACTGGGGAAGAAGGGCGGGAAGGGAGGGGTAAGAGGGTAAAAGGGGCATTACGATTGGCAGACATAGGGTGGGGGGGCACGGGGGGGACTGTACAGCTCAGAGAAGACAAATAGTGATTCTCATCTCACTACACTGATGGACAGTGACTGTGGTGGGGTTGGTGGGGGGGACCGGATGAAGGGGGTAGTTTAATCATCACAATATTGCTCATGTAATTGTAGGTTAATGATACTAAAATAAAATAAATTGTAAAAAAAAAAAATGTTATTGCTATGAGGATTGGCATAAAGATGGGGGAATGAGAAGTGAGAAAGAAACCTCCTCCCAAAACCAATATAATAGGAAAATATAGCAAAAACAAAAAATCATGAAAGACCAAATGAAAGAAGACTGCAACAGACTGCCTACATCTGAGGTAAAGAGAAAACCTCACGGAAAAGGGTAAAGTAGCAAAGCCATGATCCAGTGGGACAGATGCCCTTCCCCCACCCAGCTCACTCGTGGGAGGAAGTGAAAGGGAGTGGGGAGGTGTCCTAGGTAGAAGCCTAGGACAGCTGATCATCCAGCCCTGGAGATCTGCTCCAGGAGCACAAATCCACACTACATGGTGCTCTGGAGATTAGTGGGGTTGGAAAACAAAGAAAGGAGGAATACTCGGGACAGACTGAGACTCCAGCCACTTGTGCAGAAGAGGTACCCACAACCAGCTGCTCTGGGACAAAAGAAAGGCGGGTGCTTTGAAAGACTTGCCAATAGTGAGAGAGCTACTAAAGGGACAAGCTTGTTGCTCAGGAGAAAGGACAAAAATCGTCCCTGCACACTCACACGAGCAGGTTGGGAAATTTCAGGAGCTTCAGGCATTCCACCCCCCTGGCTGGTGATGCACACCTATGTCCCCCCCACCGCTACAGGCAGGCTGCCACACCTTCCGCCTGGACGGGACTGGCTCACAAACCAGCTGCCCCTGCCATAGCACCAGGCCAGCCAGAGGGTGGCCCCACCAACGGCAGCTACAGGGGCATAAGGCAGAGGGTCCACCCTGCATGCACAGCACACTGGCCCAGACAGTGGAGGCAGGCACTGAAGCCAGGACGCAGGAAAGAGAACTTTCCTCCTGATGAGCACTGGCGCTGCTCACCTGTGACCCAGGCCATCACTCCAGGGGTTGGACAGCTCAAGAGAGTAAAGCTGTAGAACACTAGAGGGCAATGCCTACACAAAGTTATTATTCCAAAGGCATCAATACAAATATGAAATGGCAAAGGAACCTGGTCCAAACCAAAATCTCACAAACACCAGAAAGAGGGCAAAGTGAAACTGAAATCACTAATTTTCCTGATAAAGATTTCAAAATAAAAATAATAAACATGCTCACAGAACTAAAGAAAAATATTCAAGAACTCAGGAAGGGGTTCAAGAAAGAGATAGAAACTTTGAGAAACACATTTCAGTATCTGAAATGAAGCATGCAAGGGAGGGATTTAAAAGCAGAGTAATTGAGGTAGAGGAAACAGTACATGAAATAGAAATTAGAGAACAGGAATACAAAGAAGCTGAGGCAGATAGAGAAAAAAGGATCTCTAGGAATGAAAGTATATTGAGAGAACAGTGTGACCAATCCAAATGGAACAATATTTGCATTATAGGGGTATCAAAAGAAGAAGAGAGTGAAAAAGGGTTAGAAGTGTCATTGAGGAAATATTTGCTAAAAACTTCCCCAATATGGGGAAGGGAAAAATCTCTCAGGCAATGGAGGTCACAGATTTCCCAACACAAGGGACCCAAGGAAGGCAACACCAAGACATATAATAATCAAAATAGCAAAGATCAAGTATAAGGACAGAGTATTAAAAGCAGCCAGAGAGAGAAAAATGATCACATACAAGGAAAACCCATCAGGCTATCATCAGACTTCTCAGCAGAAACCTTAAAGCCAGAAGGGAGTGGCATGATATATCTAATGCAGTGAAAAAGAAGAGTCTTCAACCAAGAATACTCTACCCAGTTGGTTATAATATAAATTTTAAGCAGGGATTAAACGATTTCCAGATAAGCAAAAGTTGAGGGAATTTACCCCCCATAAACCTTCTCTACAGTGTATTTTGGAGTTACTGCTACAGTAGGAAGTGCTCCTAAGGCCAAAAAATGGTCACCAGAGAAAATAAAACCACAATAAAGGAAGTAGACCAATTAATTACTAAGCAAATGTAAAATTAAATCAACTACCCCCAAAGTCAGTCAAGGGATAGACAAAGAATACAGAATATGACACCTAACATATAAAGAATGGAGAAGGAAGAAAAAGGAGGAATAAAAAAAGAACCTTTAGATTGTGTTTGAAATAATGTATTAAGCGAGTTAAGTTAGACTGTTAGATAGTAAATAGGTTGCCCTTGAACCTTAACCACAAATATAAAGTCTGCAATGACAATAAGCACATATCTATCAATAATCATCCTAAATGTAAATGGTCTGAATTCAACAATCAAAAGACACAGAGTTTCAGAATGGATAAAAAAACAAGACCCATCTATATGCTGTCTACAAGACACTCATTTCAAACCCAAAGACATATACAGACTAAAAGTGAAGGGATGGAAAAAGATATTTCTCCCTAATAGGGAGAAAAAAGCAGGAGTTGCAGTACTTGTATCAGACAAAATAGACTTCAAATCAAAGAAAGTAACAAGAGACAAAGAAGGACATTACATAATGATAAAGGGGTCAGTCCAACAAGAGGATATAACCATTATAAATATCTATGCAGCCAATATAGGATCACCTACATATGTGAAACAAATACTAACAGAATTAAAGGGGTAAATAGAACACAATGCATTCATTTTAGGAGACTTCGACACACCACTCACTCCAAAGGACAGATCAACCAGACAGAAAATAAGTAAGGAGTTACTGAGCAACACATTAGAACAGATGGACCTAACAGACATCTACAGAACACTCCATGCAAAAGCAGGAGGATACACATTCTTCTCAAGTGCACATGAAACATTCCTGAGAATAGATAATATACTAGGACAGAAAAAGCCTCAGTGAATTCAGAAGGATTGAATTGTACCAATCAAGCTTCTTAGACCACAAAGATATGAAACGAGAGACAAATTATGCAAAGAAAACAAAAAAGCCCACAAATACATGGAGGCAAACAACATGCTCCAAAATAATCAATGGATCACTGACCAAATAAAAACAGAGACCAAGAAATATATGAAGACAAATGAAAACAATAACTCAACACTGCAAAATCTGTGCGTAACTGTGAAGGTCGTGCCAAAAGGGAACTATACTGCAATACAGGCTTACCTCAAGAAAGAAGAACAATCCCAAAGGAACAGTCTACACTCATAATTAATGAAACTAGAAAAAGAATAAAAAATGAGGCCCAAAGTCAGTAGAAGGACGGACATAATAAAGATCAGAGCAGAGATAAAATTGAGAAAAATAAAACAATAGAAAGAACCAATGAAACCAGGAGCTGGTTTTTCAAGAAAATAAACAAAATAGATAAACCCCTAGCCAGACTTACAAGAAAAAAAACGAATCTACACACATAAACAGAATCAGAAATGGGAAGAGAAACATCACTATGGACACCACAGAAATACAAAAAATTATTAGAGAGTACTATGAAAAGTTATATGCTAACAAATTGGATAGTCTAGAAGAAATGGACAACTTTCTGGAAAAATACAACCTTCCAAGGCGAACCCAGGAAGAAACAGAAAATCTGAACAGACCAATTACTAGCAACAAAATTGAATTGGTAATCAAAAAAAGTACGTAAGAACAAAACTCCTGGACCAGATGGCTTCACTGCTCAATTTTACCAGACATTTAGTGAAGACCTTCTATCCATCCTCCTTAAAGTTTTCCAAAAAGTAGAATAGGAGGGAATATTTCCAAACTCATTCTATGAGACCAGCATCACTGTAATACCAAAACCAGGCAAAGACACCATAAAAAAAGAAAATTACAGACCAATATTCTTATACAGATGTAAAAAAGCCTCACACAATTTAGCAAATCAAATCCAACCATATATAAAAAGGGTCTTACACCATGACCAAGTGGATTTTATCCCAGGAATATGAGGTTGTGTCAACATCCAGAAACCAGTCAATATAATTCACCATATCAACAGGATATGGGAGAAAAAACAGATGATCCTACCAATGGATACCATAAAATCTGAAATACAAAATTCAACATCCATTCATTATAAAAACTTTCAGCAAACTAGAAATAGCAGGAAACTGCCTCAACCTATTAAAGGGCATATACAAAACACCTATGGCAAATGTCTTACTTAATGGTTGGAATGTTTCCCCTTAAATATGTAGACAAGGAAAGGATAACCACTCTCACCAGTCCACTTCAACCTTGTACTGCAGATCCTAGCTACTGCAATAAGGCAAGAAAATATATTAAATGCCAAACACTATAAAAGTAAAACAATGTTTACTAGAGAATGTAAACATATAACTGTACTTAGAAAGTACTACAAAACCTAGAAAAATATCAACTAAAACCAAAACGTAATTTAGCAAGGTTGCAGGTTACAGTCAATACACAAAAATGAATTCATCTCCCCTTATACTAACACATAGCTAGAAAAGGAAATTGTAAGTAGAATCATACAGTATTTACTCTTTTTTGACTGACTCATTTCCCTTAGCATAATCTCTTCAAGGATAATCTATGTTGTAGCATGTGTCAGAATTTCCTTCCTTTTTAAGGCTAAATATTCCACTCTATGTATATACCACATTTGTTTTTCCATTCATCTATCAATGAACACTTAGGCTTTTGGCTGAATTTTGTTTCTACCTTTTGCTTCCACTTTTCGGCTATTGTGAATAATGCTCCTATGAACCTTGGTGTACAAGTACATGTTTCAGTACCTGCTTTCAATTATTTTGGATATATACCTAGAAATGGAATTGCTGGATCATATACTGATTCAATTTTCTTTTTTTTGAAAAACTGGGAAAAGATTCGTCAGTTAAAAATATGAAAAGGAAGAAAACTAGAATGAACCATCTGGTACTGAATTGGAATTGAATGTATTAGCATGAATACATAATTTTCAATGTTTAGAGAAAATTATAAATATATAAACCTACATGTATGTGCATATATACATATATTGCCTCCTTATATGGCTGGAAGGTCCTAGAAGAGCAATCCCAACAGTAATGAGCAAAGCTAATACCCAGATTTTGGCTTCTAAATATTTCCCACTAAGAGGAACCAGGACTCTTTGGAAAAATGGCTGAATTCAGCAGTGAGGAAGGGAAAAGACAAGATGATGAGCCTTAAACATTTTGTGCTTCAAAAAGTGACAAAGTGCTCAAAGAATGATGGATATATGTCAGAAAGTTACAAGTAAGCTATTTGAACTCCCACTTGCACATTTAAACAAATCATATAATAATGGATGATCACCCACTGAATAAAATGGGAAATCATGAGTCCATAAAGATATAAATAAAATGAATAAATTGAATCTCTGACAAGGACATGCTATTTATATAGCTTCAGGGCTCCTCTCACAAAGTCCTCTTTAATTATAAAGGGGAAAAGATAACTTTACAGTAATGCCTAGCAGACATCAAATTATCAAAATAATCATCAGTAATGAAACAAATGAAACCATATGCATCCTGTAAGGATGCAGTGGATAAAAATGCAGCATCACGTATGTGACATTCTTGCCAAAGTTATGTAACCTTAAACTAATTATGATAAAACCCAAAACTAATTCTTCATGAACATATCTCCCCGGGCAAGGGAAACAAAAGCAAAAATGAACAAGTGGGACTATATCAGCTGAAAAGCTTCTGTACAGCAAAGGACATCATCAGTAGAACAAAAAGACATCCGACAGTATGGGAGAATATACTCATTAATGACATATCTGATAAGGGGTTGACATTCAAAATATATAAAGAACTCACACACCTCAACAAACAAAAAGCAAATTATGCAATTAAGAAATGGGCAGAGGACATGAATAGACACATCTCCAAAGAAGAAATTCAGATGGCCAACAGGCACATGAAAAGATGCTCCACATCGTTAATCATCAGAGAAATGCAAATTAAAACCACAATGAGATATCACCTCACACCAGTTAGTATAGCCACCATCCAAAAGACAAACAACAACAAATGTTGGCGAGGATGTGGAGAAAAGGGAACCCTTCTACACTGCTGGTGGGAATGTAAATTAGTTCAACCATTGTGGAAATAGTATGGAGGTTCCTCAAAAAACTCAAAATAGAAATACCATTTGACCCAGGAATTCCACTCCTAGGAATTTACCCTAAGAATGCAGCAGCCCAGTTTCAAAAAGACAGATGCACCTCTATGTTTATCACAGCACTATTTACAATAGCCAAGAAATGGAAGCAACCTAAGTGTCCATCAGTAGATGAATGGATAAAGAAGATGTGGCACATATACACAATGGAATATTATTCAGCCATAAGAAGAAAACAAATCCTACCATTTGCAACAACATGGATGGAGCTAGAAGGTATTATGCTCAGTGAAATAAGCCAGGCGGAAAAAGACAAGTATCAAATGATTTCACTCATATGAGGAGCATAAGAGCAAAGAAAAAAACAGCAGCAGACTCACAGAACCCAAAAATGGACTAACAGTTACCAAAGGGAAAGGGACTGGGGAGGATAGGTGGGAAGGGAGGGACAAGGGGGAAAAAGGGGCATTACGATTAGCAGACGTAATGTTGGGGGGGCACGGGGTGGGCTGTACAACTCAAAAACAAGTAGTGATTCTACAGCATCTCACTATGCTGATGGACAGTGACTGTAATGGGGTAAGTGGGGGGGACCTGATGAAGTGGGGAGTTTAATAACCATAATGTTGCATATATAACTGTAGATTAATGATACCAAAAAAAAACCCAAAAAAACAAAAAAAACCCCAAAACTAAGAGAGATTCTAGAAGGTCTATAATACTCTGAAGTGCCATGGTCATGAAAGTCAAGGAAAGAGTGAGGAGTGATTCCAGACTTAAGAAGATAGCAAATGACAATTAAAAGCAATGATTGATTCTGAACTGGATCCTTTTGCCATAAAGGCTTTATTGAGACAACTGGCAAATTCTGAACTGGTTCTGAGTATTAGATAATACTAATTTCCTGATTTTTACGTTACATTATAATTACATAGAATGTTTCTGTTTGTAGGAAATAGATATTAATGTATTCCAGGGTGATGGAGCATCAGGTCAACAACTTACTCTCAATGGTTAAAGGAAAAAACGATATTTGTACTTACAGTTTTTGTATGATTTTATAACTATGTCAAAATCTCAAAAACTTAAAATAAATAACTCTACTGGCCAGACAACTGATCAATTTAGCAAAGTAGTTTTCAAAGGTAATCTCTTCACCCACCATCCATGAGTGAAAAGCTTCTATATGGCAACAGTAGACTGTGCTATCATTACATTATGTACACATGTCAGTTAGATAGCTATATATATTCATTAAGTATTTCTACATGTCAAGAAACATAATTCAACTCTTTCTGAAACATTCATCAAGTGCACTTAACACGATATAGATTTGATACTTTTGAGAATTATCCTATTTCCACTATAGAGATCACTATTATGTTTTCTACAAGCTCTCAAAAAATTGTAATTATTGGAGCTTAAGAAAACTCACTCTAGCAATTACTCATCCATTCTGCCATCCTGACCTTAGGTAAATGTGCAGATTAAAGCAAGAGATTTGCACTAATCCCACTAACTTCCTGGCCTCACTTACCAAGATTAAAATAGCATATGACAAAGAGCAGGTAAACTTTAAAGGAACAGAGAGTAAATATTAGCCATATAATACATGTCGCAACTACTCGACTCTATCATTCTGGCACAAAAGCAGCCAAAGACAATATGTAAATGGATGTGAACTGTGTTCCCCAAAATTTACAAAAATAGGCAACAGGCAATATTCAGTCAATGGATAATGGTTTCCCAGCTCCTGACATAGAAAAAAAGGTTAGATCAAAAAAGTATGTATCAAAATAGATCAGTTAATATATGGAATTTTAAAATATTTTTCTACGACCATGATAAATTAGGTGAAAACTAAAAGCTATATACACCATAATTCAAATTTCATTAAAAAAAAGTATATTCATAATGCATATTATACATACATAACAAGACAGGCCACAAATTCTTCCCATCTCAGGATGTAAGCTTCTTTACAGCGTCCCTTTGTAGATCTTCTCACCAATAGGTGAACTCCACCCTTTGAATCTGGGTTTGGTCATGTGACTTGCTTTGGTGACTGAGACATTAGCAAATGTGACACAAAGGCTCAAAAGATATTTGCACATGGGATTTCACTTTCTTGGTGGTCTTGGAACCCTGGATCCACCACTTATACACTGAGATTAGCCTGCCAGATGAGGAGAAATACGCACCCCATGGTTCCGGATAACTGCCAACCCACCCCTGAAGGAGAGCCACCTCACTGACCTGCAGCTGACCAGATGCGTGAATGTCCCAGCTGAGATCAGCAGAAGAAATGCCCACCTGAGATCAGCAGACAAATGCGCAAGTGAGTCCAACCTAAATTGCTCATCCCTACAATAGTGAGCTAAACAAATGGCTGGTTGATTATAGAGCGATGAGTAACTATATGTGTGGGGGCAAAAGCTGATAGTAAGCAAAATATCAGGAGTAGATACTGAAGGAAAGGTTGAATTAAAGATTAATGTTAATAACTTAAGTATATATTTTGGTGGTTTCCAAATTTCCACTAAGAAATATAATGCTTTTGTATTAAAAAAGATATTAAAATGTTCATAATTTGACATCAAAAAGTATTTTTCATTATTCCACTACATACTGAGAGTCTAAAAATATGGACACTATTGCCTTCATATACTTGAATGAGTTGACAGACTTTCAGTTCTATCAGTTTGGGAAAAAACAGTTACAGTTAAATAGAAAACTAAGATTAATAGAACTTGGGATTAAAGATGGCGGCATGAGAGGTGAGACAGAGGCTTCCTCCTAAAACGGCATATAATATGAAAATATAACTAATGCAACTACTCTTGAAAGAGCAACAGGAAAGAGGACTGCAACAAACTGCATGCACCTAGAGACAAGAGCAGACCTCACGGAAAAGGGTCACATACTAAAGCTGTGGTCCTGCGGGATCCAAGCCCTTCCCCCACCACAGCTCACCAGCAGAAGAAAGAGAACCGGAGCACAGAGGGAGTAGAGATCTGGGACTGCTGAATACTTAACTCTGGGGATCTGCTGTGGGAGCACAAACCTACATTTCATGGTGGTTGCATGATACTCTCATAAGTAGGGGATTGGAAAGCTAAGACACGCAGAATTCCTGGAGAGACTAAGATTCCAGCTGCTTGTGGAAAGCAGGGATCCATATCCAGCTGCTCTGGGAAAAAAGAAAGGCGGGCAGACTGAGAGACTTCTTAACAAAGAAGCTCTTAGCAAGAGGGCTGCTAAAGGGGCAAGGATTGCACAGAGTGTACTGCTCAGGAGAAAGGACAGGTA
This sequence comes from Phataginus tricuspis, assembly GCA_029783875.1. Taxonomy (NCBI): domain Eukaryota; kingdom Metazoa; phylum Chordata; class Mammalia; order Pholidota; family Manidae; genus Phataginus; species Phataginus tricuspis. The sequence goes on along the minus strand of JAQQAC010006923.1, from coordinate 7,741,248 downwards.
GACAAAATTGTCCAGGTGGACTCTGCCCAGCAGATTGGGAGCTTTCACAATCTTCAGGTGCTCAAGCTCCCCAGCTGCCTACACAGCTCCAAGAACTCCTTCTGTGACAGGCAGACTAGTGTGCCTTTCTCCTGGCCAGCCCCACCAGGCTTGCAAACTGGGAAACCCTACCCTGGCATTAGGCCAGCCAGAGGGAAGATCTGTCTAGAGCAGCTAAAAACGCAAAGCACAGACACTTATCCCTGTGTGCTTGGCCCACTGGTTCAGGCAGTGGAGACAGGCATAGCAGCCAGGAAATAGCTCTTTTCCCCCCCCGAGGCACCAGTACCACCTCCCTACAATCCCCGACGTTGCTTCAAGGGCTGAGCAGCTCCAGACAGTAGAGCTTCTGGGCACTAAAGGGTGCCATACACAAATATGAAACACCAAAGGAACCTGGTCAAGAGTAAAATTATGAAAATACAACTCCTGAGAAAGATTTAAATGATATGGACCTCATGAATCTCCCTGAAAGGGAGTTCAAAATAAAAATCATTAACATGCTCATGGAGGTACGGAAAGATATTCAAGAACTCAGGAATGAATTCCGGTCAGAGACCCAGTCATTGAAGAACACAATGGACAGTATTAAAACCAGATTGCATACGGTGGAGGAGACGATAAATGAAATATAAACTAGAGAAGAGGAATACAAAGAAGCTGAGGCACTGAGAGAAAAAATGATCTCAAAGAATGAAAGAATATTGAGAGAACTGTCTGACCAATCCAAACGGAACAATATTTGCATTATAGGGAAACCAGAAGAAGAAACAGAGAGAGAAAAAGGGATAGAAAGTGTCTTAGAGGAGGTGATTGCTGAAAACTTCCCCAATCTGGGGAAGGAGATAGTCTCTCAGGCCATTGAGGTGCATAGGTCTCACAACACAAGGGACCCACGGAAGACAACATCAAGACATATAGTAATTCAAATGGCAAGGATCAAGGATAAGGGCAGACTATTAAAAGCAGTCAGAGATAGAGAAAAAGAACACATACAAAGGAAAACCCATCAGGCTATCATCAGACTTCTCAGCAGAAACCTTACAGGCTAGAAGGGAGTGCCATGCTGTATTTAATTCAATGAAGCAGAAGGGCCTTGAACCAAGATTACTTTATCTGGCAAGATTATCATTTAAACTTGAAGGAGGGTTAAATAATTCCTAGATAAGCAAAAACTGAGAGAATTTACCTCCCACAACCCATCTCTACAGTGTATTTTGGAGGAACTGCTATAGATGGCAGTGTTCCTAAGGTTTAATAGCTGTCACCAGAGGTAATAAAACCACAGTAAAGAAAGTAGAATAGCTAATTACTAAGAAAATGCAAAATTAAATTAACTATCCCCGAAGTCAATCAAGGGATAGACAAACAGTACAGAATATACCTAATATATAAAGAATGGAGGAGGAAGAAAAAGGAGGAGGGAAAAACAAACAAACAAAAAAGAACCTTTGGATTGTGTTTGTAATAGCATATTAAGTGAGTTGTTAGACTCTTAGATAGTACAGAAGTTAACCTTGAACCTTTGGTAACCAAGAATCTGAAGCCTGCAATGCCAATAAGTACATACCTATCCATAATCACCCTAAATGTAAATGGACTGAATGCACCAATCAAAAGACATAGAGTCACTGAATGGATAAAAAAACAAGACCCATCTATATGCTGCCTTCAAGGGACTCACTTTAAACCCAAAGACACACACAGACTAAAAGTGAAGGGATGGAGAAAGATATTTCATGCAACTAATAGGGAGAAAAAGGCAGGAGTTGCAGTACTTATATCAGACAAAATAGACTTCAAAACAAAGAAAGTCACAAGAGACAAAGAAGGACATTACATAATGATAAAAGGGTCAATCCAACAAGAACATATAACCATTATAAATATCTATGCACCCAACACAGGACCTCCTACATATGTGAAACTAATACTAACAGAATTAAAGGGGGAAATAGAATGCAATGCATTCATTCTAGGAGACTTCAACACACCACTCACTCTGAAGGACAGATCAACCAGACAAAAAATAAATAAGGAGTTACTGACCAACACATTAGAACAGATGGACCAAACAGACATCTACAGAACTCTACACCCAAAAGCAGAATACACATTCTTCTCAAGTGCACATGGAACATTTTCAAAAATAGATCATATACTAGGCCACAAAAAGAGCCTTGGTAAATTCAAAAATATTGAAATTGTACCAACGAGCTTCTCAGACCACAAAGGCATGAAACTAAAAATGAATTACGCAAAGAAAATGAAAAATCCCACAAACACATGGAGGCCTAATAACATGCTCCTAAATAATGAATGGATTAATGACCAAATAAAAACAGATATCAAGCAATATATGGAGACAAATGACAACAATAATTCAACACCGCAAAATCTGTGGGACACAGTGAAGGCTGTGCTAAGAGGAAAGTATATTGCAATACAGGCCTACCTCTGGAAACAAGAATATTCCCATATGAGCAGTCTAAACTCACAATTAATGAAACTAGAAAAAGAACAAATAAGACCCAAAGTCAGTAGAAGGAGGGACATAATAAAGATTAGAGCAGCAATAAATAAAATCGAGAAGAATAAAACAATAGAAAGAATCAATGAAAGCAAGAGCTGGTTCTTCGAGAAAATAAACAAAATAGATAAAGCCCTTGCCAGACTTATCAAGAAAGAAAAAGAGTCTACTCACATAAACAGAATCAGAAATGAGAAAGGAAAAATCACTACGGACAGCACAGAAATACAAAGAACAATTAGAGAATACTAAGAAAAATTATATGCTAACAAACTGGATAACCTAGAAGAAATGGACAACTTTCTAGAAAAATACAACCTTCCAAGGTTGACCCAGAAAGAAACAGAAAATCTCAACAGACTAATTACCAGCAATGAAATTGAACTGGTAATCAAAAACCTACCTAAGAACAAAACGCCTGGACCAGATGGCTTCACCGCTGAATTTTATCAAACATTTAGTGAAGACGTAATACCCATCCCCCTTAAAGTTTTCCAAGGAGTAGAAGAAGAGGGAATACTTCCAAACTCATTCTATGAGGCCAGCATCACTCTAATACCAAAACTGGGCAAAGATATCACAAAAAAAGAAAACTACAGACCAATATCCCTGATGAACATAGATGCAAAAATACTCAACCAAATATTAGCAAACCAAATTCAAAAGTACATGAAAAGAAACATCCATCATGATCAAGTAGAATTTATTCCAGGGATAAAAGGATGGTTCAACATTTGAAAATCCATCAACATCATCCACCACATCAACAAAAAGAAGGACAAAAACCACATGATCATCTCCATAGATGCTGAAAAAGCATTTGACAAAATTCAACATCAATTCATGATAAAAACACTCAACAAAATGGGTATAGAGGGCAAGTATCTCAACATAATAAAGGCCATATATGACAAACCCACAGCCAACATTATACTTAACAGCGAGAAGCTGAAAGCTTTTCCTTTAAGATAGGGAACAAGACAAGGATGCCCACTCTCCTCACTTCTATTCAACATAGTATTGGAGGTCCTAGCCATGGCAACCAGACAACACAAAGATATAAAAGGCATCCAGATTGGCAGGGAAGAAGTTAAACCGTCTCTGTTTGCAGATGACATGATATTATACATAAAAAACCCTAAAGAATCTACTCCAAAACTACTAGATCTAATATCTGAATTCAGCAAAGTTGCGGGATACAAAATTAATGCACAGAAATCTATGGCATTCCTATACACTAACAATGACCTAGCAGAGAGAGAAATCAGGAAAACAATTCCGTTCAAAGTTGCATCAAAAAGAATAAAATACCTAGGAGTAAACCTAACCAAGGAAGTGAAAGACCTGTACTCTGAAAACTACAAGACACTCATGAGAGAAATTAAAGAAGATACCAGTAAATGGAAATACATACCGTGCTCATGGATAGGAAGAATTAATATTGTCAAAATGGCCATCCTGCCTAAAGCAATCTACAGATTCAATGCAATTCCTATCAAAATACCAACAGCATTTTTCAATGAACTAGAGAAGATCATTCTAAAATTCATATGGAACCACAAAAGACCCTGAATATCCAAAGCAATCCTGAGAAGGAAGAATAAAGCTGGGGGGATTATGCTCTCCAACTTCAAGCTTTACTACAGAGACACAGTACTCAAGACAATTTGGTACTGGCACAAGAACAGACCCACAGACCAGTGGAACAGACTAGAGAGCCCTGATATAAATCCAACCATATATGGTCAATTAATATATGATAAAGAAGCCATGGACATACAGTGGGGATATGACAGCATCTTCAATAGCTGGTGTTGGCAAAACTAAACAGCTACATGCAAGAGAATGAAACTGGATTATTGTTTAACCCCATACACAAAAGTAAACTCGAAATGGATCAAGGACCTGAATGTAAGTCATGAAACCATAAAACTCTTAGAAGACAACATAGGCAAAAATCTCCTGAATATAAGCATGAACGACTTCTTCCTGAACTCATCTCCCTGAGCAAGGGAAACAAAAGCAAAAATGAACTCATGGGACTACATCAAACTAAAAAGTTTCTGTACAGCAAAGGACACCATCAACAGAACAAAAAGGCATTCTACAGTATGGGAGAATATATTTGTAAATGACATAACATCCAAAATATATAAAGAACTTACACACCTCTACACCCAAAAAGCAAACAACCCGATCAAAAAATGGGCAGAGGATATGAAGAGACAGTTCTCCAAAGAAGAAATTCAGATGGCCAACAGACACATGATAAGATGCTCCACATCACTAATCATCAGGGAAATGCACATTAAAACCACAATGAGATATCACCTCACACCAGTAAGGATGGCCAGCATCCAAAAGACTAAAACAAATACTGGCGAGGATGCAGAGAAAGGGGAACCCTCCTACACTGCTGGTGGGAATGTAAGCTAGTTCAACCATTGTGGAAAGCAATATGGAGGTTCCTCAAAAAACTCAAAATACAAATACCATTTGACCCAGGAATCCCACTCCTTGGAGTTTACCAAAAGAATACAACTTCTCAGATTCAAAAAGAAATATGCACCCCTATGTTTATTGCAACACTTTTTACAATAGCCAAGATATGGGAGCAACCTAAGTGTCCATCAGTAGAGGAATGGATAAAGAAGATGTGGTACATATACACAATGGAATACTATTCAGCCATAAGCAGGAAACAAATCCTGTCATTTGCAACAACATGGGTGGAGCTGGACGATATTATGCTCAGTGACATAAGCCAGGCAGAGAAAGAGAAGTGCCAAATGATTTCCCCCATTTGTGGAGTATAACAATGAAGCAAAATTGAAGGAACAAAATAGTAGCAGACTCAGAGACTCCAAGAAGGAACTAGTGGTTACCAAAGGGCAGGGGTGTGGGAGGGTGGGTGGGGAGGGAGGGAAAAGGGGATTGAGGGGTATTATGTTTAGTACACATGATGTAGGGAATCACTGGGAGTGAATTGGGGTGTGAGTGGGGATTGGTAATATGGGTAAATGTAGTAACCACATTGTTTTTTCATGTGAAACCTTCATATGAGTGTATATCAATAATACCTTAATAAAAAATAAAAAAATAGAAAACTAAGCAAATGAGAAGATAAGACAAATATCATCAGTAGAAAAAACAAAAGTTGGTTGGTGGAAAGAGTTGTAATCATAGTACAATACTTAGCTCAGTTTTTAATATTTACATAATTATGATGATAATTATGATAATTGATGAATCCATCATGAACTTCAACAAAGAAATAGAAAATATGAAAAAAAGCCACTCAGAGGTGAAGAAGATAATAACTGAAATGAAAAATACAAAGGAGAGAATGACTAGTAGGCTGCTGGAGGTAGAGGCAAGATTCAATGTGATGCAAGACAGAGAACAGCAAAGTAATCAAGCTGAGGAACAGAGAGAAAAAAGAATTTCTAAAAATGAGAAGATGCTAAGAGAGCTATGTGACAACTCTAAACAAAACGAATTCACAAAATAGAGATCTCAGAAGGAAAAGAGAGAGACAGAGTCGAAAGTCTCTTTGAAGAAATTATAGCTGAAAATTTCCCCAGTCTGGAGAAGGAAATAGACACCTGGGTCCCGGAAGCACAGAGAACCCCTGAGAGGAACCCCAGGAAGACAACACCAAGACATATATTAATTAGAAAGGCAAAGATTAAAAATAAAGAGAGAACTTAAAGCAGCAAGAGAGAAGCAGACTGTTACCTATAAGGGAAACTCCATAATGCTGTCAGCAGATTTCTCAGCAGAAACTTAGCAGGCCAGAGGGAGTGGCAGGAAATATTTAATGTGTTGAAAGGGAAGAACTTACAACCAAGAACCCTCTACGCAGCAAGATTATGTATCATTCAGAATTGAAGGACAGATTAAAAGTTTCCCAGATAAAAAAGGTTAAAAGAATTCACCACCACTAAATCAGCCTTTTAGGATATGTTAAAGGGGCTTCTGTAGATGGAAATGTTCTTAAGTCTAAATATATTTCATCAGTGAAAATAAACCTACAGTAAAAGTAGTTGACCAATTACCTACTAAGTAAATATGAAGTTAAAAAAAAAGTAAAATCAACTATATACAAAATCAGTCAAGGGACACACAAAAGGTGTAGACTATGACATCTTATAAATAAAGTATGGAAGAGGAATAAGAATTAAAAAGTTGTACTTTTAGACTGTGTTTGAAACAGAGTGACCATCACATTAACATAGACTATTATATATTTAGGAAACTATCTATGAATCTTATGGTAACCACAAATCTAAATTCTATAATAGATATACACCAAAAATTTAAAAACAGGAATCCAAGCAGAACACTAAAGAAAACCATCAAAACCAACAAGACAAGAGTATAAAAGAGGAAGAAAGGAACAGATAGGAACTACAACAATCGGAAAAAAATTAATAAAATGGCAAGTACATACATATCAATAATTACCTTAAATATAACTGACAGTAAATGACAAGTCTCTTCAATAACCAGTGTTGGGAAGACTGGACAGTACATGCAAGAGAATGAAACAGGATTACTGTCTAACTCCATAAACAAAAGTAAACTCAAAATGGATTAAAGACCTAAATGTAAGACATGAAACCATAAAACTCTTATTAGAAAACACAGGCAAAAATCTCTTGAACATAAGCATGAGCAATTTTTCTCTGGATATGTCTCCCTGGGCAAGGGAAACAAAAGCAAAAATAAACAGGTGGAACTGTATCACACTAAAAACTTCTGTACAGCAAAGGAAACCATCAACAAAACAAAAAGGCAATCTACAATTTGGAGGAATATATTCATAAATGATTTATCCAATAAGGGTTAACATCCAAAATATATAAAAAACTCATACACCTAAACACAAAAAAAACCCAAATAACCTGATTAAAAAATGGGCAAAAGACCTGAATAGACATTTTCCCAAAGAAGAAATACAGATTCAGAAGAAATACAACATGAATAGATGCTCCACATAGCTAATCACTGGGGAAATGCAAATCAACACCACAACGAGAGAGATAACACCTGACACCATTCAGAATGGCCACTACCCAAAACACAAGAAATAAAAAGTGTTAGCAAGGATGTGAAGAAAAGGGAACCCTCCTACACTGTTGATGGTAATGTCAATTGATGCAGCCACTGTGGAAAGCAGTATGGCAGTTTCTCAAAAAACTAAAAATAGAAATACCATATAACCTAGTAATTCCACTTCTAGGAATTCACCCAATGAAAACAAAATCCCTGATTAGAAAAAGATATACACACTTATGTTTATCCTTGCATTATTACCATTGCCAAGGTATGGAAACAACTAAAGTGTTCATCAATAGATGAATGGATAAAGAAATGGTACACATACACAATGGAATATTATTCAGTCACAAAAAAGAAATAAATCCTGCCATTTGTGATAAAATGGAGGGACCTTGAGGGTATTATGCTAAGTGAAATAAGCCAGGTGGAGAAAGACAAATACTGTATGGTATCACTTACATGTGTTATCTAAAACAAAACAAAACAAAATGAACAAAATAGTAGACTCAAAAACTAAGAAGTGACTGGTGGTTACCATGGGGGAGGGGTTAGAGTGGACAGGCGAAATAGGTGAAGGGGATAAACAGCCACAAAATCTCAATCATAATATAGTCACAAGGATGAAAGTACAGCATAGAGAATATAGTCAATAGTTCTGTAACGTCTTTGTATTGTTGACAGATAGTAACTACACAGGGTTTAATAATGTATTTAACTATTGAATCATTATGTTGTATATGTGAAACCAATATAATACTGTATATCAACTATACTTCAATTAAATAAATAAATAAGGTATTTTGATACCAGGTATACTGAATAATAAAAACTTCTTTCTCTTAGACAGTAACTTTGTTTTTTCCTCACCAGTCAACAAGAAAAATGTTTTCCCCACCATTCCTTTTCTCCCCTTTCCCATTTATAATGCATTTTAGAACAAGGCTTTAATCATGGTTGCACCATTTACCTGCAGCATGACCACAGTCAAATAATCTATTACGTCTGGGGTTCAATTTTTCACCTGTAAAATGAAATCAATATCTGCTCCATTTTCTTCACAGTGCTGATGTAAGGACTAAATGAGATAATATATAAATTGTCTGGCGCAAGTATATATCCCAAAAGCTATTATTATGTCATTATTACTATTAATTCTTTAGGAAATACAGGTTATTGTTTTTAAGTGTCTGGCATGAAATAAGTTTCAAAAATTTTACTATCTCAAATAAATTATACTTCAACAAGTTGGTAATATTATTTAACAACTTCTTCCTAGAGTAGTTATAGAAATCAAAAGTTGTTTCTAATCTTTTCTTTATAATAAGCACCAATTTACCTCTTGGCCCCTGAAATCATTATTTGATCTTTTCTTTTTGTTTGCTAGTTCATAAAAAACTGCAACCAAAATATACTGCAGAAGAGGAAAAAAAATTTAAACCTGCTTTAAGTCTCCTCTATTTAACAATACTGTCACGCCTTCTTAAGTATATGAATCTGAATAAAACTGTAAGCCACAAGAAATAGTGGCAAATTGGGCACTTCCTTAACTTTGGCCATTTTTCATTCATTTATTCAACATATACGTGAGTAACTACAAAGTAAAGGCCCTGTGCCAGATGCTGGCTATAATAAAAGTGAATAAGAAAGACATCACGCTTGCCCTTAGAGACAGCCTGGCAAAGAAGCAAACAAAACAGTTAAACCTACAAATAAATATGTGATTATAAATTTCAGTAAGCACTGAAAAGAAAAGAAAAGGTGTTGAAAGAGCCTAAAAAAGGAACTAATGTTACATGAATTATCTATATGGTACTACATATGACCTATAACAGTGCAAAAATGAAGTATCTTTCATCCAGAGGTCATCTGGAAGAGTTCATTCAGAGGCAGAATAGTGAGGTGGGTCTAGAGCCAGGCTGCTTGAGTTTTAAGCCAACCTCCAGTCATTAGCTTTGTGACATGAACAAGCTACTTAAATTCTCTGTGCCTCAGTTTCCTCCTCTGTCCTTAGGGAAAATATTAATACTTTTCTCATAGGGTTATTATGGGGTTGAGTTAAATTCTTCTGGGTTTTTGGGGGAAAAATTGTCAAATCCACAGAAAAGTTAAAAGAACTTGGAATAAGCATTAACTGACATGCACCTGGGTTTACCAAGTGAATTAATATTTCTAGAGTGCTTAGAACAGTTTCTGAAACATAGTAAGCATCATATCACTATATAACAGTTATGTTAAATAAAACTAAATTAATACTATGAGAAAATGACTTGTAAAATACGTTTCAGAGAAAAATGGTCTTTTTCTCCTGAGATCCTAGAGAACATCTTAAATATTGGAGGGGAGAGAGGATGAGAAAGAGAGGAGAGAGAGAGACCAAGACAGAAAAGAAAAAAAAAGCAAGCAATTAAGAGTAAGAAAAATAAGAAAAATAGCCCAAGGTTTTGCCCAACATCAATACTATCTGAAGATCAACAGCGCACTCTGCTGGACCCATGTCTCTTCTACACACTAGGCAAACAATGAATTAAAATAATAAATGCTACTGCTACATTAAATAAAGAAACATTAGTTACTTTGACAAAAATGTATAGACAATGTTTAACATTTATATAATAAACAAATGAAAAGCAGGTATAAGCATAAGAATGTGTCTATTAGAATACCTCAACCATTGTGAGGAGTTACTAAAAGAATGAAAAGAATGTAAGTTCTAGAGAAAATGATTACGAATGGTGGAACAAATAATCAGGATGAGAACACTTTCTTCTAAAACAAAATGTTTTTCTTAACTACATTTTGACCACATGGAGACTGATGCCCCAATAGACCTTCAACATATGAATTGTCAGTATAAAAAAATGAATAAAAATGTAAGAAAAGGACACAACAATGGACATCGGAAGGTAATTCATATAAGAAAGGAGGTATGAGGTATTGACACCACTTTCTGACTTGAAGAGACAGTGAGGAGACCAGAAATGATAGGAAAGCAAAAAGACAGTCACCCAACTATCGAATCCACAGGTTTGAAACCAATTATTTTAAAAAACTAAGAAAACTTGAAAGAAAAACCTAAAAATTTTGATGTCAAATTTGGAGGAAAACAAATCATTAAACGAATTTATCATTTAGTTTATAAAGGAAACTTTTTCAAAAAATAACATAACCACAGATTTTAAATGTATGAAGACTATAACATTTTTATCTCTTTATAGGGATAAGAGAATTAAATCAGTAATTTATGAATCCAAGCAAATATTCTTTGAAAAAATACTGTTCTCCCTAATATCATCTTATAAGGATCAAAATAGGAAAATATCTTTAGAATTTAGAGGTGTTAGAGCTAAATGGGATATATGATATATTAAATCTAGTCGCACTCTCTTTTTCCTCCCATTCATAGGAACAGGTCCTAAAAAGAAATGTAACTTGCCCAACTTCCTCAATTTACGTTACTCAAGATGTCTAGATGATCTAGATTACTGCGTTTTTAAACTGACTTAATCTAAAAGGTTTGGTGATAAATTCCAGAAGGTGCTATACAATAAATACTAAATCTTATGAAGCTATTTATTTTTATTCTACTTTTTTATTAAACGACCTATTCCAGAATTTAATATTTTTGTGATTTCTAATAAGCTACTCTAAAAGGATTAAGGAATGTTATAAATGGGATTGGAAAAACTGGACAGCCACATGCAAAAGAATGAAACTGGACCATATTCTCACACCATACACAAAAATAACTTAAATGGATTAAAGACCTAAACATAAGATCTGAAATCATAAAACTCCTAAAAGAAAACCTTGATGGTAAGCTCCTTGACGTAGGTCCTAATGATGATTTTTTAAAATCTGACACTAAAAGCAAAAGCAACAAAAGCAAAAATAAACAAGTAGGACTGTATCAAACTAAAAGGCTCTGAACAGCAAAGGAAACCATCAACAAAATGTAAAAGCAACCTACTAAATGGGAGAAAATATTTGAAATCATGTCTTCTAACAAGGGATTAACAACCAAACTATATAAAGAACTCGTACACCTCAATAGAAAAAGAACAAGTAATCTGATTTTAAAATGGGCAGATCTCACAGACACTTTTCCGAAGAAGACATACAAGTGGTAGTTTTCTGAGTGACATTATGGCAACCACATATAAAAAATGGTTACAGCGGTAGGTCCAGATTCAAGATGGCAGCGTGAAAGGTGAGACAGAGAACACCTCCTAAAACCACAGATAGTGAGAAAATATAGTTAATACAACTAACCCTAAAATAGCAACAGGAAAGAAGGTTGCAACAGACTGCATACAGACCTCACAAACAGAGCAGACCTCAGGAAACAGGATAATGTACGAAAGCCTTGAACCGGCGGGACCCGAGCCCTTTCCCCAACGCAGCTCACTAGCAAGACGAAAAGAAACTAGCAGGTGGAAGACTAGAACTGCTGAACATCCAGCCCTGGAGGTCTGCTTTGTGAGCAGAAACCTACACAGTGTGGTGCTCTGGAAGATGGGGAGGAAGGACAGGCAGAGTGCTTGAGAAACAGGTTCCGGCTGTTTGTGGAGGATGGGATCCACACCTGGCCGCTCTGGGAGTAAGGAAAGGCAGGCGACCTGACAGGCTCCCTAGTAGCGAGAGGGTTGCTGAAGAGGCAGGGTTTGCATGGAGCTTGCTACACGGGAGAAGGGATAGGGGGACAAGGTTCTCTGGGCATGCTCTGCCCAGCAGACTGGGAACTTTGAGGATCTTCAGGCACTCCATACCCCTGGCTGTCTGCTCAGCTCCAAGGCCCACCACTGTGACACGCAGCCTGCTGAGCCTTCCTACTGGCCTGCAGGCCCCTGCTCGCAAACCAGCAGTCACTGCGCTGCCATCAGACCATTCAGAGGGACGCACCACCTACAACAGGTAGAGACACAGAGCACAGAGGTTTACACCTGTGTACTCGGCCCACTGGCTCTCATACAGGAGACAGACACTGCAGGTGGGATTCAGGAAAGAGCTCTTTCCTGCCCCTAGGCACCGGCTCCACACCCCTATGACACCCAACCTCGCTATAGGGGCTGAGCAGCTCCAGTGACTGGAGCTTCTCGGCAACAGACGGCATCACACACAAATAATAAACGTCAAAAGAACATGGTTCAGACCGAAATCTCACAAACCCCAGAAAAAGGGTCAAATGAAACTGAACTCACCAGTCTTCCTGAAAGAGTTCAAAATAAAAATCATAAACAAGCTTATGGAGGTACAGAAAAGTATTCAAGAACTCAGGAATGAACTTAAGACGGAGATTCAATCACTAAGAAATTCCGTATCTAAAATGAAACATACAATAGAGGGACAATAGATGGATTTAAAAGTACATTAGATGTAGTAGAAGAGAGGGTAAATGGAATAGAAATTAGTGAAGGGGAATACAAAGAACCTGAGGCACTGAGAGAAAAAAGAAGCTCTAAGAATGAAAGAATATTGAGAGAACTGTGCGACCGATCCAAACGGAACAATTTTTGCATTATAGTGGTACCAGAAGAAGAAGAGAGAGAAAAAGGGATAGAAAGTGTCATTGAGGAGGTAATTGCTGAAAATTTACGCAATCTGGGGAAGGAGATAGTCTCTAAAGCCATGGAGACACACAGATCTCCCAAAGCAAGGGACCCAAGGAAGACAATATCAAGACATACAATAATTAAAATAGGAAGGATCAAGGATAAAGACAGACTTTTAAAAGCAGTTAGAGAGAGAAAAACATCACATACAAAGGAAACCCCTCAGGCTATCATCAGATTTCTCAACAGAAACCTTACAGGCCAGAAGGGAGTGGCATGACATATTTAATGAAACGAAGCAGAAGGGCCTTGACCCAAGAATACTCTACCTGGCAACGTTATCATTTAAATTTGAAGGAGGGATTAAACAATTTTGAGATAAGCAAAAGAAGAGAATTTACCTCCCACAAACCACCTCTACAGTACATTTTGGAGGGACTCCTACAGACGGAAGTATTCCTAAGGCTAAACAGATGTCAACCAAGGGACAGACAAAGAGTACAGAATATGATTCATAACATACAAAGAATGGAGGAGTAAGAAAAAGGAGGAAAAAAAAAAAAGAATCTTTAGGTTGTGTTTGTAATAGCATATGAAGTGAGTTAAATTGGATTGTTATATAGTAAGGGAATTACCCTTGAACCTTTAATAACCACAAATCTAAAGCATGCAATGGTAATAAGTACATACCTATCGATAATCACTCTAAATGTAAATGGTCTGAATGCACCAATCAAAAGACAGAGTCACTGAATGGATAAAAAAACAAGACCATCTATATGCTGCCTGCAAGAGACACTCTTCAAACCCAAAGACATATACAGACTAAAACTGAAGGGATGGAAAAAGATATATCAGGCAACTAATAGGGAGAAAAAAGCAGGACTTACAGTACTTGAATCAGACAAAATAGACTTCAACACAAAGAAAAGTGATGAGAGACAAAGAGGGACATTACATAATGATAAAGGGGTCAGTCCAACAAGAGGATATAACCATTATAAATACCTATGCACTCAACACAGGATCACCTACATATGTGAAACAAATACTAACAGAATTAAAGGGGGAAATGGAATGAATACATTCATTTTGGGAGACTTAAACACAACACTCACTCCAAGGAACAGATCAACCAGACAGAAAATAAACAGACAGAGACACTGAACAACATACTAGAACACATGGACCTATGGACATCTACAGAACACTCCATCCAAAAGCAACACAATACACATTCTTCTCAAGTACACATGGAACATTTTCAAGAATAGATCATATACTAGGCAACAAATAGAACCTCAGTAAATTCAAAAAGATTGAAATTGTACCAACCAGCTTATCAGATAACAAAGGTATGAAACTAGAAATAAACTACTCAAAGAAAAGGAAAAAGCCCACAAACACATGGAGGCTTAATAACATGCTCCTAAATAATCAATGGATCAATAACCACTAAAAACAGAGATCAAGCAATATATGGAGACAAATGTCAACAATAATTCAACACCACAAAATCTGTTGAATGCAGTGAAGGCCGTGCTAAGAGGGAAATATATTGCAATACAGGCCTACCTCAGGGAAGAGGAACAATCCCAAATGACCAGTATAAACTCACAATTAATGAAACAAGAAAAGGAAGAACAAATGAGGCCCAAAGTCAATAGAATGAGAGACATAATAAAGATTAAAGCAGAAATAAATAAAACTGAGAAGAATAAAACAATAGAAGGAATCAATGAAAGGAGGAGCTGGTTCTTCGAGAAATTCAACAAAATAGATAAACCCATAGCCAGACTAATCAAGAAAAAAAGAGAGTCTACACCAATAAACAGAATCAGAAATGAGAAAGGAAAAATCACTATGGACACCAAAGAAATACAAAGAATTATGAGAGAATACTATGAAATATTATATGGTAACTGAATAACTTAGAAGAAATGGACAACTTTCTAGAAAAATACAATCTTCCAAGGCTGACCCAGGAAGAAATAGAAAATCTGAACAAACCAATTACAAGCAAAGAAATTGAATTGGTAATCAAAAAACTACTTAAGAACAAAATGCCTGGACAAGATGGTTTCACTGCTGAATTTTATCAAAAGATCTAATACCCATCCTCATTAAAGTTTTCCAAAAAGTAGAAGAGGAGGGAATACTCCCAAATGCATGCTATGAGGCCAACATCACTCTAATACCAAAACCAGGCAAAGACAAGACAAAAAAAAGAAAATTACAGGCCAATATCCCTGATGAACAGATGCAAAAATACTCAACAAAATATTAGCAAACCGAATTCAAAAATACATCAAAAAGATCATCCATCATGATCAAGTGGGATTCATCCCAGGGATGCAAGGATGGTACAACATTCAAAAATCCATCAACATCATCCACAACATCAACAAAAGAAGGACAAAAACCACATGATCATCTCCATAGATGCAGAAAAAGCATTCGAAAAAATTCAACATCCATTCATGATAAAAATTCTCAACAAAATCAGTAAAGACGGCAAGTACCTAAGGCCATACATGACAAACCCACAGCCAACATTATACTTATCAGTGAGAAGCTGAAAGCTTTTCCTTTAAGATCGGGAACAAGACAAGGATATACCCACTCTCCCCACTTTTATTCAATATAGTTCCAGAGATCCTAGCCATGGAAATCAGACAACACAAAGAAATACAAGGCATCCAGATTGGTAAGGAAGAAGTCAAACTATCCCTGTTTACAGATGACATGATACTGAACATAAAAAACCCTAAAGAATCCACTCCAAAATTACTAGATCTATTTTCTTAATTCAGTAAACTTGTAGGATACAAAACTAATACACAGAAATCTGTTGCATTATTATACACTAATGATGAACAAGCAGAAAGAGAAATCAGGAAAACAATTCCATTCACAATTGCATCAAAAAGAATAAAATACCTAGCAATAAACCTAACCAAGGAAGTGAAACACCTATACTCTGAAAACTACAAGACACTCATAAGAGAAATTAAGAATATACCAATAAATGGAAACAAATCCTGTGCTCATGGATAGGAAGAATCAATGTTGTCAAAATGGCCATTCTGTCTAAAGCAATCTACAGATTCAATGCAAACCCTATCAAAATACCAACAGCATTCCTCAATGAACTAGAGTAAATAGTTCTAAAATACATATGAAACCACAAAAGACCCCAAATACCCAAAGTAATCCTTAAAAGGAAGAATAAAGCAGAGGGAAATTATGATCCCTAACTTCAAGCTCTACTACAAAGCCACAGTAATCAAGACAATTTGGTACTGGCACAACACCAGACCAATAGACCAATGAAAGAGACTACAGAGACCAGATATAAACCCAAGCATATATGGTCAATTAATATACGATAAGGGAGACATGGATATACAATGGGGAAATGACAGTCTCTTCAACAGCTGGTGTTGGCAAAACTGGACAGCTACATGTAAGAGAATGAAACTGGATTATTGTATAACCCCATACACAAAAGTAAACTCAAAATGGATCAAAGACCTGAATGTAAGTCATGAAAACATAAAACTCTTAGAAAAAAACATAGGCAAAAATCTCTTGGACATATACATGAGTAACGTCTTCACGAACATATCTCCCAGGGCAAGGGAAACAAAATGAAAAATGAACAAGTGGGACTATATCAAACTGAAAAGCTTCTGTACTGCAAAGGACACCATCAATAGAACAAAAAGACATCCTACAGTATGGGAGAATATATTTATAAATGACATAATCCGATAAGGGGTTGACATCAAAATTATACAAGGAGCTTAGGCACCTGAACAAACAAAAAGCAAATAGGCCAATTTAAAAATGGGCATAGGATCTGAACAGACACTTCTCGAAACAAGAAATTCAGATGGTCAACAGGCACATGAAAAGATGCTCCACATCACTAATCATCAGAGAAATGCAAATTAAAACCACAATGAGATATCACCTCACACAAGTTAGCATGGCCAACATCCAAAAGACAAACAA
Source organism: Phataginus tricuspis (assembly GCA_029783875.1). NCBI lineage: Eukaryota > Metazoa > Chordata > Mammalia > Pholidota > Manidae > Phataginus > Phataginus tricuspis. The sequence continues at coordinate 7,724,049 of JAQQAC010006923.1, read as the reverse complement.
CAACATATGTTGGCGAGGATGTGGAGAAAGGGGAACCCTCTACACTGCTGGTGGGAATGCAAATTAGTTCAACCATTGTGGGAAGCAGTATGGAGGTTCCTCAAAAAACTCAAAATAGAAATACCATTTGACCCAGGAATCCCACTCCCAGGAATTTACCCTAAGAATGCAGCAGCCAAGTTTGAAAAAGACATATGCACCCCTATGTTTATCGCAGCACTGTTTACAATAGCCAAGAAATGGAAGCAACCTAAGTGTCCATCAGTAGATGAATGGATAAAGAAGATTTGGTCCATATACACAATGGAATATTATTTAGCCATAAGAAGAAAACAAATCCTACCACTTACAACAACATGGATGGAGCTAGAGGGTATTATGCTCAGTGAAGTAAGTTAGTTGGAGATTGACAAGTATCAAATGATTTCACTCATATGTGGAGTATAAAAACAAAGAAAAACACTTAAGGGACAAGACAGCAGCAGACTCACAGAACCCAAGAATGGACTAACAGTTACCAAAGGGAAAGGGACTGCAGAGGATGAGTGGGAAGGGAGGGACAGGCAGGAAAAATGGGTATTACAATTAGCAGACATAATGTAGGGGGGGCACAGGGAGGGCTGTACAAAACAGAGAAGACAAGTAGTGATTCTATAGCATCTTACTACTCTGATGGACAGTGACTGTAATGGGGTATGTGGTGGGGACTTAATAATAGGGGGAGTCTAGTAACCATAATTTTGCTCATGTAATTGTACATTGATGATACCAAAAAAATAATCTACTCTGCAATTAAAAATGTTTATACTGAAAAAAAAACAGTTATAGCATTTGGCAGAGCATCAGACTGCTTACACAGGACTTTGCTCCCCTACTTGTCAGCTCTGCCATGTTAGGCAACCTACTTCTCAGAGTTTTCTTATCTGTAAAATGGAAATAACAATAGTACCTGCCCATAGTCATTGTAAGAATTCAGTAAGATTCTACTAACAAGTATTCACTGGTAATTAATATATGCCATGTGCTCTTCTAAGTACCAGGGATACACATGAGAACAACTGACATTACATTTTAACAGGGCAGAAAGGTAATAAACAAGTAGACAAATAAATTCAAATACTAAGGTGTATGAGCAAAATTAAGATACTATGAAAAAATAATAAGCAACAAAACATTGGCAGAGGGAAATATATAACATATATTACTATTGATAATTCACCATTAAATGCTCCTGAATGACTTCGCAACTATGGAAAGCTTCTGTGAAGATAACCAAGAGTTTGTTTCCCGATTTAGTATTTTCAAGAACTTAAATACAGTTTTCCAAAAGGCTTAATTTTTGCTTGAATATTCAAATTTTATCAAGCTTACTTTGTCTTCAATAATAACTATAGTTAGTCTGCACATTATTTTTTCTTTTTTTGGTATCATTAATCTACAATTACATGAGCAACATTATGGTTACTAATCTCCCTCTAATTATCAAATCCCCACCACATACTCCATTATAGTCACTGTCCATCAGTGTAGTAAGATGCTTTAGAATCACTACTTGTCTTCTCTGTGTTGTACAGCGCCTCCACCGGCCCCTCCCTACATTATGTCTGCTAAACATAATTCCCCTTTTTCCCCGCTTGTCCCTCCCTTCCCATCCATCCGCCCCAGTCCCTTTCCCTTTGGTAACTGTTAGTCCATTTTGGGTTCTGGGAGTCTGCTGATGTTTTGCTCCTTCAGTTTTTTTCTTTGTTCTTATACTCCACATATGAGTGAAATCATTTGATACCTGTCTATCTCCACCTGGCTTACTTCACTGAGCATAATACCCTCTAGCTCCATCCATGTTGCTGCAAATGGTAGGATTTGTTTTCTTCTTATGGTTAACTAATATTCCATTGTGCATATGAACCACATCTTCTTTATCCATTCATCTACTGATGGACACTTAGGTTGCTTCCATATCTTGACTATTGTGAATAGTGCTGCGATAAACACAGGGATGCATATGTCTTTTTCAAACTGGGCTGCTGCATTCTTAGGGGAAATTCCTAGGAGTAGAATTCCTGGCTCAAATGGTATTTCTATCTTCGGATTTTTGCGGAACCTCCATACTGCTTTCAACGATGGTTGAACTACTTTACATTCCCACCAGCAGTGTAGGAGGGTTCCCCTATCTCCACATCCTCACCAACATTTGCTGTTCTTTGTCTTCTGGATGGTGGCCATCCTAACTGGTGTGAAGTTATAAATCATTGTGGTTTGAATTTGCATTTCTCAGACGATTAGCGATGTGGAGCATCTTTTCATGTGCCTGCTGGCCATCTGAATTTCTTGTTTGGAGAAGTGTCTGTTCAGATCCTATGCCCATTTTTTAATTGGCTTATTTACTTTTTGTTTGTTCAGGTGTGTGAGCTCTTTATATGTTTTCGATGTCAACCCTTTATCAGATATGTCCTTTATTAATATATTCTCCCATACTATAGGATATCTTTTTGTTCTACTGATGGTGTCCTTTGCTGTACAGAAGCTTTTTAGTTTGATATAGTCCCACTTCTCCATTTTTACTTTTGTTTCCCTTGCCTGGAGAGATATGTTCATGAATAAATTGCTCATGTTTATGTCCAAAAAATTTTTGCCTGTGTTTTTTTCTAAGAGATTTATGGTTTCATCACTTACATTCAGGTCTTTGATCCATTTCCAGTGTACTTTTGTGTATGGGATTAGGTAATGATCCAGTTTCATTCTCTTACATATAGCTGTCCTGTTTTGCCAATACCAGCTGTTGAAGAGGCTGTCATTTCCTCATTATATATCCATGGCTCCTTTATCGTATATTAATTGACCATATATGTTTGGATTAATATCTGGACTCTGTATTCTGTTCCTTTGGTATGTGGGTCTGTTCTGGTGCCAGTACCAAATTGTCTTGCTTTCTGTGGCCTTGTAATAGAGCTTAAAGTTGGGAAGTGAGATCCCCCACTTTATTCTTTCTTCTCAGGATTACTTTCGCTATTCGGGGTCTTTTGTGGTTCCATATGAATTTTAGAACTATTTTTTCCTGTTCGTTGAAGAATGCTGTTGGTATTTTGATAGGGATTACACTAAATCTGTAGATTGCTTTAGGCAAGATGGCCATTTTGACAATATTAATTCTTCCTAGACAAGAACATGGGATGAGTTTCCATTTGTTACTGTCCTCTTTAATTTCTCTAAAGAGCATCTTGTAGATTTCAGTGTATAGGTATTTCATTTCCTTGGTTAGGTTTATTCCTAGGTATTTTATTCTTTTTGATGCAATTGTGAATGGAATTGTTTCCCTGATTTCTATTTCTGCTAGTTCATCATTAGTGTACAGAAAAGCAACAGATTTCTGTGTGTTAATTTTGTATGCTGCAACTCTGCTGAATTCAGATAGTAGTTCTAGTAGTTTTAGGGTGAAGTCTTTAGGGTTTTTTATGTACAATATCATGTCATCTGCAAATAGTGACAGTTTGAATCCATCTTTACCAACCTGGATGCCTTGTATTTCTTTGTTTTGTCTGATTGTAGGACCTCCAGTACCATGTTGAATAGAAGTGGGGAGAGTGGGCACCCCTGTCTTGTTTCTGATCTTAGGTGCAAAGCTTTAAGCTTCTCGCTGTTAAGTATGATGTTGGCTGTAGGTTTGTCATATATGGCCTTTTTTACATTGAGGTACTTGCCCTCTATACCGGTTTTGTTGAGAGTTTTTATCAAGAATGCATGTTGAATTTTGTCAAATGCTTTTTCAGCATCTATGGAGATGATCTTGTGGTTTTTGTCACTCTTTTTGTTGATGTGGTGGATGATGGTGATGTATTTTCAAATATTGTATCATACTTGCATCTCTGAGATGAATCCCATTTGATCATGGTGTATGATCCTCTTGATGTACTTGTGAATTCGGTTTGCTAATATTGTGTTGAGTATTTTTGCATCTATGTTCATTAAGGATATTGGTCTATAATTTTCTTTTTTGGTGGAGTCTTTTCCTGGTTTTGGTATTAGAGAGATGCAGCTTCATAGAATGAATTTGGAAGTATTTCCTCCTCTTCTATTTTTTGTAAAACTTTAATAAGAATGTGTGTTATGTCTTCTATATATGTCTGATAAAATTCAGTAATGAATCTATCTACCTGGGGGTTTTGTTCCTGGGTAGTTTTTTGATTACTGATTCAATTTCGTTGCTGGTAATTGGTCTGTTTAGATTTTCTGTTTCTTCCTTGGTTGGTCTTGGAAGGTTGTATTTTTCTAGGAAGTTGTCCATTTCTTCTAGATTTTCCTGCTTGTTGGCATATAGATTTTCATAGTATTCTCTAACAATTCTTTGTATTTCTGTGGGTCCGTCGTGATTTTCCCTTTCTCATTTCAGATTTTGTTTATGTGTGTAGATTCTCTTTTTCTCTTAATAAGTGAGGCTAGGGGTTTATCTATTTTGTTTATTTTCTGAAAGAACCAAGTCTTGGTTTCATTGATTTTTTCTATTGTTCTCTTCTTCTCAATTTCATTTATTTTTTCTCTGATCTTTATTTTGTCACTCCTTCTGCTGACTTTGGGCCTCATTTGTTCTTCTTTTTCCAATTTCAGTAATTGTGTCTTTAGACTGTTCATTTGGGAATGTTCTTCCTTCTTTAAATAGGTCTGGATTGCAATATACTTTCCTCTTAGAAATGCCTTCGCTGCGTCCCACAGAAGTTGGGGCTTTGTGCTATTGTCATTTGTCTTCATATATCGCTTGATCTCTGTTTTAATTTGGTCATTTATCCACTGATTATTTAGGAGCATGTTGATAAGGCTCCATGGGTTTCTGAGCTTTTTTGTTTTCATTCTTTTTTTTTTATAATTTTTTTGGTATCATTAATCTACACTTACATGTGCAATATTATGTTGATTAAACTACCCCCTTCATCAGGTTCCCTCCACCAACCCCATTACAGTCACTGTCCATCAGAGTAGTGAGATGCTATAGAATCACTACTTCTCTTCTCTGAATTGTACAGCCCTCCCCGTGCCCCCCCTACATTACTTCTGCTAATCTAATGCCCGTTTTACCCTCTTATCACTCCTTTCCCACCCATCTTCCCCAGTCCCCTTCCCTTTGGTAACTTTTAGTCCGTTCTTTGGTTCTGTGAGTCTGCTGCTCTTTTGTTCCTTCAGGCTTTTTTTTTCTTTGTTGATATACTCCACATATGAGTGAAATCGTTTGATACTTGTCTTTTCCGGCTTGGCTTATTTCACTGAGCATAATACCCTCTAGCTCCATCCATGTTGTTGCAAATGGTAGGATTTGTTTTCTTCTTATGGTGAATAATATTCCATTGTGTATATGTACCACATCTTCTTTATCCACTCATCTACTGATGGACACTTAGGTTGCTTCCATTTCTTGGCTATTGTAAATAGTGCTGCAATAAACACAGGGGTGCATCTGTCTTTTTGAAACTGCGCTGCTGCATTCTTAGGGTAAATTCCTCACAGGGGGATTCCTGGATCAAATGGTATTTCTATTTTGAGATTTTGAGGAACCTCCATACTGCTTTCCACAATGGTTGAACTAATTTGCATTCCCACCAGCAGTATAGGAGGGTTCCCTTTTCTCCACATCCTCGCCAACATTTGTTGTTGTTTGCGTTTTCGATGATGGCCATCCTCACTGGTGTGAGGTGATATCTCATTGTGGTTTTAATCTGCATTTCTCTGATGATCAGCAATGTGGAGCATCTTTTCATGTACCTGTTGGCCATCTGAATTTCTTCTTTAGAGAAGTGTCTATTCATGTCCTCTGCCCACTTCTTAATTGGATTATTTGCTTTTTGTTTGTTCAGGTGCGTGAGTTCTTTATATATTTTGGATGTCAATCCTTTATCATATACGTCATTTATGAATATATTTTCCCACACTGTAGGATGTCTTTTTGTTCTACTGATGGTGTCCTTTGCTGTACAGAAGCTTTTCAGCTTGATATAGTCCCACTTCTTCATTTTTGCTTTTGTTTCCGTTGCCCGGGGGGATATGCTCATGAAGAAGTCGCTCATGTTTAAGTCCAAGAGATTTTTTGCCTATGTTTTTTTCTAAGAGTTTTATGATTTCATGACTTACATTCAGGTCTTTGATCCACCTTGAGTTTACCTTTGTGTATGGGGCTAGACAGTAGTCCAGTTTCATTCTCTTACATGTAGCTGTCCAGTTTTTCTAACACCACCTGCTGAAGAGGATGTCAACTCCCCATTGTATATCCAAGGCTCCTTTATCAAATATTAATTGACTGTAAATGTTTGGGTTACCGTTTGGATTTTCTATTCTGTACCACTGGACTGTGGGTCTTTTTTTGAGCCAATACCAAATTCTCTTGATTACTGTGGCTTTGTACTGGAACTTGAAGTCAGGGAGCATAATTCCCCCTGTTTAATTCCTCCTTCTCAGGATTGCTTTGGCTATTCGGTGTCTTTTGTGGTTTCATATGAATTTTAGAATTATTAATTACAGTTCATTGAAGAAAGCTCTGGGTAGTTTGATAGGGAATGCGTTGAATCTGTAGATTGCTTTAGGTAGTATAGCCATTTTGACAATATTTATTCTTCCTAGCCAAGAGCATGGGATGCATTTCCATTTGTTAATGTCCTCTTTAATTTCTCTTAGGAGTGTCTTGTAGTTTTCAGAGTACCGGTCTTTCACTTCCTTCGTTAGGTTTATTCCTACGTATTTTATTCTTTTTGATGAAATTGTGAATGGAATTGTTTTTCCGATTTCTCTTTCTGTTAGTTCATCGTTAGTGTATAGGAAAGCAACAGATTTCTGTGTGTTAATTTTCTATCCTGCAACTTTGCTGAATTCAGATATTAGTTCTAGTAGTTTTGGAGTGGAGTCTTTAGGTTTTTTATGTACAGTATCATGTCATCTGCAAATAGTGACAATTTGACTTCTTCTTTACCAATCAGGATGCCTCGTATGTATTTGTTTTCTCTGATTGCTGTGGCTAGGACCTCAAGTACTATATTGAATAACAGTGGAGAGAGTGGGCATCCCTGTCTTGTTCCTGATCTTAGATGAAAAGCTTTCAGCTTCTCGCTGTTAACTATGTTAGCTGTGGGTTTGTCATATATAGCCTTTATGATGTTGAGGTACTTGCCGTCTATACCCATTTTGTTGAGAGTTTTAATCATGAATGGATGTTGAATTTTGTCAAATGCTTTTTCAGCATCTATGGAGATGATCATGTGGTTTTTGTTCTTCTTTTTGTTGATGTGGTGGATGATGTTGATGGATTTTCGAATGTTGTACCATCCTTGCATCGCTGGGATGAATCCCACATGATCATGGTGTATGATCCTCTTGATGTATTTTTGAATTCTGTTTGCTAATATCTTGTTGAGTATTTTAGCATCTATGTTCATTGGTCTGTAATTTTCTTTTTTGGTGAGGTCTTTGCCCGGTTTTGGTATTAGAGTGATGCTGGCTTCATAGAAAGAGTTTGGAAGTATTCCCTCCTCTTCTACTTTTTGGAAAACTTTAAGGATAATGGGTGTTATTTCTTCTCTATATGTGTGGTGAATTCAGGGGTGAATCCATCCGGTCTGGGGGTTTTGTTCTTGGGTAGTTTTTTGATTACCGATTCAATTTCATTGCTGGTGATTGGTCTGTTTAGTTTTTCTGTTTTGCTTGGTCAGTCTTGGAAGGTTACGTTTTTCTAAGAAGTTGTCCATTTCTTCTATGTTTTCTAGCTTGTTACCATATAGATGCTCATAATATTCTCTTAGAAATCTTTGTATTTCTGTGGGGTCGGTTGTTATTTTTCCTTTCTCATTTCTGATTCTGTTTGTGTGTAGATTCTCTTTTTCTCTTAATGAGTCTGGCTAGGCGTTTATCTATTTTGTTTATTTTTTCAAAGAACCAGCTCTTGGTTTCATTGATTTTTTCTATTGTTTTATTCTTCTCAATTTTATTTATTTCTTCTCTGATCTTTATTATGTCCCTCCTTCTGGTGACTTTGGGCCTCATTTGTTCTTCTTTTTCCAATTTCAGTAATTGTGTCTTTAGACTGTTCATTTGGGAATGTTCTTCCTTCTTTAAATGGGCCTGGATTGCAATATACTGTCCTCTTAGAACTGCCTTTGCTGCGTCCCACAGAAGTTGTGGCTTTGTGTTGTTGTTGTCATTAGCCTCCATATATTCTTTGATTTGTTTTGATTTGGTCTTTAACCCATTGATTCATTAGGAGAATGTTATTAAGTCTCCATGTATTTGTGAGCCTTTTTGATTTCTTTCTAAAATTTATTTCTAGTTTTATACCTTTGTGGTCTGAGAAGTTGGTTGGTAGGATTTCAATATTTTTGAATTTACTGAGGTTCTTTTTGTGGCCTAGTATGTGGTCTATTCTGGAAAATGTTCCATGTGCACTTGAGAAGAATGTGTGTCCTGTTGCTTTTGGGTGCAGAGTTCTGTAGATATCTGTTAGGTCCATCTGTTCTAGTGTGTTGTTCAGTGCCTCTGTGTCTTTACTTATTCTCTGTCTGGTTCATCTATCCTTTGGAGTGAGTGGTGTGTTGGAGTCTCCTAAAATGAATGCATTGCTGTCTATTTCCTGCTTCAATTCTGTTAGTATTTATTTCACATATGCTGGCGCTCCTGTGCTGGGTGTATATATATTTATAATGGTTATACCTTCTTGTTGAACTGACCCCTTTATCATTATGCAATATCCTTCTTTATCTCTTGCTACTTTCTTCATTTTGAAGTCTATTTTGTCTGATACAAGTACTCCAACACCTGCTTTTTTCTCTTTGTTGTTTGCATGCAATATCTTTTTCCATCCATTCACTTTTAGTCTGTGTATATCTTTGGGTTTTAGGTGAGTCTCTTGTAAGCAGCATATAGATGGGTCTTGCTTTTTTATCCACTCTGTTACTCTGTCTTTTGATTGGTGCAGTCAGTCCATTTACATTTAGGGTGATTATTGATAGATATGTACTTATTGCCATTGCTTGCTTTAGATTCATGGTTACCAAAGGTTTAAGGGTTGCTTCTTTAGTATCTAACAATCTAACTTAACTTTCTTGTTAAATTATTGTGAACACTGTCTGATGTTTCTTTATTTCTCCCTTCCTATTCTTCCTCCTCCAGTCTTTATATATTAGGTGTTTTATTCTTTGCTTTTAGTTAGTATTTGGATGGTCTGCTTTCTTTGCTATGATTTTATTTTCTCTGGTGACATCTTTTTAGCCTTAGGGGTATTTCCCTCTAGAGCAGTCCGTTTAAGATATCCTGTAGTGGTGGTTTATGAGAGGCAAACTCTCTTAACTTTCGCTTGTCTGGAAATTGTTTAATCCCTCCGTCATATTTAAATGATAATCGTGCTGGATACAATATTCTTGGTTCGAGGCCCTTCTGTATTATTATGTTAAATATATCATTCTCTTCTGACCTGTAAGGTTTCTGTTGAGAAGTCTGATGATAGTCTGATGGGTTTTCCTTTGTAGGTGATCTTTTTTCTCTCTCTAGCTGCCTTTAATACTCTGTCTTTATCTTTGACCTTTGCCATTTTAATTATTATGTGTCTTGGTGTTGTCTTCACTGGGTCCCTTGTCTTGGGAGATATGTGGGCTTCCATGGACTACGAGAGTATTTCCTTCCACAGCGTGGGAAAGTTTTCAGCAATTATTTCTTCAAAGACATGTTCTATCCCTTTTTCTCTCTATTCTTCCTCTGGTACTCCTATAATGCGAATATTGTTCCATTTGGATTGGTCACACAGTTCTCTTAATATTCTTTCATTCCTAGAGATCCTTTTATCTCTCTCTGCCTCAGCTTCTCTGTATTCCTGTTCTTTGTTTTCTATTCCATTAACAGTCTCTTGCAGCTCATCTAGTCTGCTGTTAAGCACGTCGATAGCTTGTCTGATTTCTGCATTGTCTGTCCTCACTTCCCTCACTTCCTCCCTCAGCTCTTGCACATTTCTCTGTAGATCCGTCACCATGGTTATGACTTTTATTCTGAATTCTTTTTCAGGAAGACTGTGCATGTCTGTCCCTTCAAGTTCCCTCTCTGGGGTTGTCTGGGTCTGAAGCTTTGTCTGCACCATATTCCTCCGTCTTTTCATGGCTATAGAAGTGGTTGCTGGTAGTTGCCACGTATGTCAGCTCGGCTCTTTATGAGTTTAAAAAGAAAGAAGGAAAGAAAGAAAGAAAGAAAGAAAAGAAAGAGAAGAAAAAACAACAAGTAAAAAAAAAAAATGCCCACCGGGAGTGGATTCTGTGGGGATGCTGTAGGTGGTGCTGTTGCTCCACTGTTCCAGAGCCATGGCCGCGCCACTCCACAGGGCCCTTTATAGCTCTTGCCGGTATGGGAACGAATGGGAGGCTCTCGAGCTCTGTGGGAGGTCTAAGTGCAGCCACCTTTTCCCAGTTGCGAACTAAGGGGTCCGAGGCTCCCAAGGACTCCCAGTGTCCTGGGCTGAGTGTGCTGGGGCGATCCGTTCCTCCACTGGGCTCCTGTCTCTTTAATACCACTGAAAAAAGCACGCGCTTTTCTTCTGTTTTTTTTTTTCCTTCCCGGAGCCGGCTGCAAGCAACCTGGCGCATTCCCCTCTCAGACCGTGCACCCTATGTCTCTCCAATCTCCGCTATACCGTGCGATGTGTGTTGGCGCTTGCGGCGCAGATCACCGGGGCTGGTTATTTCGCGGTCCTGTACTTCCAGTCCCTCCCGGCTCTGAATCCTCTCCTCCCGCCGGTGCGATGGGGTGGGGGAGCGATCAGGTCCCGCCGGGTCGCGGCTCCATATCTTACCCACCTCGCGGGGTGCCGAGTCCTCTCAGGTGTAGCTGCATGCTGTGCGCTTTCCTGTGTATTCTGGTCTCTCTTTTAGGAATAGTTGTATTTGCTGTGTTTTCGTGGATAAATATAATGTTGGGAGGAGATTTCTGCCACCCTGTTCATGTCGCCATCTTCCCGGAAGTCCCCACCTTTTTGTTTTCTTTGTTCAATTTCTACTTTTATACCTTTGTGATCTGAGAAGTTGGTTGGTAGGATTTCAATATTTTTGAATTTACTGAGGCTCTTTTTGTGGGCTACTATGTGGTCTATTCTGGAAAATGTTCAATTGTGAGAAGAATGTGTATCATGCTGCTTTTGGGTGTAGAGTTCTGTACATGTCTGTTACGCCCATCTGTTCTAGTGTGTTGTTCAGTGCCTCTGTGTCTTTACTTATTTTCTGTCTGGTTGATGTGTCCTTTGGAGTGAGTGGTGTGTTGAAGTCTCCTAAAATGAATGCATTGCTTTCTATTTCCCACTTTAATTGTTAGTATTTGTTTCACGTATGTCGGTGCTCCTTTGTTGGGTGCATATATATTTATAATGGTTATATCCTCTTGTTGGACTATCCCCTTTATCATTATGAAATGTCCTTCTTTATCTCTTGCTATTTTATTTGTTTTGAAGTCTATTTTGTCTGATATAAGTACTACAACACCTGCTTTTTTCTCCCTGTTGTTTGCATGAAATATCTTTTTCCATCCCTTCACTTTTAGTATGTTTATATCTTTGGGTTTGAGGTGAGTCTCTTGTAAGCAGCATATAGATGGGTCTTGTTTTTTTACCCATTCTATTACTCTGTGTCTTTTGATTGGTGCATTCAGGCCATTTACATTTAGGGTGATAATCAGTAGATATGTACTTAATGCCATTGCAGGCTTCAGATTCGTGGTTACCAAAGTTAAAGGGTAGCTTCTTTACTATCTAACCATCTAACTTAACTCACTTATTAGGCTATTATAAACATGGTCTGATGATTCTTTATATCTCTCCCTTCTTATTCTTCTTCCTCCACTTTTTATATGTTAGGTGTTTTATTCTATACTCTTGTGTTTCCTTTGACTGCTTTTGTGGATAGTTGATTTTATTTTTTGCTTCTAGTTAGTATTTGGTTGGTTTGCTTTCTTTGCTGTGATTTTATTTTCTCTGCTGACATCTATTTAGCCTTAGGAGTGCTTCCGTCTAGAGAAGTCCCTTTAAGATACCCTGTAGAGTTGGTTTTTGGGATGCAAATTCTCTGACCTTTTGCTTGTGTGGAAATTGTTTAATTCCGCCTTCAAATTTAAATGATATTCGTGGTGGATACAGTATTCTTGGTTCAAGGCCCTTCTGTTTCATTGCATTAAATATATAATGCCATTTTCTTCTGGCCTGTAAGGTTTCTGTTGAGAAGTCTGATGATAGCCTGATGGGTTTTCTTTTGTAGGTGATCTTTTTTCTCTCTCTAGCTGCCTTTAATACTCTGTCCTTGTCTTTGATCTTTGTCATTTTAAGTATTACACATTTGGTGTTGTCTTCCTTGCGTCCCTTGTTTTGAGAGATGTGTGGGCTTCCACGGTCTGAGAGACTATTTCTTTCCCCAGCTTGGGGAAGTTTTCTGCAGTTATTTCTTCAAAGACACTTTCTATCCCTTTTTCTCTTTCGTCTTCTTCTGGTACTCCTATAATGCAAATATTGTTCTGTTTGGATTGGTCACACTGTTCTCTTAATATTCTTTCATTCGTAGAGATCCTTTTATCTTTCTCTGCCTCAGCTTCTCTGTATTCCTGTTCTCTTATTTCTATTCCATTAATAGTCTCTTGCACCTCGTTCAGTCTGCTTTTAAGACCTTCTATTGATTGTTTCATTTCTGTTATCTCCCTCCAGACTTCATTCCTTAGCTCCTACATATTTCTTTGCAGATCCAACAGCATGGTTATGACTTTAGTTTTGGATTCTTTTTCAGGACAATTGGTCTTATCTATCTTACCAGGCCCTCTCTCTGGGGTTGTCTAAGTGATTTTTGACTGGACCAGATTCTTCTGCCTTTTCATGGTGATAGAAATGGTTGCAGGCAGGTGGCGCGTGTCAGCTGGGAGAACAAAGTCCCTTCCTGCTTGATGGTTTCCTTACCCTACTCCGCTCCCTGTGCCATCTCCCCACACACTGGGGGTCGTCTCTGGGACAATCTCTGGAGCCGATGTGGGCATGGTGGCCCTTGGGATAGCCTAGGGCATAGCAGTGGGTCGCAGCCTCTCCGGATGTGTTCTCCTGTTAGAACGGCGCCCTTTGTGATTTCCGGACCTTGCTCCGGCTTCTGCTGCCTGTGCTGTCTACCCACACAGCGGGAGCAGTCTCTGGGATAATCTCCTGAGCTACTGTGGGTGTGGCGGCCCTTGGGATAGCCTAGTGCAGTGTGGGGGGTGGCAGACACGCTGGGTGTGTTTTTCTGAAAGAACAGGCCCCTTCGTGCCTTCCAGATCTTGGTCTGGCTTCCTCTGTCTGTCCTGGTTAGCTGCGCATTGGGAGGAGACTCTGTGTGCTTGCTGTCAGCCGGTCTGTTCTCCAGCTGCTCTGCGGCTGTGGTGGTTCAGCCATCTTGCTTGAAGCACCGGCTGGGGGCAATGAATGACAGGCCTCTTATTGCCATGAGGGGCTTCAGGGTTGCGTTACCCCCAGGGGGTTAGGGAGCCTGATGTTCCTCAAGATTCCCAGCATGTTGGGCTGAGTGTGCTGGGACAATTTTGTCCAGCTGTTGAGCCCTTGTCCCTTTAAGACTTTTAAAAAGCGCCCGCTTTTCTTTTGTCCCAGGGGAGCCAGCTGTGGGGACCCACTTGCAGTCTCTGTCTTGGATTTTACTTTTCCATTTCTCTAATATCTAGTACACCATGCAATGTGTGTCTGTTCTCCCGGTGCAGATCACTAGGGCTGGTTATTTAGTAGTCCTGTGCTTCCACTCCCTCCCGAGTCTGATTCTTTTCCTTCCGCCGGTGAGCTGGGGTGGTAGGAGTGCTTGGGTCCCATCAGGTCATGGCTTTGTATCTTATCCTTTTCATGAGATGCTGAGTTCTCTCAGAAACAGATGTAGCCTGGCTGTTGTACTATATCTTCCGGTCTCTCTCTTAGGAATAGTTGTATTTTCAAAAATATATATGCTTTTGGGAGGACATTTCTGCCGCCCTATTCATGCCGCCATCTTGAGCCCCTCTCTGCCCATTATTCTTTAATGTAAAAATGATGTTCCATAAAAAAAGTGGCTAGCTCAGCTCATAATTCAATCTATCCTAAAAGTGCTTTTTCCCTAAGCCAGCCACCCTTTTCCTATATGCAAAAGTGTTTCATGAGTACTGTTCATTTCTTCATACAGAATATTAAAAATCTCAAGGGCTGAGATTTAATGAAATTGGTAATTCTTACTGCTTCATCAAAGACATTCGTAAGTGAAATTCACTTTTTAAAACTGCATTAATGATGGTGAAGAAAATTACTATTAATACAGGGTGGTGCCGCTGCTATGATTGAGGTAAAGCAACAACAGTTTAACCTATCATTGCTTTTTCTGTCTGCAAATGTCAAGACAGTAAAAAAAAAAAAATGACATCTAACATTACTATGAAGATATTTCTGACTTCACAGACCACCTGAAAAATCCCAGGAGTCTCCAGAGCTCCCTGGACTATTCCTCGAAAAGTGCTGCCCTAAGGGCACAGAGAATTTTAGTGAAGTACACACACATTAGAATGTAGAAGAGGAAAAAAACGTTCAGATATCTTTCCAGTCCAATTCTCTCATTTTGTAAATGAGGAAACTGTGGCACAAAGGGGGGTTGGGATTACCATCTCACACATTAGTAGCAGAGGTGTGATAGCACTTAGGACTTCTGTGTTTTTTTTCACTATTCTTTGCATTATACTATTTTTCCACTATTTTCAAAACTAGATTTAGCAAATTCCACATTTTCTTTCTTTAAACTGAACAATGGCATAAATACATACATTTTGTGGAGAAAAGGAATTTATTTTTCCCAATGGAGAGTTGAGTTCTGTGGTCTTTCCTGAAGCAACTTTTACATCCGAAGGGTGTACCTCCTTTTCAAAACAATGGCGTTTTCTAATCTGTAAACACAGAAACAAAATGAATTTCAATATAAACTAAAAGTATGAGCAAGCTAGTTTTTCTCAAAGGTCAAAATAGCTATAATGTGTGTTTTCAGCATAAAAAAAGATGACTAACTCTAACTGGCAATAAACGATATTTTAAAACACAAATAGCACCTTATTAAAAGACTTACATAAAATAGAATACAGTAATACCTCTCTCATCCAAACCAAAGTAGCTTTAATTAATAATGTTGTCAAAACTATAGTATTGTTAAAATGATCTTCCCATAAAATAGTACCACCACATGACACCAAGTACAGTATTATACCAAAGTCCAATTACATATGTAATCAGAAAATAAAAGTAAAAATGGAAGCTTCATTCTAAATTGAAAAAAATCCCAGAATTAGTAAATATTCACAATTTCCTACATGATAGAATAATTTGGTTACCATTATTGTTACTAGGTATTTGATAATCAAAATTGCATTTGACTGAATTTCATTCATAAACACCACTAGTTTTCTTTCCAAATGGTCTTTGCTTTTTCCTACTTGCCAAAAATCTATTTACTTAAATTATAAGAGAGGAAGAAAAGCATTTCTATTGATAATCCCATTCCTACCAAAAAGGAAATGAGAGCCAAGGAAATCAGGGAATAAATATATGTTGAGACCTACCTCATAACATCCAACTCTATGTACACATGCTGGAGGAAAAATAAAATCTACAGATTCACATTTCATTTGTAACTGGTACCTTTTAAAAAATAACCGAGTTCATTCTGTTTCTAAAAGCGGTTTGATTATGGAAATTAATATAGCTTGTTAGTAGAACAGGTAAACTATGTAAGACACTTTTTGAGTATATTCAATTAAAAATACACAATTACCTACAAATGACATGCTAAATTAATTAATAATCATCTTTTTTATTTGTAACTAAATCTATTGACATCTCAGCCTCCCCATCTCACTGCCATGAACTGTATGAGAAAACAGTGTTCATTTATGAAAAGTACATTTCACTTAAAATATCTTGTAATTCAGGTCTTCCAATATATTTAGAAATAAACATCTTTTATCATGTATTGATGTTAAAAACTCAATAAATAAAAGCAAACCTTGTCATTATACTAAACTATCAATACCAAAAATATCCATGACACAAATATCGTATCAAAGGCCAGAAGAAAATGCCATCAGTAGATAAAAACAGGAGTTAAAAAGTACACAGTAGCTATATTATCGACATAATCCTTAAGTAAATATTTTACTGTTAAATTCCTCATATATAAAAAAGCACCAGGCAGCTTTACTTTAATGACATGTTACTGTGAATAATCTACTATAATAACAAACTCCTTTGTAATGAGTAACTATATAAAATGAAGTTGCAATAATTTACCATTTAATTGACATCTATGACAGGACCCAACTAATCTCTACTAATACCACTAAAAACTGGATTGATACTTGACTACCTTGTTCAGCAATATGGGATTATTTCACTGCCAATAAACTGTTTACCTGTTGTGTAGTTTCTAAGGGTCGAATTCTTTTCTTCTCTACTTGAAAATCATCATTTTCATCTTTGTATACAGATGCCTGTTTCTTGGCAGAGAGCTTTGCAGCCAGCGTAGTTTTTATAGGAAAGTCTTCTATATACAAGAAGTCATAAATATTAGCAAAAATAATTTACACTTTGGCAATTTTTCTAAGTTGGAATCCAAATGTAAGACATTTCTCAAAATTTCATGACATAGTTTAAAACATAAAAAGCTAAACATGTTTAAAAGCATGTCTTTACAACTCAGTTTTCTCTAACAAAGATAGAGCAACATTTTGAGAATATGTCTTCAATAGGTAAGTCCAATTTTGATTTTTTATGCTTTTGGAAATCACTCCCAAAATGTGCTTTTAAAAATATATCTAACTGTAAGATTCTCTCAAGATGTGTATTTTATTTATATAAAAAATTTTCCTTACAGTGTCTCAATGTTCCTTTCCTACTAAGCTTCTCAATGTGTTTTAGGCTTAAGAATACAATAAAGTTTCATATAATCTGCCTTTTATCCCACAGTCCTGAAAGCTCAATCTCAAGGTCATCAATGACCTCTTAATCACTAAATAATATTATTGCCATTTTATAAATGTGAATATTAGATTTAAAAAGTTAAGTAACATGCCCAATATCATATACCTAGTAAGAAGCAAAGCCTGGATGTGACTGACTCCTGCTCTTTGACTCCAAAATCCATAAGCATAACCTCCAGGCACACAGCCAGACATAATACCCTGTCTTCTTGGAATATAACAAATGCATTTCCTTTTTTTTTTAGTATCTATAACACTGTTCATAACTGTTCCTATACCTTAGTTTCCTCCTTTCCCTAATGAGTGTTCTTTAAAGTACCTTTGTTCCTCTCTGCTCTTCTCTACACATTCCCTCCACTCCCAGGGTTTGAATTCACTTAACAAGCATTTATTTTATAGAGTCCATATAATTCCAGACATCACGGAAAAGCAATGAAGAAAAAACAGTCCCTAGTGTAAAAGGATTTAAACTCTCAGGGGAGAATGCCCTTTAAGCAGGTTCAATGCTACTTTGAAAAAAAGTAGTTTAAATCTATATAAACAGAAGTTAATCTATGCCAAACAACATTGGTTTTCAAGCTTTATCTGATGAGGGGTGTATTTTTTTTAAAGAAATATTGCTTAAAATGTGCAAAATAGGATGAAAGACCTAGAATTTTCATGATCCAGTGTCCCCTTCCCCCTACAAGCTGTGTTTTTTCCAAAGACTCTTAGGAACATAGTTTGAAAAATACTTTACTCTAAAATCTTAATAGTTTTGCCTTTCATACTTAGGTCTTCAATCTACCTGTGGAATGGATTTTTGTGTAGGGAGTAAAGTAGGGCTCCTATTTCAACTTTTTCCATATGGATATCAATAGTCGTTAGAAAAGTACCACTTATGGAAAAATTCCTTTTTTGCGCTTTGCTCTGTAGGAGCACTTCTATAACAAACCATATTTCTGGGCACATGTGGAACTGAATTAGGGTTCTCTATTGTTTTCCACTGTGCTAATACCAAACTGTTTTAATCACTATAGCTTTATATATAATAAGTCAAGATATCTCTTAGATCAAGTCTTCTCACTTTGACCTGCTTCTCAAAAGTGGGTATCCTTAGTCCTCTACATTTCCATATATATTTTAGAAAAGACATGTAATTTTGGGCTCTGCAATTTCCTGGAAAACTGGCAAAATACCCACAAATCTAGATCTGTGGTTCTCAACTGGGTCAATTTTAACACCCTCACCCCAGGGGCTTTGGGCAATGTCTGGAGACATTTTTGGCTATCATAAAAGTAATAAAATGTTATTCAGAAATAAAAAGGAGCAAACTGTTGATAAATGCAACATAGATGAATTCAAAAAAGTAATGTTAAGTGAAAAGAAGTCAGACAAAAAAAGCATACGAACTGCATGATTCCATTTATAAACTTTAGAAAATGCAAACTAATCTATTGTGACAGAAAGCCAATCAGTGGTTGTTTGGGGAGGGCCAGTCGTGGAGGGGTGGGAAGGAGGGGTCACAGAAGGTATGAGAAAAATTTTGAAGGTGATAGATATGTTCACTATATTGATGCTGGTGAAAGTTTCATGGAGGTACACCTATGTCAAAAGTAATCAAAGTGTACCAGTTAAATATTTATATAGTTTGTTATGACAAGCATACAACAATAAGGCTGTTTTTAAAAAAATATTATAGTTCTTAATAATTAGTTCAGAATCAATTCCCTTCATTCATACAATATTTAGCTAGCACCTACTATATGCCGGGCACTCTGCTAGGTTCTAGGGATACAATATTAATCAAACTGCATGGTACCTGACCTCATGGAGTATGCAGTCTGCAGAGATTAGTAAAAGATTAGTAAAAGATGCACACAGACACATAATACAAACTGTGACAAGTGTGATGATGAAGAGCACAGTGAGATGACAGAATATAATAGAGAAACCATATATAGTCTGATGGAAAGGTCAGTATGGCTCCCTCAAGGAAGTGACATTTAAGCTGAGACTAGAGGAAGAGTAGGATAACAAGTTTAAGATGGAACTTTCCTCAGAAAAGACACTTTAACACAAGCAAAGGCTCTAAGGCAGGAGAAAGCATGACCCTTTGAAGGAATGGAAGCCAAAAGGGCTAAGGGCCAAAACAGTACAGACAACGCTATTAGTCCCCTCTCCAGCATCTATTCAACATGTCTTCCTCATCCCTAACAGAATCACCTTTAGTTCAGGCAGCTACCCTCTTTCACACCCAGTCATGTGCTTTAGAGAGAGATGACTCTATCCTTCATTTTAGGAAGTGAATATTGTTTAGACTTAATCTTGACAACCTCTTTTCTCCCTGCCAGTGATTAGTTAAGGAATGGCATGAGTGAAAGCAGGTAAAGAAATTAATGGATCCTCTAAACAAGAAATGGTAGTTTGGCCTAGGGAGGTATTAAAGGAGATAAAAATTTATATGGAGGAACAAGGAATAGCAAAGTGTACAGGATGTCTCCTAGGTTTCTGGCTTAGGCAAATAATGGTTAATCCTTTCAATATAGTCAAAGCCAAAGAAATATTTTTAAATTAATCATCTTATGTTATCCTTAATATAATTCTCTTAAATAAATAAGACCTACTTAAGGATCATACTTAAAACATACCTGATCCTCATGTAGGACACTGGCCTCAGAAATTCAGGCAAACTTACCAAGAATGAATCAGGCTAATAAGAGTTTTGTCTTATAATACAAATTAATATGCTTTATAAAATTCTAACATATTATACTGCGTACAAATAACATCGATTTGTGAATATCATTCATTTGCCTTGCCTTCTTCAAAAAAGTAATTTAAGCTAGCAAAATAGCTGAATAAATTAAAATCCAAGCCACAAGTAAAACAATCAAGGATTTCTGACCACTCAGTGTGTTATCTAAAAATAATTCTAGAGAAATAAGGTGGAGATACATAATCAGTTATGCTAACTAAATTTTTATAAACTAGGTCCCATAACAGCAATAATTAAGGCTCCTATTACAGATACCAACAGACCCAGGCAAAAGATAAACTACCAAGACAAGTTGATGAAGTGCCACTTCTTTCAGAAGGTGGTGTACTTGGACTGTTGAAATGATGTGAAGTTCCTTGGTTCACGTCATCGTTTGCAAAATTCTTTGAATGGCATGTGCAACAACATGACAATGGTACTTCAGCTTTTTTACTTAAACTTTCATCCACTTGTTTCCCTAAAAATGAAAGAACCTCTATTTATAATATTTCTAATTAAAAAATCAATAATCTTCCTCTGCCGCTTAAGTGAGCAACCACCCCAGTTTGCCCAGGATTAGGAAGTTTCCCAGGATGATTTTCAGCCCTAAAACCAGGAAGCACCTAGAAGATCTGGGCAAGGTGGTTACACTACCTGCAATATCAAATTAGGACAGGAGAGAAACACTTATGCCAGAAACATTTACAGAGAAGTTACCATCAATTTACATAATATACAAAAATCTACTAAGAGATTAATAACGTAATAAAAGCACAACCACTCAAGTATTCGTTTTTATTGAGAGTTATTAAAATATCAAGCAGGGAGGATTAAATAAAGACCTAAAGTATATTCTTCATGACTGCTATTTTCCTAAATGAAAAATTTGAAAGTTCAATATAGTAAATAATATCAGAAACACATTAGGGTTAAATCATTCCCACATTATACTTGTATTTCAAATAGAAACATGTTTCATGATATATCAATTCAGATACATGTGTCGAAACGCATTTTAAGGTCAATATTCAAACTAAGTAAAATGGGTAATATTTAATACTGAAATATAATACGTAATTGTATAATTGTAATAGGTCTACATTGTGTGCCTATATGTATAAATATGCAGTTCACAGATACCAAAAAAATGCTGAATAATTTATTTTCTATAAATAGCACATTATTTTCCAATCTCTTCTATATAAATCTAATTCTACTTTCTAGAGTCTCCCATTAAAATTTTAAGTTATCAAAGATAATTTCATTTTTTTCAAAGACTAACAAAATGGACAGTCAAAAGTTATAAAATACTTAGTTTATTTTTAAGTCTTATCAGTAACACAAACATTCCTTTTTAAAAAACATACATATATATACATACACATACACATATATATGCACACATTCATGACTAACTTTAAACTCTACTACTACTTTCAGTGAAAGCTATCTAATTATTTACTAAAATGTATCCAATATTGCATTTCAGATTCATTATGTATATTAGATAGTCTTTCATAAAAGTAAATGTTACTAGGCATTTGTTAGCAAATAAAGTAAAAGTAATGGGAAATAACATGGTTCATAAAACAATATACATAAAAGTTCATAAAAACAAAACTTCTGCTTATCTGGCATCCAAAAGGTAGAAAGATGAACTAGAATGTTTTCTTTATATAGAGTATATAGTTTTAATGTTATAAGGAAGGGACAGATAAGCAAATATATTAAAGACTTTATTTTAAAAAATTTTTCTTCAAAAAAAGCAATTATTCAATTATGTGTATATGTTATAAACATGCATCAGATGACAGCCCCATTTCTTGCATCTTTTATATACAAATGATCAGTTATTCATAATGATAACCCTAAAATTCCAAGATTCTTAGGAATCCTCTGAATCATCAAATAAAGGACTACATTATGTTTGAAATTGTTTTAGGATTGACTGAATATATTTTGCTTTTATTGAAACTCCTTCCAAAGATATAAATAACTTATAGTAAACATCTTAAAAGAGAATAGTTTAAAGTAGCTAGAACATGGTTGAATGATTCTGGATAAAATGTATTTTGTATTTTTTTGAGGTCCCAGTGAGCAACCTGAAGATATCAACCAACTACTTACCACTGAGGGATTGTTGCCACGCTAAAGCAGAACAAAGTAAAGCTAAGCTTTTCCCACTTCCTGTAGGGCTCTCCAACAAACAATGTTGCTTACTGTTTAATCCTCTCACAATCTATGGACACAAAAACAACAAAAAATCAATTGACTTCATAGGGTCTCTCCCTGAGCAGTACAAATACAACAATGAGAGGTAAGGTTGTAACTTCAGGGAACATAGCAATAGCAGAAAGGGGAACAGTAGTTAATTAAATACAGACTTTATTCCTTTATACTGCTCCCTAAAATTATGTTGGACTTAAAAGTATATCAAGTACAAAAGAGATGAAAAAGTAATTTGTGCCTGAATTATGCAAGCACCATCTTCTGCAAAACTTAGAGTACACAGTACCTTTGATGAAAACTTAATGAGGAATACTGCTAGTGGGATTGTAAGTTTTTATACCACTTTGCACAGAAATTAACAATTACCAGTAAAGTTGAAACCCAACTCCAGCAAATCCAGTCCTATGTATATACCCAAAACCTTTCCCACATGAACACAAGGAAACATATATTAGAAAGTTCATAGCAGCATGGCTTATAATTGCAAAAGAATGTGAACAACCTAAATGTCTATCAAAAGGAAATGGACAAAAAAATTATTGTATAGTCATACAATGGAATACTATACAGCAATTAAGATAGATTAACAACCAACAAGGCTGTCTTAAAAATGTTAGAAAAAAAAATCAAGCTCTGCAGAAAGGTAGGTAAAATATATCATTGGGCAGTTTTAAAATATGTCAATATTCTACATCTTTTACAGATACACATTTATGCAAGTTTGTGTATAAAAACATGGATAGGAAAGAAAAAAGAACAAATTCAGGATTCTAGCAATCTTGTTACTCATAAATAAGGTATAAAGTAAAAATGCCAAAAGATTAAGATTTAACAAAGCTGGAAAGTTAATTTACTCAAGTTTGTATATTAACTTTCCACGTGACTGAAATATCTCCAAAAAATGATGGTGAGAAATACAGTATTATGTAGAACACAGTAAATACTTTGTAGAAGGAGGTAATTCTGTAAATAAAGTTTCAAATGAATTGGCAACATTTCTCAGATTGTTCTCCTTTGCCTCCCAACCATGGACAGACATACAGTTTAGCAGTGATCAGTATTATTTTTTCAAGTTAGTTGTTCTTCAGTGAACCCAGCAAATATTTTCAATCCATGTACTCTGAGAAGATGAATGCAGTCACAGATCCAATGCATGTTATGTATTATAAGCATCTGGGTCTTAATAAACACTTAAAATAACTGCTGAAAATACTTACAGAATTCATCATAGCAAGCTGTGATGGATAAGCTTTACAAGGAAAATTAATCTTCACCCCACCAATAGTATATTCAGACCACACTGAAGACATCATGCCTTCTTGTTTACTTCAGGTCCTTAACTGCAACAGTAATGAAAATCAACACTGAAACAATGCTTTCAAAGAAAACCAGATACCCAACACAGTCATCAACTGATTACTTGCAATAGTTGGGGGAAAAAAATGGTAAATTCAATCAGAGGACGGAGAGATGGTTAAAATAGCACTTCAATGGATTATGAAGCCAATAATAACCATAACTTTAGCTACCAATATAAGTTAAGAACCACTGTTCTAAGGTATTTTCCAGTTCCACTATTTTGTGATTCTGTGAAACTCTGAGAATGAGATTTAGCGGAATCTAATCCTTTCATCTAAACCAACAACTCAATGCTGGCCTAGTTACTCAGATAGAACCTGGAAATCAATCTGTCCCTCGTCCCAGTTGTGGCAACACGCACCTCAAAACGGGGTGGCTTCCTCTCAAACAGTGCATGAAGGACAAAAAAACCGAACTGCCTCCGCCGTCGCGCCGGGCGGCCAACAGTTAAGGCGGGGCCGCGGGCTAATAACAGGCCTCTGCTCCCAGGAGGTGAGGGCAGGCTCCCTTCTCCCCAGGTTTTCTTCCCCACACGCCTCCTCCCCCAGCCAGAGATCCCTGCCGCGTGATTCAGGCGGGTGGGCGAAGGAAGGCACCCTCCTGGCAGGCTTCGCGTCCTCGCCGCCAGACAAAGCTTGCAGTCCGGAGGAAAACTGAAGCAACGTTGACTGCGCTCCGAGTCACCGGAGAAAAGAAACTGGTGCAAATACGGCGGAGCCCTGGCAAAGAAGAAAGGTCACTAGCCTCTCGCTCTTCTTCCCGGGGCTCGGCTTCCCGGGCCTGGCCGCAGAACCTCTTCTCTTCCCCAGCTCCCACCAGGTCCCCGCACCAGCGCTCTCCCGGACGAATTCCCGCCTCCCACCCTCGACTCCTAGCGCCCAATCGCCAGGCGCGCTCAGCCAACCAATCACCCGCCAGAGCAGAAATCCAGCGACCAATCCCGGCGCGACGTTAGGGGGAGCCTCAGCAATGAGCAGACCCAAGATAGTTGGCGGCACCGGAAGGCGAGCGCCCGGAGAACTCGCGTAAATCCCAGGGGCTTAAAGAGTCGTCTCCGTTAGACTTTGAAACTAGTGATTTAAGCCGTGCATCAGTTTCTTTGGGAACGCGGAGTCTCATTCTTAAGATGTGTAGACCAACGGAGAGGAGACACCTTTCAGCCTTGCCGAGTTCTTATCTGAGCAATCAGTGCCATTCGATTCAATTGCTGAACTTTACAACAGCCAAAGGTATCGAAAAAGCAGAAACGGTAACTGCGACTCTTGAGCTAAACTAGGCGAAAAGGTTCGAAGACAAATGGCTACAGGATCCCGTAATAATCAAGGCTTTCCGAGACCAGATTCAACCAGAGAAACGTTCTCGAGGTCTCCAGCTCCAAAGCACTTCTAACTCCATTGAAGCTTGTCCGCCTTCTAGCCCTCCTAAGACCCGTTTATTCTTTGCCAAGAAAGTACACTTCAATATTCTCAAAGGAAGTTAATCATGATCTCGCCCCAAAAAATTTTTTAATCGTGTATAGCCTAAACGTGGTTCAATTACCATTGTCCCAAAAAACCAAACCTGAGGAAATTTCTCAAATTCGAGAAACTAGTTTGGGAAAAGAGGTTTGGGGCACGGGGGAGCAGCAGGAGGCGAGTTGTTCAGTTTGCCTTTCCGTTTTACAATGCCCCAAAATGACAAAATTTAGTCATAGAAATAAATTCTACATTTTAGTTTAGTAATCTCAGGCTTAGAAATTTATCCTAAGTCAGTCATTTAAAAGAAAAAGTAAATAATACCTCGTTTGATAACAGTGCCTACTATAATACTGAAAAAAATCTTAAAGTTCCCAATCTAGTAATGAGATGGTTATGTATACAATTCAGTCGTTACGAAGTCAATTATAAAAACTAAACAAGTTGCAAAAAAATTCCACATGAAGTTCAAAAAGGACACTCCGAACGAGGTATTATGAATTCTGTTATGTGAAAATAGGTATGCATAAACAAAAATGAAGGGAAAGTATTAAAGAAGTACATAGGTAATTTACTGTTGAGTGAAGGATAATTTATAAAAATAAATCCTTTAATATACCTTTAAATTGTTATTCTGCTTTTACACGTCTTATATATCAAATCTTTTAACTGCTCCTATGATTTTCCTCTCCTATAAGGCTCTCAACTGACTCTAACGTTGTATTACCATTTGAGGTATATGGCATAACAGAAATACACAAGGCTCTGAAACCAGACAGTTCTGGATTCCAGTCCTTTGAAATGTTCTGTTCCTTTCAGGTTAACATTAGTGAAATGAAACACAAAAAATTAGAAGTCCATTTGATAAAGATATGAATGTTTATAAACCAATATTTAAAATAGCTGCACACGTTTTCACTTTAATAAGAAAAATCAAATTTTATAACCTTAACTTAAAATACATGAATATTAATATTTACTAGTATATTTACACATTTTATTTACATCATCAACAAATCTGATGAGAAACAGCCTATGTTTTTATTTTAACACAGCAGGTTTTCAACAGTTTTTGAAAACTGATTGAGGAAATGTGCGCTGCATTTAGTGAGAAAATGTATTTTAACCTTTTCTGAACTAGAGATGACCTACTCATACAGAACATTCCAAAGCCTCAGTTAAAAAAAAAATTAAAACAGTTGTATCTAATCTTAAAAGACTATAAAACTGCCTTGTTTAAAAATATGAAAATTCTTATGGTATTTCTTTGAAGGTATGCTCTTATTCTTAACATCAAAATTACTTAATTGAACATTAAGCATCTAATAAAGTTATAAATATTCTATCTATGATTCTGTGCACTTTATGATTTAAAACAACTACACAGATTGGTTCTTATATAATACCCTTATGAGGTAGGGCCAGTAGTAATCCCATTTTACAAAGGAAGAAAATGAGATGTGCCTATATGCTAGTGAAGAGGCTGAAGTTAAGTTTATTTTCTTAAAAGTTACACTTCCTTTCTAGCCTGCCTAATTTCTTTTACAAATGAAGAGGTCTATTTCAAGTGTGTGAGGAGGAAGGGTGGAGGGACAGTGTCATTTAGGTGTATCTCAGAAAGCAGAGAAGTACCTTCTATATTGAATACTTAATTAAGGGGGAAAAAAAAGAGGATTATGGGTTACCTGAATGCATCTACTTAATCAATGAAAGTTACTAACAGAGGATTGCAAGATCCTTCAGCAACATGGGATTTTATGCTTTTTAATTTTTCCTGAGGTCCAAACACTATATATATTTTCTTACTCAAAGATCTTACAAAATTATGATATATGAATCATAATTCTGACAAACCAAGAGCTCTTTAATCCAGTGAGTTTTATTGCTCTAAACTTCAGTAAGATACCAATGTATTTCCTCCCTGACCATTAGATAAGTTGGTAAAGCATTATAAAAATAAATTAAAAAAAAACTAAGACCTCCTTTCAGGTTCTTCTCTGCACAAAGATGTTTCTGTAAACATTTTTAAACCAATATGTTAAAATTCCAAATTATTCAAGTATCTCTTTAAACATATGGCTTCATATATTAGTAAAAATTGAAGCAAATATGTAAAGTCTTAAAATTCTCATCTGTAATTCCATGAAAATCATTTACAAAAAGCTATCTGCCTTTTTAAAAGCCTTCTCTATACTATTTTTTGAGAACTGGAGTTCCATCTTGCATTACTATTAATTGCATGGCAAGCTTTAGAGATTTCTATTTGCGTATTTAAACTCCTGATTTTTCCTGATTTCTCCCTTTCCCTTTCATCATTGTCATACTGTTACTGGCTGAAAGTTTAAATCAACACTAGGGCTTCCCACAGACTCATTTTTATAAGAAATTAAATTGAAGGCATGACAATTTTTCTTCACTTCAAAAGCTAAATACAAGGCCAAATTCACTTTCCAGGAATGAGTGTCTTAAATGTGATCCCAATAGGGGGGAAAAAAACCTTAGCTGCTACAATATAAACATACCAGCAAAGCAATCCAAAGGACTGCCAATCAAATACAAGCAAGCATAATTCTCAAGAGAGTTCTAAATTGTATTCATGTTGAATTAAATCATCTTAGAGATTCTAAGACATTACTGTTCCCATTCAGTTTAGAGTCATTATAAGATACAGATTCGTGTTAGGTATATGCAGCTAACAGCTTTGTTATTTTAAGTTTTTTTTTTTAAATTCCACTAACACTCATGTTTATTATTTCAATTATTGTGCTTTCAATACAATGACAGAGCTGTACATCAGGATCCATGCTTCCAATGTCCCTGGATCCATTTTTATAAAATGGATCTTTACAGATCCCAGACCATCCACTTGGTTTCTCCTTTATTTGTTGAAGACCTAAAAATGTAAGGGCAAAAAATAAGTTAAAGCACAAAATCTGGAAAATGGCTTTTGGCCATTTCGCCTGAAACATTAAAACAACTTGTGAAAATAAGTTACTACTTACGTGTAATAATTGGATCAATGTCTCTTGTCTGAGTGGCAACATCAGAGGCACAGACTTGCCCTATTTGGATCAGCAAAGACATAATATCCTCATACAGTGGAGGAAATGCTCGGCAAAAAGAGACCAAACTTGGCAGAGTTGGCATGAAAAAAGCGTATCGCTTAGCCTGTGTTAAAACTGTTGGAAAGAAATGAAACAGAATCTTTAACTTACAGACATAAATTCAACATGCATGGTCTTACACAGTGTGCTAATAAGCACCATACCCTACACTGTGAGTACTAAGTTCACTAAGACTCGGCTGACCCCACACTTCACAATCTCGTAGTCACCCAGTATTCAACATATAAATTCTTATTCCCAAGCACTATGATAAGTGCTTTACAAGCATTATTTCCTTTAATTCTCACAATCTTATAAATGAGCAAAGTACTCTTACTCTTATGATACCTATTTAATATATGAAAAAACTCTTAAATAAACCTTAAATTAAGAAACTGCTCAAGGCCATACAGGTGGTTAGTGGTGGAACTGGGACTGAATTCAGGCAGTTTAAGCTCAACCACTACAAATAATTATAATATGAAGTGAATACAATGGAAAGAAAAATGAATTGAGTATTATGGCGGCACTGAGAAAGAATATGAAATTAAGCCATAACTTTGAAAGACTGAACTGTGGTATAATCTCTCATATCATTTTACTTGACAAATCAATAGGTGGTTAAAATATCAGGGTATGTTTTAGAACTTAAGGAAATCACTCATAAATTTATTTGTTATTCAAATGATTATATTTTTTCTGCAACTCTAACCATTTGTAGTAAATTGTAACTTGTTTCTATGATATAATTGCATTCAGAAAGTGGATTTGATTTCCATTTATAAAATGGGAAAAGCTTATTTTATTTACTATAAATCTATTTATAGTCATTCACAAAAAAGATACAATTTGCCTACCTATTCATCCTCTCCACTCTATACATCACATTTGTAATAGGAAAATTTCAAAAAGAATAATAATTCAAAAGATGGCATAAACTATTAGTGACACAGAAAACACTATTTTGCTAAATTCAGAAAAGAGATGTACTATTTTATGTTTTAAGTTTTTGTGATTGCAATTGGTTGGCTACATACCTGTCAGCAAAGTTCCCATGACATTGACAGCTAAGCGAGCCACACTGAGTGACTTCGGTAACGAATACTGGATACACAAATGAGAAAGCAACTGGATAGCAAATATCTGCAATACAAAATCCAAATATTACATGTCTCTGAAAGACATCTTAGAGTATTAAAAATTATAAAATGTTTTATATAAGTAGGAAGACTGGAGGGAAATCAAAATTTTCCTAAAGCTCCAAAAGGCTCATTACCTGTTTTTCAAGTTCTGGCTGTGCAATAAGCTCAGGTATGAAATCCAGACAAATGTGCATAGATGGAATGCCTGCAACCGTTAGAGGTAAAAGTTCACATGGATAACCCTATCTCAAGAAGAAAGAGGGGAAAAGTCAAAAATAAAATACAAGTTAAATACAGATAAAACATATAAAGGAAAGTTTCATTTCCTATTTAGGTAAAAGTGGATGGGAAGGCTAGACGGCCCTACGTATACCCTGGCATTTCACCTTTCTGATGCACTAGGATAGAGATAAATTATCAGAACGCTTCATTTGGCTGAAATGAAATCTAAAAAATCTGGATTATCCCCATATGGCAAAGAATCATGATCATTTGTGTGATCTCCAGTTTCTAAATGATTCCTATTAATTTAATATTCAAGGCTCCCCCAAAATAAAATTCAATCATAAAGCATGGCTCTTTGAAAACAGACCTGAAAGTGAACAAGCTTAGCAATGTTGGGATCTGCAATGTACATTTGGTGCAACAGACAACAGATAAGGCACTGAACTTCTCGAAGATTACAGAGCAAACTGTCTTCTCCTTCCTCCATTTCCTTATTTGGAGCACTCGTTGTGATAACACTTTGAACGTTCCTTAGCAAGCTGTCTGGATTGACACCCTTGGCTTTCTCCTCTTCAGTAGGTAAGCAAATCTCCAAGAGAATCTGGACAGCTGCACTATCCTACAAGCAAATAAAAAAGAGTGAATTTAAGAAGTTTCTCAGAAGTTTGAAAACCAAATCTGATTTTGTTTTTACATGAACAAAAATGGTAAAATAAAATGGTTAAAAACAAAACAAAAAAAGGGGGGCACTTTTAAGAGCAACGAGTGAACAATCTATAGAGAAGTGGTTCTCACGTTTTTTAGGGTCATGAATCCTTTTAAGAATCTGAAGAAAATTATATACCCTCTCCCTATAAAAATTAACATACGTAAACACACGTATTGCATAATTCCAGCATGGTCACATATCTCTAAGGCAGATCCATGGACTCTATAGTTTAAGGACATCTACAAGAAGACTTTCAGTGACATCCAAAGCACGCCCTAGGCAAAATATGAGTTCTACCAGAATCTCCTTTCCTTCCTCTTAAATTCCTGCTTCTCCCAGGATCCTACCCTCTATTGCCCTCTTTTCATACCTGGCCACCAACTAATTAATTTCTCTGAAGATGATGGTTAATAATTAATGCCTAAAAGTCACTCCCCAAAGCTTCTTTCCCCTTTAATTTGAAGACAGGCTCTTTAAGGCCCTGGTTTTGCAAGCAAAGAGTCTGCCTTACCATCCATTCCACCTGCACAAACACTGGTGCTCAGTCTACAAGCTTGGGTGTCATTTCATAAAACAGTGGTTTCTTGAGGGGTCATCTACTTGATGCCCCTGCATCTAAAGGACTGCTATAATTACTCTCATCTAGCAGGAAGGCATTTTAAAAAAAAGACTGACATGCATCTCTGAAAGACAGCCATTGACTAGACAGAAGAAAACAATTCCTTCATCTGTTTAAGAACTTCATTCTAAAGTAAGGCTAGCCGTTTGTTTTGTTTTTGCTTGTAGACTCTGGAGCCAGACTGCCCAGGCTTGGGTAGAGTAGCTCTGCCACTTACTAAATGTGCAACCTTGAGCAAGTCATTTAACCTTTCTGGGTCTCAATTTTCCTAAAACTCCATACCTCAAAGGTTAGTTGTACAGATTAAGTGAGTTAATATGTAAAGAACTTAGAGCACCACCCAGCATGTAGTAATAAGCATTATGTAAGTGTTAGCTATTATGATCCTCAATTCTGTGTCTGAAAATGCTGAGGGCCAGATTTAGTTTAGAACTTGGAATTCTTTTTAATGTAGTATTATATAACACCTCCAGTAGAGACTAGTCTAGCACATTGTAATCAAACATATCAGTATTTCTGCAACAAAACATACCAATAGTCATCTTAAGTGGGATAAAGGCCATAAATAGCTTGATATCAATTCAGGTCACGTTTTGTCACACATGAGGTCACCTCAGGTCAGGTTTTTCTACCAACTATATTATCAAAAAATTCATAGCTTTTTGTATTTTTGGATTTCTGTATTACAGATAAGGGATTGTTGACCTTTATTATTACTGTAATGCCCCTTATTGCCAATGAAAGGAGTTCAGAAAATATATTTCAAACTAGAAGACATTTCTACTTTGAAGAAATTGCTCAGTTTTGACTTGCCCATTTTTACTAAATATAACTTTACTACCTGAGCAGCCAGTAATGAATTTTTCAGTTTTTCTGGTACCTTCTGGGCCCCTTTAAAGAAAATCCTCAATTGTTTAATATTTAACCATCACACATCTCCTTCTTTATTCAAAATTGACTATTTCACTCTTCACTAAAATTCTACAGTATTACAAAACTTTTCTAAATATAAAATTGAACTGCTTATGCCATCAGAGTATTTATTACTGCACCA
Organism: Phataginus tricuspis; assembly: GCA_029783875.1. Lineage (NCBI taxonomy): Eukaryota > Metazoa > Chordata > Mammalia > Pholidota > Manidae > Phataginus > Phataginus tricuspis. The sequence continues at coordinate 7,692,419 of JAQQAC010006923.1, read as the reverse complement.
TCTTATTACAGACATACCTCATTTTATTGTGCTTCACTTTATTGCATGTCACAGATATGGTGTTTTCTTAAGTGGAAGGTTTGTGGCAACGATGCATTGAGCAAGTCTATTTGTGCTATTTTCCCAACAGCATTTGCTCACTTCATGTCTCTGTGTCACATTTTAGTAATAACTGCAAAAATGTTTCAAACTTTTTAATTGTTACTATATTTGTTATAGTGATCTGTGATCACTGATTATGATTTGCTGAAAGCTCAGATGATGGTTAGCATTTTTAGCAATTAGGTATATTTTAATTAAGGCATGTACATTGTTTTCTAGATGTAATGCAATTGCACACTTAATAGACTAGTGTACAGTATAAACAAAAACTTTTTATAGGCACTGAGAAATCAAAAACATCATGTGACTCGCTCTACTGTGATATTGGTCTGGAAGTAAACCCTGCAATGTCAACAAGATATGCCTATCTATATATACACGTGTGTGTGTGTGTGTGTGTGTGTGTGTGTGTGTGTGTGTGTGTGTGTCTACTGCTTGTTGTCTAAGGAACAAAAGTCTTTTTGTTAAAATGTACATCTTATTTAAATGGCTATTAAATTACTATCATGAAGACTACAAAAGTCTTTTTGTTAAAATGTACATCTTATTTAAATGACTATTAAATTACTATCATGAAGATTATTCCTAGTTTTAGTAATATAGTCCATCTTATACTCAGAAGCAAAGGTAACACCACTATAATACATTCTGTAATAAGACGAATGCAAAATATGTCACTATTGTACATAGAGGGCATAATACGCCATCCATTCAACTAGCTACACTAAGAAAGGAAGCCCTTGCCCTTTTTGACTGAATTTTACTTTACTACCTGAGCAGCCAATAATGCATTTTTCAATTCTTCTCTGGTAACTTCTGGGCCATCATTTTGTCCAATCAAACCTATTGTATTATTCTGGGAAGGCCTATCTTGCTCTGCTGTTTCCTTCAGATGAGCACTAAGATAGGCTTTGGATGCAAGAAGATATCCATTCAACATGTGTAGAGTAATATCCATCAGTGGAGGGCACCTAACACAGAAAGAAAAAAAGACAAATACATGAGAAAGAATATAGATTTATACATTAGCCAGAACATGATCTATCAATCCTGAACAGTACTGAAGAACCTGAAAAGAGTAGTAACACTTTTCCCACTGAAACATTCTCAAAATACAAGTTTAATATATGTCTTATCCTCCATATTTCAAAGTTACATATAATATTGTCTATTTCATCTTATCAGCTGAAATCAAATATAATGTGTGCCCTAAACAAAAGACACTCCTTTATGCAAATAACAATACCAATAAATCTCTTAGATATGAACCTGTAAAGCAGTTGTCCTCAAAGAGAAGTATTCTGTTATTGATAAGATGAAGCAGACTAGAACAGAACATTTATTCTTTCTACTCCCGTTTCTTCTCTAGAGCAAGACAGCAAGACAGCTCTGTATTCCAAGAATGCTTCATCACTTGACCTGCTAAGTTATTTACTGAGCCTCAATTTCCTTATCTATAAGATGTCTACTTATTCATTCCTCAAAGACTGTTACAGATCAAATTTAAATGAGATAAGAATATAAGAAATGAATGTAGAAAAGGAAGCAAAAAAGATAAATTAGTAAACACTAAAATTTTTAAAGCCAATCCCTTAGAAAACTCTAACAAGGCCACTTCTCAGTCTACCAGAGAGAACAAACATGTGTGCATAAATGGGCAGTACAGTTTTGTTTATAACTGTGAAACTCTGGAAACAGCTTAAATGTCCACTGATATGTCAATGATTTTTCTAAAATGTCCAAATTTTCTGTAATAAACATGTACATATTTATAGTAGAAAAAAAATACATTGTTGGTTAAATAAACTATAGCAATCTTCCTAAAACTGAAGATAAGAATCACCTGGAGTGCATATTTAAAAAAAAAATTCCAAGCTCCATTCCAGACATTCTGAATCAGAGTTTCACGAAGACAGGCCTTGTAATCTACATATGGAATACCATGCAGCAAATGAGGCAGAAGTGTACATACTAACATGGAAAACATGTTGAGAACAGTAAGTTTAAAAAAAAGAACAAACTAATGTTTACAATGTAATACTACTTACATTATTTAAAACCACCAAAGCAAAAAAGTAAGTATTTCTACTTATAAATTTGTAAATACATAGAAAGTAAACCTACATACACACCACAGGACAACAAAGTTTCCTCTGAAGATGGAACTGAGATTGGTTGGAAGAGTTCAAAGAGGAATTTTGCTTTAGCAATGGCAGCATGGTAGGAATGAGAGAGAGTAAGACTTTTCCCTGTATACCTTTTTCTTGTTAACCTTTTATTTATTCACTTATTAAGGTATATTGTGAAAACTTTCATACATACATAAACAGAGAATATTATAATGAACCTCCAAGAACTTATCACCCAGCTTCAACAATTACCTACACATGGCCAGTCTTATTTCATCTATATCCCCATCCACTTCCCCACAACCCCCACTGGGTTAGTTCAAAACAAATCTAAACATCATTACTTTATATATATGTACATCTTTTTTATGTCGTTTGATATTTTTTAAAACCCTGTGAATGATCACTTGATTAAAAAAATGAATTTTAACAAACGAACAAAATTAATGGGCAAAACAACAGAATAATAATGAGAAAACTGCAATAACACATAAAAAGAGCTGAAATCCTTCTTATGTAAAGAACTCCAAATCAAAATAGATAAGGATTCCAATACAAAATTAGACTAAAATATAAAGAAGAAATACCAGTAGCTAATAAGTATATTAAAATATTCAATCTAATTAAATTAAAATGATAATCAATTTTCACCTATCAAATTGGAAAATATTATATAAAATATTATAAGGAAGTACACAATATTGAACACTACTATGGGAATGTATACTGGTACAACCTTTCTGGATGACGGAATAAAATATGAATCAAAAATCTTAAAAATGAGGATGTTACTTTATTTAGCATTTATTTAGCATACCATTCATCTGCATATGATCACATTATTTAACTTTTCATGTATTTGTCTTATTCCCTATGCAGGTGATAATCACCTTAAAGGCAGGCCCTTTAACTTACGTATCTTTGATATTACTTAGCACAGCAACTAGAAATTCAAATATTAATGATGTGAATTATTAATTCTGCCTTTTGAAGTCATTTCAAAGCAATTAAGTTCAGCAACTGGCAAGGAATTATAGACAAATGTGGAATCAATGAAACTAACATCACAACTTAGGATGCCAAAAAGATCACAGTTTTAATGCATGTAATGGTTCATAACAGACCAATTTTTTAAAATCCTTTTTCAACAATGTTAGTAGAAATAATATTACTCTTTACTGATCTTGTGTCTGAGAAAGAGAATGGCCATTATGGAGGGGTGTCAAAACTAAGAAGGGCATTTCTTTAACGCTGGGTTTTATTAGTCATATATTAAATATTAAACTGAATATACAGTTCATAAATACAGACAACTAAAAAAGACGTCACAGGTCATACTGCTAGTTATCTGCAAGAACACTAAGATATAAATTTCAACTGAATTCCTTTGGACTCTCCAAAGTATAACTCTGTAATAAAAATGAAATTCAAATTACACGTACCTGTGTACCCTCTGATCACATCTTAGGACAATAAGAGGATCTATCATCAGGTCATTCTGACTATACTTTTGTTGTCGTACAAACTTTATTGAAGGTTGAAGTGCATTTACTGTCATTACCCACAGCCTGATAAGAAAATAATCACATGTTCAAAAAACAGCTATATGTTAATTATATATGCATATGAGATATATATATATATATATAATTACAATGAAACCTTTAGCCATCCAGTCCTTTCTATCTTAGATATATTCAGGAAAAAATTGAAAAACTAGAAACTATAGGTATCTAACCTATTATTCTGTCTCTAAAAATGAAGATGAAACAGTAAACACAGACCAGTTTAAAAAATCTTCACAGTTGAAATAATCATGGCATACAAAATAAAATTTGAATTAAAACCTCAGTTATACCATACTTGCTGTATGAGTCTATGTAAGTCACTGAGTCTCTCTGAACTCTTTCTTTTTCTGTAAAAATAGGAATATAATACCTGTAAATGAAATGATGCTTACCAAAGCACTTTGAAACTGTATCTGGCCCCATAAATTAAGTCTTTATTCTATATTTATCGGTGAGATGCCACACTGAGATCAGATATCAATAGACTATAAAAGTGATTACTAACCTGGCACTGCACATCAGAATTACTGAGGGATATGCCAATATGGAGGGTACTTGATCTCTTATAGTGAAGTCCAGGAGTCCACCAACCTCACCTCACACACAGAGCTTGCCCATTCTTAAATACATGTGGACAGCCAAGAGTCATTGGACATTTAAAGAAAGCTTCCACTTCGAAAAAGATTAAAATGTACTAACAGAAAGAAAAAGAACTCCAAAGAAACAGAGAATGTAGGGATGAGAAAAAAAATTTTTAAGCCTATAATTAATATCCTTACAAGACAGAATATTTCATATATGAAACAAGGAGACATTTAAAAATATTCAGATAAGAAAGAGCTCTTAGAAATTACTAATGTAACAAATTTTTAAATTCTAAGGAAAGATCAGAAGATAAAACTGAAGAAATATCCAGAAAGTATAGTCAAAAGATAAATATAAAAATAGGAGAAAATATGAGAAAATCAGAATAAGTCCAAGAGAGTAAAATCCAAATTACCAAAAAAAATTATAGAAAATGAGGAAAGAAATTACTGAAGAAAACAAAAAAAATGTCTTAGAAATGAAGGCATTAGTCCCAGACTAAAAAAAGGCCAAGTGCCAGCACTATGAATATAAAAAGACCAACACCAAAATATATCATCATGAAATTCCAAAACACAGTGAATAGAGAAAAACAATGGTCACATACAAAGGATTGGGAATTAGTACATCGGATTACTCAATGGCAATAAGGGAACCTCAATTTGTTTAGTAGAATGAAGCCTTCAAATTTTTAAAAGGAAAAATGAGCTGGAATTCTACACCTAGGCTAAATAAATATCAATCACATGTGAAGAGAAAATACAAACCTTTTCACACATGCAAGTCTAAAAACAAAATAAGTCTCCCAAAACACCCTTTTTCTCAAGAAGCAACTTGAGTGTGAGTTCCACTCACTAAATGAGAAACTAAACCAAGAAAGACAAAAACATGAACTGTAACAAAGAAGAGAGACAAAAGCAATTCCAAGATGGCTACTGTCCATGTCCCAGATGGAAACATAAGGATGGAAAGCTCTGAAAGGAATGTTGCCAAGGAAAAAAATGTGACTGATAACATTCCTGAAGTGTTATAGCTAACTGTAAATTTGCCCCTCAATAATGGAGTTTGGGGATGAATTCATTATCGATAACAAAACAAAACAAAAAATCTGAGCTAATGGAAAAGAGGTAAGTATTAACTCAGGGATTGTGGGTGGGGTGTGGAGGAAGGCAGCTGTATAAGAAAGAAATTGTAATCAGAGGATATTACATAGGTCTACTATAAATAACACTTATGTAGTCATAATAATATGCACACTGAGTATTACTTTAACCATAATCTTTGCTATAACTGTGTTGGGAGAAATGGAAGGGAAATTATATGTTGGGAGAAGAGGGACTCACAGGGGAGGAAGCAGGTAAGAGTGTCAAATCTTCATCTTGTATAGTAGGAGTCAAAAGATTATTTCTAAATTGGAAAGTCAGGAAATCATAGTATAATTAGAAGCATATTATTGAAATATATGGGAGACAGAAATACCATAATGAAAAAAGAGCTGAAAATAGTTGTCTCCGGGGAGCAATAGTCTAAAATGGAAATGCATGGGCAGACCTTTTATATATGCCATTTAACTACTTAAGTTATCTGTTTTCATTTATTTGATATAACTAAAAATATAATTTTTAAGTATAAATATTCGCAGACCTACTGTATCAAAATCTCAGGTAAATCTAGCTCAGATTGTTTTTCAGAGCTGACATGCAGTTTTTGATACCATCTATGGACCAGCAGAAACCCATCTGACTAAAAGCAAAATAACAATTTGGCTGCACACTAGAATCTCCTGGGGAATCCTTAAAACAAGAAAAAAAACTAATGCCTGACTCCTACCCACAGGCATTCTGATTTAATTGCCAGGGTTACAACTTGGTGATCAAGAGTATTAAAAGCTCTCCAAGTGATTTTAATGTGCAAGATTTGGAACCAGTGCAATGCACAACACAACGGTGACTGAAAGGACAATTAGCCACAAATGACTATACATAAGAACTCACTTTTACAAAACTTGGTCAAGTTGGAAATAGTCCAACATTTCTCTCTGTTCCTTAAGATAAAATTTATGATTTTCCTTAAAGTTATAACTCTTCAATTAACAGATTTATATTTCAGAAATGATTTATATTATGAAATACACAATTTTTTACAACATTAAGTGGAGGTTTTTGTATATAATCACTGCTATACACTTATCTATTACATGTAACAATACACTGAAATTACCTTCTAGGCATCACAGTATTAAGAACCATCCATAGTTTATTGACTGTTTGAAGAATTCGCCGTGGAACCCCTGAATTCAACAACTGGTTCATATTGGATGTTAATACTTCTGCATATGGTATAAGTTCACTGGCAGAGAGTAGAGTCAAGTGTTCTAGAATCTGCATCACTTGTGTGTGACTTACTGGGACAGCTGAAAATGCTAAATAAGAAAAACTTAGCAGTTATAATCTAAATTCTATACAGCTTACCAAATAGGTTAACATTGCTCGATCAGACTATATGCCAAACAAATCAAGAAAACAATGTTGCCTTAAAAAAGTAAAATTTTCAGTCCTAGCCATAGTTTTGGCTATATGTAAAATAAGGGCCCTAAGAAAAATTCGCATTAAGTGTAATTACTTCATAAAGAACAAGGATATCTCATCTTAAAAATCACATTAATGACTTAAGGATAAATGTTATTTCCTTGATGATTCAGACTGATTTTTAAAATTGACTAAAACATGAAAATATACCCCAAGTATTGTTTTTGACAGTAGTACTCAATTGGAAGATTCAAACTTCTTGATACCTTCCTCTTTTATATCTTTATAGGTTGTAAGCACCCAGCAGATTGCTGTTAGTAAAAATATCTACAACTGTCTCTTCAATAGAATAGTCACTAACTACATCTGACCATTGAGCATTTGAATGTAGCTAGTCCAAAAGAAATGAGCTTGTAAAGATAAAATACATATCAGACTGCAAACACTTAGTATGGAAAAACATTAAAATATCTTATCAGTAGTTTTTAAAATATTGATTACATGATAAAATGGTAAGAGATATACTGGGTTAAATAAAGTAATTATTACAATTAACTTTGCTTGTGTTTTTACTTTTTTAATGTGTATAGAGAGTGTCTGAAATTGTATGTGTATTTCCCATATTTCTATTTGGCTGCACTGATCTAGAACAGCATCCATTAACAGCAAGTACACTGCTCTACTCCATGGCACTTATTTCTGACCAATAGGGCCTTCCTAAAACCACATGACCTATCCAGTGATAGAACATCAGACGTATGAAGAAACAGATACAAGCATGTCAGAACGAAATGGTTAAAACTCCTTAACTCAAAGAGAATTGCTTAAATTGACCAAAACATTGCTATGTCTCCAGAAAAATTCTGCATGATTTTAAGATTTCAATGAGCCTAAAATATCTTTGTACTACTAAAGGGCTAAAAGGAGTATCAATCTACCATACCTTCTTGGAGCTGTTTAGGGGAGTGGTTTTTGGCATTATTAGTCAGGAGCATTCTCCTTAACAGGGCATCAGTCCCTGTGATTTCTTCTTCACAGATCCAATCATCCACAATGCATAAATGTGGGTAGTTAGTTGCAAGGAGACGTAGTAAAGCAGAATGCAATCCTTGAAAATGAACAAGAAGTCAACTGGATTCCTTATTGCTAAACAACAAAATCTTCTCTCTCCTCTTCCCTTTCCCTTTAATTTTCAGCAAGTCAAAGGAACCTGCACTTCTTGTGCATGCATACTACAGTCTGGGAATATCTGTTTGGTAGTTCAGCCAGGCAATATGCTTATATAATAGATCCCCAAGTGATCTGGTAACTCCAGCTTTCTCCCTCCCTATCTCAACATAAAAGTATCCCATCAGGACAAGTTGTATGACATAAAAGTAGTTCAAGAGTTGAGGGGGGAGGAAAGAAAAAAGAGTGGAAAAAAATGTCCATTTGGAGATTATACACTGTTTTGAAAAAGCCCTCACTGAGAAATTCTAGGAAGCTTCTACAGGAGTACATGTCCTCTCATCCAACCCAGTTGAGAATCATTGCTATAAATGGGTAAAATTAAAGATGCCCACTTTGAGTGCCTAAAAGATCTCACTTTATGTACATTTGGTCATTTTGCCCTAACATTCCTACAAGGTAAGCAGTATTGTCTCCATTCTACTGTAAGGAAATAGGCTGCATGACATTCATTAACATCACCAAAGTCACACAGCTAAGTAGGTCAGCCAGCCAAGGCCGTACTAATGACACCCACAAAAGAGTGCATTTGTCTTCTTCAAGTAGGGTTAAGGAAGCTCAAAAGGAATAGGAGACTTTCCTTGTACTAAATCAAAGTCTTGTTTCTAACCTTCTGCTTATAGCATAGTTTGACTATTCACGACTATTGTTACATAATCTAAATAATGATAAAATAAATGATACTGCAAAAGTTATCTAGTTATATGAAGTCCCATCATGCTAAGTAGTTGGTACATAAATACTTAATAAACACTGTTTGCTACTATATTGTTATCAACATCATCTCCAGAGTTGTAAGAGTACTAGTAATAGTATTAACCCTAGTGAAAGTACTTTATAGCCAACCAGCCCCTTATTATACAACTAGATCAAATCATATTTAGCCTCAGCAAACTTAAGGATTTGCTTCTTTTCACATAGAACGATTCTGCTTGAAAATATACTGTAACAATGACAAGTGGTATTAGTTTAAAGTTTAAATATGTAAATAAAAAAGAACACATATAGTTAAGACTATCCCAAAACAGTCACAAAAATGACTGCTTAGATAGTACAAATTAATCTAAATCAAATTAATCATAATCTCTTCAATAAAACATGTTAGTTGACAAATGTTGCCAAATATAACAGTATTTCTTTGGAGATAAATTATGCAGTAATATAAGTAAATAAATGCAGACATCTGACAAAAGTTGACCAAAGAAGACCTCAATTTCCTCCTTGAAACCAGCCATAACAAAGACAGAAAAAGTTCCAATTAAAAAAAAAAAACAAAAAAACCCCATTATAAAAAAAAAGACTTTTAAATTAAGAAAACAGATTTAATTAAAAAAAATATTACTGTATTTCTATCTGGCTATTTTAAAGTAAAATAGTACATTTCCTCTATGCTACAGATTATGGAGCAATTAAAAACAATAAGGTAGATCTATATGCACTGACATAAAAATATCTTCGAGACTCCAAGAGAAAAAAGCAAGTCTCAGAAGAGACAGAGTATAACCATTAGAGTTTATGACAAAGAATTTTTTACTCATGCATGTATCAGTTAGCTTCAACCATATGAAATTCATTTTTGTAGCTCAAAAATAGTTGACTACCTGCAATTTCATATGATTCAACCTATAGAAAAAAATGTCTAAATTACACACCAAAATAAAACTGGGGTTTTGGCATGGGTGAAGGGGGGTAGTTTGCAAGAAATTAAGATGGTAAAAAGGGTAAAAAGGAATTTGACACTTGAATAGTTTGAGTTTTTAACATTGAGCACCTATAACTTTATTACAGTGAGGTATTAACAATACACATTAGCAGTAAAGAGCAGGTAAAACAAATACCTCCCAACTCCTGCTGCAGCCCTTGAGCCTGTCGAATAAGGAATTTGATAGGAATCTGATCCATTAAAGAAGACGAGTATGATTTGGGCTTTCTTTGCATAGCAGCTGTCAGTCAAAGATAAAAAGTGTAAGATAAATTAAATGTCAGAAACAACAGAAATCTTAACCTTCAACCTAAATGGGAACAAAAACATCGACACACTTTTGATTCACTTAATCTGTGAATATAGCTCATAAAAGGTGAATACCCAAAGAGTGGATACACAGAAGAGCAAGAACATACTTAAGGGCAAGATCTGGAAAGGGCCTGGAAATCGAAACTAATGCGGAGAAAAACTGTAAGGAGTGAGAGAAGCCATCTGCAGAAATGCCCTATACTTAAACAAAAACAAAAACAAAACACCCTGGTCAAGTCTCCCAAATCTAATTAAGAAGACCAAATGCAGTCATGACCACAAGGCTTAGAGCTTCATGATTCCAATAGCTTTAATTTAATCACTTTGTATATTATAGTGGTGACTGATTCTTTTGAAAGGAAGTTGGGTGGTATAAATTTGACCTCTTTATCTCATAACTTCTTCTACCTAAGGCCAGCTAAGTTCATCTTCTTTTTTTTTAAACAAGTCCATCTTAATTTCTACTTTTTTACCTGCTGCTCTGATTTAGTGCCTGCTCATCATTTGTTTAAATATTATGGCCCAAGGCCCCTGTTTCTAATTTCTCTTCTCTTTAATCCAAACTTCACACTGCTGTGATAACCCTATTTAAACACAGATTTGGCCAAATGTCTCCGGTTCCATGCTTCATAGATTTTTAGATCCCACAGAGTAAAACCTTCAGTGAGGTCCTAGATCCCACAGAGTAATAGTCTTTACCAATCAATACCACCTTATTCTGTGTCATCTCTACTGTATTCTATATGACTGACACCTTCATCTCATTTCAAGGTACTTTGCTTATATACACCACAGGACTGTATGAGAACGTCAACCAGGGTGTCCATAGTTTGAAAAGCACATCCAATATACTAACTCTTTTTCAAACATAAACCACAAAACGTAAAGTTCAACAAATTTTTTTGGTTGAAGACAAAAAGTATATAAGTGCAAGTGTGAGAATATAGGTTGAGAATCATTGCCACTTACCTCTTGATTAGATGTAATCCTCCTTGTAAATTAACAAATTAGCAACCTAGTTTTGTAAACCAATCTTTTATGAATTAAGTAAGAATGGGTTTCAGAAGACAAAACAACATAGGTTCCAGTGATAGCCAAATCCTGGTTCCAAAACCCACTTAGAAAAGTAGTCCTATCCAGAGTGATTAGGCAAGAAAAAGAAATAAAAGGCATCCAAATTGGAAAGGAAGTTAAACTGTCATTGTTTGCAGATGACATATTATATATAGAAAACCCTAAAGATGCCATTAAAAAACTGTTAGAACTAATAGACAAATTCCATTAAGTTTCAGGACACAAAATTGGTGTCTTTCCACTTATTTGTCTTCAGTTTTTTTCACTGTTGCCTTGTAGTTTTCAATATACAGGTCTTTCACATCCTTGGTTAAGTTTATTTCTACATTTTCTCAAAAATAATACAAAATCCACAAATAAATACAATAATACAAGGCAATCCCTAACAAAATTCAAAAGGTATTTTTCAAAGAAACAGAATAATCCAAAACTTAGTGTAGAACCACAAAAGAACCCAAATAGCCAAAAAAATCTTGAGAAAGAACAAAGTTGGAGCCATCTCATCCCCGATTTCAAACCACACAACAAAGCTATAGTAATCAAAACAGTATGATACTGGCATAAAAAGACACATAGGTTAATGGAAGAGGAGAGCCCAGAAATAAACCCACGCATATATGGTCAAAGGAGACAAGAACATAAAACAGGAGACATACAGTCTCTTCAACAAATGTAGAACAATAAAAGTGGACCACTATCTTCTGCCATATACAAAAACTACCTTAAAATGGATTACAGACTTAAACATAAGATCTGAAATCATAAAACTCCTAAAAGAAAACTTTGACGGTAAGCTCCTTTACATAGATCTTGGCAATGATTTTTTAAATCTGACACTAAAAGCAACAAAATCAAAAACAGACAAGTGGGACTACACCGATCTACAAAGCTTCTACACAGCAAATGACACTATCAACAAAATGAAAAGGCAACACACTGAATGGGAGAAAATATTTGCAAATCATAAATCTGATATGGGACTAACACCTAAGTATATAAAGCACTCATACACTCAAAAGCAAAAAAAAATTTTTTAAACACCAAACAATCTGATTTAAAAATGAGCAAAAAATCTGAAATGACATTTTTCCAAAGAAGACATACAAATGGCCAACAGGTACATGAAAAGATGTTAAACAATCATTAATCATCTGGAAAATGTAAATAAAAGCAAAACGAGGTATTGCCTCAAACCTGTTAGAATGGCTATTAACAAAAAGACAAGAAATAACAAGTGTTAGAAAGGATGTAGAGAAAAGTGAACTCTTGTGCACTGTTCATAGGGATGCAAATTGGTGCAGCCACATTGGAAAACAGTATGGAGGTTTAAAAAAATTAAAGACAAGAGCTACCATATGATCCAGCAATTCCACTTCTGGGTATTTATCCAAAGAAAACAAAAACACTAACTTGAAAAGATATATGCACACCCTAACAGCGAGAAGCTGAAAGCTTTACCTTTAAAATCGGGAACAAGGCAAGGATGCCCACTCTCCCCACTTTTATTCAACATAGTTCTAGAAGTCCTAGCCACGGCAATCAGACAACACAAAGAAATCAAAAGCATCCAGATTGGTAAGGAAGAAGTTAAAGTGTCCCTGTTTGCAGATGACATGATATTGTATATAAAAAACCCTACAGAATCCACTCCAAAACGACTAGATTTAATATCTGAATTCAGCAAAGTTGCGGGATACAAAATTAATACACAGATATCTGTTGCATTCCTATACACTAATGGTGAACTAGCAGAAAGAGAAATCAGGAAAACATTCCATTCACAATCGCATCAAAAAGAATAAAATACCTAGGAATAAACCTAACCAAGGAAGTGAAACACCTATACCCTGAAAACTACAAGACACTCATGAGAGAAATTAAGGAAGATACCAATAAATGGAAACACATCCCATGCTCATGGACATGAAAATTAATATTGTCAAAATGGCCAACCTGCCTAAAGCAATCTACAGATTCAATGCAATCTCTATCAAAATACCAACAGCATTCTTCAATGAACTAGAGCAAATAGTTCTAAAATTCAAATGGAACTACAAAAGACCTCAAATAGCCAAAGCAATCCTTAAAAGGAAGAATAAAGTGAGGGGAATTACGCTGACTTCAAGCTCTACTAGAAAGCCACAGTAATCAAGACAATTTGGTACTGGCATAACACCAGACCAATAGACCAATGGAACAGACTAGAGAGCCCAGATATAAACCCAAGTGTATATGGTCAATTAATATATGATAAAGGAGCCATGGATATACAATGGGGAAACGACAGCCTCTTCAACAGCTGGTGTTGGCAAAACTGGACAGTTACATGTAAGAGAATGAAACTGAATTACTGTCTTAACCCCATACACAAAAGTAAACTCAAAATGGATCAAAGACCTGAATGTAAGTCATGAAACCATAAAACTCTTAGAAGAAAACATAGGCAAAAATCTCTTGAATATAAACATAAGCAACTTTTTCCCAAACACATCTCCTCAAGCAAGGGAAACAAAATAAAAAATGAACAAATGGGACTACATCAAGCTAAAAAAGCTTCTGTACAGCAAAGGACACCATCAGCAGAACAAAAAGATATCCTACAGTATGGGAGAATATATTTGTAAATGACATATCCGACAAGGGGTTAACATCCGAAATATATAAAGAATTCATACGCCTCAACACCCAAAAAGCAAATAACCCTATTAAAAAATGGGTGGAGGATATGAACAGATATGAACAGATACTTCTCCAAAGAAGAAATTCAGATGTCCAACAGGCACATGAAATGATGCTCCACATCGCTAATTATCAGGGAAATGCAAATTAAAACACAATGAGATATCACCTCACACCAGTAAGAATGGCCAACATAGAAAAGACTAGGAACAACAAATGCTGGTGAGGATGCAGAGAAAAGGGAACCATCCTACACTGCTGGTGGAAATGTAAACTAGTTCAACCACTGTGGAAAGCAACATGGAGGTTCCTCAAAAAAACTAAAAATAGAAATACCATTTGACCCTGGAATCCCACTCCTTGGAATTTACCCAAAGAATACAACTTCTCAGATTCAAAAAGACATATGCACCCTTATGTTTATCACTGCACTATTTACAATAGCCAAGATATGGAAGCAACCTAAGTGTCCATCAGTAGATGAATGGATAAAGATGTGGTACATAAACACAATGGAATACTATTCAGCCATAAGAAGGAAACAAATCCTACTATTTGCAACAACATGGATAGAGCTAGAGGATATTATTCTCAGTGAAATAAGTCAGGCAGAGAAAGACAAATACCAAATGATTTCCCTCATTTGTGGAGTACAACAACGAAGCAAAACTGAAGGAACAAAACAGCAGCAGACTCACAGACTCCAAGAAGGGACTAGTGGTTAACAAAGGGGAGGGGTGGGGGAGGGAGGAGGAAGGGTATTGTGGGGTATCATGATTGGTGCACATGGTGTGTGTGGGGTCATGGGGAAGACAGTATAGCTCAAAGAAGGCAAATAGGGACTCTGTGGCATCTTACTAAACTGATGGACAGTGACTGCAATGGGGTATGGGGGGACTCGATAATAAGGGTGAAAATAATAACCACATTGTTTTTCTTGTGAAACCTTCATAAGAGTGTATATCAAAGATACCTTAAGAAAAAAAAAGAACAGTAATTGCGAAAGATAGTTGAAATGTCCACATAAAAAAGAAAATCCAAAAACAGATGTAGATTTGTAATAATACTTCAATATACACAAAAGCAACCTTTCAAATAGGAAAATGATAGACAATTCACTATGTGATGTTGATAAATAACTAATTATAGAAAGACAGAATTGGATCTGTACCTCATACTTTACACCAAAATTAAAGACATACTTAAAAATTTTTAATGAAATTAACAACTTAAAATATAGATGATTAGTTATATGTTAATTAGTACCTGTTTTCAAAGATTTCACTCCCCATAAATTCTATAATTAAGAACACCATAAAACAAATTATAACACTTAATAGTATAAAAACTGGCATTCACATCTTATACAAATGTGGGAGTCTATAATGTTATAACCTATCTGGAAGGCAATAATGGAAATTCATTTTTTAAATCTTATAAATTTTCCAAAATCTTGACTTAGAAGTTCTATGTCTAGGAATCTCTAGTAAGGACAGGAACAACCATGCCTATATAGAGTTAGCTCTAAGGATATTCATTCCATTCCTCCACTGTTCATAATGGTAAAATTTGGAAAAGAAATTTAAATGTCCAACAATAGGAATTTGTTAAGTAATGGTACGTAGTTATAAAGAAATACTATACAGCTACTAATGATGTTTTAGAACAAAAGTGCTGTACTAGGTAAAGGTTTGAAATGTATTATTAAGTAGAAAAGGTAGATTAAAAATATATGATTCCAACTTGATGAAAGCTATCATGCACAAAGACTAAGGGTTTTCTAGCAAAGTTCATATGGTGATTATCGACAGAATTACAGGTAGTTTATACTTTGGTCTTCGTATTTTTCTAATATCCTAAATTTTGTCTGTAAACACAATTTTAATATATGTTTTTATTTTAAAAACCAGTTCTTTTCCATTAAGTAAACAATTATAACATGTAATTATATGTAAATAAACCGTCACTCTACAATATGGTCATGTAACTATTAGAATTCTTTTTTGTCAAAACTTGATTTTACAGCCCTAAAACTTCAAGCTACCAAGAAATGCCATCTGCCAATGTCTCAAAAGTTTTTCCATTTTGAAAGAGGCAGTTGGAGTTAACTTTCTTCTGAGAAGGAAATAATTAACTATCAAGTACAAAGAAAATTTTCAGGTTCAGGAATTCAGAGCCAGTGAACATTATAGTTTCCCAAGTGCCATGGGATATGTCTTGTTCTATAGGTGACCAAGAAGAAAATTTCACAGATAACAGGAAGAAGAAGAATAAAAGACAGGTTTTGTTTTTAAGTAAAGTTAAGCTTGAGGGAGAGAATTAAGCAAGTTAATACTTTTAGCTACTTAAGAATGGACTGTGTTGAGTATCCCACTGGCTGCTTTAGGAAACAGATAAATAGTTCCTCATATGTTTGATATTAGTTACCAAATATTATTACTATTATCAACTATTGGATATTAGTTAACTTCAAAAGTATCTAAAAATAAACTGTTTCCCCTAGTAATAAAGTCTTCGGATGTAATAAGTAGGAAACATTTTTTTAAGTATCAAAACTGGATATATAATGTAATGCTCAGATTTCAATTGGGTATTAATACAGAAGGATTTATTACATTACTCTATTTCTTTCACATACTCTCTTGGATCAATACAATATTTAACTAAAATTAATACATATACATGTATTATAAATATTTTAAAAACAAAAATTTGTGTATGTGAAAAAATCACACACACACACACAAACTCTATATATATACTATTAGATTACTCCCCACAGCATATTCTCTTATCTCTTTCACCTTAAAAAAAAAGTCCTCTCCTAATCTCATTTTCCTCTCCAGTTACCACATTCATTTCTCTCTTCCTCTTTGCAACTTGTCAAAAGAACTCTCTATGCATTGTCTCTAGTGTATCTCTTCTAATTTTCTTTTGAATTCACTACAATCAGGCTTTCATCCTGCCACTTTACTGGTGAAATTGTAAAAGTCAAAGGCCTCCAGCAAACTACGTACAGTAATAAGCTGAGCCTTAGTCCTAACCTTATTTGACCTTTCAACACCATTTGACATAAGTGATCGTTCTCTCCTCTCTGAAACATTTTTCCCTTGGCATCCAGGACACATTATCTTCCTGATTTCCCTCCCACACTCCTGCTCTTGGTGACCTTATTTAATGTCATGGTTTTAAATATTTATATGCTGAAGAATCTTAATGTGTCAGTCTAGGTATCTACTGTGAATTCCAGGCCAGCATATACAAATGTCTCCTTAACATCCCTGCTTGAAAGTCTATCATCAGACATCTCAAACTTAGTATGTCCAGAACTGAACTCCTGAATCCCCACAAACCTGCTCCTCCCACAGGCTCTTTCATATCAGTTGACAGCCAGTGTACCATTCAGGCTGAGGTCAAAGCCTCAGCATCAACCATGGCTCCTATCTCAAACCTCATGAATCCATCAGCAAAACTTCTCGACTCTTCAACCTCTTCAAAATATGTACACTGCTACCATCCAAACTATCGCCATCTTTTGCCTAGAATCTTACGAAAACCTAGAAACTTTCCTCTACTCCCCTAGTACCTTTTCCAAGACTCAACACAGGTTAAGTTGTACTAAATCCTTTACTGTCCAACTGAGGTCCATCAGATTATTGAATGAATAGCCACTTCACAGGAACACTGAGTTGAACTGAGCATGTGAATCTTTCAAGATTCCTCCAGTCTTAAAAGTTCTGGGAGAATTGTTAATTCTGCATGATATATACACAAGAGTTGGCTATACTATTCTCAGTTATTTTTCTGTATTAAAAAAAATTTTGCTAGGAATTAATTGAAATGAAAACTAAGGATGTATCTTGGTCCCCTGCTACCGTATTAATGGTCTGAGTTCTCCCTCATAACAATTCTTTGTAACTTACTCCTCTACTATCTATTTCTTAAAACACAAGTGTCATATTCCTTAACAGAATTCATTATATGTGGATAAAAATGGGAGATTATCATCTGATGCTTACTATTAGCCCATCTTGTCTCTAATATGACAAAGACTGTAATTACAGTTATGGGACATCATCTATATTATTAGCCTAACATTTGTAGTCAGGAAAGAAAGCAGCTAGAAATTCACAGTGTATTCAAAACACAATACTTCATATAAAGAAAAGAAACTGATCAGCCAAACAGGAAAAATTATGTTTAATTTGTAGTTTTCAAAAGTAAAATCACTCAGCTGCGGCAAAATAACTACCCTTACAGTAATTCCCTGTATTATATACTCAATGCCTACAGTTTTTAATGACACTATTTTTGTTTCAAATACGGAACTATGTACATTCAGCAAGCCTAAAACACAGGTGAATGTTCTTTCTTAAGTATCGGAAAACACACTATTTTATACTGTTATCTTCTACGCCAACGCTGACCTACTAATATTATATGAAGTAGATACG
Organism: Phataginus tricuspis; assembly: GCA_029783875.1. Taxonomy (NCBI): domain Eukaryota; kingdom Metazoa; phylum Chordata; class Mammalia; order Pholidota; family Manidae; genus Phataginus; species Phataginus tricuspis. Next base: position 7,674,059 of record JAQQAC010006923.1, on the reverse strand, counting down.
TTTAGAAGTCCAGTTAAGTGATCATTTTAATGGTAAAAGGTAACCATTCTCCTGTTTTTTTTCTATTGTTTTGATTAGATTGTTATTCTACACATTAATAGAAGGAGGACAGAGCTGAAATCAAGCAAAAAAAACTTCAGTTACAGTTCCTTCAGGCTTATCTCTTAATTTACGTTCATTAATAAGGTCACTAAAATTGTTAAAATACAGGCAATTCAGTTACCTACTAATTTAACCTGCTAAAAGGAGGACTGAGCCCTAAGGGGTGGTTATGTGCCTACACATACATGTATTTATGCATCAGAGTATACAGAGTATGCATATGGCAAAGACTAAAATGATGCCGGAGCTTGTGAGAATAGTTAACCTTATTTTCTCATATAACAGCTTGAAAAGTAACAAAATGTAAGCAAATGAAATGAACTATCTCTAGAAACACTCCCCTATGCACAACTTACCTAAAGTCTTCGTGTTTGCTAGGAGAGCTTCCTCATAAGACAATATATAGTAAAGCACCAAAAGCTGTGCTGTGATACTGAACCGCTGATTAAGACGGACGGTGTCACCCTGGAGGTAGTATTGTAAATACTTTAAAATACTGTTTAATTTCATGAGTGTTTTTTGATAGTAAAAGCATTCAAAATAGACAATTCAGTGCTGCCTCTACCAACCACGCTCAAATAAAACGGGAGAAACTATGCTGTTTAACCTCAAAGAGACAACTTCAATTAAATTTGAGATGAATGGGGGATGAAAGGCAATATGCTGAAGTCTTTAAGACAGAAAAAAAAAAAAGACTTCAGCTGTTAACAGCAGTCCTATAAGGCTGCTTCTGAAAAAGGCTCCCAGGAGTCTCAAGTACTATCTGCGATTATGATGAAGAAAATAACTGCTAGGAAGATATCGCACATTTAATATGTTTGTGAAAAATGCAACTATGTTTCCCTCTAAAAAAATGGAGAGAAGACTTCCTTCAAATTTTCCATAAATGAATCTCAATATATGATTCCCCAGAAAGTTAAACAAACCTGTGTTGAATGTGTGAAATGTTACATAGCCCTTTGTTAAGCACACAGTCTCCAGCATGCTCCCTTCAACTTTAAAATGGAGTTTTTAAAAGAATTCTTCAGAATGTGCCTATTCAACAAACTACCTGGAACTAATTTTTAAAATTTTTATAAGTGATTTAAAGAAATTTAATCCCATTTTAAATTCAGAACTCTTAGAAAAGCCTTCAAATAATCAGGAAAAACTATGGAATAAATCAGAAGAGTAAACTAAAGAAAAATGAGCTAATGAATATAAAAGAACCATTATTTTACCCCAATGACTCCTTGGAAGATATTGAGTATCTCCTGTTCTGTGACTGGCTGATTTGTGGCTTCTGGATTAGATTTAGATGCAGGAGTAAGTATAGAATTTATATACACATCTATCAGAGGAAGTAATTGAGGATGGAGTGGAGTGGACGTTTCACACAGCTGTCTGTAAATCCAGTCCTAAAAGAGAAGTTTATAGGTAATAAGTCAATTATGGCAATAAGAAAAGGCAAGCAAAATTTTTAAAGCACATACAATTTTATGTGATTTATGAATCAGTGAAAATCTCTAACTTTTAGTAAGTACAAATATATTACCTAGCTTCACAATTGTCTTTCATTTAAAAATATGAACAATTGTCATGTCCTACTACAAAATATTGTCCAGTGGAAGATAAACCTAAAATGATGAGTCACGGTTTTGAGTATGAACTTGAGGTTTTTAATCTATTAGTTTTTAAATAGTGGGAAACCATTGAAAATGTCTACTATATCAGTATTTAGAGCAACATACATGTTGTCACTGAAGAGCCCAGAGAAAAGGACTTTAGGAAGAGGGATGGTTCTTTACAGCAAACCCTCAGATAGTTTAAGAAAGTGGTTTGACATCCACTATTGGGAGACTATCACTTAACTACCTACACAGAGGACATGTAGAAATGTTGGGTGTACATTTGGACTCTTAATTCTTACCTATTTCACTTGCTAAAAATATAAAGCAGCAGAAGATAAAATCTACCTGGAAAATAACTTCACTGAATCATGAAAACATGGATAATTAAAAGTGATATATCAAAAGATGGCAGTGTGAGAGGTGAAACACAGGCTTCCTTCTAAAACCGCATATAATAGGAAAATATAACTAATACAACTAATCCTGAAAGAGCAACAGGAAAGAGGACAGAGCCAGACTGCATACACTTGGAGAAGAGAGCAGACCTCACAGAACAGGGTAACATACCAAAGCTGTGGCTCAACAGGACCCAAGCCCTTCCCCCACCCAGCTCACCAACGGGAGGAAGAGAAACGGAGCAGGGACGTAGTGGAGGCCTGGGACTGCTGAATACCTCACTCCGGAGATCTGCTCTAGGAGCAGAAACCTATATTTCATGGTGCTTTCATGGTATTCTCATGATTACGGGGTTGGGAAGCTAAGACAGGCAGAATTCCTGGAGAGACTGAGATTCCAGCCGCTTATGGAAACCAGGGATCCATATGCAGCTGCTCTGAGACAAAAAAAAGGCAGGTAGTCTGAGAGACTTCCTAACAAGGAAGCCCTTAGCAAGAGGGCTGCTAAAGGGGCAAGGATTGCACAGAGCGTACTGCTCAGGAGAAAGGAGAGGTAGACAAAATTGTCCAGGTGCACTCTGCCCACTAGGTTGGGAGCTTTGACGTATAGACTCTCATATTTAAGGAGGAAAAAGAAATATTCCTCCTTAGACGATCTTCAGGTGCTCCAGCTCCCTGGCTGGCTACACAGCTCCAAGGAACCCCTCCATGATACACAGCCTACTGCGTTTTTCTCCTGGCTAGCCCCATCAGGCTCTCAAACCGGCAAACCCTACCCTGGCGTTAGGACAGGCAGAGGGAAGATCTGTCTACACCAACTACAAATGCAAAGCATAGAGACTTATACCTGTGTGCTTGTCCCACTGGTTCAGGCAGTGGAGACAGGCATAGCAGCCAGGAAGCAGGAGACAGCTCTTTCCTTGCCCCAGGCAACAATACCTCTCCCCTGTGACCCCCGACATTGCTTCAAGGGCTGAGCAGCTCCAGAGAGTAGAGCTTCTGGGAACTAGAGGGCGCCATAAACAAATATGAAACGCCAAAGGAACCTTGTTCAGAGTAAAATTATTAATACAACTCCTGAACAGATTTAAATGACATCAATCTTATGAGTCTTCCTGAAAGGGAGTTCAAAATAAAAATCATTAACATGCTCATGGAAGTTCAGAAAGATATTCAAGAACTCAGGAATGAATTCCGGTCAGAGATGCAATCGTTGAAGAGCACAATGGAAGGTATTAAAAGAAGATTGGATACAGTGGAGATGATAAATGAAATAGAAACTAGAGAAGAGGAATACAAAGAAGCTGAGGCACAGAGAGAAAAAAGGATCTCTAAGAATGAAAGAATATTGAGAGAACTGTGTGACCAATCCAAGTGGAACAATATTCGCATTATAGGGGTACCAGAAGAAGAAGAGAGAGAAAAAGGGATAGAAAGTGTCTTTGAGGAGGAGATTGCTGAAAACTACCCCAATCTGGGGAAGGAGATAGTCTCTCAGGCCATGGAGATGCACAGATCTCCCAACACAAGGGCCCAAGGATGACAACACCAAGACATATAGTAATTAAAATGGCAAAGATGAAGGATAAGGACAGACTATTAAAAGCAGCCAGAGAGAAAAATAAGATCACATACAAAGGAAAGCCCATTAGGCTATCATCAGACATCTCAGCAGAAACCTTACAGGCCAGAACGGAGTGCCATGGTGTATTTAATGCAATGAAGCAGAAGAGCCTGAACCAAGAATACTTTATCTGGCAAGGTTATCATTTAAATTTGAAGGAGGGATTAAAAAATTTCCAGATAAGTAAAAGCTGAGAGAATTTACCTCCCACAAACTATCTCTACAGTGTATTTTGGAGGGACTGTTATAGATGGGAGTATTCCTAAGGTTTCATAGTTGTCACGAGAGGTAATAAAACCATAGTAAAGAAAGTAGAACACCTAATTACTAAACACATGCAATGTTAAATTAACTATGCCCAAAGTCAATCAAGGGATAGAAAAAGAGCACAGAATATGATACCTAATATATAAAGATTGAAGGAAGAAGAAAAAAAAAAGAACCTTTACATTGGGTTTGTAATAGCATATTAAGGGAGTGAAGTTAGACTCTTAGATAGTAAGGAAGTTAACCTTGAACCTTTGGTAACCACAAATCTAAAGCCTGCAATGCCAATAAGTATATACCTATCGATAATCACCCTAAATATAAATGCACTGAATGCACCAATCAAAAGACATAGAGTCACTGAATGGATAAAAAAACAAGACCCATCTATATGCTGCTTACAAGAGACTCACTTTAAACCCAAAGACATACACAGACTAAAAGGGAAGGGATGGAAAAAGATATCACATGCAACTAATAGGGAGAAAAAAACAGGAGTTGCAGTACTTGTATCAGACAAAATAGACTTCAAAACAAAGAAAGTCACAAGAGACAAAGAAGGACATTACATAATGATAAAAGGGTCAATCCAACAAGAAGATATAACCATTATAAATATCTATGTGCCTAACACAGGAACACCTACATATGTGAAACAAATACTAACAGAATTAAAAGGAGAAATAGAATGCAATGCATTCATTCTATGAGACTTCAACACCCCACTCACTCTGAAGGACAGATCAACCAGACAGAAAACAAGTAAGGAGACAGAGGCACTGAACAACACAGTAGAACAGATGGACCTAACAGACATCTACAAAACTCAACACCTAAAAGCAGCAAAATACACATTCTTTTCAAGTGCACATGGAACATTTTCAAGAATAGATCATATACTAGGCCACAAAAAGAGCCTTGGTAAATTCAAAAAGATTGAAATTGTACCAAGTAACAAGTTTCTCAGACCACAAAGGTATGAGGCCAGAAATAAATTACACAAAGAAAATGAAAAATCCCACAAACACATGTAGGCTTCACAACATGCTCCTAAATAACCAATGGCTGAATAACCAAATAAAAACAGAGATCAAGCAATATATGGAGACAAATGACAACAATAATTCAACACCACAAAATCTGGGTGACGCAGTGAGGGCCATGCTAAGACGGAAATATAATGCAATACAGACCTACCTCAGGAAGGAAGAACAATCCCAAATGAAGAATCTAAACTCACAATTAATGAAACAAGAAAAGGAAGAGAGAAACTAGAAAATAAATCAGGCTGAAAGTCAGTTGAAGGAGGGATATAATAAAGATTAAATCAGAAATAAATAAAATTGAGCAGAATAAAACAATAGAAAGAATCAATGAAAGCAGAAACTGGTTCTTCCAGAAAATAAGCAAAATCGATAAACCCCTAGCCAGACTTATCAAGAAAAAAAGACTCACATAAACAGTATCAGAAACGAGAAAGGAAAAATTCCTACAGATACCACAGAAATACAAAGAATTATGAGAGAATACTATGAAAAATTATATGCTAACAAAGTGGATAACCTAGAAGAAATGGACAAGTTTCTAGAAAAATACAACCTTCCAAGGCTGACCCAGAAAGAAACAGAAAATCTGAACAGACCAATTACGAGCAACGAAATTGAACTGGTAATCAAAAACCTACCTAATAAAAAAAACCCTGGACCAGATGGCTTCACTGCTAAATTTTATCACACATTTAGTGAAGACCTAATACCCATAGTCCTTAAAGTTTTCCAAAGAGTAGAAGAAGAGGGAATACTTCCAAATTCATTCATGAGGCCAGCATCACTCTAATACCAAAACCAGGCAAAGACAACACAAAAAAAGAAAATTACAGACCAATATCCCTGATGAACATAGATGGAAAAATACTCAACAAAATATTAGCAAACCAAATTCAAAAATACATAAAAAAACGGGGGTGGGGGGCTCAAGATGGCGGCGTGAGCAGGGCGGCAGAAATCTCCTCCCAAAACCATTTATATTTTTGAAAATACAACAAATACAACTATTCCTAAAAGAGAGACCAGAAGATACAATGCAAAGGCCAGGCTACATCAACATCTGCAAGAACTAAGGCATCTCATGAAGGGCGTTAAGATACAAAGCGCTGACCCGGTGGACCCAGAGCACTCCCCCTACCCCAACTCACCAGCGGGAAGAAAAGAATCAGAGTGGGGATGGAGTGGAAGCACAGGACTGCTAAATAACCAGCCGTGGTGATCTGCACCAGGAGCACAGACACAAATCACATGGTGTACAGGAGATTAGAGAAACGGAAGGTCAGAATCTGAGACGGGGACCACGAGTGGGTCCCCACAGCCGGCTCCCTGGGGACAAAAGAAAAGTGGGCGCTTCTTTAAATGTCTTCAAGATACAAGGGCCCAACAGCTGAACAAAATCGTCCCAGCTCACTCAGACACCAAGCTGGGAATCTTGAGGAACTTTGGGCCCCCTAAGCCCTTGCCAAGTAAAGCAGACCCAAACCCCTCAGGGTGATAAGCAGAGCCATTCGTTCCCCCGGCCAGTGCTGCAAATGGACTGGCTGCCCTGCCACAGCTGTGGAGCATCCGGAGAGCAGTCAAACCCACAGCAACCACACAGAGTATCCTCACAGCGCACAGCTACCCGGATGAGCAGTGGAAGCCGGAGCAATGTCCGGAAGGCACGAAGGGGCACCATCCTTGCAGTAGAATGCACCTGGAATGGCTGCTACGACACCCCTCCCTCCCCTAGTGCTCTAGGCTAGCCTGAGGGCTGTCCCACCCATGGCAGCTCAAGGGATTGTCCCAGGGACTGCCACCCGGTGTGCGGGTAACCAGCACAGGCTGCAGGGAAGGGCATGGTGAACAACAAGCAGGAAGGGACTTTGTTCTCCCAGCTGACACATGTGCCACCGGCTTGCGACCACTTCTACCGCCATGAAAAGACAGAAGAATCTGGTCCAGTCAAAAATCATTCAGACAACTCCACAGACAGGGCCTGATGGGATAGATTTACCCAATCTTCCCGAAAAAGAATTCAAAATAAAACTCATAACCATACTGTTGCACCTGCAGAGAAATATGCAAGATGCAAGGGATGAAGTCTGGAGGGAGATTACATAAATGAAACAATTGGTTGAGGGACTTAAGAGCAGACTGGACGAGGTGCAAGAGACTATTAATGGAATAGAAATCAGAGAACAGGACTACAGAGAAGCTGAGGCAGAGAGAGATAAAAGGATCTCTAGGAATGAAAGAATATTAAGAGAACTGTGTGACCAATCTAAACAGAGCAATATTCACATTATACGTGTACCAGAGAAGAAGGGAGAGAAAAAGGGACAGAAAGTGTTTTTGAAGAAATACTTGCAGAAAACTTCCCCAAGCTGGGGAAGGAAATAGTCTATCAGACCATGGAAGCCCACAGATCTCCCAACACAAGGGACCAAAGGAGGACAACACCAAGACTTATAATAATCAAAATGGCAAAGATCAAAGACAAGGACAGAGTATTAAAGGCAGCCACAGAGAGAAAAAAGATCACCAGAAAGGAAAACCCAACAGGCTATCATCAGACTTCTCAACAGAAACCTTAAAGGCCAGAAGAGAACAGCATGATATATTTAATGCAATGAAACAGAAGGGCCTTGAACCAAGACTACTGTATCCAGCATGATTATTACTTAAATTTGAGGGAGGGATTTAACAATTTCCAGACAAGCAAAAGTTGAGGGAATTTGCCTCCCCAAACCACCTCTACAGGATATCTTAAAGGGACTGCTCTAGATGGAAGTACTCCTAAGGCTAAATAGATGCCAACAAAGAAAATAAAATCACAGCAAAGAAAGCAGACCATCCAAATACTAACCAAAGGCAAAAAATAAAATCAACTATCCACAAAAAGTCAAACAAAACACAAAAGAGTACACAATAAAACACCTAGCATATAAAAAATGGAGGAGGAAGAATAAAAAGGGAGAGAAATAAAGATTCATCAAACTGTGTTTATAATAGCTTAATAAGAGAGTTACGTTCGACTGTTAGATAGTAAAGAAGCTACCCTTGAACCTTCGGTAACCACGAACCCAAAGCCAGCAATGGCAATAAGAACATATCTATCGATAATCACCCTAAATGTAAATGGACTGAATGCACGAATCAAAAGACACAGCGTAATAGAATGGATAAAAAGGCAAGACCCATCTACATGCTGCTTACAAGAAACTCACCTCAAACCCAGAGATATACACAGACTAAGAGTTAAGGGATGGAAAACAACAGGGAGAAACAGCAGGCATTGCAGTACTTGAATCAGACAAAATAGACTTCAAAACAAAGAAAGTAGCAAGAGATAAAGAAGGATATTACATAATGAAGAAGAGGTCAGTCCAACAAGAAGATATAACCATTATAAATATATATGCACCCAACACAGGAGCACCAACATATGTGAAACAAACACTAACAGAATTAAAGGAGGAAATAGAAAGCAATGCATTCATTTTAGGAGACTTCAACACAACACTCACTCCAAAGGACAGATCAACCAGACAGAAAATAAGTAAGGACACAGAGGCACTGAACAACACACTAGAACAGATGGACCTAACAGACATCTACATAACTCTACACCCAAAAGCAGCAGGATACACATTCTTCTCAAGTACACATGGAACATTTTCCAGAATAGACCACATACTAGGCCACAAAAAGAACCTCAGTAAATTCAAAAATACTGAAATTCTACCAACCAACTTCTCAGATCACAAAGGTATAAAACTAGAAATAAATTGTACAAGGAAAACAAAAGGCTCACAAACACACAGAGGCTTAACAACACGCTCCTAAATAATCTATGTATCAATGACCAAATTAAAACAGAGATCAAGCAATATATGGAGACAATGACAACAGCACAAAGGCTCAACTTCTGTGGGATGCAGTAAAAGCAGTTCTAAGAGGCAAGTATATTGCAATCGAGGCCTATTTAAAGAATGAAGAACAATCCCAATTGAATAGTCTAAAGTCACAATTATTGAAATTGGAAAAAGAAGAACAAATGAGGCCCAAAGTCAGCAGAAAGAGGGACATAATAAAGACCAGAGAAGAAATAAATAAAATTGAGAAGAATAAAACAATAGAAAAAATCAATGAAACCAAGAGCTGGTTCTTTGAGAAAATAAACAAAATAGGTAAACCCCTAGGCAGACTTATTAAGAGAAAAAGAGAATTTACACACATAAACAGAATCAGAAATGAGAAAGGAAAAATCACAATGGACCCCAAAGAAATACAAAGAGAGAATACTATGCAAATCTATATGTTAACAAGCTGCAAAAGCTAGAAGAAATGGACAACTTCTTAGAAAAATACAACCTTCCAAGACTGACCCAGGAAGAAACAGAAAATCTAAACAGACCAATTACCAGCAATGAAATTGAATCGGTAATCAAAAACCTACCAAAGAACAAAACCTCCGGGCTAGATGGATTCACTGCTGAATTTTATCAGACATATAAAGAAGACATAATACCCATTCTCCTTAAAGTTTTCAAAGAAATAGAAGAGGAGGGACTACTTCCAAACTCACTCTATGAAGCCAGGATCACTCTAATACCAAAACCAGGCAAAGACACCATAAAAAAAGGAAACTACAGACCGATATCTCTGATGAACACAGATGCAAAACTATGCAACAAAACATTAGCAAACTAAATTCAAAAATACATCAAGAGGATCATACACCATAATCAAGTGGGATTCATCTCAGGGATGCAAGGATGGTACAACATTCGAAAATTCATCAACATCATCCACCACATGAACAAAAAGAAGAACAAACACCACATGATCATCTCCATAGATGCTGAAAAAGCACTGACAAAATTCAACATCCATTCATGATAAAAACTCTTAACAAAATGGGTTTAGAGGGCAAGTACCTCAACATAATAAAGGCCATATATGACAAAACCACCACCCACATACTTAGCAGCAAGAGGCTGAAAGGTTTTCAACTAAGATCAGGAACAAGACATGGATGCCCCTTTCCCCACTGTTATTCAACATAGTACTGGAGGTCCTAGCCACGGCAATCAGACAAAACAAAGACATACAAGGCATACAGATTGGTAAAGAAGAAGTCAAACTGTCACTATTTGCAGATGACATGATATTATACATAGAAAACCCTAAAGACTCCACTCCAAAACTACTAGAACTAGTATCTGAATTCAGCAAAGTTGCAGGATACAAAATTAACACACAGAAATCTGTTGCTTTCCTATACACTAAAGATGAACTAGCAGAAAGGGAAATCAGTAAAACAATTCCATTCACAATTGCATCAAAAAGAATAAAATACCTAGGAAAAAACCTAACCAAAGTGAAAGACCTATATCCTGAAAACTACAAGACACTCCTAAGAGAACTTTAAGAGGACAGTAACAAAGATATTCATCTAATGCTCTTGGCTAGGAAGAATAAATATTGTCAAAATGGCTATAACCACCTAAAGCAATCTACAGATTCAATGGAATCCCTATCAAAATACCAACAGCATTTTTCAATGAACAGGAACAAATAGTTCTAAAATTCACCTGGAACCACAAAAGACCCTGAATAGCCAAAGAAATCCTGAGAAGGAAGAATAAAGCAGGGGGGATCTCACTTCCCAAGTTCAAGCTCTACTACAAAGCCACAGTAATCAAGACAATTTGGTACTGGCACTAAAACAGACCCACAGACCAGTGGAACAGAATAGAGAGTCCAGATATTAACCCAAACATAACGGTCAATTAATATACAATAAAGGAGCCGTGAATATACAATAGGGAAATGACAGCCTCTTCAACAGCTGGTGTTGGCAAAACTGGACAGCTACATGTAAGAGAATGAAACTGGACTGCTGTCTAACCCCATACACAAAAGTAAACTCAAATGTATAAAAAACCTGAATGTAAGTCATGAAACCATAAAACTCTTAGAAAATAACATAGGCAAAAATCTCTTGGACATATACATGAGCAACTTATTCATGAACATATCTCCCCAGGCAAGGGAAACAAAAGCAAAAATGAAGAAGTGGGACTATATCACACTAAAAAGCTCTGTAGAGCCAAGGACACCATCAATAGAACAAAAAGACATCCTACAGTATGGGGGAATATATTCATAAATGACATATCCAATAAGGGGTTGACATCCAAATTATATAAAGTGCTCACGAACCTCAAGAAACAAAAAGCAAATAATCCAATTAAAAAATGGGCAGAGGATCTGAACAGACACTTCTCCAAAGAAGAAATTCAGATGGCCAACAGGCACATGAAAAGTTGCTCCACATCGCTAATCATCAGAGAAATGCAAATTAATACCACAATGAGATATCACCTCACACCAGTAAGGATGGCCAACATCCAAAAGACTAAGAACAATAAATGCTGGCAAGGTGTGGAGAAAGGGGAACCCTCCTACACTGCTGGTGGGAATGCAAATTAGTTCATCCATTGTGGAAAGCAGTATGGAGGTTCCTCAGAAAACTAAAAATAGAAATAACATTTGACTTGGGAATCCCACTCCTTGGAATTTACCCAAAGATTAAAACTTCTCAGATTCAAAAAGAAATATGCACCCCTATGTTTAACGCAGTACTTTTTACAATAGCCAAGATATGGAAGCAACCTAAGTGTCCATCAGCAGATGAATGGATAAAGAAGAAGTAGTACATATACACAATGGAATACTATTCAGCCATAAGAAAGGAACAAATCCTGCCATTTGCAACAACATGGATGGAGGTGGAGGATATTATGCTCAGTGAAATAAACCAGGTGGAGAAAAAGACAAGCGCCAAATGATTTCCTTCATTTGTGGAGTATAACAGCGAAGCAAAACTGAAGGAACAGAATAGCAGCAGACTCACAGACTCCAAGAAGGGACTAGTGGTTACCAAAGCGGAGGGGTGTGGGAAGGCGGGTGGGGAGGGGGGGAGAAGGGGATTGAGGAGTATTATGATTAGTACACATGGTGTGGGGGTGTCATGGGGAAAACAGTGTAGCTCAGAAAAGGCAAACAGTGAATCTGTGGCATCTTCCTACACTGATGGACAGTGACTGCATTGGGCTATGGGTGGGGACTTGATAATATGGGTAAATGTAGTAACCACTTTGTTTTTTCATGTGAAACCTTCATCAGAGTGTATATCAATAATACCTTAATAAAAAAATAAATAAATACAAGTGATATACCAATGCATATATTGTTCATTGTTCTTTATAAATAAGAAAGCCTCTAAAAAAGGTTCAAATAGAGTTCTAAACCTCCTGGATTCAGTTTCTTTGGAGAACCTTTTAGCTGTTTCATATAGCCAAGTATAACAAATTGAAAACATATCAAAGTATGTAAAAGTTAGGTGTCCTTGTGATCAATGTACAAATGCTGGCCATGGGTGACCCCTCTGTTCGAGGAACAAAACCAAAGTATAGAAAATGGCAATTTCTTACTACAGTTTAATGAAATAAATAGCCATATGCTATTACCAGCAATTTAAATGAATCAGTAACACTGTACTTTTATTAAATAACTAAACAGTTATGTTATTTACGAAATCTGAAGTTAAGTTTCTAATTACTATAACTATATAATTGACTAGTAACTAGACTCATTTCATACACAAAACCCACAGTGAAGACCTCCAAACTGAAACAGATTGGGGAAAAAAGCATTAAATTAGGTTGTAGCTTGAAATATAAATGTAAGGTCATACTTTTATTGACACTTTGTGCTTAGTAAAGGAACGACTCCTGAGGAGCTGGTAAATACAGTGAATAGGCAAAAATCCTGTAATGTTGGCACTCAGGTTGCTGGTGACAGGGACCCGAACTGCATGTGCTGTGACAACCTAAAAGGGAAAAATACTGTTAATACATATGATAGAACCAAATATAAAATTATTCTGAAAGAGGGAGGATTAGAAGGTAGACTGCCAATTATTAATACAAATATGATCCTTAGGAATTTAATTATTTTGAATGATAAGGAAGCATACATTTAAGGTTAGGTAAAGTTCTCTAATTTTTTTTGTTTTAAACACAAATATGTTGACAGTGACATAGTAAGGTAATTAAAATCTGGAATCATAAAAATCCATGCTCAATGACTATTGAATAAGTCACTCTATCTTCTGAGCCTACTTTCACATCCATAAAATGGGACAAAACTGTCTTGCCTGCCTCAAAAGGATTTTGTGAGGGGAAAAACTTTTGTTTTGAAGCACATATGTGAATTATAAAGTATCACATAAATATAAACATGAATTCTTATTATTATTCTTATATATTATGTCATGCGCAGACCTCTAATTATCTTTCAAAGACCCTGGCCAAAGTTGTCATCCACTTGGTTCAAATTAAACACATGAGAAATAACTTATGAGTCTATGCCCTGTGTGTGACTATTATGTGGGAGTGTATGTGCACTGAAGGCAGAAGGGACAGTTTGGTATAGGGATGAGAATATTAATTATCCTAAAAGAAGCAACAATTATGGACCCATGAATATTTTCAGTATTTTATTTTTTTAAACATATTTTTCTTGCATTCTGAGATTTAAATTGACCAGTGAATCTGGGAATTAATTTTAAATTTCACATCAGTCTCCTTCCCTGAAAAAATAAAATATCCTTAGAATTACCCCTGGACAAAATTGCTTGGGTCAAGTAAGAACATGTAAATAACAAGTGTAAGGAATTTAGGCTCTAGTTTATAATCTATTTAGAAATGAACCTTACAACCTAAAGGTTTAAACAGGTCCCTATTTTATTTTTCTCCTGACAAATCCAAATGCTTACCCCTGAGTGAAATTCCCTACCATCAATGTCTAAGACTATACTCTTTAGGTCTCTACTCAAAGTCTCCAAAATACGTAAAGTTAAAACAGGCTTTTGTGGGCACTAAATAGCTTTGAAAGTATATTTTAGATGGGATTATTCTTTACAGAAGTTTCAAAGATTAAATAGATCATCATTGGAAACTAAAAAGGAATAGAAAAAGACTGTATTATTCTCTTAAACTGAGATATACAAGGATTCCCCCAAGGAATGTTCTAAATGGAAGTTATAGATGTATCTAAGAATAAAGTTAAAAGAAGTACCTGCTCAGTAAAAATTTCCTGAGTGAAGATAGTCTTCATCCTGCTCAAGGAGCTTGGCTTAATTACAATCTAAAACAACCAGAACAAGTCCGACAGCATGTGAAAATATGAAGTACAAAGCACAATATTCTCTGGTAAATTTATTATCTAAAATGACTGTACTATATAAAATAATGTTCTAATAATCTGTTTCAGAAGGAGCTTCTGGAACCCAACATTAAAGTGTACTTTTCCTCAGAAACTGAACCAACATATAAATATATAAACACTTTTTAGTAAATACTATTATTGGCATTTTAAGTCAGTAGGAAGAAGTGGATTGATTATTCAATAAATGGAGGTGAGGTAGCTACCTTTCTGGCGAATATATATATTTGCACACATAACATCATATCCAAAGTAAACTCCAAGTGTACTAAAGATTTAAATGTAAAACATGAAGCCACAAAACACTAGAAGAAAACATTGGTGACCATCTCTGTAAAGCCTAAGGAAAGAAAAATATTTCTAAGCTTAACAGCAAAGTTAGAACCACCTAAGAAATATTTATTATACTACACACCAAAAACCACATGGCAAAAAAGACTGGGAAAAATCAATTGCAACATACTTACTCCTTGGTTTTAAAGACACTAAGGATTATATGATACATCACTGATTTAATAGCCCCTTTTCTGTGTTTTCCGAGTTTTCTTCATTGAACATCTATTCTTCTTGTAATAAATGTTTTCATAATGTATTCTTTGTAAGAGCTCCTGATAAAATTTCAAACTATTAAATAACTAAACGTACTTCAAAATGAAAATAATATATTTACTTTACACTACAAGAAAATTTCCCAGCTTAGAAACATCTTCTTTAGAAGAAAGATAAAAGAAAAATTACCTTCATCCCCAAAGTGGAACAGACCAAATCAATGATAGCACTAAGCTGGTTGCTATGAAAGTACATAGCAACCAGTAGTAACATCTCCCCAAAAGAAGCAGAGACGCCTGAAGTACTGTTGAAACAGAAAAGAAAATATGAATTTCCAGAGAGGATAAGAAAAGCATACTCAGCTAACTGAAACAAATGGAGTCATCTTACCTCTCAAAATAAGCTTCTTCTTTTATCATCCAACTTAGCCACACTACCATTAGCTGCTCCTGTTCAGGTGTACTACACAAAACATACCAGAATGTCACTGGTTTACACCAGATACACTCACATAAGAATAAGAAAGCCTTCTGGAATTATTTTTTCCTTCTCTATTTTGAAATATTTATTCAAATTAATTGCTTGTTAAATTGGCCATTGTTATTGAGATATGAAGTAATTCTAGAGATGAAGAATGAGGACCTTTGCTTTTCTTCATGAATGTGAACAGTCTAACCCTCTCAAAGTCTTAGTTATTGCATTTGCAAGCTAGAGAGAGTGAACTTATTCACATTCCTTGGAAAAGAAAAGGCCCTATGGGATTAAAAGGTAAGAAGAACTACATTAATAACTAAAAAATCTAGTGTTAAAATTTAATCATCAAAAAGTCACAAACTGAGTGCTGGGGCAGCAAAAAGTTAGTCCATCTTTTACCTGGAAAGTAAAATTTAATTTAAAGAAACATTTTGAGCAGAACTCAAAATTGTAGAAAAATAATCAATCACTACTCAAAAAGAAAGACAGCCATGGGCTCATCAAATATGAAAAATGGTTACAAAACTATACCAACAACAGTGACTTTTTAAAAGGGAATGCCTAGATCTAGAAAGAAACGAACAAGTCAATTTTGACTTGTGAAAAGAATTTTCATCGAACTCTTTCTACTTCTCTGTAGCATAAATGGGTAAAACAAAAAGCAACTAAAAAGCCTGCTACACCAAGTTAAGAAAATTAAAACGGTCATTCTCAA
This sequence comes from Phataginus tricuspis, assembly GCA_029783875.1. Classification (NCBI taxonomy): domain Eukaryota; kingdom Metazoa; phylum Chordata; class Mammalia; order Pholidota; family Manidae; genus Phataginus; species Phataginus tricuspis. The sequence goes on along the minus strand of JAQQAC010006923.1, from coordinate 7,657,998 downwards.
CCATACTTAAATCATCCCATGAATAAAATACAGTTTTATGTGGTACAAAAACCACAGCCTTTAGAGCCTGCCGAACCTGAGTGGGAATCCCATCTCTGCTAATTACTGATAGGGTGACCTTGAACAAGAAAATTAAATACTCTTTCTGAACTTTAGCTCTCCTACCCATAAAATAGAGATAAAAATACCCACCTTATAGAATGAGGATTAGACACAATTGTTTAGAAATTACTTAAGGTAAAGAGAAAAAAAGTACTTCATTTCATGTACCTAATTTCATACTCTCCTGACACTCCACTCAAACTACATTAAAAGGGTTTTATTAAAAGTTACAAATGTACACGATGATGATGAGGAATAACAACACAAAATACTGGAAGCTAGAGTGCAAACAGATGAGTGGTGATTGACTTAGCAACTCGAGAAAACAGAATACTAAGCTGGCAAGAGGGAAAACCAATCCATTTTAAAACACAGAATCCTCAAAAGGCTCAGGAATTGACAGCTCCGGGAAGTTCTGGGAGTGAGAGTGAAGACAAAGACTAAATTAAAATGGTTGACAGTCTATGAAAGTAATAAACCTCCAAATCACCTCCTCTATTCTACACAACTATATGAATACTCATCCCCCAGTAGAGAGATTGGAGATTTATTCTCCGGAGATGGTAAAAGAGGGTATCTCTGAACTGAGGGACAACCAGGGATATCTAAAACACCATTCTGAAAGTTAGATAGAGTTATGTGAAAGGTTGTACTTCAGGCTGAGATCCCCCAGTCCTTAACCCTCACTTTTTAATTTTGCTTAAGGGTTTCTTACCAGGCCTTCACTTTCCAAACAAGATGACAGTGTTCTCTAAAACTGTGTTAAGCCCTCGAGTTTCCCAAAGATCCACCTATGCACTAAGAGTTTCAAATCTGACTTTTATTTCTTACTCTTAAATATAAACAATCAAGAACTATCAAACTCCTGAAAAAAGCTTCTAACTTGAAAATCAGAGGCCAAAAAAAATGTAGAATAAAAGAAACACAAATAAAACCTCCTCAATCATTATGATTAATGTCAGAGAAATCATGCTACCATGAAGCAACAGATACTATAAAGAAGAAACAGAATAAAAAAGAGCTCTTAGAAATCAAAAACTAAATAGGATTAGAAGGTAAAAGGTGAAAATGAATCCTAAAATGTAGAATGAGCAGTATTTTTCTGGAGTGATGAAATGTTCTAAATTTAGATTGTGGTGGTGGTTGCACAATTTTGCATACATAATAAAAACTATTGAATTGTACAACACTTTAAAATGAGTCAATCTTATGCTATTTAAATAGTCTCTAAATTAAGCTGTGTTTTAAAGAGCAGAACAAGACAAAGATAAGGAACACAAGAAAGAATAAAAAATAAAACGCTCGGGGGACCTGATGAAGGGGGTAGTTTAATCATCACAATATTGCTCATGTAATTGTAGGTTAATGATACTAAAATAAAATAAATTGTAAAAAAATAAAATAAAATAAATAAAAATAAATAAAAATTAATTGTATGATTTAAAAATAAATAAATAAATAAATAAAACGCTCATCTCAGGAAGTCCAATATCCAACTAAGAGGAGATTTTTGAGAGAAAGCCCATGTGGAAGACATTATCAACAAATTAGTTCAAGGAAATTTCCCAGATCTGAGTTCCCAGGTTCAAAGGGCTTACTGAATACCCAGGACAATAGACAAAAACAGACACACACCAAGGCGTATCATTCACAGGTTTCAAAACCCCAGGGACAAAAGCTAATCATAACATGTTCCCATATTAGAAAAGAACAGGCCACACAAAAGACCAGGCACCAGAAGGTCATGAGACTCTCAACAGCAACACTGGAAGTTAGAAGACAATGGAGCAAGATTTTCAAAATTTGCAAAGGAAATAACTTCCAATTTATAATTCTATACCCCATCACACTGTTAATCAAGTATCAAAGTAGAATAAAGACATTTTCAGAAATACACAGTCTCAAACTAATTTACTTCCCACATACCCATTCTAAAGAAGCAAAATGTGGGAGCAAATGAAAAAAGATGGAGACATGAGATACAGCAAACAGGAAGTCCAACAAAGGAGAGGTGAAGCAAGTCCCTAAATGACAGTGAAGGGCAAGTGCAGGATGGGAGCTGTGTACCAGGTGCAGAGGTAACCAGCAGATGAGAGCAGATCAAAATGTTGCAGGAGAGAGTTCCTCATGAAAATGAAATTGACAGAACATCGAGAGTCTAACCATCCTGAGAGGAGGTCTAGATTGGCAGAGTTTGAGGTTGCATTAATGTAAGTATACAGAACACCAAGCAAATGAAAAACAAAAAACACAAACATAGGATAATTACTAATGCAAATAAGTTTTGTAGAGGAAAAGGAATCTACTATATGGTTGAACTTTCAATAGTGTAATATAAACAATTATATAATGGTCAAAGCAAAATTATAATATAACAGTACTGGGAGAATTGGAAAATAGGAAGGCTATGTAGATGTGTTGGGGACAGAGGAAAGAATTGATTCCTTACTTTTCATAATAGGAAGTCAACAAATACTCTTAAAACAGAAAAATCAAGATGTAGCAAATGCAAATATGTTATTTAAAGATGCTGTAATTTAATAAAAAACAAAAGAATCAGCTAGAATAACTGAAAGAACTTGCCTCTAGAGAAGAGGAAACAGAGGAGGTGAGAAAAGGCAGCTATCTGGCTTAACAAATCTTCATGAACCGTCATGGCTCCTTTAAAAAACGTGCACATGAAACTTTGATAAATGAAATGACTGACGTACAGTAGATGCTACTGACATCCATTTACTAAAAGGCAAGACTTAGACCAATTTTTGTAGTAAGCTCCTAATTAATAGTATACATGCATTTTAATAAATAAACAAAAGCAGGCCTTGAGAAAATAGAGCAACTAATATAGTAAGGTACCTGACAAGTGTAGAAAAGGCCAGTAGCATACAGAAGGAAAGTGAAACAAAGCGAACCCCAGCTGGTGTGGCAGGAGGACGGCTGGTCATCAGCTGCAGTAATTGTTCAGCTTCCTCCTCAGTTGGCCTGAAAAGGAATATATTATTAGACTTTTTTACCTGAGGGAGGGAAGAGGAAAAAGGGACTTCCCAAGAGTTTAACCTTTCAGATAGAAATTTCAAGCTTTATAATACCTCACTATTTATAAAATCTTAAGTTGTCAAAAGCAAAACTGCTAAATTTACAAACTAATGTCTTTCCTTAGGTACAAATACATGCAGTCCTCACTTTGCATGGTAGTGTGGGACTGTAAAAAAAGCCATGCAAACTGAGACTATGAATTGTGATCTTAATAATCAAAGGGGGAAATTACAACTGTTCCAAGAGCTTAAAAAATGTTGTCAGATATTAAAAACTCTGTTGGTTATAATGCATACAGAAACTTTAAAAAATAGTAAAACTAGTATTTGTAGAGCACTCTAGAATTGAAAACATTGGAAACACTGGAAATTAAGTATTTCCTTTGAAAGAAATTTATCAAGAGTAGTTTGAACTACCCTAAACTTCTGTGTAATTTATAATATGGAGGGAGCACCTCCTTGAAGCTTGTTGAATTATAATGCCCATTTCTGAGTTTGGATCAGGTTCTAACATTTTATCCTCTGTACCTTCAGTCATGAAATATCTGAGAGATCCTTTAATGTGAAGACTTTGCCAGAATCACTTCTTCTGGGACTTCATCATCATTTCTGTCACAATGACTATCCTGCTGGATGCTGACCACTTCACTTTCACTCAGTTCATCTTGTTACATGTATCTAGGGTCTCTCAAATGGCAGCAGTATCAATATTCTCACAGCTATTTCTTCTATTTACATTTGATTCAAATATCATTCCCAGCATTACCACTTTCTCTTTGCTACACTTTCATCTTTATCAGCCAATTCCCTCATTTGATTATCCATGTTTGTAAAATGTCAAAGGGCTTATCATTCAGAGAAGAGGAGACGATGGATAAAAGTACCCACTTTGCCGTCTGTTCATAAACCGTGTTACAGGTGTGCAGTGACCAGTCACTGACAGACTTTCAAAGAAATGAGGCAGTTGGTCCCTGATCATGACATACATCTGTTATTTACAGTGATTTGGAGCTTGAAGACCTCTCAGCAGTTTGTCCTTGTATTATACAATTATTTGCTTAAGGAATCATGGTAACTGATAAATTAGTTGTTGAGGGAGCGTTATTATTTAACTAAGCTGCGGGAACTGAAATTCATATGTATCACACATATGCAAAGTGAGGGCTGTATGTGTAATGGATGAGGACGTTATTCAAAAAGATGTAATGCTGTGCCTAAACAAGAAAACTTGTGCTTACTGATTACATCATATTAATTTTAAGCAATTTATGATCTCAAATGTAAAAGGAAACATAGGAGAGAGTTACTCTGCATGGGCTGGGTAAAGGATCACTCACAGATCATTCATTATTATAGTTGTGTCGAGCTGTAATGAAGTCACAGGTCTCTTGCACTCCTCCAGCCCCTCCCATATTTACATGGTTCTATTTACAATCAGACCCAAAAGAAGTTTTGCCTTAGGACTGGATTCTTCAAAGAGGCCAGTCCACTATCTAAGCCTAACAGAAAACCCAAATCTTCTGAGTAAAAGGCCTTTGGCTCACTTTCTTGGGATTTGAAACAAGAAAGTAAAATGATAAAAAGGTAAAATATCAAATTATGAATACTTGAGTCCAGCGATCCCCATCAAAGCACAGTACAGACGTAAGAGCGCACTGGCTTTCACAACATGCTCTTCTTTCAGCCCCGAATACACAGACACATTGGGCTCCATCTCCACATCAGCTTCTTCCACAATGCGGGTACTTCTTACTGTGGGAAGAATGCCCATCAACTCCAGAAGCAGCTGCCTTCTCATTTGCCAAAGGACAGAACTACTGGTCTCTCTTTTTCTCTGTAAGAAACATGGACCACAAAAGGAAGAAAGCGGGGAGCTCTGAATCAACAAGAAGCTCACACAAAGCTTCACCATTAAACACTTGAAAACTGGCCCATTGTCAGAACTGCAGAACCTCATTTTAACCAATTAAGCAACTCAGTATTCACTGGTTCATTTGAAGAATACTCCACTCACCCTCATTTGGACTGGATGTACAGAAAATACTAAATTAATGACAATTTGAATTGTAAAATATCATTTAAATGGTATTTCAAATACATAATGACTAATGGCATCAGAGCACGGCAGGAAGTGCTCAGACTTTGGCGCCACTAGGCCTTGGGTTTAAATGACAACTCTGCTATTAATTACGTACTTTTAAGTACATTACTTAACCTCTCTGAACCCTAATTTCTTTATTTAATGACAGGGAAATGAATATTTTAATAATATTTAACTCCCAGGGTTGTGTTCATTAGTAGTTCCCAAGTCTTTGGCCCTCACAGTTCTTCAGGCAGGGATGACGTTTTGTCATCTATTACTTGGCAAGGTCTAACACTGGGTCTGACATAGAGCAAGCACTCAAAATAATAAGCACAAAGATAATACATAGGAAAGTGGTTCTACACAATAAAGGACTAGGTAAATGTTATTATTTTTAGAATGTTTCCAAGTAAAATATGATGAACCTGTTTTAAAAAACAACATTAGGTTCAAGTAAGAAAAGCTTATTGCACACAAAAGACGATTACAAACAAGGTGAGCATACCAAGTACTTAGCACGGTGCCTGACCTATAGAAGGGATACAAAAAATGTTAGCTTCCTTTTAAAAAGCAAAGCTTAAAATTAGCTTTCAAGTGGGCTAGGAATAAAGTAGAACTTGGATATAGAAAAGTACAGTGAGTCAAATGCCTGTGAGAACTAGAGACAGGAGGATCTAAGCCGTACACATGCTACTGTGGAGGCTCACTGACCCCAGCAAGTCACCAATCAGTCTGCACTATTCCTTCGTAGGGACTCTGCTCATCGAGTGACCATGAAATTTTTGAAAAAGTATTTTGCAAGTTAAAAATTACTGCAAAACATAATACATATTCAATACATGAATGCATAAATAAAATGTAATAAACACATGCAATGGGATTTTATTCAGCTTTAAAAAGGAAGGAAATTCTAATACATGCTGCAACATGCATGGACCTTGAAAACACTATGCTAAATAAAATAATAAGCTGAACTCAAAAAGAAATATGTTGTATGATTCCACTTCTAGGAGGGACCTAGAATGGGCAGATTCAGAGACAAAGTAGAATAGAGGTTACCAGGGGCTAGGAAGGAAGGGAGAACACAGAATTATTATTTAGTAAGTACAGAGGTTCTGTATGGAATGATGAAAAAGTTCTGAAAATGGATAGTGGTGATGGTTGCAGAAGACTATGAATGTACTTAATGTCACTAAACTATATGCTTAAAAATGATTAAAATGGCAAATTTTATGTTAAGTAAATTTTACCACAAAAAACATATATATTAAAATTATAGGCTATAGTAACAATTATTTTGATGACCTAAAGCAGCAGTTCTCATGAGTCTGACCCAGAACCCTAGGATTCCCAAAGTTCTTTCAGGGGTTCCAGAATGTCAAAAATATTTCCTTAATAATACTAAGATGTTACCGGCCTTTTTTATTCTAATTTCCTCACAAATGTACGGTGCATTTTTCCAAAGGCTTCTATGAAGCCAGACATTAAAGCATTAAAGAGATTTGCACAACATAAAACGATACCACTCTTATCACTAAATTTTTTTTGTTTTGGAAAATAGTAATTTTTCATAAAAAATATGTTCACATTATTATTAAGAGTTAATATTGTTATTTTTAAATAAATATTTCTAAGTTATTTATTTTAATTTCTAATATGTAAATATTGATAGACAAAAGCTCTTTGGTGTCCTCAATGATTTTTTTAAATGTTAGGAAGTCCTCAGACTAAGAAGTTGGAGAGCCACTGGTCTAATTACACCATTCCAAAAGTGGTTCTTCCTTTTACTTATTGCCAAGATATTCTGCCCCTTTGCCTCACCTGCTGTCCATTTCGGATAAAAGTTCCAAACCAAGTCCGGACTTTCGCGTTTGTTCCAAGAAGCAGGCCACTGACAAAACAAACCAAGTCACTCACTCCATCTTCACTAGCCTCGTTTTTAGTATGATCCAGTGTCAAAGCCACTCCAAGGCCCGGCAGGTGACATTCTTCCACCTAACAGCAAAGAAAACAAATTGAACTCAAAATCATTAGGAAAAGGGCCAGGGTGCTTCAGAATCTAAACCATCTAAAGTTTAGAGGCAGATATATCACAAAACATAAAAATCCAGAGAGACAGGTAATATATCCAGCATGTAACTCCAAATCTCTCAAGGATTCCCCCTAAATCCATCTTAAGAACAGCTCCTGGTCCTAATATAAAGGCTTCTGTCTCATAAAATAATATCTCTTACCACCATGCCTCGGACCTTGAGGGCTTGAGAAGGATTCATTTTACACAGGAAGCGTAAGGCATCTGTCCTGCGCCTTCCCCCAAGACTTTCTTCATCTTGCCGTTCTCCATTTTTGATCAAGCCCCTACAAACTGAACATTTAACAGCCTCCATTACTTTCAGCTTCCTAAGTAAGATGTTAAAAACAATGTTTTTCAACCTTGAGAATCAATCAGTTATGCAGATTAGATACTACAAAAGAAAAGGATCAGGGAACTTTTGAATGCACAGCAATAGCAACTTGTCAAAATAAAGCAAAGAGTGAAAAGAGACTTAAAGAATGAACAGGGGGAAACAAAAGCAAAAATGAACTCATGGGACTACATCAAACTAAAAAGTTTCTATACAGCACAGGACACCATCAACAGAACGTAAAGGCATCCAACAGTATGGGAGTATATATTTATAAATGACATATCCGACGAAGGGTTAACATCCAAAATATATAGAGACTTCCGGGAATATGGCGACGTGAACGGACCAGCAGAAAAATTCCTCCCAACATTATATTTATTCACGAAAATACAGCAAATACAACTATCCCTAAAAGAGAGACCAGAATACACAGAAAAGTACACAGTGTACAGCTACACCTGTGAGAACTTGACAGCTGGTGAGGCGGACGGGATATGGAGCGGCGACACGGTGGGACCGAGCCCTCTCCCCACCCCCCAGAGCTCCGGCGGCCAGACACTCCGGACAGAGGACTCGGCACCCGGTGAGGCGGGACGGAAACACGATCCAGCGAGACCAGAGCACTCCTCCACCCCAGCACTACGGCGGGAATCCCGGCAAGGCGGGTAAGTCATGAGAAGACAGAAGAATATGATACAGACAAAGCTTCAGACAAACACCACCCCAGAGAAAGAAGCTGAAGAAATGGACATGCACAGTCTTCCAGAAAAAGAATTCAGAATAAAAGTCATAGCCATGCTGACGGATCTACAGAAAAATGTGCAAGAGCTGAGGGAGGAAGTGAGGGAAGTGAGGAAAGACAATGCAGAATTGAGCCAAGCCATCGACGGGCTCAACAGCAGAGTGAACCAGGTTCAAGACACGATAAAGGAATTACAAGACAGGGACCAGGAATACAAAGAAGCTGAGGCAAAGAGAGATAAAAGGATCTCTAAGAATGAAAGAATATTAAGAGAACTGTGTGACCAATCGAAACGGAGCAATATTCACATTATAGGAGTACCAGAGGAAGAAGAGAGAGAAAAAGGGATAGAAAGTGTCTTTGAAGAAATAATTGCTGAAAACTTCCCCACGCTGGGGAAGGAAATAGTCTCACAGTCCACGGAAGCCCACAGATCTCCCAACACAAGGTACTCAAGGAAGACAACACCAAGACACATAATAATCAAGATGGCAAAGATCAAAGACAAGGACAGAGTATTAAAGGCAGCTAGAGAGAGAAAAAAGATCACCTACAAAGGAAAACCCATCAGACTGTCATCAGACTTCTCAACAGAAACCTTACAGGCCAGAAGAGAATGGCATGATATATTTAACAAAATGAAACAGAAGGGCCTCGAACCAAGAATATTGTATCCAGCACGATTATCACTTAAATATGATGGAGGGATTAAACAATTTCAAGACAAAAGAAAGTTGAGAGAGTTTGCCTCCCATAAACCACCACTACAGGATATCTTAAACGGACTGCTCTAGAGGGAAACACCCCTAAGGCTAAAAAGATGTCACCAGAGAAAATAAAAGCATAGCAAAGAAAACAGACCATCCAAATACTAACTAAAGGCAAAGAATAAAACACCTAATATATAAAGAAAGGAGGAGGAAGAATAGGAAGGGAGAGATAAAGAAACATCAGACGGCGTTCACAATAACTTAACAAGAAAGTTAAGTTAGATTCTCAGATAGTAAAGAAGCAACCCTTGAACCTTTGGTAACCACGAATCTAAAGCCAGCAATGGCAATAAGTACATATATATCAATAATCACCCTAAATGTAAATGGACTGAATGCACCAATCAAAAGACACAGAGTAACAGAGTGGATAAAAAAGCAAGACCCATCTATATGCTGCTTACAAGAGACTCACCTCAAACCCAAAGATATACACAGACTAAAAGTGAAGGGATGGAAAAAAATATTTCAAGCAAACAACAAAGAGAAAAAAGCAGGTGTTGCAGTACTTGTATCAGATAAAATAGACTTCAAAACGAAGAAAGTAGCAAGAGATAAAGACGGACATTACATAATGATAAAGGAGTCAGTCCAACAAGAAGATATAACCATTATAAATATATATGCACCCAACACAGGAGCACCAGCATATGTGAAACAAATACTAACAGAAGTGAAGGAGGAAATAGACAGCAATGCAATTATTCTAATTATTCTAGGAGACTTTAACACGCCACTCACTCCAAAGGATAGATCAACAAGGCAGAGGATAAGTAAAGACACAGAGGCACTGAACAACATACTAGAACAGATGGACCTAACAGATATCTACAGAACTCTGCACCCAAAAGCAGCAGGATACACATTCTTCTCAAGTGCACATGGAACATTTTCCAGAATAGACCACATTCTAGGCCACAAAAAGAATCTCAGTAAATTCAAAAATATTGAAATCTTACCAACCAACTTCTCAGATCACAAAGGTATAAAACTAGAAATAAATTTCAGAAAGAAATCAAAAAGGCTCACAAATACATGGAGACTTAACAACATTCTCCTAATGAATCAATGGGTTAACGACCAAATCAAAACAGAAATCAAAGAATATATGGAGACTAATGACAACAACAACACAAAGCCACAACTTCTGTGGGACGCAGCGAAGGCAGTCTTAAGAGGAAAGTACATTGCAATCCAGGCCCATTTAAAGAAGGAAGAACATTCCCAAATGAACAGTCTAAGGACACAATTATTGAAATTGGAAAAAGAAGAACAAATGAGGCCCAAAGTTACCAGAAGGAGAGACATAATAAAGATCAGAGAAGAAATAAATAAAATTGAGAAGAATAAAACAATAGAAAAAATCAATAAAACCAAAAGCTGGTTCTTTGAAAAAATAAACAAAATAGATAAACCCCTAGCCAGACTCATTAAGAGAAAAAGAGAATCTACACACATAAACAGAATCACAAATGAGAAAGGAAAAATAACGACGGACCCCACAGAAATACAAAGAATTATAAGAGAACATTACGAGCATCTATATGCCAACAAGCTGCAAAACCTAGAAGAAATGGACAACTTCTTAGAAAAATACAGCCTTCCAAGACTCACCAAGCAGGAAACAGAAAAACTAAACAGACCAATCACCAGCAACGAAATTGAATCGGTAATCAAAAAACTACCCAAGAACAAAAGCCCTGGACCTGATGGATTCACCTCTGAATTCTACCAGACATATAGAGAAGAAATAACACCCATTCTCCTTAAAGTTTTTCAAAAAATAGAAGAGGAGGGAATACTTCCAAACTCTTTCTATGAAGCCAGCATCACTCTAATACCAAAACCGGGCAAAGACCTCACTAAAAAAGAAAATTACAGACCAATATCCCTG
>JAQQAC010006923.1:7443983-7636017 GCA_029783875.1 Phataginus tricuspis | reverse complement strand
GGGGGACTGTACAGCTCAGAGAAGACAAGTAGTGATTCTCATCTCACTACACTGATGGACAGTGACTGTAATAGGGTTGGTGGGGGGGACCTGATGAAGGGGGTAGTTTAATCATCACAATATTGCTCATGTAATTGTAGGTTAATGATACTAAAATAAAATAAATTGTAAAAAAAAAAAAATATATATATATATATATATGTATATATATATATAAAGAACTTACACCTCAACACCCAAAAAGCAAATAACCCAATTAAAAAATGGGCAGAGGATATGAAGAGACAGTTCTCCAAAGAAGAAATTCAGATGGCCAACAGACACATGATAAGATGCTCCACATCACTAATCATCAGGGAAATGCACATTAAAACCACAATGAGATATCACCTCACACCAGTAAGGATGGCCAGCATCCAAAAGACTAAAACAAATGCTGGCAAGGATGCAGAGAAAGGGGAACCCTCCTACACTGCTGGTGGGAATGTAAGCTAGTTCAACCATTGTGGAAAGCAATGTGGAGGTTCCTCAAAAAACTAAAAATACAAATACCATTTGACCAGGGAATCCCACTCCTTGGAATTTACCCTAAGAATATAACTTCTCAGATTCAAAAAGACATATGCATCCCTATGTTTATTGCAGCACTTTTTACAATAGCCAAGATATGGAAGCAACCTAAGTGTCCATCAGTAGATGAATGAATAAAGAAGATGTGGTACATATACACAATGGAATACTATTCAGCCATAAGAAGGAAACAAATCCTGCCATTTGCAACAACATGGATGGAGACAGAGGATATTATGCTCAGTGAAGTAAGCCAGGCAGAGAAAGACAAGTGCCAAATGATTTCCCTCATTTGTGGAGTATAACAATGAAGCAAAACTGAAGGAACAAAAGAGCAGCAGACTCGGAGACTCCAAGAAGGAACTAGTGGTTACCAAAGGGGAGGGGTGTGGGAGGGCGGGAGGGGAGGGTGGGATAAGGGGATTGAGGGGTATTATGTTTAGTACACATGGTGTGGGGGTATCACGGGGAAAACAGTGTAGCACAGAGAAGGCAAACAGTGAATCTGTGGCATCTTACTACAAAGATGGACAGTGACTGCACTGGGGTATGGGGGGGACTTGATAATATGGGTAAATGTAGTAACCACATTGTTTTTTCATGTGAAACCTTCATAACAGTGTATATCAATAATACCTTAAGAAAAAAAAAAAGAATGAATGGAGGATGATGGCACATAGTCAAACATACTTTCAAGTAGAGTATCAGAAAGAAAAAGGGAATAGGAGAGAAAAATGTATTTAAAGAAATGTTCTCAAATTTGATGAAAACTATAAACCCAGAAACTCAATAAACTCCAAGCAGGATAAACACAAAGAAAACCATACCAAGACACATCATCACAAATTTCTGAAAGTCGGTGATAAAGAGACAGTTTTTTAAATAGCCAAATGAATAAAATAAATACATGAAAGTAGCCAGAGGGAAAAAGAAAAATAATGTACACAGGAACAGACAAAAACTGCTACAGAGAACAGAATGACATCTTTAAAGAACTAAAAGATAATGTCGATGCAAAAACTTTATATCTACTGAAAACATCTTTCAGTAATAGCAAAATAAGGTTTTTTACAGATTAAAAAAAATGGGAAATTTTGTCACCAGCAAACCTGCACTACGAGACATATTAACGGAAGTTCTTCAAGCTAAAGGGAATCAGACCATACAGAACATGGAGGTACAAAAAGGAGTGAAGAGTACCAAAAATGGTAAATGTGGATAAAGAAAAAAACTTTTTTCTCTCATCTTTTTAAGGTCTTTAAAATGTAACTGTTTTAAACAAAAGTATTAACAATGTACTCTGAGGTTCCTAAGACATGTACAAGTAAACCTATGATGACAATGGCACAGAGGACAAAGGGCAGAAAAGAGGGGGAAATATATTAATTACATGAAGAGGTATAAAATCATTTGAAAGTAGACTGACATTAAGTTAAAGACGCATACTATAAACCTTACACCCAAAAATAAATTTAAAAATGCAAAGAACAAAATTAAGCAAAGCAGTATAGCTAATATGACAGTAGTGGACATAAAATGAAATCCTAAAAAATGTTTAACCACATGAATAAAGGATAAGGAAAAGAGGGAAAAGGGGACAAATAGAAAACAAATGGCAAGATGACAGACTTAAATCTAACCACCACAATAATCGCATTAAATCGTCTCTGTAAATAGTCTAAGCACTCCAATCCAAAAGCAGAGACCATCACTAAATTTAACAAAAGCAAAACAGACCCAACTACACCTGCCTACAAGAAGTCCACCTTCAATATAAAGACACAGACAGACTAAAAATAAAAAGATCGAAAAAAGCTGATGTGGTTGTACTAATACCAGATAAAGCAGACTTCAAAAGAAAGAATATTACCAGGGATAAAGAAGGACCTTTTATAATGAAAAAGAAAACGCCTGAATTATCAAAAAGACAAAACAGTCCTAATTGTACATGGACCCAGTAACAGCTTCAAAATACATGAAGCAAAAACTGGCAAAATGAATGTTTGGAGACATCAACAGTCTTCTCTCAGAAACTGGTAGAACAAGTAGACAGAAAACCAGCAGGACCCAGTTTACCAAGGGCTTCTGCATACCACATGATAGCCAATAAATCTCTTAGAAAAATAAGGAAAATGTTATTACCAATATCTCATTTTACAGGTGAGTAGTATCTTCTTAAGCGATCACTTGAAGGGTGAATGACAAAGCCAGAAATTATGACCCCCATATCCAGTGCTTTCTCCTCCTTGGCCCCCAATTCACAAATCACCTTGTTCAATAAATGTTTTTATTTTTTTATCACTCAGACCCAAACAACAATCTTCATCACTAGGAGTTTGAAATAGAGATGAAAATTTCAACTGATTTTTCGCAATCTCTACCCTATACTTTGCAAACTAACAGCTAAAAAACAAAGGTCTGATTGCTGGTATTTCTGATTACACGTATATCATATTGCTCTCTGGCTATTTTGCAGATACGTCTTCTCCCCTGTTCCCTGGGCATAGGAATTATATCTTCCAGTTCTTGTAGTATTTTTACTGTCCTATTCTAGTACAAGTGACTATTGGGGAAAAAAATTATATTGCACAGTCACTATACTTAAATTTATAACCTCAAAAAATTTTGAAAACTTCTAAACTCATTATATTTCTATAATGAGTACCCATTAATAAACTTTCAAAAGATAAAATCTCAAATAAAACCTCATAAATGTTTCTCCTTAGTGCAAAACATAGGCCCAGAATATGCCCAAGCAAACCTCTTCGGTTTCCCATTTTAAAACTATATTTACCTTCATTAAAACTATCAGGAACATTGGCCACCAACAGACACAAGAACCAGGCACCATTTCTAACATGGAGCAAGGCTTCAGCTACATCAACAATAGGAAGCAGGGACGGAAGCTCTAGAAAACAGCAAAGTCAACGTTACTACTAAGGAGTGATACTTCACTGTATTATAAACATCTTTTGACATTTCACTGGTGTCATTTAAAAGCAATTCAGTTAAGGCATTTTCTTTTCCTAGAGCTGAACTGTCTAGTAGGTTAGCCACCAGCCACATGTAACTATTTAAATTCATTAAAATTTTTAAAAATTAGTACTAGTTCAGTTCCCCAGTCACACTAGGCACATTTTAAGGAATCCACAACCACATGTGGCTAGTGGCTTCTGTACTGGAAAGGACAACACAAAACACTGCCATCATTGCAGTAGACAGTGCTAGTCAAGTTATTTTCATGAAAAATCTTCTTTGCATTTTTATGTCCTCTTATCTTTTCATTCAGGTCATACATACCTATTATAAAGAACCTGGAAAATACAAAGTGTAAAGAGTAAAAATAAAATCAGCTCCAATCCCATTACTCAAGTTAACAATTTGAAATATTTCATTGTAATCTCTCCAGGGTTATTGTTTTAACTTTTAACAAAATTGAGATCATATTCTACTTACGATTTTGCCCTTAGCTTTTTTCATTTAGCATATTATGAACATATTCCAAAATAATTAAATGTCTTTAAACACACACAAATAATTCAAGCCTTGTCCTATTATTAGTCATCTTTAACTTCACTTTTTAAGGTACATTTTTATTAGGTGATCCTTAAAATAACACAACACTCCAAGTTAAGAAGCTGCACAGTATCACCTAACAAGAAGTTCTATGGGAAATATATCTTTGCACTCATTAAAGTACCTGCTTGTAAGATACAAAGTACATCTGCAGCTTCCTCCAAATAGACTGGACTCTCAAATAGTTCAGAGGACTTGAAAAAAAACTCTCCACTAGACTCAGAAACCTTAAAAAAGAAAGAAAAAAATGATGAATTCTATTGATTTCAGGTAATAAAGTAAACCCTTACTATTTCTGTAATTATTTGTTGAGCTTACCAACTATGTCTCTTAATATGTCACTAATATACTGCAGAATATGCAGTACTCAGTGAATTTAAATTTAACCACAACTACTCACATTAATTATTATTCAGACATGGCAATATGAGTCTAGATAAGTTATTTTGATACAAATATTTGGAGACATTTGGAATTAATAAGAAGACAAGCCAAAGAAATTAACAAGGAATGCTACCTAAGTTGTAGTTCAAAAAGAGCCAAAAACCTGTAAACGTAAAGCAGTATAACAATTCACATTCAGTTCCAAATGAATTGTGGGAAAAACAAAGAATAAGAATTTAGGTCAACAAAAGTACCTACTAGTTTTTTGAAAATTTCCTAGTTTCATTCACATATTCCATATGCTGCAGGGTGCTTAGCGGAAAAACTGGAAATCTCCCAGAGGAGAAAGGTCATTTATTTTATCACAGCCGTCAGGTTAGGTATTAAGAAAAAGATACAGGAAAACCATTGTTGAAATTAAAGACTATCAGGGTAATAGAAAAGAGCAGAAGGAAACAACTGTAATAGGAAGAAATTTTTTATAAATTTGCAACATAGCTTAAAAATTATCTAAAACTGACTAAAACCCCTCACCAATATTATCTTTGGAAACAGAAATTATTTTCTTTCATCCACAATTTACAGAACTACACTTTATTATATATTAACTAGCCTTGAAATTCTAACAGTAAACAACTTTGCCTCTGAAACTCTGGACCTAATCTCATATAAGCCATCTTAATATGAGGATCCAATTTTGTTCTTTCTATAGTTGACCCCCGACATTTGCAAATATAAAATTCTGAGTTTCAAATAACCAAAATAACCCAAAGGTCCCTTATATAATCTGTTATTTTGCTGAGATGAGAAACTGAATTCCCTTCATTAGTGTCCTGGAACAATTCAGTGACCTAGTGAGGTCAGCCAATGAGCCTACATCCAATTCAGCCTTATCATTCCCTACTCACTGTTATATATGATGTAATTAATGCTCATTAAAGAAATCGCATACATATTTCAGTTATACTTCACAATATTTTATGGGTGGAATTATATCCTATAAAGGTATTATCAAATTTGGTAGTCTATACAAGTCTCGAACTATATAGCTTTCTAAATGTCAAGAAGCCACTGTAGGGACTCCATACAGAAAAAAATCCCTATGACAGAGAATGCAGAATAGGCATAAATCAAAATAGCAATTAGAGAAAGAAAGACTTTAAGGCAGGCATTTAATATTTGTTTAAGCCTTTAAAAGGAAAACAGTTACATAACAAATAGAAATGTATGTAGAAAAGGATGCAACCTGCCTGCCTTCTTTCCTTTGATTCTACCTTCTATGTGTAGACATCATATCATGCATATTTTGAGCTGTGATTAATATAAATGCACCTTGTTCATAATTGCCAATAGTTCACTGAGCACAAGACGCAGCCGACGAGGTGAATCACTGTGTTCAAATTCTAACGTCAGTCCATGCTGAAGCTGTGATACCAGGATGCTCTCTCCACTGCCTCCTCCAAGTTTATGCCTATTAAAGTATAAACATGTAAAGCAACAATTACAACACTGGCACAGAAATAATAGCATAAAAATTATCTTTTACTGGAAGAATCTACAGTAGAATGCATGCTTTTCATACATTTCATGAATACTTCTGAAATACTTGTTTGCCTATCTATTGCAAGGATTCACAATCTATGGAGAGACTCTATCACAACTGATAGTGAACATCCAGTTCCATTAACTGCAGTGGCTCACCACTGGATTCACAATGGGCAGGGAAGGACAGAACACCTGCCCAAAATTTTGGGGTTATCAATGAAAGCTGAAAAAGCCTCCCATGTGATTCCCAGTAAATTCTTCTCCAGGGGAACTAACCCCTCTCACTTCCACTAAGAGTAATTGGACTAATCAATTTAGCCTGAATATAACTGTGTATACAGCCAAACTTCTCTATACAACAGTTTGTAATATGGAATACAAAAGATCCTAGAATTTTAACCATAAAGAGGAAAGAGCTAAATAAAATGCTCTCCAAAGTGTAGATTCTCAACCTTCTCTAAAGGAGCATATCCAATAAAAAATCCTAAAAGCTCCATTAATATTTGACTCTCTTCTTTGGCAATCCCAAGTAAATCCCAACCCACACTTAACACAGCATAACATTACCTAAGCTGCTGTTCTTTGCTGGCATCCTGTTCTAAAGCATGAAAGTCCACAGACAACAATGCAACAATGGAGTTGACAGCTTCCACGCCAGACAGAAGGCGAAGGATGAGTTTTTTATCCTGAGCCCAGCTTTGGCTCTGGTCAGCAGGAGCACAAAGTGCCATCCGCACCAAGCAGGGCAGGAGAAGCCTTAATTCTGGATCACTTAAAGATGCCAAACGAACAACATCCACCTTCTGCATCGCCTCGAAAGCAAAAGGGCTGACGAACTGAAGGCTTGTACACTCAGTCATTATTACTGTTGATCCTAATGGTAAAAAAACAAACAAACAAAAAAACGCAAGAAGGGGTATAACTTCTACATGTATGAACGCCCCTTTTTAAAAATCATGAAAAATGCGGTCTCTCTGTAATAGGTCTGTACATTGGCATGTTCCTGACTCAGCTAAAGACTCCCTATGTTTCTACTGCCATCCGAAAAATGAGAAAGAAAACAGTATACTAATGTCTCTTCCAGCCTTAGGGATCTACTGTTGTAATACTCCTATTTTGCAAAGAAGGAATATGAAGCCTAGAGAGATTAAATAACAGGCCCGTAGTAATATTTAAGTGACAAAATCCAGGGATGGACCCTCATCTACAAAACCCCAGTCCAAGATTTCCTCCAGCTTAAGAGTGCCACAGTGTAAATAAAAGTAAATGAATGGCATAGTTAAGAAAGCTTCTTTTCTGTACCTCTTAAGTTTCACATGCCTACCCAAGAACGTTAGGCTTCTCTTTCCCGCCCTCCACGAGCCTGCATAAGCATTGGTAAATCGCCCCACTAGCCAAAAGCAATACCAGAATCAACGCTCTGGAGCCTAATAACTATCCTAAGTCCCCTGCGTTACTAGGTAAAAAAACAGCCCTGGAGGTGCAATAAGCTATGGAAGAATGATGAATCCCACTTGAGCACTTCTTTGTCTTAACAAGTAATCAGAGGGGGTAAAAAAAAAAAATGCAGGCAGCAGGTGGCCCAAACCATCACCTCTAAGACCCCTAAACTACCCCTAATCGTGGGTAAAACGAGGCGCAGGCAGAAACGTTGCTTTGCTTTTAAGCAAGCGGAACAGGCCTTTTAACAGAAGGGCGGGCTGATAGAGCAGAGGCGCCCAAACCTGTTTGTTCACAGGTCTCGCCCCGGGCGTAACCAGAACCAACCAGTCCCTCTAGCTGTGAAGAGTCCGGCCGGTTGCCAATAGGGATCGGGGAACGCGCTGAGGCCTGAGAGGCGCAAGCTGCATACCTTAAATCTACCCTCCAACCTCCCGGGGACCCCAAACGAATTCCGCGCCCTAGAGGCGGGACGTGGTAGAAATCGAGAGCGTGGTCCGAAGTTGGGCCTAGGCGATAATCCAAATTCCTCCACCCTAGCTGTGTCCTGAGTCGACGCGAGCACCAAGAACCCAGTCGCCGAGACCAATCGGGTCGGCGGTGCGACGGGGTCTGGATGGGAACACCGTACAAAGGCAGAACCCAGTCTGAAGGGACTGGAGAGCGGAGACTGCTTGAACCTGCATGCAGCACCTTCATTCATCCCCAGCGTCTGGCTCCCGTCGGCCACCGTACCGGACTGAGACGAAGGGGCTGCGAGAAGCCCGGAGCCTTCGGCGCTGAAGCAACGGTGCGCCTGCGCGGCCCCGCCCCGTCCCCCGCCGTTGGCCCTGCCCAACTTCAGCCCCGAAGAGTTGAAGCCGTGCTCCTAGCGCTCTTTCCGGAGTCGGATTGCTGTGTCCTGTTAGATAAATCCTTAAACCTCTTGAAGCTGCAGTTTCAATATCTCAGGATTATCGTGTTATTCGGGTGACTTAACGCATGTAAAAGAAGTTTAAAGTTGTTCCCACTGTTTTTTGACCGGAACACTCTGCAACCAGATGTACTCTTTTCTTTCCATTTCTGCCTATGTCCTCCCAGCACCAAAATTCTAGAATCCTAGGATTTGTAGAAGAGTTTAAAAGGTAATCTAATCCCGAGGTTTTCACGCTCTCAATCAGAAGTTAAACATCGTTTCAAAGTTCTTAGAGGCCAAAGATCCTGAGAGGGCGATGGATGGAGTTTCAGGAATTCTCTGGAATCTGTGCAAAATTGTGAATGCTTGGCATTTCTGGTAAGAGGGTCCAAAATTTTCAACACCTACTTAAAGGAGTCTGAACACTCAGAAAAGATTAAGAATCACTAGTCTATATATTTTCATACTATTTCTAGTTCTTGCTTCAACTGGTGTGTATGTAGCACTTAATCTTTACCAGGTACTGTGCTAGGTGCTGGCAACGAGATAGAGTACTTCAGACTTTATAGGTTCCAAGGCTTTGACAGAGAGTTAATGTTTTTAAAAATAAGGTCTGCTTTCAGCGTGAAAAAACAGCAAAGGAAGAAAATAACTAATGTGTGTTGCAGTGTTTCTCCAGACTTTTCCTCCTGACCCACAGTAGTACATTTCATATTGTGGCCTAGAAAACATATGCATATATACCCACATTTAAATGGACATAAACGTTTTATGAAATAATACATATACTATGTTATGTATCCTGTTTCACTTAAGTTGCTGGTCACTACACACTAAAACTCATTTCACAATCAGTTAGTGCATTAAGAACTATATACCACATTGTCATTTTTTAAGCTGATATTTATTAAGGACTTACTGAACACTAGCTAGGCACCACTGCTTTATGTCTACTAGCCTGATTTCATTCTCTGAAGTACATAATATTATTTTTCATTTCATAATTGTGGAAATTGAGACAGAGAGGCTGAGTAGTTTAATCTCCCTGGATGGTCATTCCATAGAGTATGCAGGCAATTCAAACACTGGTTTAGGGGATGCATAAAATAGGAGGTGAATGTGAACTAAGTGATTCTTTTTTAAGGTCTCTTCCATCTCTAATTGTTTATGTTCCTGTACTCACCTACTGGAAAAGCAACTTGAAGATCCATTTTGATTTACAGGTAACAGCAAATCACATCCAGCCTGAATGAGATAGAGTTTATGTAATGGTGAGAAAAGCTGACACTTATCTTCTTCCAAGTCCTTTTCTCCTTTCCTTCCAATTATCTCAGTGAATATCATCACCGAGAGTTGCTCAAGCCAGAAAGCTGGAAGTCATCCTAGACTCCAGCCTCTCCCCCTTGTATTCATTTAGTCAACAAAAGTCTTTCAAATTTACATTGTAATGTTTGCCAATTAAATCATTTTGACAACGATAACTCAAGACACCGTAATGAAAAAAGATTTACTCATGAGCTTGTGAGTTTTACTAAGAATCTAACTTAACTTTCTTGTTAAGTTATTGTGAATGCCATCTGATGTTTCTTTATTTCTCCCTTCCTATTCTTCCTCCTCCATTCTTTATATATTAGGTGTTTTATTCTTTGCCTTTAGTTAGTATTTGGATGGTCTGCTTTCTTTGCTATGATTTTATTTTCTCTGGTGACATCTTTTTAGCCTTAGGGGTGCTTCCCTCTAGAGCAGTCCATTTAAGATATCCTGTAGTGGTGGTTTATGAGAGGCAAACTCTTTCAACTTTCCTTTGTCTGGAAATTGTTTAATCCCTCCGTCGTATTTAAATGATAATCGTGCTGGATACAATATTCTTGGTTCAAGGTCCTTCTGCTTCATTACGTTAAATATATCATGCCATTCTCTTCTGGCCTGTAAGGTTTCTGTTGAGAAGTCTGATGACAGTCTGATGGGTTTTCCTTTGTAGGTGATCTTTTTTCTCTCTCTAGCTGCCTTTAATACTCTGTCTTTATCTTTGACCTTTTGCCATCTTAATTATTATGTGTCTTGGTGTTGTCTTCCTTAGGTCCCTTGTGTTGGGAGTTCTGTGGGCTTCCGTGGACTGCGAGACTATTTCCTTCCCCAGTGTGGGAAATTTTTCAGCAATTATTTCTTCAAAGACACTTTCTATCCCTTTTTCTCTCTCTTCTTCCTCTGGTACTCCTATAATGGGAATATTGTTCCGTTTGGATTGGTCACACAGTTCTCTCAATAGTCTTTCATTCTTAGAAATCCTTTTTTCTCTCAATACCTCAGCTTCTTTGTATTCCTCTTCTCTAGTTTCTATTTCATTTATCGTCTGAAATATATGAGGGTTCTTTTAGATGACTCAGGAAAACATTCAGGGCAGTTGAATTTGTCTTTTACCATAAGCCAAAAAAACCCCAGATTCTCTTCCTTTCTCATTTGCTTATATGAACACTTCAAATAATCAATCCAGTGTGCCTTTTGGACTTTTATACAATAAATTTTTGGCAGCATGGAGAATTGATTTATCTGAGCAAGTTAATACAATAATATACCCATAATATCTTGTTAAGCAAAACCTGGACAATTTCACTTAACATGCTGAAGAGATAATATCCATGCTGCCCTAGAAACTATTTCAGAAGTTCAAAACTTGTATTTTAAAACTGTAATATTCAAAGGTTATCTGCCCCAAACATAGTTCAAACTGCATTTATGTTATCCTAAAGTAGATGTTCTGCCTCTAGATATCTTAAAAACCTACAATGACTACCATATGCTCCAAGTATTTTTTTTTTAACATTTCTGAGAGTAACAATTGTGTCAGCTATATTTTGGTAATAAAAATCATTAAACAAGAACAGGTTGTCAGGAAATGTACTTTTGATTCTAGAAACGTAGTAAATGTATTATAGTTGTAGTACAAACTGTGAGACAGAAAATAAGATAATGTTTCAACAACATACACCTCTTTTTAAAGGATTGTTAAAATTTTGCTGGCAGAAACGACCAGCAACAATTTTGGGGTTTGTCCTTACTCAGGACAAGTATGGATAAAATATTTTAAATGACTGCTTATACAAAATGGGCTGAGCTATTTTTGATGGATTTTATATATCTGAACACCTAGTTTCAGAAACATTTATGTAATTAAAAAAATTTGGATAGAGCTAAGCTTTAAATATTTTAAAGTAGCTTGTTTAGACTAGAGAACTGGTATCAAACTGATCAGCTAGAAAGAAATATACGTAACAGTTTTCCTATATATTATATATTGATAAATGATTAAAATCTTAAAATACACCAGAGAAGCTAAAAGTCCATCAGTCAGCTTTTAGATTGCCCCTTTCCATTTATAAATAAATACCACTATTACTAGTATTTACATCAATTATAGATGGAAATATTTTCAACAGAATGAGACACCACAATGAAGGCTTCATGAATAATTTATTCCATTTGAAGTTTTTGTTTTTGTTTTTTGTTTTTTTAAAAAGTATAAACCTTTTCATTTCCTCAATCACAATTTGTACAACTCAGTGTCATGGCATTCGGCAGCAATAGTGTTTGTTCCTTGTTCTATTTTTTGTGACGTTAAAAAAAAAAAAGTAACTGGACCATAGTAAATGTCGCTGCACAACAACAATGTCAGAATGCCCCTTCATGAAGTGACCGGCTGCTCTGAGGGAGCTAATGCTGATATGTCCAGTAATGATGTTACAATTTGTAGTTTAAATTCAATAACTTTAAGGTCCAAAAATCCAGTTAAGTTTGAAAACTAAAGCTATCTTAAAATGAATACATCAACCTGAGGAGTATTTTAGGTCCCAAATCCAGTTTTTTAATTAATACTCCACAAAAAAGAAAATACATATATAAAAATTTAAACCACAGTTCTGGGCCCATTAAAACACCAAGAAAACCCAAAAGGTTAAGATATCCAGCTGATTTTCTGAGGGGGTGGGAATGAGGGGACAAAAAAAAAAAATATGTCAGAAACATTTTTTCTTAATTTAGACAAACTAGAATCTTAAGAGGAAACCCAGACCAAAACATCACTCATGCAACATTAAATGTATTAATACACTGATATGCGATGCCATAGTGGATAAGTAGCAAATTATATGATGCAACAGCATTTAAAAACTTCCTTTTAATGTATTCAATTTGAACATTTTAAATAATGCAACATAGTATTTTGATATTACAGTATTAACATAGTGCTTGATTAAAGATCTGCAAATCTCTGTAGTAACACATTAAGTTAAAAAATTACCTCAGAAGGTAAATATGAAGATGAAAGGAGAATATTTTAATACAGTAATCTGTGCCATACTGACAATTGAGTACGAATACAGCTGAGGATAGTTGACTAAGTAGTAAGAGCTTAATTTTAGTGGTTTAAGAAAAGTTTAGAAAGATTTAAAAATTACATCTATTTTAAAATTTAAGGATTACATATAAGTACACTTGGTGGCCTTCTGGCCAAACAATAAGGTGTACAGAAATTTATTCATACAGTGTTAATTCACAGTCCTGATAACTGAATGGCTTGCATAAGAAAGTATGGCTAGATGTTTCTCACTGGCTGGAAGCAGACATTATATAACTAATCTTTTGAAATGCCAAAATACTGAACTTCCACTCTGCTTTGTAATGGATAACTACACAAAAAAAACAGACATTAGCGCTGTAACAAAGAAGTCAAGGGTGTTGGTGATCAACTGGTATAAAGCATATTATTTTCTTACCCATTTAAACAAAAGAAACCTACCCATACCTGTCTGTGACAGTACATTAGAAAGTCAGATCCATCATCTGCAGAAAAGGCTTAATTTTTCTTTTCTGAAATTAGTCTCCTGACTTTTTCTAATGGCTATTTGCTAATTTTCTATTTGAGCGTGAACTCTTATATGAAGGGGAGAAAAAAAATCATTGCTAAACCCTGTGTATCTAGAAACTGTTCCCTGATGCCAAGATAAAAAGGAATTATACTGGGTTCCTTCCTTACGGATCCATATAAAAGAAACTGTCAGGGAATCATTTTTTTAAATCTATTTTCAAACTGAGGTGTGTGGTTCCTTTAAGCTAATGATTTTAAACAATTGAAAATATAGCTTTTGCCTTTAAAAGTCACTATTGAACTAAATATATTTTGAAAGCATACTCTTTATATAGAAATTCCAAATAAGCATCTTTTCCCTCAAACCTCAGGCAAGTTTTTTTTTAAGTACAGAACAAAACATGCCAACATAATCTGTAGTGTGTTAGCATACTTTAAAAATGAATGCAGAGATGTGATCATTAAATTTTAATTTCAAAATATGTTGACCGTTGGGACTGCATTACAGTTTTGAGAAAAATGCTTGAAAACCTTTGTCACCAATTGCGTCTTCTTTGTAGAAAAAAGACTTGCTAATGTTCTAATATACACAATGTGAAGAAGTTACACTGTTCATAAGAAAGTGATATTTGAGCTAAGCATGTAAGTTTCAGTAAACAAAATATATACCAAATTACAGTTTGGTAAATACAACTGATTTTGTCCTTGTAGAGAATTAGTGAACATACAAATCCAGAATTTTGCTAGACTGCTTCCAAGAAAGACAGGTAGACTTGGCGACTGTGAATTCAAGTCAGCAACACAGACAGGAGGCTAACTTGGACTCTCTTGTGAGCAGCACTGTAGAAAGGATTTTTCAAGGGGGTAAAGCCTGCATAAAAGCAGTTATCTTGGCATGTGCAAACAAGAAGGGGGAAAGCTGTATTGAAGGAAGGGGTGAATTAAAGTCCCTAAAATTCAAGTCCCTTCTTTAGGGAGGTGAGAACCTCCTTGGCATATGCCCTGCCTTAATCTGAGCTGTGTTATAGAAAAGTACAGACTCGGTTGTTTGGGACTGCCATCTCCAAACCAAGAAAATTAAATAAATAAAAAAGGCAAAAGAAAACAGGTTAAGTTTAGAAAATGGTTTTTTAACTAGTGGAATAGAGTCTGAATACCATAATTCACTGAGAATCTATTTACACCACAGTTTGATTGCACACACACACCCATACATATGCATACTCTCACACACATTCCCAATCTTTAATTTAAAAAAAAAAAGTAAAAAGTCAAACAATCAAGAGTGACTGCTTTTAAAATAATTTGTATAATGCCTAGAGCTGGGCTAAATTTCAACCTTGTAGCAGATCCTGCAGATAATTTTCATAGTAATATCCCATGCCTAGATGTGCCACTGTTAAAAAACTGAAAAAAATTTAAGCATGTAACAGTAAACACCAAAATTAATTTAAGCATTCAGTAGCAAATGTTTTCCTTGTAAAACTAAGTTTCTTTCACTGGAAATGGCCTGAAATATTAGTCATAGCCCTAAACCATAGTACAAAATATAAATGAAGAATTCTCATTTTATTCTAAGTTAAACCACCTAACAATATCACTTGTATATTGCCATCATGTTATTTTGTAAAGGTGTGATATATAAAATGCTGTAAGACCCGGTACCTTTTCAATTTATAAACACAGTGAACTTCATTACTGTACATGTACTCTGCAACTACAGCTTAGCTGTAAATCCTCCACACACAATGGTATGGACATTATTCTCCCTCTATTACATTAAACTGTACATCGAGACGATACAAATTTACTGTCCCACCCACCCCCTTACAAAAAAATAATACTCTAAAAGCAACCCTACTGCAACTTTTTAATTAAGACGATTACATATATTTTAGACCAATTGCTTTAAAGCAAGAAGGCAGTATAAACCTTCTAGGAAAATTTTTATAAAAGAGGTTAAGAAATATAAGACAATTTATACATTTAAAAACTTACAATAAATAAGAGATGCAGGCATTTTTTGAATACTAGATACTATAATCCAATACAAGAACATCTTGATGTTCTGAAGCCATATGTTGAAATTCATTGCTCCTCATGTTTCCTCTCCATGCTTTTAATATTCATTTAACATGACCAGGTACTATGGCTCATTACTTTTCACAAATACTGTGACTGGAAATAAAAAGGTTAATTTTGCTACCAAAATGTTATAATACGTCTTGTATGACCAGTCATCATCCCAAAGAGTTCAGTATAGTCAATGAAAAATAGCAGGATTATAGCCCCTCCCCCCAAGTCAAAACAATATTTGTTGAAGTAATAAGAATTAGACCCCATCACAGATGACTTTCACTGAGAAGGTATTTTAACTTAATCTTGCAGCAGAATCTTTCCTCCTTGCTCTTTTCTTGCACAGTTCCATCAAATGAAGATCACAGCATATTCATGATAAAGTTATATAACTGATTCAGCACCACAAAATGAATTGGGAGACATGAGCGTCTGTCCTGGATTGCAGGGTCACAGGTTAGCCAGGAGAGTGCATTGTACTGTTCCAAAACAAACCTGAAAAGCAATAAGTCATGTATTGATTTTACTCTGTAGATTTAGAAGACAGTTTACAATTATGGCATATACGATTCAGTCACTTAAAAGTTGGAACGTATGGAATAGAAAGTTGTTGAGGAGACTAAAGATAACTAATTTTCATAAGGCTTATTCTCAAAAGTAGATTACATGCATTTGAAAGAAAACCACTCATTCCAAATGATATAATTCATCTAGAGATCCAAGGGTACTCAACTGTAAACTATTGCCAAAAATGAGAAAAACATAAAAGGATCAACATTATATTCTTTCAAAGTTGCAAAAGATAACCTTTAATGGTAAAGAGAGCTGTACCTGAGGACATCTGAAGTCTGATTTGAGTCAAGTGGGTGGGAGTGTTTACTGTGAAGCAGCTCGTCAGATTGCACTGAAGGCACGTGGAGGTGCAAAGAGGCCTAAAAAAGTAACAGGTAATCAGTCAGACACACAGAAAAAAAAAAATCAATTGGTTCTACCTTATTCTCCCAAGGTTTCTTCCTTGATGAAACACGTTACATCTATATAACTAATGGGAGCTACTGTAAAGATGCTTGTTCTTGTTTAATTCATTATAGAAGTAATTTTTAAGTCTGTAACTTATATTGAATCTTACTGCCTTTTCTTCAGCTTTATTGTTTTTGAGACCATATAATAATCTTAAACAAAAAGGATTTTCATTATTTTCTAATGAAAATAGTGTAACCTGCTTTGATGTGTAAATGTCTAAGGAAGCACTAAACTGAGAAATCTGAGTACAGTCTGTCTCTAGGTCACATAAAACTAAACTATAGAGATATCTAGGTCTAGCACAGAATAAGCATTTTAAAATATTTTACCTACAAAGCTATAAATCTTGAAGCTACCTTTCGTGGAACCATGAGCACTTGTAAGTAATGCAGGGCACAGACGCCTTCTTCTGCTGATTCAATTTCAGAATGGAGGCATCGTAACAACTGCACACCCATTTAGGTACGGCAATGAAGAGTGGGAAAAGAAATGTATGCTTCACATTTCAATCAAGGAAAGTGAATCATTTTGTTTATAAGTCAATATATACAATAGTGCTAAAAAGACACAAGACGGCACTGACTGCAAAGACTTGGTAGATGGCATTTTTGTATGCTGTAAAAGATACTATTTTATATTTAGATGCTCTCTCCTCTACACTTGTAAGGTATGTATAAGCTCTTTGTTGTATATTCAAGAACATCACCAAAGACACATATGTTTTAACTGCCCATAAACTCGTTAGTATAAGCAAGTCTCAGATGACGGATCACTACAAATTAAATGAATGTAGTTACTACCAGTGCTCTAATTTCTCTGACAAAGATTTTTTAAATCAACTATGTAACAACACAGTATTTTTTCAAGCAGAGAAACATAACAGGTGTTTTTATTACCTATGCTACAAAATAAAATGGGATGTATGAAAACAAAAGGTGAACAGAATTATGGTGAATTATGCCTTACCTGGTAATTCAGACCAGAAGTCCTAATCTTGTTACACTAAATCTGAGGGTGAGTGCCCACTTTATACTATCCTCTCTGCAAATAAATACTGAGTAGAAAAGAATCTGGATAGTCCCTTAGGCTTTTGTAAAGTGGTGTTTCCTAAAAAAATGTTCCATGAAACACTAAAGCAATGAACTATTAATAGGTGTTACACAATCCTTTCTTGTGTATTTAAGTAAGTTTCGGAAATGGCAGGTAAACAATGTTATTTGCTGCTGTTTCTCAGAACCTTTAATGTGCAGATAAGTATCAACAACAAAAAGGGGCAGAAAGTGTGTAGCACTTCCCAAAAGACGAAAAATCCTTTATTTTGTAGAAACTCCAATGACTATTATGCTGCAGAAACCCCCTTGGGAATGTGTTCCTGTAATGAGATCTATATAGGCCACTGCACACATACTAGAAGGGGAAGGAAAGTCATATGATAAAACTAATTATTACCTTGGTTGACACTAAATATTTTATCTCCTTAGTAGTCAATTCAGATCAAGACTTACATTCTTTATGAAGGTGCTACAGAAGTTCACCGCTTAATCTCAAATGTCATTAGCTCAGTGGTATGTGGGCTAAGAGTACCAAGATTTAATAGTAAGCTTAAAAGACAGCAACAACCCTATTGGTTCATGTAACCACTAAAATATAACCCCAAGAAACTAAAGCATACTATCCAACTCTTACCCTACAAATAAAAAGTGTTGGCAAGTAGTTAAGTTAGCATGACTTACGGAATAAAACAGTCAGCTTCTGGTGGGTTTGTGCATGGATAAGTGGACCCAACCTGAATGTGTACTTGGAGAGCACGAAGCAGCGGCAAAGCCCGCACAGGGCTTTCCCAACACCTGCTGTGTCATGATCTCCCTCAGCCTTGCTACACTGTGTGTCTGGGATACACATAAGCTAGAAAGCTTTTCTAAGGATGTATCTAAATATCAAATATTCTTACACAGATTATAGACCATCTAATCCCCAAAATGAGGAATAGGAGTGTAGCATGATGTAATTCAAATAATAACATTATAATCACAAGATCCAGGTTTTAATCTTAAAATACTATCAATTTATGACTGGACAGATGTGGTTTTCTGAACTTTAAAATGCTCACCTAGAAAGTGAAAAGGTTAAATTTAGTATTTCTCCCAGCTCTAAACTTCATATGTACAGTTGAAAATAATTAGAGCAAGGGCCCCAGAGGTTTGCTTAAGATTAATTAAAAGTTCAAATTTAATATAAACTTAAAAAGCAGAGTTGTTTCATTATTAGATAATTCTCTTTGTGACCTTGCCTAGAGAGTTATATGTGGCAAGGAATTTAAGACCTTAAGTTAGATAAAAGCTGTAAGACTTCAAAAAACCACTTTTATATTTCTTAGGACTTAAAGCCATTCATTAACATTATTTAGGAACTGGCATAGAAATGGCAATACCTTAAGAAAAAGGGGACACTGATATTGTGCTTGAGGACATGCTGACCAGAACCAGTCAGGTAAAGGACCCGCTTTGGCAGTTGATACAAAGTAACCAAGGGCCAATGGTTGCTGAAGAATATTAGTTACTTCATCATGAGATTCTGTTGAAAGTAGCCGATCAGTACTCTGACCCTGAAAAAGACAAAATTAAAAGTGTGTTAGTTTATTTGATATACTGAGGCACTAGACAGAAATGCAGATGGTTTATAGCAAGCAGTTTCATTAGCTTATGACTTCAATTAAAAAATATAATGGATAATGAAATCAACTGCTATGTACTTATAGGAGTACCATAATTAGTAGTAGCATTAGAAGAATGAGTTTGAAGAGTTTCATGAGAAAATGAATATGCCAACTGTGTAACAAAGGTTATGCCAACCTCATGTGTGTTTAAATTTTTGTGGTTGACTGAAAAATACAAATGTTCAATGGAATTTCTAACTTACTTCCTTACACTCTCTCAAACTAAATCCTGACCACCAGCTCTCAATCCAAAAGGTGGATGAAATTTAGTTTTATTCATCCAGCACTACATATGTAGTTAACAGTGTTTTGGAAAGCATTATGGCAACATGAATGGACAACTATTAACTGATGCTTCGGATTAATCAATGTATTTCTTGGTATTTATTTTAAGGAAATAGAAAAAAAAAGAAAAATGATAAGCACGTAAATGTTCAAATATATTACCTTTAACAGAAACAAAAGACTTAAATGTTCAACATTTTGGGAACGATATAAAAAATTATGGTAAAACAACAATGCAATGTTAAAAGGCTGATTTTACTTAGTGTAAGCTGCAATATAAATACTTATGGAAGTAAGGTAATTTGCTAAAAGCAAAAAGTGTTTATTCAAGTGGTGAGATTACTGGTGCTTTTCCTAATATATTGGGTTTTTCTTCCTCAGTAATCTCATTTCTTTCCAGTTAAAAAAGGGAGGAAAGGATGCAAGGTAAGATTGGACAAATATCCTTCATTATTTTAAAAAGGCAGGTTCTAAACATACGCATCCTACAAAAATCAAATAACCACTACATATAATCTCACTCAAGTAAGACGTTAGTCAAACAAAGCCCAATTAGTTGTCAGTTCAAATAAAAGGATGACAGCCTACATCCACAGAGAGTGGTCAGTGTTTTTTTCTATTCTTATCAGAAAGTTATTTCTATTATGTTCCTTGTCACAGTCCTGATATGAATGACAGCCCTTTAAGCAACATACTGATTCTCAGATAATCTGATCCCATACCTGAGTAGATGCTATGTTGAAATGTCAGGAAAACTACAAAAGAAACTAATGCCAAGTAGTCTAGAAAGTATGAAGTCAGTGAAAGCAGAGCCTTAGACTCTCTTAATGTACAATTCAAAGCAGTGATGTCTATAAGGCAGAAGTGCATGAAGATACTGTAAAATCTCACTTCTTATTATCTTCCAAGGAAAAAATAGTTTTATTTCATATATGAATCTATTACTAAGTTAATGAATGAATGACATTTAGATAAACTGAACTTTTATAACAGGGTTACCTTGCCAGCATCACCTCCATGGGGGTAATGAGATCCTGGGGAATGTACAGGAGATCCCGTTGGAGATGCAGGAAGAATATTAATGATATCCGGGTCAAGATCATCTCCTGTGTCTAACAAATCAAAAATACCCATACCATCTGCTCCATCTATACAGGAGAAAGAAAAAAATTAAATACTCTATTTTTCTTATCCCATGTTCATTTACAGGGCTAAAATAATTAATGAATTTTAACAAAAAAAGGAGTTAATTTAAGTAACATCTATTGAATGTCAACCATGTACCAAGTATTATGTTAGGAGCCATATA
This sequence comes from Phataginus tricuspis, assembly GCA_029783875.1. NCBI lineage: Eukaryota > Metazoa > Chordata > Mammalia > Pholidota > Manidae > Phataginus > Phataginus tricuspis. Next base: position 7,615,334 of record JAQQAC010006923.1, on the reverse strand, counting down.
AAAAATTATGCATTATAAGCAAGCATGTGGCAGTCTGAATAATGGCCCCCCGAACGATGTCCACATCCTAATCCCAGGAATCTGTGAATATGTTACCATAAAGAACTTTGCAGATGTGATCAAGCTAAGGGTCTTGAGATGGGGAGATTATTCTGGATTATCCAGATGGGTCCAATGTAATCACAAGGGTCCTAATAAGAGGGAGGCAGTAGGGTTAGAATCAGTGAAAGAGATGCCACAATATTACACTGCTGGCATTGAGGAGGTGGCCGTGAGCAAGAGATGCAAGTGGTCTCTAGAAACTGGCAAAGGCAAGGAAACAGATTCCCCTTTAGCACCCCCCCCAAAGTGAACCAATCATACAGACATCTTGTCTTTAGCCCAGTAAGGCTGATTTTGGGCTTCTGACTCCCAGAACTGTAAGATAATAAATGTGTGTTGTTTTAAGCCACTAAGCATATAGTCATTAGGGAATCAATAGAAAACTAATACAAAGCAAACACAGTGTGCTGGAAGTGAAAATGTACTTAAAATGAGACTATTTGTGATAAATACCTTAATTATTAAAAATATTCAAGTTACTGCATAACACACTAAAGACAATAGTCAATACCCATCCTTATGACTTTAGAGATGTGCCATCTACAAAATGCTATCTGTAAGTTCATCTAGAAAAGTTTCATTCCTACTCTGGCAGTTGAAGTACTATATTATTCTGGTGAATCAAGATAGAAAGGGATATAAAATGAGCTGCAAAGCTTACGTACAAGTAACAACAGTACAGGCTAAACCTGTACAAATATTTTATGATCAATGTTGCCGTTTCAGGTAAGTAAGCATTTACAGGCTAATTCATAGAATTCATAGCACCAGTTCTGGTATCAGGTAGGTAGAAGAATAGTTGTATTAGTTTCCTGTTGCCACCATAACAAATTACCAAAACTTGATGACTTACAACTACATATATTTATTCTTATAGTTCTAGGGCCAGAAGTCCAAAATCAGTTTTACTGGACTGAAATCAAAATACTGGTCATTTGGCCAAAATCAAAGTGCTGGCAGGGCTACACTCCCTCGAGGCTCCAAGGGAAAATCTGTTTCCTGGTCTTTTTTAGCATCTAGAACCATATTCCTTACGTTCCTTGGCTCATGGCCCCTTCCTCCATTTTAAACTCAGCAGCATAGCACCGTTTCTCTCTGACTTTGCTTCCCTCTGTTTCCATCACATGGCCTTCTCTTTTGTGTATTGTCAAACTTCTGCCTCCCCCTTATGAGGATACATGTGATTGGATTTAGGGCCCACCTGTATAACCTAGAATAATCTCCCCATCTCAAGATCCTTAACTCAATCACATCTGCAAAGACTTTTTTTTTGGCCATATAAGGTCACACACACAGGTTTCAGGGACACTCACTGGACGTGGTATGTTTTGGGAGGTGTTTATTCAGCCTACAACCCAGCCACAATCATCAAGACTTATTTTATATTTGCAAACCATTAAAGGACAATTCACCTACCATTGTTGGGATTGAAAGCTAAATCCAAATTTTCAGTGGTATAAGTAGCTGAAGCTACTTGCACAGAAGCAGAAGTAGGAAACACAAGTATGTGAGTACATGATGTATCCTGGGGGGTGTTTAGCTGGGAAGTCTGCATGTTAAGAGTGGTGCTTCTTCCAAATACAGAACCAGTTGACACAGAATCTGAAAAGAAAATGAAAGGTATTTTTTTTCTTTCAATAAATGAAGAATCACTTTTAGGTAATACTTAGAAATTCAAGTGCATGAAGAATCAAATCTGATATAAACTAAAGATAACTAACCTGGCATAATAACAAAAGAGCCTTGGGGTTCCATTGCTACCAAGCAAGCACTGAGAATGCTGGGAGAGTCTGCAGCAGATATACCACACATTCTACACATGTCTTTGAGCCTTTTACTTAGAGACTGCAAGTTTCGACGACTCAGCAAACAGCTCCAATCTGTGGGTATCAACAGTAAAGAAATAATATCCAAAGTAACAGATTGTTAACACCCCATAGAACCAAACAATGGTTTTAAAATCAGTGTATTTCCCAAATACAAGTCATCATAAAGCTAAAATTCTCTTACTGCTGATGTTGCTGAACATTCTTTATCCCCCAACTTTAATGTGTGTCAGTATTATTAGTATCTGTTTTTAGTATCTAACAAGAGGATGAGTTAAATAAGCAGAAAGGAGAAAAAATGGAAGACAACAAATAAGAATAGCAGTAATATTACCAATATAAAAGTTGGAATATAGTAAACTATCCTTTTAAATTTTCAATTAAGCCATTTGTGGCCTAGATATATGTGGTTCCTCTTTAAAAACAAAACAAAAAAACCTAGGTTTTATAACCTTCACTTTTATTCTATACATACACAGATGTGTTCTGAAGTGTGCAAATTAACATAAAACAGAAATTTAAGTACTAAATAATAATTTTACCTTTCAATTCTCCATGACCAATCCTTCCTAGACGGCCAATTACAACTCTCCACGGCAATGAACTCATCTGTACAAGTCCTAAGCACCACTCCCAGAGTTTCTGTAGACCAAATCTTCTAGCAGATCCTTTTTTCCGACGAGCCCTTTTGTACAGAACAAAGAGAGTCACACGTATTTCTAAAATTCATCTGATGACATTTAAAAAGAGCTCAAATTTGTAACAAACTGGTCCTTAATTTTAACGCTTGATACCTTTAACACAAGTCCTAAGCAAGAATATATATTAAATCATAGGTTTGGCATGCTAAATTTGTGTTTTAAAATTCACCCTACATACATATTTAAAATGAAAAATTGTGCATAATCCACCAAGATTCACCAGAAATGCTGCCTTACACCAGAGATTGGTAAAAGTTTTCTTTAAAGGGCCAAAATTTAAGCTTTCCAGGCCATCCAGATTCTGTTGCAACAATTCAATTCTGCTGGGCAGCATGAAAGCAGCTGTAAACAATACTTAAACAAATGGATATGATCAGATCTGGCACACAGACTGTAGTTTGCCAACCCCTGCTCTACACTTTAAGTTGAAGATTATCAAACAAAACAGCACACTCTCAGACCAAACAACATCCTTGTGTTTTCCTCATGCATGTTCTGTATTAGGCAAGTATATAACATAGCACTCTGTGACTCAGCAACAGTGGCCAACATTTATTCAGTACTTACTGTTTAGCAAGAATTATGCCCAATTGACATGTACTACCTCATTTCATCCCAACGATCCTATGAGGCAGATAAAATTATCCTCCCAATTTTACAGAGAAATAAACTGTATAGCCCAGCTGGCTAAAATAATTTTCTCAAGATCACATAGTAAGTGGCAGAGTTGGAATCTGAACCCAGGTCTCTATGACTCTAGAGTTAGACCTCTTACTCATTACCACTTCTACTTTCAGTAAAATGGCAGTACTATCTTTGTATTGGAAAGGCAATATTATTTCTCTGCTCTCTTTCTCATCCTTAAGAGATATGCACTCTTTTCAAAGCTCACTTAATTAGCACAACTATCCCATTTAAAATAGTAAAAACTGGTATGAAGTACTTCTCTATGGTTTATAAGTCTTTATAACCAAGATAAAATTAGTATTTCTATATTCCACTTTTTTGGTACCACTATAACCTAATAATCATTAAATGACTTTGCATGTAATCAACTTCTGAACTTAAAGGAACAGAACCTTTATATAGTAAAGAAGAAAATAAAGGATAGAACCAAATCTTAAAACTGAAAATTACTTCATGAACTTGTTTTTCAGGTTCTCTTACACAGGGTTCACTAGTCTTGAAACACATTACTAGAAATGTCTGTTAAGTGGTAACTCATAATATGAGGCTCACCTGTTATGACCTATTAGTTACAACCTTTATAACTGGCCATTATCTAATTACTACCAAGAAAAATTCTAAAAAGAGGGCTGCCATTTTCAGAAGACATTCCTAACATTTTTTTTTATTAAGGTATCATTGATATACAATCTTATGAAAGTTCTACTTAAGCAACATTGTGGTTTCAACATTCACCCATATTATCAAGTCCCCCCACCCGGACATCCCATTGCAGTCGCTGTCCACCAGTGTTAGGAAGATGCTATAGAGTCATTACTTGTCTTCTCCGTGCTACATTACCTTCCCTATGACCTACCTAAATTATGTGTGCTGATTATAATGCCACTTAATCCCCTTCTCCCTCCCACCCCACCCACCCTTCCCAACCCCTCCCCTTTGGTAAAAGCTAGTCCTCTCTTGGAGTCTGAGTCTGCTATTTTGTTTCTTCAGTTTTGCTTTGTTGTTATACTCCACAAATGAGGGAAATCATTTGGTATTTGTCTTTCTCTGCCTGGCTTATTTCACTGAGCATAATACCCTCTAGCACCATCCATGTTGTTGCAAATGGTAGGATTTGTTTTCTTCTTATGGCTGAATAATGTTCCATTAAGTATATGTACCACATCTTCTTCATGCATTCATCTACTGATGGATACTTAGCTTGCTTTCATATCTTGGCTATTGTAAATAGTGGTGTAATAAACATAGGGGTGCATATGTCTTTTTGATTCAGGGATCTTGTTTTCTTCGGGTAAATTCCTAGAAGTGGAATTCCTGGGTCAAATGGTATTTCTTTTTTTAGTTTTTTGAGGATCCTCCATATATTGCTTTTCACAATGGTTGAACTAATTTACATTCCCACCAACAGTGTAGGAGAGTTCCCCTTTCACCTCACCAGCATTTGTTGTTCCCTGTCTTTTGGATGTTGGCCATCCTAACTGGTGTAAGGTGATATCTCATTGTGGTTTTAATTTGCATTTCCCTGATAATTAGAGATATGGAGCATCTTTTCATGTGCCTGTTGGCCATTTGAATTTCTTCTTTGGAGAATTGTCTGTTCAGATCCTCTGCCCATTTTTTAATCGGGTTATTTGTTTTTTGTATGTTGGAAGACACTCCAACATTTAAATGGTAAAATTTTCATTCAACAATTTTATAAAGGAAGTTTAACTCACTCAGTTAATTGGGAACTATATCTTAGATGATACATGAGAAAAGTAAATGCTCTAGGGTGCTCTATTAGGTTTTTTTTTTTTTTTTTAATTACACAGTCTTTCTCATTCTATGTTTCAAAAAATTCTTCAGGCTAAAATCATTGCCTCAAGCTTTATTATATAGAATTTAGAGACCTTGGTCTTTTTTGTCTGTGTAACAGAGATTAATCAAAATTATTTCTCCTAATCATACAATATAAATATTCACTACAAAAAAAGTAAAAAGCACCCACAATCCCAAGATGTAATATCTTAATGTATAGAAACTTCCAGTTTTCATTAAAAGTGGAACACTGTGTGTATGTATAAATTTTTTTAAATGGGTTGATACATAATGATACATTTAAGAAAATATAAGTACCTATTTGGGACATCGATGTTAATAATACAAGTTTCTAAAAGTTCTCCATATAAATCTGTGCAAGATGCAAGAATCCATCTTTGATCATGTGATAAACAGTAGCCCATGAAAAGAACATTGTATTTCTGTCCAGCTTCTCCAAATGTTTCTCCTAGCTCTGTCTGTTTATCTTTCACTGGAGCCAGAATAAAAGGAGGTGCATAAAGTCGAATACACTCTGGTCTCTGTAAAATAAAAAATTAAGATACTATCATACTACACAATCACAGAAAAATCTTTCACTGAAAATGTGATAAACCCTATCAAATTATAACCTAACTGAAAAATGAAAGTTAAACAGAGAACTACTTAGTTTTGCATAAAATCATAAAATGTACAGTTATTCAGTATCTGGTAATGGAAAACATACTTACATCAGGACTTTTAAGAGCAGTTTCCATGGCTAAACCTGGACCAAAGCCTGTCAATGTTTTCACATTGGTTGATGTTGGAAGTGGTCTCCGACACTGGGTAAAGGCCGAAAAAGCCAGGGATTTTAAATGCTGGGTATAGATTTGTCTATCTTCATGCTTCACAGGTTGCAACAGGTACTGACAAGGAACAATCTAAGAATTATAGGCAAGTATTACAAATGTTAAACTTTGAACAAGAGAATAAAAAGAACTGAGGGTTTAAAACCCTAAAAACTTAACAAGAAAATTTAAATAGAGCCTAATTAAAACAATTATCTAAAGAACTGGTTTCCTACCTATTACAGGTTTTTAATAAAATCAATTTTGCTAACAAGACCTTTAAAATTTTCTACACAGCAGTTATATTAATTAACTCTGCCAGACTAATCCTGTTGTAGTCTTTAAAGATATAATTCAGAATCTCTGCAAACAACTTAATATGGCTAATTTCTTTCTACTTTTACTTGTAACCTGTCTTATTTAGAACTATAGCTTACACATAGGTCCATGCTCTAGTTTTCTATTTAAGCTTATGAATTTAAAAACTGGCTGATAAAAGTAACACAGGAGAAATACTTAACATAGTTAATGCAATCTTTTTATTCTCCATTATTACTGTGGTATGATTATAAAGTTTATCTTCTATAAGTTCCCTGAAATCTTTATTAGAATATCACTTAAAGCAAAAATCAATAATAGAACCTGGCTTACAGAAAATCCATTTGTATACAGAATACTATCTTAAAACTTTTGCCAACAACAAACTGTTTCATATAAATTTAAATTGCAACATTTATCATTCTTACCTGTACAGAAACAGTACTCTTAATGTGAGGAGGAAGAGTCTGGACCATTTCCAGAAAGCATCGAAGTAGCCCCAAAGTCCATACATTAGAAGAATTAGTGCTCTCGTCTTTATTTTCATATGTAAATGGATCAATTATATAAACGACAATTGCAGGTGGATAAGTGATTGCATGTGAATCACCATCTGTGGGGATGCCCACTTTATCCCGGTCCATTGTGCTAAAATTTGAGATAGAAATAAGACAGGTAAGAAGTTCTTCCATACCTTTCTTGGGGTAGCATCAAAGCAAGTTCTTAATACCCTTTCTCCTTTTTTTGGTGAGGGGTGTCAGAGAGCCTCTCTAAAAATGAGGGACATCTCTTTCTCTCCAAAAGAAGTGTAAATATTACACACAAATTTCATGGTGTACAAAGACCCTTTGTGTTAAGAGATCTTACATTAAAAAAAAAAAAAAAAAGGAACGGAGTTCTTGAAAACCACAGAATATCAGAAACACCAGAGAGCTCAGGGCTTAAGTGATAAAACAGAGACAAAGACAAGTTAAATGAGCTGCCCCAGATCACAAAGCTGGCTAGAAGTGGAGATAGACAGGAAAGAAACGAGGTTTCCAGACTTGATCAATGTTCTACTACATTTTTAGATTATAACATTTATTTCATACTTCATAACTTCAAGAGTGAATAATCTTCCTTCTTTGATAGTGATGTGATTTTCAAAACTCCGAATCTATTTAAGATGGTCAAGATGGATGGATGGATGTTTGTTTTTGTTCACATAAGTAAGTGTAACCTTGGGCAAAACTGCACCTGGGTAGCTGAAAGATATGCAACCAAGCTCAGGATAACGTAAAAAGGGAAGCTCACTCAATACCTTCTTCAGAAGAAGAATAAAGAGAGCTGCCATTGTTGCTGTCATTTCAAAGTGTTTGGAAGCATTGCATTGCAGACAGAACTTAATGTATTACATCCTGTTGCTCCCATTTTATGGATAAAAAAATGTGCTCAGAAAGGTTGGATAACTTTCTTAAAGTCACACAGCCAGTAAATGGCAAAGCTGAATTCAAATCTTGGTATGACTCAAACTCTGAACAAGCTGATTCAATAGTTACTTCTAAATCAATGGAGTCATTTGCACAGGTAAATCTACTTGACAGTTAGGTCGCAGAAGAGATCCAAACATCACAGAATAGTTGTACTAAATGGTTTTCAAGGTCTTAATTCTCACTCTGAGATTTTAGGATTCTATGATAAAAACCAAGAGTCTTCATTATAATTTTGTAATTAGAAAAACTAAAATTTCAAGGATAAGACCAAAAAATTCTATGTCATTCATAATGACTTTTGACTTACTGAGACAAAAAGAAGCATCATATATTTGTATTTCCACAAAGACTAGTACAGGCATACCTCAGAGATATTGTAGGTTTGGTTCTAAACCACCACAATAGAGCAAGTCAAATGGATTTTTTGGTTTCCCAGTGCACATGAAAGTTATGCTTACACTATGCTGTAGTCTAGTAAGTGTGCAATAGTACTGTCTTAAAAAACAAGGTGCATACCTTAAAAATACTTCATTGTTAAAAATGCTAACCAACCCCTGGGCTTTTGGCAAGTCTTAAATACCAACTACAGATCACCATAATAAATATAATGATGAAAAACTTTGAAATACTGCAAGAATTACTAAAATGTGACAGAAGACACAAAGTAAGCAAATGCTGTTAGGAAAATGGTGCCAATAGACTTGTTCAATGTAAGGTTGCCAAAAACCTTCAATTTGTAAAAAATGCAGTACCTGCAAATCACAATAAAGTGAAGTGAAATAAAACAAGGGTATGCCTGTATATTTAAAGGTACCTTTCAGACACATCAGGATGTGGCTGAGTGGGAAGTGAAGATGACTCTCCAGAAACCCCAGTTGTTGGTAGAGATGATGACTGTTGCCCTCCCAGCTGGCCATTCTGAACTGTACTCGCTTGTGTAGACACAGATCCTGCAGTACTACTGTTCATACTGCCGAAGGGTGGAAACGAAGGTAGTTTATTTGATGATACTCCACTATTCAAGCTGGATGATGATGAAGATGAAGTTGAAGTTGTGGTCAAAGTTGAATTAGCTGTGGCAACTGAAGAAGACATGGTAACACCTGAAGTCATTGTCATAGTGCTGCTCGCTGCAGATGCTAGGGTGGCAGATGGAGTATTAGCATTTCCAGTATTTGTCATCTGAGGTGGAGTAATCAAAGATTGACTTGTAGGGGCAACTAAATTTGGCTGGGAAAGTAGAGAGCTGTCCAATGGCTGGGAAGCAAGATAAGGACCTAAAGATAATAAAAACAGGCAGGATATTTAATTCTTTATTTTATTGATTTTTTTTTAATTCTAAGTGAATAATATCTAGTTACTACTTTTTGGCAATTGCCTTAAGTTGCTTGCTAACAGTGTAGCAGATAACTCTATTTCCCCTAGAAACTGAAGAAATAAATTTTAAGTGGAACTGAAAAAGTAAACCAGCATTTTCATACAAAACAAAGAAAATGATTTCCATGAAAGTATAATAAAATTATATTTCCTACACATAGCTAATTAAATGTAAATATATAGTAGATTTTCAAACCATTCAAAGGTTTCCTAAATCAAAAGTTGAATAATATTGGCCAGACTGGGAACTAATTAAATATAAAATGGAGGAATGTTATCATGGGATTCAAATTATAGAAATATTTAATGAGAGTCAATATTTTAGCTCTGTGTCTCTCTGGATTCAGTCTAAAGTAAGTCCATTGGTATTTAATTGAAGGGTGTTAAAGGAAAGTCTTAAGTAGTTGTCATTTTGTTTTTTGGTGTTGTAGAGGTAACTACAAGTTATTTTATCTTTAACCCATTAACAAATCAAGAATCTCAATGTTAATAAATAAAAAAACAAATTCATCAGATCTTACAGAAGCAATAGAAAATTATTTATAACCCACAGTTTCCTCCCACCTGATGGGATCACTATGGCAGGGATCCGCAAACTTTTGCTGTGAAGGGTCAGACAGTAAATATTTAAGGTTTTGCAGGTCCTATGTCACAACTACTCAGCTCTGACCTTGTAGCACAAAAGCAGCCATAGACAATAGGTAAATCCATGAGCATGGCTGTGTTCCAACAAAAGTTTACATAAAAAACAGCTGATGGACTGGGCCATACTTTGCTAACACTGCTTTATATAATAAATCCAAATCCAATACCTAGGTCATATCTGCAGACTTGTGCATAAAGCTTGAGTTTAGAAAATGCTTCATTGTTACCATCAGCTGCCTGAGAAAACCATTCTGCTACCAACTTTTCTGATAGTTTCTTTGATGCTGTAGATCCAACTCTCATGATTCCATCCGTCAATAGTCGAGAAATAGGTCTATGCTGACCTAATCGACAGGACTACACATATACAGAAAGCAGAATTAGCAGACTTATTATAGCATTTGAGTACACATAATAAAATAGAGTATTGAAGCTATTTAAAATGACTTATTTATAATTAACATTTGGGATAAAATTATCAAGGGTTAAATGCCATAGATCTTTTTCCTTTTTACATTAGAAATCCATTAAATCTCTTTGAATATTAAATCTCTCCAATGAAATACCTAGGTAGTAATAATAATGGCACTAGAACCTTGGGGTGTGAATAATGAAAATTTGCAGAATACAAAAATAAGTGAGCATAAAAATGCTGCCATTTTAAGATGTACATTTACCCCAATTCATATATATACTTATATCCCCAAGTCAGAAAAAAATAAATACACTCTCCCTCCAATTCTGTGGGCCACTGATATTTGTTAAAAGAAGAAGTTTGTGCTACTGAATTAAGGAAATTTAGACAGAGGATTTCTTTACTGTAGGAATTTCAAAGGCTTTAATGATCTAATATGAATAGTGCATCTCTAAAGGGTAAGATAATACACAATGTTTCTCCAAACTTATTTAACTCTGGAACATTTTTCTGGGAAGATTTTGCAGGATTAGTGTTCCAAATAACACTGTTTGCTATATTTCTACAAAACATACTACAGATGACTTGTAATTAAGTGGAACATTTCTAAGAAGTGAAACCAGCACAAACTAACAAATCAGGTTGTAAAAGATATTAAATTTTAAAGACCGGATTTCCAAGCATTTATGGGAAAAGGAAGGTAAAATTTGTAATCCCTGCACTCAGTGATGGATACACAACATGAGAATTATTAACTTAAAATATTAGTCAAGAGTTTCAGAAATGAAATGGATCTTAGATCTAGCATAAATTCATTTTACATATGAGGAAAGTAGGGCCTAGTGTCAGTACCTGAGATCCTAAATTGCAGGGCTAGAATTTTACAAAAGTACTTCTTTTCCTATGTAATAATACTACACTTTGTTTTAGAAAAATAGTTCGAGTGGGACATTCCTCATGATTTTTCCGCAATACAGTGATTTCTATTGTGACCCATGGCATGCACATCTAACAAACGATTTGGATTAAATGCTGTAAAGAACTTAACTGGTTAGTATGAGACCTAAATATCTAGTTTGACATTACTACTCTGTCCTAGTCAACCAAACTGCCCAGTATATTTTATATATAAACATAAATCATAAGGTAGTCTCTAAAATGCCACCTCTTTTTAAACACCTACCTCATATATTGCAGTAAGATCTCTAAAAAAGCTTTTGGCTCCATTTAACAAGGCTTCATTTTCTGGACATAGTACAACATAAGCTATATCTCTTTGAGATCCATAGGGTTCCAGCATAAGTCTCTCCCAATAAGGAAGAGCGAATGGAGAAAGCACCAGAAAATCATAATCATAACCCAACAAAAATGTGGGAATTGGCAGTGGTTCTGGGGATTCATCAGTTCCTAAATAAGAAATACATATTTTAAGAAAACATTTAAAAGCGGTATATGTCTTCTTTTTATTTAAATGTCAAAAGTTACTAAAGTCATTATCAGAAGTAAAAGTATTAAAGAAAAAAAACACTCAGCCAGTGATTGAGACTTTTCCACAGTTAATTTGCTAAATGGTCTTTATAAAATACATGACTTAGACCTTCATTTAAATAAAAAGAATTAATTTGAATGAAAACACTTAGAAATACAAAAGAAAACATGGGAGGGGACTTTTAATAAATTTAGACTGGAGAAAGTCTTTTTAAGCATAACATAAATCTGTCCATTAAAAACTGATTAATCTGACTATATAAATTAAAATTTTTGGTATGAGAAAAGCACTATAAAAAAAGCCAAAGGATCAACAACAAATTGGAAAAAGATTTGCAATGTGTATGACAAGGGTTAATTTCCTTGCCATATAAAAGGGAGCTATATATCTATAATAAAATGATCAACAACCTACTAGAAAAATGAGTAAAGGATATGAACAAAGTTCATGGAAAAATACCTCTTATGCATGCATAAAAAGATGTTCAATCTCATTAAGAGAAAGCAACTTAAAATAATAGCAAACAATTGTAACATTTACTATGTGCTACGTACTGTTCAAAGGTCTTTACACATATTAACTCATTTAATACTCACAAAAAACATAAAGTAGATACTAGTATTAACCTCATTTTAGAGAAGAGAAAGCTGGAATGGAGAAGTTAAACAACTTGTCCAGGATTACACAGTAAGTGGTAGAGGTAAGATTAGAACCCAGGAAATCTACCCTCACAGTCTGTACTATTGTACTTCTCAAACTATAACGAAACAACCATTTTCACCCATCTATTCAGCACCTTACTGGCAAGCACCTAGGGAAACAGGCATTTATTGGTGGGGGTTCAAACTGATATTGTAGAAAGTAACTGGGCAATGTGTTTTTTTAAATATGTACATGCTTTAAGCCAGGAATGTTATGACTTATAGAAAAAGAGTTGTAATGCTAATGATGGAAACAACCTACATGTCCATAAATAGTAGACTGACAAAGTAACATGTGAAGAACAATGGAACACATGCAGCTATTAAAAAAAAAAGATAGCTCTATATGTACTGATCAGTAAAGTGCAGAAAACTGTGTGCATTGGTGTCTGTGTGTCTACTATTACAGTTTTAAAAATAATGCATTTTTCACCAAATTTCAAGGTTTTTTAAAAAAATGAGATTTAAATTAGCCATTAATAAAAGGAGGAAAAGGAAAATAAGAGCATATCTACTACTTCAGTATATAATCCAATCTAAAACCATGCATGAAAGTCAGATTCCACTGTAAAAATTATTATTCCACATACATTTTAAAAGCTCCAATTACAACCTACCTTTCACAGACAACCTTCTACACATAGTTCAAGCATTTTGAATGTTCTTTTCCATTACAGTTAACCATAAATCTACTGTATACCATATTGAGAGTATTCATTTGCTACTCTTGTCACAACTAGCAAATTTCTGTCTTTGTTCTTTTTTTTAAATGAAGACCTTGGGGCCTTTTGACACTAGCATTACCCCCTCCTTTTTACCCCATTTTTCATTCAATTTTGTAAAATGAATTTATAACAATAGTGTTCCATGTTTTTAACAAAATTGGCAGTATGATTCTTTCCTCACATAAAATATGTAAAAACAGATTGAAGTGAAGCTATTCTCTCTAAAGTGGGGTTAGAGAACCCCATAATTTGAATGTTGGAAATGCTGAAAGTAAGAAAGGCTAGGACTGACCACAGTAGCCTTAAGTCAAGTACATGCCACAAAAATATTTAAGGAAGATAAATGTGCTTATTCAAGTTGGGCACAAAAACTAAGAACTGATATAAAATCAGTTAATAAACATTATAAATTACTTACCATAGGAGCCTCGGCCAGCCATTTTATGAAACTGCTGCCAAGTGAGAGGACCTTGAACCCCCCAAGGCCTTACTGTTCTTTTTTTCTGAATAGCATCCTGGAGAACTGGCTGAAGAGATAGGAGCATTCGAAGTATATCCTGTGAGCACTGCATACTCACATCTACAACCATTGAAAAAAAAATGTGAATAAGAACTGGGATTGCCAGCACAAAGAAAAGTTTAAGGTAACAAGAAATAAACCTAGGCAAGTTCAGCTCTTCATCAAGATTAAGCATCTGCTTGTACAGAGAACTGCAATTAGGTCTATTTCAAATGATCTGTAGAAGTGGTTCTTCTAAATACTTAAAATCAAGAAGAGACATAACAAAAGTTATTTAATTCATTTCCACAAAAAAATCATTTCATTAACTCATTAACCAATTTAAAAATTAATCAAATTTCTTCCCTTTTTGCATTTATCTTTGTTTTTTCTAGTGCTTATAAGTATTTTATCAAAAAGAACTCTGCCTCACATTGCAATGAGTTATAAACTATGTAACCATATTACCAACACTGTGATAAAATGACCAGATAAGACTGGTTACAATGATTAAAGTTTAATCTCTGGAAAATAGACTATAACAACTCTGAAGTACAAAACTTGTACAGTAATAGATAAGCTTGTTTACACTGCCAGAAAGTGTAATAATATCCATAGATATTTTATAAACCTAGATTTACATATAATCAAATTATTATGACCTGCATTTCTCACTATCAGAATGGGTATGAAAAGTGCTGCTCTTAAATATCCAACGGATTAAAAATAAATAAATCACTAAATGTTACTGATACAATTAATCTTCCCCCACCAACTCCCCATCAGGTGTGGTTCAGTTGTACCATTAAACCTGTTTGAGCACTCTGTTACATTAAATTTTTCAACTTTAACTCATTATTATTGCCTAATTTATTATTGCTGGCTTTAATTCCCTATATATAAATAGTGTAACAGAAGTAATTTAATTTCAGATATATTGTTTAATAACTATTATACTTAAACTATTGTAGACATAATAGAATATGTAGTCATTAAAAGTGGTAACAGCTATCTGAAGTGGATTAATGACTAAAGCACTGGTAAATAAGCAGGTTATAAAACCATCTATGGAAGATACTTTACATAAATAGAGAAATGTGTATTTATATGTGAATAGTCATATAAAACAGAGTCTAGAAAACACTGTCATTAGTTAGTATTATTTATGATAATTACACGGGGAACTTTAAAAAACATGTGTAGAATTCACCCTGAGAAATTGTGATTGGGGTGAAACTCAGGAATTTGCATTTTCATTTTAATTCAAAGAGATTCTCATAGAATCTTTCATTCTTTTAAAAGACACATTTATTGAAGACCTACTATTAGCCAGGAATTATGCTAGCTGCTGGGAATACTGTGTAAATAAATTCTTATTCATGTATTCAGGGATCTTACATGCTGTGGGGGAGACAGACATGAAAAAGAATATAAATGCATGTTGTGACAAGTGCCGGTCTCCGTTTAAGCTGAAGCCTAGTTGGAAAGCACTGGTTAAAAGCATATAAAATAATTTTTAAATGTGATAATGGAGGATAGACATTATAGGTCAAAATAGAATAGTCCAGAAATGAAATAAATAGTCTAATAGTTCAGAAATAAAACCTCACATTTATGGCTAATTGATTTTTGACAAAGGTGCCCAGATAATTTAATGAGGAAAGATATTCTGTTCAACAAATGGTCTAGGACAGTTGCATATCTACATGCAAAAGAATGAAGTTGGACCCCTTCTTTATACTATACACAAAAGTTAATTCAGAATGGATTACAGACCTAATCAAAAGTGCCAAAACTATAAAATTCTTAGAAAAAAACACAGGAGTAAATTTTCAAGACTTAAGGTTAGGCAAAGCCTTTTTAGATATGACATCAAAAGCACAAGCAAGAAGGGAATAAATTCATTGAACTTGATCAAAATTAAAATTTTCTGTTTCAAAGGATACCATCAAGAAAATGGAAAAGACAACTCAGGAAATAGGAGAAATCATACATCTGATAAGGGACTTGTATCCAGAACATTAAACAACAACTCTTAACACAATAATGAAAAGACAAAAACCCTAACTAAAAAATGGGTAAGGAATCTGAAAAAACATTTCTCTGAAGAAGATACAAATGGCAAATAAGCACATGAAAAGATGTTTGGCATCATTAGTCATTAGGGAAATGTAAAGCAAAACCACAATGAGATAATACTGCACACCCATTAGGACGACTACAGTAAAAAAAAAAACACATAATGACAAGTATTGATGACGTGGAGAAAGTGGAACCCTCACACCTTGCTGGTGGGAATGCAGAATGGTGCAGCTGCTTTGAAAAATACTCTGGTAGTTCCTCAAGAAGTAAAACAGACAGACAACCCAGCAGGTCCACCCAAGAGTAATGAACACATCTTGCACACAAATGTTCATAGCAGCATTGTTCCTAATACCCAAAAGTGGAAACAACCCAAATGTTCAATGGGTGAAAGGGTAAATAAAGTGTGGTACACTCAGTATGATGGAATATTATTCGGTAATAACAAGGAATGAAGTACTAATACATGCTACAACATGGATGAACTTTGAAAACATTATGCCAAGTGAAAGAAGCCAATCACAAAAGACCATATTTATATGAAATGTACAAAAAAGGCAAACCTATAGAAAGTAGACTAGTAGTTGCCCGGCACTGGAAAGGTAGGGTTCAAGGAAAATAGGAAGCGACTGTTAATGGATACAGAGTTTCTTTTGGGGTGATGAAAATAATCTAAAATTGGATTGTGATGGTGGCTACATAACTCTGCAAATAACTAAAAACCATTCAATTGTATGCTTCAAATGGGTGAATCACATGGTTTGTCAATAAAGCTGTTTAAAAAGGAGTGGTCATGCAAATACCAAATGATTTCCCTCATCTGTGGAGTATAACAACGAAGCAAACTGAAGGAACAAAATAGCAGGAGACTCACAGACTCCAAGAAGGGACCAGCAGTTACCAAAGGGGTGGGGTGAGGGAGGGAGGGAGGAGAGGGAGGGAGAAGGAGATTGTGGGGTATATCATGATTGGTGCACATGGTGTGTGTGGGGTCACAGGGAAGACAGTGTAGCACAGAGAAGACAAGTAGGGACTCTGTGGCATCTTACTACAACTGATGGACAGTGACTACAATGGGGTATGGGGGGGACTCGATAATAAGGGTGAATGTAATAACCACATTGTTTTTCTTCTGAAACCTTCATAAGAGTGTATATCAATGATACCTTAATAAAAAAAAAGTGGTCATGGAGTGGTGTGATGGTGGGGATAGACCAAAAATGGACAATGTTTACTTCTTTTCTGCAATGTCTAGATTCTTAACTTTCTTTCAAGAAAGAAAAAAATAAAACTTTTTCAATCGTGAAAAAAACAAACATTACCACTAAAATATGTAACCTATAGTTTGTAGACTTTTAATTCCCTCAAACCAATATTTCAATACCTATATGCCAAGCACTGTTAGAGATATTTGGGGTATTTCAGCAAGCAAAATAGACAAAACCCTTACCCTAACATAGGACTGCATGGACTGGACTTAATGGAGTGGGAGACAATAATCTATCAATAAATTATGCAATATGTTAGAAGGTAACAAGCAAACACCATGGAAAAAAGCAAAAGCAGCAGAATGGAGAACAAGAAGAGGGGTTTGCAATCTTAAGTCAACATCTGACAGGATTTAAAGAAGACAGGAGAGTTATAAAAACTTGGGGAAGGAGTACCTCAGGAAGAGAAAACAATTAGGACAAGGGTCTGAATGTAAGAGCTTGCTATTATTTCATGATGCTGCTACAATTTAATGAAAATATTCTAATACTGCACATTTAGGTTTTATAGCACTACTTGTTTTTACACTGAAAATTTTTAATTGAAATATAAAGACACTGCTCTACTTTTTGTTTTTAATTATTTTCTTAACACAAGTTCTTAGGATGAAATTCATCTTTACAGGTACAGTTTTCTGTTTACATCAATATTTACTGTTAAGCAAAAAGTATACACAAGCTAAGGCTCTGTATTTTCTATTTTTTGGAAAATAAGTTGGTTCTTTTTTTTGAGGCATAACTGCCACGAAATGGTTCTTTTCTTTTTTTTTGACATATAATTCACATAACATTATATTAGTTTTAGGTGTATAAAGTAATGATTCATTATTTGTATATATCGCAAGATGATCATCACAATAAATCTACCTAACATCCATCACCGGACATAGTTATGCATTTTTTTTCTCATGGTGAGAACTTTCAAGGTGAGGTGGTTCTTTAAAACAATACTAATAATAGAGTTCCACTAATGTCACTGTTGTTTTAACTACTATTAATACCGCTAAATTTTTTAGTTCTTACTTTGTGCCACACACTGCTGTTTTATATGTAACAGCTCATTTGATCCTCTCAACAGTATATGAAATAAATACTATTATTGACTGTACTGTAAGAAATTAAGGCACAAAGAGGTTAACTAAATTGCCCAAGGTCATAGTATATAGCGACAGACCCATGTTTCAAATGTAAGCAGTCTGGTTCCATAACCTATGTTCTTAGTTACTATCTATGGCTGAAAATAATCCTGCTCTTTTTCTGAACATCTATGACATTTATTTATACCTTTTTCTTTTTTAATTTGGTCCTTGAGTATAATGAGTTTGATGAATCATTAAACTATGTCATGAACAAAATATTAACTGTTGATCCATGCACTGCCCTATCTTATTTCATAAATTTCCTTTAGTAATAATATAATTAATTATGCTCTCACTGTCCAAGAATTAGAACATTGTCAAAACAATCTTACAAAATACTTCTCCCTAACTTATCCCTCAGCTTTTAAGAATTAATCATCCTGAATTTTAAGTGCATCTAAAAAATATATTTAGTTTTGTCTGCTTTAGAACTTTATAAATAAGGATGTTATTATATATAATCTTCTGGGACTTGTTCTCTCTCTTTCCCTTCAATACTAAGATTCATGTATATGTTACAGATGGTTTTATTCATTTTTCAGAGCTTAGATAACATTCTATCTGTACTATCATAATTTTATCCATTCTTCTGTCAATGGGTTATTTACTGAGTTATTTTTACTTCTTTCAACCCCGCATCATAATTTTAGTTCTCTGAGTAATATGTTAAGCAATTTAAAGGTAGGATGTCTTCACATCTCCCAGAATACCAAGCAGACTGTTTTGCGTATGTGACAAAAAATGACTGAATTAGCAAATGATACAAGGATAAAGTAACTTATTACATGGCACATATCACCTAAGATCATAGATTCTTACCCAAAACCACATTTTGAAGGACGTTAACTTTCTGTAAAATAACTAAAAGTTGCTGAAGTTAATTAATGGCATACTGAGACATCTTTAAAAAACTATGTTGGCTGTGCCTGAAAGAAAAATACCTAATTGATGATTTTACATTTAATAAAACATAGTGATAATGGCAGTTTTTATTAATTTAGCACTTACTATTTTCCAAGCATTGTGTTAAATACTTAATATGGATTATCCAATTAGATCTTTAAACTGTACAGAAGTATCTGACTTTGTATCCGTTGTGCCTGTGTGACATTATTTGACATTATGATCATTCTCTCCTTCCTTAAACATTTCCTCTACCTGGCTTCCAGGACACCATGCTCTCTTGATTTTCCTCCTACTTCCTTAGTTTCCTATCCTGGATCCTTCCTCCTTCTTCCCTACTTCTAAATGTCAGTTCTAATCCTTGGACTTCTCTATCTATAGTCACTCTCTAGGTTATTTCATCCAGTTCCATAGCTTTTAATACTGATAATTCACACAAAATTTAAAAATCTCCAGCCCCAACCAATCCTCTAAATTTAAAACTCTTATCTCCAAATGTGTACATGACCTCTCAATGTTTCTCTCCTCTGTAATTAGCACCATGATTCATCTATCATTGCTTAAGCTATCCTTGATGCCTCATCTTTTCTTATGTGTCAGCAAATCCTGTAAGTTCTATTCCCAAATATACCTAAAACCCAGTACTCATACCTCTATTGCTTCCCATGTTGTCTAAGCTACCATCATCTTTCACCTGGACTACTGTAATTGCCTCCTAACTAATCTATCTGCTTCAACTCTCATCTTTATTACTACCCACAACACAATAGCCAGAATGATCTTCTTAAAAATAAACAGAAAAAGGATGTAACTTTTCTGCTTAAAACTGTCTCATAGCTTCCCACCACTCCTAAATTATGAAGACTTTATACGGCCCACAAGACTACATGATTCTGGTGTCTGGCCACCTCTTAAAACTGCATATCCTACCAGTCCCTCATCACCAAGTTCATTTCCAGCAACACTGCCTCCTTAGTGCTCCTCAAGCATACTAAGCACACTACTCCCTCAGGGTCTCTGCACTTTGCATTTTCTTTCTCCTCTTTATTGTGGGTTCAGAAAAGGCAGGAAATCAGCACTGTACTTCATAAAAGAACAGTGTCTGGTACACATGAGATGCTGAAAAAATACTTAATGAGTGAAGGAATGCTGAATAAACAGACAACTACCAATCTTCTAATTAACACAAGCAAAGTGTCTTTTATACTCCCTCATAAGTACATAATTACAGACTTAAATAACCATATCTTTATTGGTGAAATTAAACTGCTAGGAAATTTTCCCTTTAAAAATGTCATCCTTAAAGAATTTTAAGTCCAAATTTAAGCATCTCTATTAGCTATATGTTAGACTACCTTTAATACTTTTTCCTAGAAAGAACAGCAAAGTCAGACAGCTAAAGGAAAAGAAACAGAAAATATATTCCATTCACATACTTACCATTTCTTTTGGACCAGGGGTGTAAGCATGAGCTTTTTACAAGTGCTTCATCAACCTTTCCTCCTGACATGTTATCCATGAACTGACGCCCATGTTCTAATGCAAGGTAGCAGTCATTGCAAAAGTCCCGCTCTTCGACACGTACCCAATTGCTAATTACACCAATTTTGGGAAAAAGATCTTGGTCTGCTGCTCCAAAAGGTGAAAATAAATTAGTGCACTGATCTTGTAGCAATAATATCAACTCATCAGGCAATTTTTCAGATTCCTTTAGTCCTCCATTAACATGTTCAGCAGAAGTAGCCCTGAGAGCATCAAAACGTTTTTCTGCTTCTTTGCCACATTCTGTGTTGCGTCCTATGATATCCAGTTCATCTTCAAGAAATAATCCTGAATTGTTTCCAAATTTTCTGTTCATGACAGCGCTGAAGCCGCAGGTACACCTATACTGTGCTTCCTGCGTTGGATCTGGAATGTAAACTCCAACATCGGCACCTTTGATGTTCATGTTGCAGACACAGATACAGCAACTATCAAAGTTACAGTCCTTAAACAAATTCATAACTGATTCTGAAAGAATGAGGTTTACATAAAGACTATGTGCTTCAGGGATGGAAGGAACAGTTGCAGGTTCAACAGAATTAAGGGGTCTGCATGTAGACGGGGTGGAAGCTGGTGAATACAAGTCTGAATTTTCATATTTGACTGAACCTTGAGCACTAGCAGGTCCACCAGCTCCACGAGGAGTCCTTGGAGTCCTTGGAGTCCTTGGAGTTGGAAACCGAGGGGTAGATGGAGAAGGAAGAATTCCTGCTCCACTGTTACTAGGAGGTGCACTGCTAGGAGGCATCCCAAAAGAAGTATGAGTTTGAGGTGTATACGCAGGGCCGTATTCTTGATCCATAGTACTTCCATCACTAGTGTCACCAGGGTATAAGAAAATCAACACATACATAAAGGAACATATTAGTAATTTGAAATAAAGCTAAAAATGTCCAAAATGTTTTCAGTAACACTGAAAATTATGAAAGCACAATTACTGCAAAAATTTCAAGTACAATTAAATGTAATTCTGGTTAATATAACCACTCCAGGTGGTGGCTGTGGGCTAAGGACCAACCAATAAATAAAATCTGTGTACAGTTCTCCACACCTAGACATCCACATTTACTATCTGTACATTTTCTGTACTACAAATACCCATATATCATTGAACCTAAGATGTTGATTGTTAAAAAAAAAAAATTTGATTTTAGAGATGTTTATATGTAAAAAGGGACAATGGCAATTTTAAGATGCTACCAATTCTAAGACATCCCAATTTCAGAGATATTAATATATGAAAAGTGTGTGAAATATGTGAAATGTGCAGATGTACACATGGGAGTGATTTAGAACTTTAGATAAAAATAAAAGGTGCTTCTGAAGACAAAGCATAACAGGCTTAAGTTTTCCAACAGCTTATCCATACCCAACTAATATCATAATTTATTAAACAGAAAACAATTTAGAATTTAGAATTTTCAAAACCAGTACTTTTTTTCCAGGTATCATCATACCAGGTACTTCTATGAAAAAAAAATTAAAGCTATGTAAACATTCACAGACTACACCAATAAGAAAAATCTAAATCATACCCCTCCTTGATGAATGGCATCGCAGGCCCTGAAGGAAGCAATTCCAATTTTCCAACAGTCCAACTCTGACGGTAAATACACTCTTCTGGCAATTTGACAGGAGGCAGACATTGACTTGGTAGAGTTTTTAGAGGTGCAAACATGGAACATCCCACAAGAACTTGACAATTTTTAGGCTTATAGACATAAGAAAAATCCTACAATATAAAGACCGTGACCTTCAGCATCTTATCGAGGGGAAAAAAACAAAAACAAAAAACTGACTCTAGCCTTTTTTTCCTTTCTTTAAACAAAATAATAAGACGTAAATATAATTTTCATAATCGCATTCTTAATAGTGTCACATTCGATTTTCAAAGCTGTTAACTGCAAAACTAGAATCACTATAAAAAGACTTTTTAGATATAACAAGAAACTAATATATAAGAAAATACAGAAGTGAACTATTTTTCCAGAAAAATAAAATACTTACTTTAATTTCAGAAGGTTTTGGGCTACAGAATCCTTCATCAACCTCAATTTTGAACTGTGCTCCTATACTAGAACTATTTCCATCTAGAATAGTTCCTCCAGGTGTTATATCCATACTACCATATTCTTTATTATTCATATTCATTGGGGAAAATCCCATAATATGTTGTTCCAGTGATGGTGGTGTAGGATACATTTTATGAAGATCTGCAGTGCCTATATTTAATAAAACACACATTTTAACTTAAGACTAAAAAGAGGTTAATCTGTGTTTAAAACAAAGTGATGGGGGATTTTGTTGCAATTAAAAGTTTGCAGATTTATCTTGACCACATATTTGGGAAGCTTACTTATGCAAGATAATGGGTCCAGACTTCCTGTCTTTGCTTCCTTGCAGCTGGATTTATCATCTGAACCATTAGCTGATTTTTTAGATCCAGGCTATTAAAAAAAAAAAACCCACATATTTATCTGAAATTTTACATCCAATGTGACCAAAATAGTAATCATTCAGATATAACTTGAAAATAGAGCCCATTCATCAAAAGTAGTATTTTGAATTTGTGCTAGGGCCAAATACATACTAGATACAATTTAAAGACACAAAACACATTTCAGACAATGAATCCAGATTAGTTTCTGTTTATTTGACCAAAAAGTTCCTCCAAAGAAAATGACCAATACTTTCAAAACACACAGAAGCAAGAATAACCTACTTAGGTTAAAACCTATTAAAATTAAAATTAAAAAATGAGAAAACCTGCAATAAGAGGTGTTTGTAATGAATATCTGAATTGGTTCCTAGTAAAAATTACTCGTAAAGCATTCATCCCCTTTAAAGTTTCCTATATAATCAATCCCCTCTGAAGTCTTATTTATACTTTTATATTGTTTAATAATCTCCTTACCCCTGTAAAAATGTATAACAGGTAAAAACCAATAAGCAAAAATTCAGAAAGATCTCATATGACAAAGCAATAGGATCCCTAGCCAAGTTTTTAACTCTTTGAACACACCAAGTTTTAGCATCTCCAATCTTTTGTTATTAGAGCTAAGAACTTGGTTCCATGTTTCCTATTAGCCTCTGTCATAAATATGCAGACTGAGTTCTGAATACAATCTTTTTTTTTTTTTACCTCAGTAGAGCCATAGCTGATACTTGAATGGTAGCAGAGAGAAAGTATAAAAGTACTAAAATATTCAGGGATACATTTACTGAGTAAATGCTACCCTAAAATATACTATATTATGGGATATAGACTTGAAGTTTATAATATAGCTATATCTGTCTTACGTCACTTAATTGAAGACACAACATGTGCATATATATGTATGAATACATATGGGCATAAAATATGCATAAACACTATGTATTTATATGTACATATAAAAGAGAGGATTAAAAGTATGTTTTATATAGGACAAGAAAGACCAAATGTACTGCAGAAAGTTTCCAAGTGACCTTCATACAAATGAAAAAGGAATTCCCTTTTATATTAATGTGGCACCCAATTCATTAATTTGCCAGAGACTTGACATTCTAGGCAATCTCATTTTAAGCTTTAATTTTTTATCTTCATCTTTCTCTGAAAATGAGTATTAAATATTAAATATTATTTTTTCTTCCTCTTCCATTATTATAGTATGTAGCTGCCTTACAATAATGACTGTGATGCCAAACATATTTTAAAAAGTGGCACTTAATAAATTGACAAGGCATATAATTTTAACATTAATTATTTATTATCTTCTAAACAAGTTGATTCCAGAGTCATTTCTCAAACTAGAGGTAAAAGAATAGGAAAATGATTCTGCTTCCTAAAGACTACAGAAAAAGAACATATGGTACAGCTCAAATTAAGCTTTATCATATATGTCCTTCAAACATATACAAAATAAAAAAAGTACCCTCAAAGTTTATAAGTGCTCAAAGATGAGGTTAAAAAAAAAAAGAAACCAATTAATGAAACTTTATTCTAAAATATTTCCTATTATTCAGGGCTAAAACATAGTATTCAAGGTCACACACCTCTCTGAAAAATAAACATATAAAATCAGAGAAAACAAATTATAATCCTGATCACTAATAGGATACTCACTGTTAGTTCATCTTCATCAGAATTGAAGAGATTATCAAGGTCAGTATAAGAAACAGCCAGGTCTGAGTCATAAATCAAACTGGTTGATGGAGGACGGGCATGACTAGTAGGGCGTGGAGCATCTACATATGTCAGCAGGAAAAACAATACTAAAAATTCCACCACTGACCAAGCAGTATTATTTATTTAAGCTATAGATAACTTTAAATTTATAAGGGTATTAAGGAATAAGAAACTGATTTGTTTAAAATTTAGACATTTTTTTCACAGAAATAAAGTTGTAAATAAATGGCAATACCTTCCCCAGGAAGCTCACCAAAGCCTATGAAATCCATAACATAGCTAAGTACTCTATATAAATAATATATCGAATAAAAATATAAACACTACTAGGACAATAAAATTACACACTCACATATACATTTTTATTTTTCTATCTTCCTGAAATGTAAAGGAAGCATAGTCAATGAGTAAGTGATCTGGCCCTTGAGTCAGTGTATTAATATGAACCCCAACTCCAACACTAACAGTATGAACCTGGGAAAGTTTTTTACCCTCCTCATTGCCTCAGCAATCGCAAGACTTAATATGAGAGAATATAGGTAAAGCACTTTGCCCAGTGCCAGGCACTTAAGTACTCAATAAATATTACCTCTTAGTTAAGCTTTATTTTAGTTTTAGAATCTTATTTTCCTTTTCATTTTTTTTCCAGTTTTAGTGAAAAAAATACATTATTGCTTAAAAAAAAATACAAATACAAATGAAGTTGAACTCCTCTTATATTCTAACACAAGAAAAAAAAACAATTTTCAGTATAACGTTCCAAAGCAGCCTCAGGATGTGAAATAATTTGAAACAGCCCTCACTTCCAGGAAGAAGAAAATCACTTTCCAAGTGCCTTCAGCATATCACTTCTAAAGATTCACATGAGCAGTAATTCTGAAATTTTAGAGTGTGTAAAAATCACTTAGCACACTTATTAAAAATCAAGATTTCTAAGCTCCACCTCTAAAGATGTTGCAGAATGTGGTAAATGGTTCACATTTTGAGAAAGCCACACCACAGGCACCAGAAGGCAATTACACATTCCTTATATCCTAATACAGGTAAATAGGCCAAAGAACCCAAACTGTTAACTCATTAAGCTACTCAGAAAGACCATCTCTTCCTTATTCAAACAGACCTTTCTCTTATTCTTGTTTGGCTGCACAGAACCTAACTCCTATTTATTCCAAATATTAAAACAAAACTTTACCTAAAAACTACAAACCAAAGGACCACTTCCTTTATTTACATCAAAACTTAAATAAATTTTGTAAAATAACTAATATACTATGTCTCTCTATGCCATTTACAAGGAGCACAAGTCGAATACTTTCAAAGTAGGGTCTTGATCACTATATCCCCAGTGCAAAGAACAGTGTCTATACCTAACATGTACTGAATAAATATTTGCAAAGTTAATAACCTCAACAACAGTTATTCTAACTTGAGTGGGGTGAGGGGGGGGCCAAAGGACAAAATTAAAATCTAATTTATAAATTGAGTTTTTAGATCTAAGAGAGACATTAGACAATGCTCTCTTCAAATCTCCTCATTTTCCAGATAATAACTATTTTTATTGGTAAAAAAGGAAAGAAGTTCCGACAATTCAAAACAGAATTTCTAACACCTAAACTTGCTTCTCCCAGTACAAAATAAACAAAATCCATCACTTTGAGACAGCTTCCTTTCTATAAAACATACGAATTATGCAAAAAAGAAACACTTGTTAAGTCCAACAATACCAGATTAGTTTGTAGCAGCAATCCTGGAATGCAATTATTTTGATTGGTAAAGAAGAGTTTTACCTTGCTTGATAGAAGGACTAAATAATGACATAGCATCTTCTTCATGTGATAACACTGTTACAACAGAAGGCCCATCTTCTACCTGTAAACAGTATTGTTTATTAGGCTGAAATATGTAATTTACCAATAACACAACCTACCAACTATTGAGTAGCTATACGTCAAGCATTCTGCTAGTTGTTTTACAGACAGTGTCACTAACTCTCATAATTAACCTATGCAAGAAGTAGTATGCTCTTCTTAAAGACAAAAAATAATTCTAAACATTACCCAAGAAATATGGCTATTAAGTAGTGGAAGCTGGGACTTCAACCTAAATCTGTCAAATTCTGAAATCCATGTTCTTTCTAACACCTATAGCCTTCCCAGCTACTACTATTTTCATAATTTACAAAAGGATAAAATTTCAAGTACCCGGCACAAAGTAAGGCTAAATAAAATTTTGTGAAATTAATTGCTTGCATTAAACATATTATTGGGTCCTTTTCACAATTTATAGCTTTTAATTTCCATATTTTGTATGTAAGGCAAAATTCTTAGCAAAGATATCCTGTGCTTAACAGATCTTCAAAAAATTAACTTTAAAATTTTAAATAAATATTTCTATGTCCCACACTTTATTAGTATAACATTTTACTTTCAGGACACTCTGTTTTTGACTCACACATTCAAAAATATGTATTTTACTGTTTCTCTGAAAACTGGTAATGAATTTACGGCATGTTTTAACTCAGCATCAAAATAGCTCATTAACCTAAACGTCCTGATTTCAATATAACAGACGTTAATGTACTTTCTCCAACCCAAGAACTTTTACAATAAAGATCTTCTCATTATCAGAGAAAAGGTATAAAGTCTATACAAACTCTTAAATTTTGTACGCCTGATTTACCTTTTTAAAAACTTGTTTTTCTAAGTTAAAATGATGAATCTCTTCAGAAGAAAAAAGTGAGAAATGTGGTACTATACAATGCTATGCATCATCAGTGGCCCTCTGGTGTACTCTAAGTTCTCTTACCTTGTGTTTTTTCCCAGCTTCTCTGTCGCTATTTTGTCTGTCTTTCTTATCAGGAAAAAGGAATTCCTCATCTCCTTCAACAAATGCATATGGATCAATTTTAGGTTCTTGTTCTGTATCAGATGCTATTGCTGAAAGATACTGATTTTTAATTTGATATTGCTGCACTAATTCATCAGAAACTTTTAATGGTTTCTTAAATTGCACCATTAACCTGTATGAAAAAATAAAATTAGAAAATTAATTATATTCTCCATAAAAGCATACAAAATTTCCAAATAACTTAAGAATCATGAAGTTTGTAGAATTATTTAGAGATGATCTAACCTGCAATCCCTCATTTTACAAATGAGAAAACTGACGCATAGAAAGGTTATATGATTTATTGAAATCTCAACTTTAGTACTAAGATATGGAGTCAAAATCCAGATCTCCTTTCTACATGTTCTTTCTACCAAAACACGTTGTCTTTTGGTAATCCAGTCTGTTCCCAAGTCCTCAAGTGCATTAACTTGCCCAAATTCATTCACTGAAAGGGACTCAAATCTAAACTGCTCATTGATAGGAACTCTCAAAATGTGAGCTACATAGTGAGCAGAACTACTTGTATATAATTTGCACATTTAAACAATGAAAGTGATTATCCTTTTCCTATTGTTATGAGTGAACATATTTTTAGGTAAAAAATTTTAAACCCTGAAATTGTTTCATAAAAATAACATTATTACTATCCTTAATTCAACAAAATGTTTTACACTGGCAAGTGAAGTTTCAGTGCAAGTACTTTCAGAGGTTTTTTTTCCTAATCACATTGGAAAAATCTATTTTTATATTATCACTCTTCTAGGTCGACATGGTGACTAATAAGCATGTTTCTCTGTATTCTCCTAAAATAACTGACAAAATGACAAAGGACAAAAGAACACAAGAAGAGACAACATCAAAGTTGGAAAGATTAGCTAGTGGAAAGCAACAGACCAAAGAAAACTGAAACCTAAGGCTAAGAGAAGGAAGCCTTAACAAGTTGACCTGCACTATCAGAGACAAGCTATAATCTAAAGTCCATACAAACTCTTAAATTTTGTACAATTTGCCTGATTTACTTTTTTAAACTTGGAAAGCATCAGGAATTTTATATCTCTGAAGACCAGGGTGCTTGGTGAGTGTGAATACAGAATGATCCATTTTTTTGGTTTGTATAGGACACTTTTAGACTCCCACATCCATGTTCTCTATGGTTTGCAAAGTTAAGGTTCCCACACTGCCAAAATAGCAGCCAGACTTCTAGTCAGATCATGCTTAAAAACCTGATTATTTTACTGAGTAAAAACCAAAGCTCTATAATATCAATATCTTACACCAAAGCTTTCCATGATCTGTCCCCTTTTTCATTCCAACTTCATCTTCTACTATTCTACTCCTCCCTCTCTCACTTACTCTGCTTTGAAGGGCTTCCTTGATGTTTCTCAAACTGGTCAGATATACTCCTGGCTGTTCCCTTTGGAACATTTTCTCCAGTTATCTGCATGACCAACTCCCTCAACACGTCCAAGTCTTTGTCTACAAATCACCTTATCTAAGAAACCTTATTTAAAATAGCAATATGCCCAACTGCCTCACACTGACCCCCTCTACCCTGCTTTTTCTTCCCTCCATAGTACTTATCTTTTAACTATGTTAAGTTGCTTATGTTCATAGTTTACTATCACTCCTACTAGAATATAAGCCCCTAAATACCAGGGATGTCTTGTTCACTGAATTGTCCTAAATGCCTAGAACAGTGCCTGGCACATAATAGGTACTCAATAAATATTTGCTTAATGAATACATGAAACCTAAAAGCCACACAGGAGATGTGTTTACAGTAATAATCCTAAAATACAATGTACTTTGAAATAAAACATCTCTATTCATTAGAAAGTAATACTGCCACTTTTTGTCTGGAGTATTAAGACAAAAAACTGTAAGAGAGGTAAGATTTGGGAGTAATGAAGTTATTTGCTAGCTTATAAATTCTTTGAATGACAGGTATGTCATATCTTTAAATCTATTCACCAATGCCAGCACTAGAAAAACTCTATACCCTATAAACTAATGTTAAAACAGAGGCCATCAAAAGAATAGCTGTATTCGCTAAACACATAAATATCACTTGTCATTGTTATTCCTAATATGTCCCAGATTTATCCCTAAAACTAAAATCCCAAGTCAACAAAAACTTTCTTCCATGGGAACACAGTGCTAACTAACACAACTGTCAATAAGCATATGTTCTAATTGTTAGAATAGTTCTGTTCTACAAATGAATAAACATTTATAAACATTTATTTCTTAAAAGTAGCTTTGTACCTCACTATATTAGGCCCAAATAACTCCTGAACTGACAGATACTAACAAATCTTTTCAAAATAGTATTTCTATCTACTTTGACGTGTATTTTCTCATTTAATACTCAACCTCATAAAACAGTAATCAGAGGGTATGCTGACTTTGATGTAGAAGTTATGTAGAAAGAAATGGTTTGCTAAGCTCATGCAGTGGCAAACATAGGGCTGGAAAGATTTTAAGTATGCATATTGAAGAGAACTATTCATAGGGGAAAAGTCTAAGAACCCATTCCCCCTCCCCACCACCAACCTGAAAGACTACTACGCTGTGTAGAGGTGAAAAAAACCACTGGTTTTCATATTAAGTTGTCCTCTGGCAGAAGCATAAAAACTGCCACAATGTTGACACAGGTAGCTGTTAAACTAGTGTGCAGTAACATTAAAAGAATTAACCCTACTGCACAGGGTTCTATTAAGAATAAAAATGAGTAAACCAAATGCAATGCCTACAGATAATGTTTTGTTATTTTATTGAATGGTTCTCACAGACATTGGGATATGCAAAAAATTTAAATGTAGTCAATAATATCAAGAATATTGTCACAGTAAGTTTAAAAATGGAAATTATTTACATTACACATCTTTCTATATTTAAACCTGATAAAAAATAAAAACTGTGGTTTTTTTAAGAGACTCAAGATTGAAACTCAAGTTATCATTTTGTCACTATCCAATTATAGAGTACACACACAGTTCTGTGAACAGGAGTAACACCTCTCCTTTTCTAAAAGGCAATTTCACATATAGCCAAACAGTTAACTACAGAGATAGTTTCAATTAGACATATAGCTAAGTACAGACAAAGGGGACAAGTATTAGGTACAGCCATGAACAGGAAGCTTTTGCAAAGCTCAAAGCAAAATGAAATTATTTTTGTATTACTAATTGTATCTCCTTCCTTTTACTATGACAATAGTAACATACTATCCTGAAGTGTACTTGTAAAGAATTTAACATGGCCTATAGTAGCAGATGGTATTATGCCTTTATTCAACAAAAATTCTTTCAGACAAGGTATGAAAATATTCTAGAATTCACAATTACAGGAGATAACCTAAAGAAAGAAATGTTAAGGAACAAATGAATTAAATAAATCTCAAAGCTTCATTTTTTTTAAATGGTACCTTTTCCAGCATCACCTCCAATATTCAAAATCAATCCTTAAACTGAGTCAAGTTAGCTGTAAAAAGTACAGCTTTACTGCATTAAAATATTAAATAAGGAAGACTTACTTAAAAGATTTAGAATAAATCAAAACATGTTTAACTCATTATAGACATCTATGAAACAAAGTAATTAGAAACGATCTTTTAAAGATCAAATAATGCATTCTGTAACTGTACAAGTGACCCTTGAACAACATGGGCATTTAGGGACTCTGACTCCCCACGCAATTGAAAACACACATGTAACTTTATGCTCCCCCAAAACTTAACTACTAATGGCCTACTGTTGACCAGGAGCCTTACCAATAACATAAACAGTCAATTAACACACATTTTGTATGTTATATGTATTATATCCTGTATTTTTACAATAAAGCTAGAGAACAGAAAATGTTAAGAAAATCATAAAGAAAATACATTTATAGTACTGTATTTATTGGAAAAAATTCGTGTATAAATGGACCTGCTCAATTCAAATCTGTGTTGTTCAAGGGTCAACTATACATACAATAAACATCTGGTATATCATTAATACAACATAGGAGCTACTTTTATTGATGAACATGATGGTTCAGATATCCTGATGTATTCTTACTACCAAACGACATGAAAAAAATTATGTTCAAGTCAGTTCTTTCTTTGCTCAGGGTTTAGAAAGGTTTCCTTATGAATCAGAATAGCATACTATTTTAAGCAATCACAAACTTTACTAAAATGAAGGGCTAAATAATTGAAAAAAGTATTTATAAAACAACTGTAATGTTTCGTGGCAAAAATTTTGCTATTCTCAACACTTATAAAGTCTCAAGCCACTATTCTGAAACAGATGCTATCATTAACTAATAGGGAAACTAAAAATTAGAAGCAAAAAGATGAAGCTATTTGCCACAGATGTATAACTTATATGCAGGATATGTAGGGGATGGCTTTGCTCCACCCAGTACCTTTCTCTCCCCCAACTAAATTCTAATAAATTAGAAAAGGAATTTTGCTTTAAAGTAGCTGGCATCAACTGCTCCACATGGGAGTCTAAGAATAAGCTTAGAAATGATGAATTCTATTACTCTGTACCAGTTAAGCAGCAATCACTATCTAAAAGTGATTAGAAAAATCAAGAGTATTGTTTTCTTTCATTTATCTACCTATTATGGAAGCATAGTACCACCCTTTAACAGCAATCAATTAAAATTTTTATATCAAATGGTAACTGAGTTTTCACTTAACCTAAATAAAACAAAGGTGTAAATTTCTCCTCCACCATTTTCTAAAAAAGGCCACACCTGTTAAAAGCCAACTATTATATATTTTATTTCTACTGACACATTCTAGACTTCTGCATTCTGTATCTGTATCTACTATAGTTTCCTCTCCTAAGCTTCAGACCCACAATCACAACTGCCTGATGGAGTATCTCTAAGCAGGCACCAACTGAACTCACAATTTTACAATATATATGTATTACACTCACATAAAAGTCATACAGTACAAAAGGACATAGCTGAAATGTACAAATTTCCCAATCTCTCTCTTTCAAGATAACAATGGATTAACTGTCTCTATTACCTAATTAGGGTGGGGGAAAAAAACAATGCATATACTACCATATGTATATTACCATGTACCTTGTTCTTAAACTTTATAATCTATTCAGAGATCTTCCCATATCACCTTATATAGTTTCCTTTATTTTTAAAGTAAATACGCCATTATTTGTCAGCCAGAATTTACTTATTTAACAAGACCTTACTTTCATAAGGTACATCAATAGGTACTTCAAGGTACTTTAATATTTGAAATACTACTTGTAAAAAAATGATAAAAATTAAGTTTAAGATTTAATCTAAAGTGGGTCAAAAGGGTAGTAGAGAAGCCTTCAAATCTGTTCTTCCTCATCATCTTTCCCTCATGTGAAATAAATATGCTGGTCTCTAATTCTCCTGTTATTCCACTATTTCACTATTCAACTGGCTGTAAAGTTCTTAGGCTACTCTCAAACATCTATAAAATCCATACATTCCTACTACCTCTTTCTAACTTCCTAGTAAGGGCCCTGTATTACTTTATGTCCAAACTGATCTATGTAGATACACACACACATATATATATATATACACACACACACAGCCCTTCATTTCGAACAATCTTTCAGTAATGTTACTTGGTTAATAGTTCTGAAATCCTTATTTTAAAAATCCCTACTACCTCAAAAAACCTGTAAGAACAGTGCCCCTATAATCTTATATAAGCTTCTAAATACATATTTTATATGTCTGTAAACATATATAAGCTTATAAATAATATTTTGTTATTCCCTACCCCACTTTTCAGGTCTCCTTTCTCATTATGACAGAACTATTAAGTAGCACCCTATAATCTAACCATACCAAACCACATAAAGCTTCTGTATCTTCCAAAATGGAATTAAATTATTTCCTACTCTGGCTCTGCATCCCTACTGTATCCTATGGATACTGCTATCAGAGAATTTTAAATGCTATTTTCCATTAGACTGTAATTTCATTTAGGGCCAAGACCAAATTTATTTTATACTGCAACAATGCCTTACATCATCTTGCACATTAGAGGAACTTCAGCTTTATTCAAACTGATAAAATATATCTTTGAGGAATATGAATTTAAAAAGATAACCTTCCTAAGAAAGGAAAAAGAATAAAGAAGTTGTGACAACCCTCTAATTAGCCTCATTAAAATTATCTGCTACACATTTAAACACTTTCAAAACTCAAAGTATGGAAAAGATAATGTAAATTTACAATGAGTAATCTGAACTCACAAATTTATTTATATAAAACTAGCTTTCTGAATGGATAACATTATGACTAGAAAAGTGTCTGAAAATATTACATCTTCACAACTACAGAATGTTTTAATAAACAATTTAATATTGTTAAATGCCATCAAAAGAGCGTAACAGTAACTCACAGAATTTATTTTAATGACAGAGGACATCATCTGATGTTGTCAAATGACTCTGCCATTTCCTATGAGATGACTGATCCTCATGATATCCTACTTAAAGAAATAGTAAATAGCAGGTACCTGAATTACTAAGTTACTCCCATAAGATCCCTTTAACTCTGGGGGGGGAAAAAAATTTTGTTTCGGCGTAATACAAACACTGAAGACCAAGCCAGGTATTTTACTGTGTTTGGGGGGACTAAATTAGTATGGGGGTTATCTCCCCAGTGAAACTAATCAGTCAATAATGTTTGGCTTATCTAGTTTAATAACTTACTCTAGAGTGCAAATTTCTGTTAAAATACTGTTCTGTTAAAATAACTTATTCTAGAGTGCAAATTCTGTTATTTGTGACATTAAATCACCTCAACAGTATTAACATTTGGGGTTGGATAATTCTCTGTTATGGGGTACTGTCCTGTATATTATAGGTTATTTAGCAGCATTCTTGGCCTCTTCCTGATGTCAGTAGCACATCCCGAGTTGTGACAACCAAAAATGTCTCTAGACATTGCCAAATGTCACCTGGGGAGGGGCAGGTTGGAGGGAAGGCAGTGGCTAAGAAATTGCCCCAAATTGAGAACTACTGCCACATAACAGTAAATCCAGGAAAAGCAAAGAATCATCCAGATGTTTAAAACATAAAACTAAAAAAACTTCTAACCTATCAACTATAGAACAAATATATTCCATAAATTTTCTTAGTTCATATACAGGAGCAACACCTCTGATGACTGACTTTTTGTGTTGCCATATTCTAATCTACCATTGGAATACACAAACAAGGATTCTATCTAAAAGCAAATTGTGATACAATACACATTTTAGTAACTAGCATAGCCAAAACAATACTCATATGAGGCACAGAATTTAAAAACCCTTTTATTCAATCTTTTCTTCTTTTCATGAGGTAGAAAAAATGGTGACCAGGAACAGGCAGAAGCAGGTTATTTCCTTAATTTACATAATCATGACCCAGCACCATTCTACTCTGCATGCTACCTTTCTACATTATGCTTTTTTCCCTCTCATTCTCCAGTTAGGAAAATGTCAGATAATTTTACAACAGATTCTACAGTTGAGCTGCATTAACTTCTAAGAGACCTTCATTCCACTGACAGTTGCTCATGCACACAAGCAGCCAATACACTTATTTCAAGTATGGCTAGAATTCTTGCATCTTATTAATATAATATGCCCATAAAAAGTCACTCTTGAAGTTTTTAAAACTGAACACATTCATACCACTACATTTTTATATACATTAAATAAGAAATATAACCTGGGAGAAAACAAGTTTTAAAATCATAAAGTAATCAAGGGCCTTACTGCTATTTCATTTATCCAAACATTTGTGAATGTCTACTATGTGCTTAGGATTGTTCTAAGGGTGTGTGTATTTTGCTGGAGGAACACAGCAGTAAACAAGACAGAATCCTTGCCCTCATAGAGCTTACATTCTAAAAGGGAAAGGCCATTAACAAATACATAATATAACTTCAGATGATATATATAGGGAGAAAATGAAAACACTATATAGGACAGGTACTGATCAGGAGAGTGAATTTAGAAAGAATGCTCAGGGAAATATCTCTTGAGAAGGTAACCTGAAGTGGACTGAATTATAAGGGGTGAGCTGTTCCTCCCATCTGAAATGCAATTCTAAAAACCATGAGGAATGAGTTTGGATTTTTGAAGGAATAGCAAGAAGGTGGTGTGGCTAAGTCAGGAAGCAAAAAGGAGAGTAGTAAATATGAGTGAAGAGGTAGCTATGCAAGAGACTCACAAATGATTCTGTAAAAAAGGGGATGGATATTTTTCTAAGTGTAATGGCAAACCACTGAAGGGTTTTAAGCAGCCCTTAACCTTTAACATAATATTTAACTTACAATATTGATCACCCTGACTGCTGTGTAGAGAATATATGTAAGGAAGTACAGAAACAAGGAGACTAACAGTAGTTTCAGGCAAGAGTTGAAGCTAGCTTAGATTATTATACTACATCCAGCATAAATAAGATTAAGGTATTTAAAGTCTTATTTACAAGACATCATTTGCTTTCAAGAGACTTGTTGACTAGCTATTAAATAAGCTACCTGTTTTATTGATCATAAGGGTATCCTGCGGTCTCTCAATTTCAAATTCAAATTAATTTTAATTAAAAAAATCATACTAGAATGCTTTTAAGATTCAAAGTGCTAGGTGAAGCACATAGGTTTGTCTACTGAAATAATAATCAAGGAATTTTAAAAGAGAATAGATCTGTAACAGTAGGCAATATGAGAGAGAGGCTGTATGGACCATTAGTAAAATGGACCATTTTGCTTAAGTCTCAGGGAAGCTCAAAATCAATGAAACATGGCAGAGAAAGTTTACCTAGAATATGCAAGGGGGGCTACACGCAAACAATAAACAGAAGAGACAAACTGACTAGAAAGATGAAAGAAAATTCGGACATATCTTCAGACAGAAATGAAAAATAGCTGAAAATGAAGGAATAGAAGGGTTCCTTTTGAGTAAACTACATGGTACGTGAATAAACTACCTGGTCATGACTCAAAATCTGACATGTTCTTCATTCTGGAATTTTAGGAATGAGGCCTCCCCTCTAAAACATTCCCTACCTCTTTATTACAAAGCAAAGTGTCTGATATACAATATATGCCAAGATATTTATTTAATGAGTAAGGCCTGCCAATCAATAAGGCTTTGACTATGTACATAAAATTTCTAATCAGTTCCTCTATTTCCTCATTCTAAAATGTGTAGGGAGAAACAACAATTATAAGAAAATATGATGAAATGCAAAAAAGGCAAGTAATTCTAAAGGGGAAAAAAAATTAGAGGACATTAAGCAAGAAGGGTATGCTATTTTTTTAAGTTCAGAAATAAAAAAGCGAAACAAATATTAAGACTTCAAGAAGGGGCTACAAGAAAGTTAAAGAATCCCCTCAGAATACAGAGAAAAAAGATGGAAAGTGAGAAAAAATATACAGAAGCTCAACATCTGAGTTACAGAAATTCCACAGAGAATGGGGGAAAATGATGATGATATCAAAGAAAAAGAGAACTTCCTAAGTGGCAGGACAAAAAAAATACTTCAGATTGAAACAGCCTTCCTCAAATGCCCGGTACAAGGACTGAACAAAAGATCACTGTATCTACATATATTCTTGTGAAATTTTAAAAGTCTAAGCTACAGAGAAGATCCTAAAAGCTTTCACTGACAACATTAAGGAGAAGGAAATGTAATCTTGGCACACCACTCGGCTTTGCACTGATAAATAGGTACATATTCCAGTGAATGTAATGAATGGTGTTTTGTTGGTTGATTTCCAGCTTTCAGAAAAATCTATAGATAAAAACACAAAAAGTTTATAGGACTGTAATTGTCATCAGAACAACAAAGAGAGTAAAGGGGGACCTGAAAAAAAGCCTATTTCTGCCCAAAGTATGTCATACATAAAGTACACAAAGAAGGCAAACCATAGAATGGAGCTCATATAACTACAACATTAATAGCTAGAATATGCACAGAAGAACTCAGGGGAAAAAAAAGTAAAGTACACTAACAAATATGATGTATAAGCAATTCACAGAAGATGTCCAATAAACATTTTACATGATTCTTAACCTTACTAGGAATCTGGAAAACATGTATTAAGAAACTAAGATAGCATTCTGAATGCAGATTAACCAAATTAAAAGTCTCGTACCAACTACTGGGCAAAATGCAGAACTATAACCATTATTACACTCTGCTGGTTGATGAGGTATAAACTGGCATAGTTTGGAGAGCAACTTGGCAACAACCCTTAATGTTGAATATGGACATACTACAAAGCCCAGCAATTCTGCTTTTAGATGTATTCCTTAGAGAATCTTACACAAGTGCAAACGGAAATGTCTACAAAAAGTTCACTGCTACATTCTTTGTAATGGTAAAAAAACTGAAAATAATCAACACATTCATCTTCAAAAATACATAAATAAGTCTATGGTGTGAGTGTGTATATATATATATATATATATATATATATATGTATGTGTAAGAAATACTGTAGGGACATTAAAGTATTTAGATACACTAATACAGACAGAATAGCTGACTGGAAAAAGGAAAGAAAATACCTACAAGATTTTTTCCTTATAATGTGAAGAAATTCTAAGTTGAAACACTTGAAACCATAATACCTAAAAATCTTAAGTTCTTTTCAGAGTTTATGTTTTTCAGCACAGAAAAACACTGCATTTTGAGATTTCAAAACAGGTGATATTGATGTATATAAAGTGTATTTTTTAAAAATAAACTAGAAAAAAATGTGGAGTGATATGGAATTAACTACATGTATAAAAATGATAAATACGAAATTCAGGACAGCAGAAGGAATAATGAGAAAGAAAAAATAGTACAAAGGAGTTCTAATTATATGCAAAAAACCTTAAGTTGGTTGATGGACCAACTTAAGTCCTTAAATTGGTTGACCTGTGTTATTTTCTCCACTTTTTTGTGGCTAAAATATTTCATAATAAAAAGGTTGCCTGAGGAAAAATCAGAGTAAAGAAATTATGCAAAATTAATATTAAAAGGATTTATTTTTGTAAATTCTATTCTGAAACCAATTCTGGAGTTTCCACCCTTAAATTATAATAGCAACTATTAAAAAAATACATACTCTGTAACTGATGTTACACTTTCCTGTCCAAAAGGTCCAACTGGATCATCCTTGAATTTATCACTTGGAAGTTGAGGTGGTAAAAACTCTACATCTTTTTTCTTTGGGACCTTGTAATACTTCCAGGCTATATTAGCTTCATCTTCTTCCAAGTTTACTGCTGTCCCAACATACACTGTAGGTTCTACAGCTTCCTGGAATTGAGCTGGGAAAGACTGGGATAAACTGTCTATCCTATCTTCCATTGGTTTAGAAGGAACCAAGGGATCTGGTGTTGGCATTTGATAAAAATGCTGACTTTGAGGAGTTGAAGGTGTTTTAGTCACTCCTTCATCAACCACATCACATGGGTGAGGACTAAGTGGGGGTGGTTGAGGTGAATTTGTCATTTCGGTGCCATGCATCTGAGGAGTCTTTGCTACATCATTAGTTCGGATGTTTGAAAATCTCACTTGACTGTCTGGAGCAGAGATCACAAGTCTCTGGCTGGTTGAATCTGTGTCTATGCCAACATCATCACTTATAGATACACGATGGTGAAAAGGAGTCAAGGGGCGTTTCTGTGGTTTTTCACTCTTTTCTTGCTTCTCATTGGTCTTGTGCTTAGAAAGTACTTGTTGCTGATTTGGTGCCTGTCCTTGTTGCCCAGGATTTCTTGGTTTGAGATTTTTATGCCTGAAAAGTTAAAAGAAAGGTTTAATATTCATAGTATCACTATTACATCAAAGTATACAAAAGTTAATACTTTTAAACAGTTCATATTATTCACATACAATCCTAAAAGTAAAATGATATGAATTTACATGGAAAAAAACCCGCTTTGATCAGTGATCTAAAACTAAAACTAAAAAAAAGAGCATAAAGAAAAAAAAGAGCATAAAGGTTCAAAAAAGCCAGTTCTCTCATGCTCATTTAATGGCTATGCAATCAAGGACAGTTTATATAATCTAAATATCTTCGTTATCTCAGTAAACAGAGAGAGAAGATTCTAGATTCTAGCTTAAGAAAAAAGGTCTAGAAAGGTCTGAAATGTATCCACTTATAATGTACCTGATATTTCAGTTAGTAACTGCTATAAATCAATGGGTTGGCTGAGCTCAATCATATACAGTTCTACAGCAAATGACTAGAAAACTTATTCTACTGGACTGAATTTAGATCAGTCCGGATGGAAGTTAGGTCAGTCTGGATAGCATTGAAATTGATGAATTGATGGGCTCCACACCATGCCTACCTTCCTTCACCCAAGGTTTACCACTACAGACAGAATAGCTGACTGGAAAAAGGAAAGAAAATACCTAAAAGACCTTTTCCTTGTAATGCGAAGAAATTCTAAATTGAAACACTTGAAACCATAATACCTAAAAATCTTAAGTTCTTTTCAGAGTTTAATGTTTTTCTGCATAGAAACACACTGCATTTTGAGATTTCAAAACTGAGGTGATACTGATGTATATAAAGTGTATTTTTTAAAAATAAGAAACTATAAAAAAATGTGGAGTGATATAGAATTAAAGCATTCAGTACTCATTAGTTTTAGTTTTCTTTTTAAATTTATTGTATTAATGGTTTTGTCATGTCAGAGATAACCAAAAAGAGTATTAACAAGCAATAGCAGGCACTTTTTGAAGAAATCTATTGAGGAAACATGCTGAGATACTCTTGTACAGAGACATTTTACTTGTGCAAAGGGGAAAAAAAAAGAAGCAGGAAGGCTAACAAAGAAAACTAGAGTTATGTCAAAAAGGACACAGGAGAATTCCACCATCACCTTGATACCAAAATCAAAGACATTAAAAGAAAAATAAATCACAGAACAATATCCCTCAAGAACA
Source organism: Phataginus tricuspis (assembly GCA_029783875.1). Taxonomy (NCBI): domain Eukaryota; kingdom Metazoa; phylum Chordata; class Mammalia; order Pholidota; family Manidae; genus Phataginus; species Phataginus tricuspis. The sequence continues at coordinate 7,574,800 of JAQQAC010006923.1, read as the reverse complement.
CAGATGCAGATCAGTAACAAAATATTAGCAATCTAGTAATATATAAAAGGATAGTTTATCATGACCAAAGGGGATTTGTCCTAGAAATGTAAGTTTTAACATGCCAGGGGAAAAAACACTACTTATCACATTAACAGAATGTAAGAGAAAAACCATATGACTAGCTTAATATAGAAAAACATGTAACAAAATTCAATACCCATGCATATAAAGACTCAGCAAGCAAGGAATAGAACTTAACTTAGTCTGACAAAGGACATTTATGGAAAACTACAACTAATACCATACTTAAGGATGGAAAACTGAATAATTCCTCTGAAAGACTGAGAGTAAAGCAAAAATATTAACTCTCAATATTTCTATTCAACAATTTTATTGAAAGTTATAGCCAATGCAGTTAAGTCAAGAGAAAGAAAGATGAGAGATTTCAAAGGAAGAATAAAAAAATGTCTTTTTTCATAGTAAACCTAAGAGATTGTTCAATGAAGGGATCAGGCTGATGACTTTCTCAGCTGTAACAGTATTAGAAGTGAGACTAGACATATCTTCTGATGCAACAAAATAAAAGCAGCAGAGCACCATCCATGAAGTATTCTCACTAAAAACACCAAACCTGAATCTATATCAGCACTGTCCAACAAAACTTTCTGTGATGATGGAATTGTTCTATATGAGGACTTGAAATATGGCGAGTGCAATTGAGGAACTGAATTTTTAAATTTTATTTTATTTAAATCATTATTTTAATTTAAATAGCCACAATACTAATATAGCTAGTCTTGGATAGCAGAGCTCTAGAGCTACCTTGCATTTACAGAAATGCAAATAAAGGAAGAAGTTAAATGACACCAAAAAATGACACTTTAAACACCCCCAACTTGCTCTTATCTTTATTCAGTCTCACCAAATTCATAGTGAACTTGCCCAGAGCAGGGAACCGCCTCCTCCTGGAGCAACAATAGGAAACTATTAACTATACACTAATAGCAGTGGCTCTCTCCAATTTTGGTGACATTAAATCTCAGTCCCTTTCTTCTATATAGACATTTTTTCTTAAAGCTGGTCTTCTTTAGAGAGAACACTGAATTTCATGCTAGAACTCAACCAAGTTGAGGACTCTTTCTAAAAAGGAAGTGCTTAAAGCACAATCTAACAGATTCTTCTTTCTATGGATTAAAGTTCCTAGTATTTTAGTGTTCACATTAGAAATTTATTGTATTGCTTTCTATTATGTAGCTTGCTAAGTGCTAATTCTTATGAACATTCTAATAAAAGCCTAATATCAATAAATGTGCAATATTTAATAACACTAATAACTGAAAACTGCAAAAATAGTTTTATGCTTTTCACTTACTACAATGGCAAAAAAAATTTTTAAGGACAGTTCTCAGATCAGTGAAAGCACAAGAAAAACCAGCACTTTAATATGCAAAAAGTGGGAGGTAAAATTAAAGGAATCTTTTTGAAGTCACAAGAAGAATATTTAAATAGCTTCTTCACCCACAACTCTCTTTCACATTACCCACCTAATTTTATTTCCTTCCTAGCATTCATCACCCTTAAATTTTAAAAGGATTAAAAATTATTTTTAAAAGCAAGTTAATTACCTGCTCCACTCCCATTAGTGTGTATACTTCATAATAGCAGGAGCCTTATTCACTAGTGTATCCTGAGCTTAGAGCATCTCCTATCACAGACTAAGTGTTCAAAAAAATCTTATAAGTAAGTGATAGGCACACAAGGATTACTTTTTAAGTAGTAAACACACACAAAAAAACCTTTGGAGCCAACCTATTTGTCCATCAAACCCAGAGTGATTCAACACACTATGGTACTACCATTCAGTGGAATACCAAGACATTTTTTTAAACAACATGGCAAATCTACAAGTAACTAGAATGGATAGATCTAAGGTCCATTAAGTAATAATAAGCTGCCAAATGTATTACTATTATATTTATGTGTTAGGAGGAAAAACACAAATACATGCAAAATTATGGGAAAAAAAGGTCAAAGGATAATACCTAATTGGCAAGTAGTCACTTCTAGAAAGAGGTAGTAGGATTTGGAAAGAGCAAATAGTCATGGGGAGCTTTAGATTTATTTGTATAATTTAAATTTCTTCAAATCATAATTACACATGTAAATTGCTTATATAACTATATATATATTTTTCAAATTAATTACTAAGAGAAGCCAACGTATCAGTCAGGGTCCTGTCCTATCTTTCACAGAGAGGAAATTTACTATAAAGAACTGCTTGCAAAGAAATAAGAGTAAAAAGTGAGGTAGCCCAGAGACCAGAAACAGCCTGAACTTCAAGGACTTAAAGGACAGTAAGATGAAGTAGTCTTACTAGATCACAGAAGCTTGGAATGGTGCTAGAACCACAGTGGGACCTGCTCAGTGCTAACTAGGACCATGAAAGAAGGGGCTGTTAATCGGACACAGAGCTGCTATTAGAGTTGGTTCAAGAAGGGGTGGGAAAACAGGCTTCCTCCCTTCTCTCATCAACCAGCCTTCTGTCAGTGCCTCCCATAGCCAAATCCAGAAAACAGGTGAGCCTAATGAAACCATCAAGTTGTACATCTTAAACTTACATAATGTTATATGCCAATTATATCTCAAAGCTAGGGGGAAAAAAAGCAACAAACACATGTAGAAAGCAAGGGAGCCTAGAAACGTAATCCACTGCAATACAGAAGAGAGCAGGGAAAAGGCAAGGATAAATCTGAGAGCAAACTGGTTGATTAGGACACTTAGTTATCAACACATGAGCTACCTCCTATATCCTATACAGGAGAGGATACACACAAATGGCTGCTCAAGGTCTGCTGCAAGCCTTATTTAAGAGAATCAGATTTGGGAGAAGTATAAGGGGAACCTAAAGTACAAAAGGCAAAAGTTAAAAAAAAAAAAAAGTACATGATTAGTAACACCATATTTACTAGAGGTGTTAAATTTAGCAAAGCAAGTCACATGTACAGATTATACAAAATTTCATTACATTAAATCTCTACATGCCTGGGAGGAATTTCTGGAACTATGACTGAAAGTTTTTAAAAATAGAAGTTCAGCTTCGAGACCATGAATTTAAACTTATGTTTACCAATACACATTTTGAGCATCTTCCTCTAAAATCATTTTAGACAAATATACTTAAAAACTCACATCTTCCAAAAATAATAAAGCAAAAGTCTAGGTTGGGAACTAAAAAAGAAGCACTGCTTGATAAAAATGCCTATATAGGGAAAGAAAAGCCTTATTTCATTTATGCATTCTATTGGTCTTAGACCAGGAATTGGCAAACTTTTTCTATAAAAGACTAGATGGTAAATATTTTAGGCTCTGGGGCCATATAGTCTGTGTCGCAACTACTCAACTCTGTGAAAGCAGCCATGGTTAATACGTAAATGAACAGATGTGGCTGTGTTCCAATAAATCCTTACTTAGGGTCACTAAAATCTGAATTTTACATAATTTCTACATGTCACAAAATATTCTGCTTTGATTTTTTTCAACTACTTAGAAAAATAAAAAAACATTTCAGCTCACAGGCTATACAAAGGAGGTGGTGAGCCAAACTGGCCAATCGATAATACTTTGCTGACCCCTGGCCTCAAATAATGTCACGAAGCTCTGTATTTCAAGACTAGCTTTGTTTTCTTTTTAACTATGGTTTTTAACTATTTTAGACTGTTAAACAGGAGCTAATCTATCAATACTTTTATGCCAGTATCTTTATCAACAATAGAGGAAAGTTTTCATCAGAACTGCCAGACTTTAAAAAATCATAGTCTCTAATCCAAAGACTATGTAAGTGCATTTAATCTACACAAAAAAATACCAGAACAGATCGGATTCAAGACGGCAGTGTGAGAGGTGAGACAGTGAACTACTCCCAATACCACAAATAGTAGGAAAATATAGTTCATTAATACAACTAACCCTAAAACAGCAACAGGAAAGAAGGCTGAACCTGACTGCATACAGACCTCATGAACAGAGCAGACCTCACGAAACAGGGCAACGTACCAAAGCCTTGATCCAGCGGGACTGAAGCCCGTCCCCCACCCCAGCTCACCAGCGGGAGGAAGCGAAAAGGAGTGGGGAGGAGGTGGAAGCCTGGGACTGCTTAACACCTAGTCCTGGAGATCTGCTTTATGAGCAGAAACCTACACTGAGTGCCTCTCTGGAGACTGGGGAGCTGGGACAGGCAGAGTGCCTGAGAGACTGACATTTTGGCCATTTGGGGAGGACGGAATCCACATCCGGCTGCTCTGTGACAGAGGAAAGGCAGGTGGTCTGAGAGGCTTCCTAGCAGCAAGAGGGCTACTGAAGGGGCGGGGTTTGCACAGAGTTTGCTGTGCGAGAGAAGGGAGAGCTAGACAAGATTGTTTGAGCATGCTCTGCCTAGCAGGTTGGGAACTTTGAGGAGCTTCAGGCACTCCAGCCCCCTGGCTGGCTGCTCAGTTCCAAAGCCCCCCACTGGGATACGCAGACTGTTGAGACTTCCTCCTGTCCTGACAGCACGAGATCGCAAACCAGCAGTCACTGTGCTGGCGTCAGGCCAGCCAGAGGGAGGCCCTGCCTACAACAGCTGGAGATGCCAAACACAGAGGCTTACACCTGTGTGCTCGGCCAACTGGCTGTGATACTGGACACAGGCACCACAGACAGGAATCAGGAAACAGATCTTTCCTCTACCCAAGCACCAGTTCCACTCCTCTACAACCGCCAACCTTACTTTAGGGGCTGAGCAGCTCCAGAGATCGGAGCTTCTGGGCACTAAAGGCACCACAAAGAAATATGAAACGTCAGAAAAACGTGGTTCAGACCAAAATCTCACAAACCCCAGAAAAAGGGCCAAATGAAACTGAACTCACCAATCTTCCTGAGAGTTCAAAATAAAAATCATAAACATGCTTATGGAGGTACAGAAAAATATTAAACAACTCAGGAACAAATTTAAGACAGAGATTCAATCATTAAGAAATTCCATATCTGAAATGGAACATACAATGAAGGCATTTAAAAGCAGATTAGATGTAGTAGAAGAGACGGTAAACGGAATAGAAATTAGAGAAGAGGAATACAAAGAAGCTGAGGACAGAGAGAAAAAAGATCTCTAAGAATGAAAGAATATTGAGAGAACTGTGTGACCAATCCAAATGGAACAATATTCGCATTATACGGGTACCAGAAGAAGAAGAGAGAGAGAAAGGGATACAGAGTGTCACTGAGGAGGTAATTGCTGAAAACTTCCCCAGATAGTCTCTCAAGCCATGGAGGTGCACGGATCTCCCAACACAAGGGACCCAAGGAAGATAACATCAACACATATAATAATTAAAATGGCAAAGATCAAGGATAAAGACAGACTTTTAAAAGCAGCTAGAGAGAGAAATAAGATCACATACAAAGGAAAGCCCATCAGGCTATCATGAGACTTCTCAGCAGAAACCTTACAGGCCAGAAAGGAGGGGCATGATATATTTAATACAATGAAGCAGAGGGGCCTTGAACCAAGAATACTCTACCCAGCAAGGTTATCATTTAAACTTGATGGAGGGATTAAACAATTTTCAGATTAGCAAAAGTGGAAAGAATTGACCTCCCACAAACAACTTTTACAGTGCATTTTGGAGGGACTACTATAGATGGAAATATTCCTAAGGCTAAATAGATGTAACCCAAGGGACAAAGAGTACAGAATATGATTCATAACACACAAAGAATGGAGGAGGAAGAAAAAGGAGGGGAAAAAAGAATCTTTAGGTTATGTTTGCAATAGCATATGAAGTGAGTTAAATTAGACTGTTAGATATACCCCTGAACCTTGGTAACCATGAATCTAAAGCCTGCAGTGGCAATAAGTAAATACCTATCGATAATCACCTGAAATGTAAATGGTCTGAATGCACCAATCAAAAGATGCAGAGTCACTGAATGGATAAAAAAACAAGACCCATCTATATGCTGCCTTCAAGAGACTCACTTCAAACCCAAAGACATACACGACTAAAACTGAAGGGATGGAAAAAGATACTGCATGCAACTAACAGGGAGAAAAAAGCAGGAGTAGCAGTACTTGTATCAGACAAAATAGACTTCAAAATAAAGAAAGCCACAAGAGACAAAGAAGGACATTACATAATGATAAAAGGGTCAGTCCAACAAGAGGATATAACCATTATAAATATATACGCACCCAACACAGGATCACCTACATACGTGAAACAAATACTAACAGAATTAAAGGGGGAAACAGAAGCATTCATTTTGGGAGACTTCAACACACCACTCACTCCAAAGGACAGATCAACCAGACAGAAAATAAGTAAAAAGACAGAGGCACTGAACAGATGGACCTAATGGACATCTACACTACACTCCTTCCAAAAGCAACAGGATACACATTCTTCTCAAGTGCACATGGAACATTTTCAAGAATAGATCATATACTAGGCCACAAAAGAACCTCAGTAAATCCAAAAAGATTGAAATTGTACCAACCATCTTCTCAGATCACAAAGGTATGAAACTAGAAATAAATTACACAAAGAAAATGAAAAAGCCCACAAACACATGGAGGCTTAATAACATGCTCCTAAATAATCAATGGATCAACAACCAAATAAAAACAGAGATCAAGCAATATATGGAGACAAATGACAACAATAATTCAGCACCACAAATTCTGTGGGACTCAGCAAAGGCCGTGTTAAGAGGAAAGTACAGTGTAGTACAGGCCTACCTCAGGAAAGAAGAACAATCCCATATGAGCACTCTAAACTCACAATTAATGAAACTAGAAACTAGAAAAGGAAGAACAAATGAGGCCCAAAGTCAGTAGAGGGAGGGACATAATAAAGATTAAAGCAGAAATAAATAAAATTGAGAAGAATAAAACAATAGAAACAATCAATGAAAGGAGCTGGTTCTTCGAGAAAATAAAGAAAATAGATAAACCCCTAGCCAGACTTATCAAGAAAAAAAGAGAGTCTACACACATAAACAGAATCAGAAATGAGAAAGGAAAAATTACTACGGACACCACAGAAATACAAAGAATTATGAGACAATACTGTGAAAAATACATGGTAACAAACTGGATAACCTAGAAGAAATGGCCAACGTTCTAGAAAAATTCAACCTCCCAAGGCTGACCCAGGAAGAAACAGAAAATCTGAACAGACCAATTACCAGCAAAAAAATTGAACTGGTAATCAACAAACTATCTAAGAACAAAACCACTACCAGATGGTTTCACTGTTGAATTTTATCAAACATTTAGTGAAGACCTAATACCCAGACTCCTTAAAGTTTTCCAAATAGTAGAAAAGAAGGGAATATTCCCAAACTCATTCTATGAGGCCAACATCACTCTAGTACCAAAACCAGGCAAAGACACCACAAAAAAGAAAATTACAGACCAATATGCCTGATGAACACAGATGCAAAAATACTCAACAAAATATTATCAAACCGAATTCAAAAATACATCAAAAAGATCATCCATCATGATCAAGTAGGATTCATCCCAGGGATGCCAGGATGGTACAACATTCGAAAATCCATCATCACCCACTACATCAATAAAAAGAAGGACAAAAACCAGATGATCATCTCCATAAATTCTGAAAAAGCATTTGACAATATTCAACATCCATTCATGATAAAAACTCTTAACAAAATGGGTATAAATGGCAAGTACCTCAACATAATAAAGGCCATATATGACAAACCCACAGCCAACATTATATTTAACAGCGAGAAGCTGAAAGCTTTTCCTCTAAGATCGGTAACAAGACAGGGATGCCCACTCTCCCCACTTCTATTCAACACAGTTCTAGAGGTCCTAGCCACGGCAATCAGACAACACAAAGAAATAAAAGGCATTCAGATTGGTAAGGAAGAAGTCAAACTGTCCCTGTTTGCAGACTACATGATATTGTACATAAAAAACCCTAAAGAATCCACTCCAAAACTACTAGATCTAATATCTGAACTCAGTAAAGTTGCGGGATACAAAATTAATACACAGAAATCTGTTGCATTTCTATACACTAACGATGAACTAGCAGAAAGAGAAATCAGGAAAACAATTCCATTCACAATTGCATCAAAAAGAATAAAATACCTAGCAATAAACTTAACCAAGGGAATGGAAGACCTATACTCTGAAAACTACAAGACACTCATGAGAGAAATTAAAGAAGATACCAAAAAATGGAAACATATCCCATGCTCATGGATAGGAAGAATTAATATTGTCAAAATGGCCATCATGCCAGATTCAATCTACAGATTCAATGCAATCCCTATCAAAATACCAACAGCATTCTTCAATGAACCTGAGCAAACTGGGAGTTGGATTCATATGGAACCATAAAAGACCCCAAATAGCCAAAGCAATCCTGAGAAGGAAGAATAAAACAGGGGGAATTACGCTCCCTGACTTCAAGCTCTACTACAAAGCCACAGTAATCAAGACATTTGGTACTGGCACAACAGACCCATAGACCAATGGAACAGACTAGAGAGCCCAGATATAAACCCAAGCATATATGGTCAATTAATATACAATAAAGGAGCCATGGATATACAGTGGGGAAATGACAGCCTCTTCTACAGCTGGTGTTAGCAAAACTGGACACCTCCATGTAAGAGAATGAAACTGGACCATTGTATAACCCCATACACAAAAGTAAACTCAAAATGGATCAAAGACCTGAATATAAGTCATGAAACCATAAACCTCTTAGAAGAAAACATAGGCAAAAATCTCTTGGACATAAACATGAGCAACTTCTTCATGAACATATCTCCCCTGGTAAGGGAAACAAAAGCAAAAATGAACAAGTGCGACTATATAAAACTAAAAAGCTTCTGTACAGCAAAGGACACCATCCATAGAACAAAAAGACATCTTACAGTATGGGAGAATATATTCATAAATGACATATACGATAAGGGGTTGACATCCCAATTATATAAAGAGCTCATGCACCTCAACAAAGAAAAAGCAAATAAGCCAATTAAAAAATGGGCAGAGGAGCTGAACAGACACTTCTCCAAAGAAGAAATTCAGATGGACAACAGGCACATGAAAAGATGGTCCACATCCCTAAACATCAGAGAAATGAAAATTAAAACCACAATGAGATATCACCTCACACCAGTAAGAATGGCCAACATCCAGAAGACAAACAACAACAAATGTTGGCGAGGATGAGGAGAAAGGGGAACCCTCTTACACTGCTGATGGGAATGTAAAAAAGTTCAACCATTGTGGAAAGCAGTATGGAGGTTCCTCAAAAAACTCAAAATAGAAGTATGATTTGACCCAGGAATTCCACTCCTAGGAATTTACCCAAAGAATATAATTTCTCAGATTCAAAAAGACATATGCACCCCTATGTTTATCACAGCACTATTTACAATAGCCAAGATACGGAAGCATCCTAAGTGTCCATCAGGAGATGAATGGATAAAGATGTTGTACATATACACAATGGAATATTATTCTGCCGTAAGAAGAAAACAAATCCTACCATTTGCAACAACATGGATGGAGTTAGAGGGTATTATGCTCAGTGAAATAAGCCCAGCAGAGAAAGACAAGTATCAAATGATTTCACTCATCTGTGGAGTATAAGAACAAAGAAAAACTGAAGGACCAAAACAGCATCAGACTCACAGAACCCAAGAATGGACTAACAGTTACCAAAGGGAAAGGGTTGGCAGGATGGTTCGGAAGGGAGGGATAAGGGGGGAAAAAGAGTCATTACAATTAGCATGTATAATGTAGAGGTGGGGGGGGCACGGGGAGGGCTGTACAACTAAGAGAAGACAAGTAGTGATTCTATAGCATCTCACTATGCTGATGGACAGTGACTGTAAAAGGGTATGTAGTGGGGACTTGAAAATAGGAGTCTCGTAACCATAATGTTGTTCATGTAATTGTACATAATGATAGCAAAAAAAAAAAACAAACATTCAGAACACTTGAGAGTCTGTCCCTGTATTCTATCAGACAGCACTAATGTAAGAAAAACCTTGGCCCTAACCTGCAAGCACTCCATTCCTTTGACTCAAAAAAGATAAAAAGGGGTGACCAACTATTCCCAAGTCCTCGTTATGGATTTCAAAGCCATTATTTGTGTACTTGATTGCAAAAAGCATATGATCTACTTTTAGTCTGTAGAATAAAATAATAAACTCTGGGCAACATAACTTAATGCCTCTGACAACCAAATCTCATTAAAGACCCCAATATATAAAATAAATATAACTGCCCGAAGTATTTCAAATTCACCCATTCTTCTGCCAATCTTTCAACCAACACAGTCTTTTAGAAAGCTTGTATATCTACAGTACAGCTTTGGGCCCTCGTAGAATCATATTTTCTCAATCTTATTTCAACATTTCACCTACAGCCTGCCCAAAGGGTGGTATAAGAAACTCCTGCACAAATACTTTATTATAAAAAAGATGGTAGAAATTTTAGCCTAGTATATCATGTATCATTTTTTTTATGAGAACCCTTTGGAACAATTTCTTAGGCATAGTGCCATCTTCACTTTTCTCAAGAGACTTGTGTACCCTTTATAGATACTACATATACCATAATTTGATATAAAATTCTCTTTTATTTGTGAAATCAAGCTTTACGAGTCTAGCTCTGGTAACTGTGTAAGAACTTACAGCATATATATTTGTATGTACTACTATAATCAGCTCCAGATTACTGAATATTTTTTCTCAAATCTTTTTCTTTTGAAAAAAAACGAAAAAGTGTTTTTTTTTTAAATATCCTAATGCACTGTGCTTATATAAACTAGCTCAAAGTTGGGCATAAATATTAAATAGGAAAAGAAACTTCAGACATAAATCAATTAAAAAAAAATATATCTACCTCAAACAGCTGCAATTTGTTCTTTGAGTGGCTTCAACAAAATCCCAGGATGCTACTTTATCAGCTGTCTCTTCTTCACATAGACCACCTGATGTAGCTGAATACTTCCTCCTAAGATTTGAAATTATAAAATTCTTTAGAATTCATAAAATTTTATCTAACTCTGAATTAAGCATTAAAATTGAATTAAAAAAAATTCTCTGAATTAAAGTCACACAAATTGATACATTAAATATCTTGTATTTACAAGTAATTGCCAACATGTAATTTTTAAACGTGAAAGTGAAAATACATACTTGTTCTGTGCTCTGTTCATATTGCATTCTTGCCAAACTCGATCAACCACATGATTTGCTAATTTTCTGGGTATTTTCCCACCATGGTGGCTAGTACTATCAGAGTTGAAGCCATCAGACACTGAAGAAAATTTGACCCACTTTTGGGCAGACTGAGGATCAACTGAAAACAAACAAAAAAAGAACAGGCTGTAGGAGAATAAAAGTAGGTTTAAAGTAGTATTATTTGGGTATATATTTTTTAAATTTGTGATACAACTTTGCTCTAGCTATCTGGTACGCCTACTAATATTTTGAGGCAAAAAAGCATGTTATTTAAAATATAGAAAGCAAAAAATATGAACAGGTGAAATAAACTGGATAGTAGTAGTATATCAATGTTCATTTCCTTACCTGGAGGATTAAATGGTAGTTATATAGGAGAGTATCCTTAATTTTAGGAAACACAAAGATACTTACGGGTGATGGGGTATTATGTCTTGTTCTCAAATGGTTAAGAAAAAAGACCAGTGACAATGAATGTACACTTATATAGAGAGGGTGATGGAGGGTGTTTTTTCTATTGCACTTGGAAACTCTTCAATACACTTGAAATTATTTCAAAATGATTATTTGTTAAGTGTTTACTGTATTCCAAGTAACAGATTTATCCTTAGAGCTAATGAAACAAATTAGTACAATACCTGTTTGGACTTCTTCAGGAGATGTAGGTGGTGTAAGAGTAACTGAAGACATAGCAGGATCTCTTGTGGAAGCAGGCACTTGGTGGACACCCAAGCAAGAAGCTGAACAGTGAGAGGATCCCACAGAGCTAGGAATAGGAATGTCTGCTTGAGGGACTAGAACAAAGCAAGCTGGATAGATCATTCGGACGCCAGCTGAAAGGAAAAAAATTGGACAGGAAAAGCAATTACTATTGTGATTGTAGTGGGATTAGTTTAGTTTACTTAGGAGTACTGTAATGGAGAAGCAGACAATCACATTTAAGTAAAAATATATTTAATATATTTTCATAAATATATGCTCTTTTGGCATAAGGCCTTTCTGGGACAAAAAAAGAAGAAGCTCTTAGTAGCGGTTACCTTTGATGAGAGAGATTTAGAAGCAGCTTTCTCTTTTTATTCTTGGATTTTCTAACCATGAGTATATATTACTTTTTTAAAAAATCTTTATTTGAAAATTTAACCAACTAAAATGTATTACCTTTTAAAACTTTAATCGTTTTAACGAAGGTAATCTGGGCACTATAACTATAGACCATTTTGTTCTCTTCTTTATAAGCCTCTACTTAAAAAGCCTATACAATTTGTGTTTTATTTTTGTTTTCTGTCCAACTACTCTGGTAGTAATATTTTTATTGAAATTGAGTATTGGTTTTCTTATGAAATTAAAAAAAAAACAAATAAGGAAATGTTCATATATAGCATTACCATGTGATTCCATTAAACCGGATGTTGCAGGTTCTAATCCCATTTATCTGCTCAATTATATTTTTCCCACACCTCCCACATCTCTCTAAGGTGGAGTATACATCTTCACCCCATTGTTAAGTTTAACCATGTGACCTGCTCTGGCATATAGTTGCATGTGATATATGCCACATCCCAATAGGAGATTTAAATGTGCTTGCAGGATCAGTGCAGCCTCTCTTCTGTTCTGCCTTGAGATTAGCATGTCCCAAATATAGTTTACATTGTTAACCTGGGTCCCTGAATGAGAAGACAGAGAATATAGCCAATCGGAATAGAGCTGACCTGGGCAAAGCTGAGCAAAGCCACAAGTTCTTTAGGTCTATTTTCTGCCTTTTAAGTTAACACAGACAAGTTTTACTGAATGTTACAATACTGCATAACACAGGTTGGCAACTTTCCAGCTTCCAAATACTTTTCATTCACAATTATTTTCTTCCCACCTTTAACATGCTTCCTTCTAGGTTTTTATTTCCTTCTAGGATTGTTATTTCCCTGCATGGCCATCAGACTAGTTTTGCCTAATGGAGTGTAAGCAGATGTAACATATGTCATATTCTCAAAGCTTTAAATACACTTAAACATGGTTAGACTCAGTCCCTATTATCCCTCTGTTCTTGTAAGAACAGCATATCCTAGATACTGGGTACTCCTTGAACCTAGGTTGCCGAAGGAGAAGATACAAGGATCCATACCACAACCAAGCTGCAGCCCTCATGTAATATGAGCAGGAAATAAGAAATAAACATTTGGTATTGAAAACCACTAAGGTATTGGAATTTTTTAAATTCAGCAAAATCCAATATATGCAATCACATATTTTCCCCTTAGGATTAATACTCAGAATCCATACCAACAAGAACTTCTACTGCAGCTAAAGAATCATCTTCCCAATCCATATCTTCCTGTTTTTCTTCAGACATCTCTTTCAAGCAAGATGAGATAGGATAGAATTGTTTCCATTCACTAAGCAATTTTTTTGTAGCTGAATCAGACATCTTGAATGCCTGTCCTGTGAGAGTGCCATTTAGTCCAAATGGGCTTAAGATAACTAGAAACCCAAAACAGACATCAAGTAAGTAACTAAATACTATTACACCAAATAAGATCACACTGAACACTACGGTAAGTAATTATGCAATTTTAAAAACTTAAGAAAAGGAAACCCATAATAATTTTTCCAGAGAAAACCAATTAATTGTACTTCATTATTATGAAGATAAAGTAAAATACTGAGTTTATATAAAAACTTAAAATTTTGTCTACCCCAAAGTCTCAAGTGGATAGAATTTCAACGTCAAGTGGGGTATTTGTATATCCTTCAACTTCTATTGACTTCCACTGAGGAAAAGCAATTTGAGGAAAAAAAATGGGTAAATACAAATCTAAATACTTGTGCACTGCCACGTAAATTTTAAAAAGCAAATACTAGGCTTAGATTTAAAGTAAGAACACATTGCCAGTCCTTAAAAACAAATCAGCAACCTTACAAAAACATTTCCTCTAGAGTTCAACCATTTTCATGGTAAAAATTAAACAAAATGTCTGTTAAAAATGGCTATGTGACTTGACATGTAAGATGACCTTGAAAATATAAACATGTATATCTGCTAAATGCTGTTTAGAAGAACACTTTAAAATATGCTACCATTCATATACATGTTTTTTAAAAATAATATTTATATTAAAAAACTTCTTGTGTTGACTAAATACTCCAATGGGGAAGAAGAAAGTAACTACATCAGAATCAACATTAGGCTAAAGATCAGGAAGAAATCTCAATCCCAAAATATAAAATAACCAATTTCAGTAAGAATTTTTCTTGACACACCAATAAAAAAATTAAATACCTAAGCCAATAAAATAATCTACCTTGAAATGGGCTATTAGACTGTTGAGCAAGGGTGATATGCTCTTCACTAAGAAGGTATACAGGCTGATGTTGGTTAATTTCCACACTCGTACAAACATTGCTGTCTCCATGCAAGAAAAAGGTGAAAGAGCAGGACAAATGTTCACTAACAAAGAAGAAAAAGTTATATTTTAGTGATGATTAATAGCCAAAAGTAAGTTAACTTGCTTTTATGTATTAAGAAGTTATACTACAAAAAATGCATTCTCTTTACCCCAGAAATTCTACTTCATCATCTGAAGGGAAAAAAATCATAGATTCGAACAAAGATTTAGCTATAAGAGGTGTTCTCTACAGCATTGTTTACAGTAGAAAAAACCGCAAATAGAGGAACCAGTTAAACAAGTTAGATACACCCACACATACAATCATAACCATCAAAATAAAGTAAAAGTGGGGAGGTGGGTCTAATGGTAGACCAAAGATAGCAAAACTTTCTTTTTTAATAGGGGGGAAAAGTTTTTTTGGTGAAAAAGTTGAGGTGTACAATAGAACTGAAAGTGGTCTGATTTTTATTTATTTTCCCCTCTATACAAAAAATTAAATACAAATACATTTTCTCATTTTATTATTTCTGAAATTGGGCTCCATGAAATCAATCAAGCACTGAATATACTGCCCTCCCCCACCTACAATGAAAAATTAATTTCATAGTAATGATGGGTCTTACAATTCAAGGCATTCTAGAATTAAAGTTATATGCAAAATAGAACATGTTATGAAATTTAAATATGGCTGGGAAAATAAAATTTCCTGAGAGAACAGAGTGGATTTATCCTTAAGATAAAATTGTACATTAAGAATCCATTTCTTCTCCATACATCTATCTTAAGAATTCATCGTAAAGAACCAGTTCTTTAAAATTTAACCATTAATACGCTCAAAAGCTGTTATATATAAGCCCCCTTGAATTATTTCTGCATAAGGTAAAGAGCATAATAGATTTACAGTAAAAGTAATACTATAACAGAAGCGGGAAAATAGAAGACAGGAGAGGTGAAGAGTAATGCAGAGCTGAGAATTTCCTCATTTTTTATATACATATATATTAGGAAACAACAGATGTATAAAGTTGACAGAACAAATAATTGAATTTAAGCATATCATTCAAGTTAAAAATGTTTTCATTTCAGAAAAATTGAAAACA
Source organism: Phataginus tricuspis (assembly GCA_029783875.1). NCBI lineage: Eukaryota > Metazoa > Chordata > Mammalia > Pholidota > Manidae > Phataginus > Phataginus tricuspis. The sequence continues at coordinate 7,559,055 of JAQQAC010006923.1, read as the reverse complement.
ATATACCAATATTATAAACAAAAAAAAAATCTATCTTTAGTGGTCAAGAAATAGAAGATACTACCTAAAGTTGATCAATTAGGGCCTAGAGGTATAAACATCTCTGGAATTACGGCAGTAACCATCAGAAATAAATAAAAAAGTTAAGAAACAAATAAAACCTGGTTATTTCCACGGAATGAATGAGACTAGAGCAATTAAGAAGGGATCTCTAATTTTTCTAAATTTATAATGTAATCCCTACACTGCTTATATCAAAGTTTAAATTTTTTTAAATTATGAGTTCTATAGAGCAAAGATTACTATATTTCCCCCCACCCTATAACTTGTTGCCTTTTTTTAAAAAATTAACATTTTTTGGAATAATTTTAAATTTAATAAAAAAGTTGCTAAGATAATATAGAGTTCCCATATGCCCTTCATCCAGTTTCCCCTAATGTTGACATCTTACATAACCATGCCATGTTTGTCAAACAAGTAATTAACAGTGGTACATTACTATTAACTAACTCAAGTTTTTATTTGGATTTCATCAGATTTTCCATTTATACCCTTTTTCTATTCAGGATCCAATACAAGATACCACACTGCATTTAGCCAGTATTTGTTTCCAGCTCTACTGAGGTATAATTGGTAAAGCCAATAGTTTTTAATAGGAAACAAAATTAACAATTCTTTAATAAAATTAACCTTGTTTCACGTCTGTTTGAAAGACAAATCCTAGGAATTACTGGTTGAGTAATTACAAACACTACAGACCATTTGCTTTGGTGTAAGAGTATAAATCCAAAATAATCACTAATTCCATAAATAAAGAGACTGTTAACTAAAAATTCTGGGAACTGTCCATCCCAAAACAGACTACTCTAATACCCACTTAATGAAAACTCAATTTTATTCATGTTTTCTAGCAGTACTTTTAAGCAGTGGTAAGGTAACCTATGCTGCAAAACAGATAAAAAGCTACTCAACACATACGTAACTCCAAATGCTTAAAAAAACCATACGCACAAATTCAAAAGAATTCTGCATTAAACCTAGTATTACATTCAGACCTAAATATACTATATACTAACCCACCAAGTGTTATTCCTTTATTCAACAAATATTTTATGGCTAAGCACATGGCACTGTTCTTGTACATGCTATTAAAAAAAAAAAGGTACAAGATGCTGTAAGAAAGAACGTCTTAACAAGACTTGGATAATGAAAATAATCTTTAAATTCCTTAAGAGAAAAGAAACAAATTTGGGTAACATCACAGAAGCTATTTTTTTGTTTAATTTTATTAAGGTATTATTGATATACACTCTTATGAAGGTTTCACATGGAAAAACAATGTGGTTACTACTTTTACCCATATTATCAAGTCCTACACCATACCCCAATGCAGTCACTGTCCATCAGCGTAGTAAGATGCAACAGATTCACTGTTTGCCTTCTCTGTGCTATGCTGTTTTCCCCGTGACCCCCTGCACCATGTGTACTAAATATAATACCCCTCAATCCCCTTCTCCCTCCCTCCCTACCCACCTTGCCACACCCCTCCCCTTTGGTAACCACTAGTCTCTTCTTGGAGTCTGTGAATCTGCTGCTGTGTTGTTCCTTCAATTTTGCTGCGTTGTTATACTCCACAAATGAGGGAAATCATTTGGCACTTGTCTCTCTCTGCCTGGCTTATTTCACTGAGCATAATATCCTCCAGCTCCATCCATGTTGTTGCAAATGGTAGGATTTGTTTCCTTCTTATGGCTGAATAGTATTCCATTGTGTACATGTACCACATCTTCTTTATCCATTCATCTATGGTGGACACATAGGTTGCTATTGTAAATAGTGCTGCGATAAACACAGGGGTGCATATGTCTTTTTGAATCTGAGAAGTTGTATTCTTAGGGTAAATTCCAAGGAGTGGGATTCCCGGGTCAAATGGTATTTCTATTTTTAGTTTTTTGAGGAACCTCCATATTGCTTTCCACAATGGTTGAACTAGCTTACATTCCCACCAGCAGTGTAGGAGGGTTCCCCTTTCTCAGCATCCTCGCCAGTATTTGTTGTTCTTAGTCTTTTGGATGCTGGCCATCCTTACTGGTGTGAGGTGATATCTCATTGTGGTTTTAATTTGCATTTCTCTGATGATTAGTGATGTGGAGCATCTTTTCATGTGTCTGTTGGCCATCTGAATTTCTTCTTTGGAGAACTGTCTCTTCATATCCTCCGCCCATTTTTTAATCGGGTGATTTGCTTTTTGGGTGTTGAGGCGTGTGAGTTTTTTTTTTTATAATTTATTTTGGTATCATTAATCTACAATTACACGTGCAATATTATGGTGATTAAACTACCCCCTTCATCAGGTCCCCCACACCAACACCATTACAGTCACTGTCCATCAGCGTAGTGAGATGCTATAGAATCACTACTTGTCTTCTCTGAGTTGTATAGCCCTCCCCGTGCCCCCCCACACAGAAGCTATTCTTATGTCCCATGACATCAGCCTAATCCCAATACCTATTCTTCTCCAATCTCACCTCTCACTAGTCTTCCTCTAATACTTTCACTTCTCCCTCAACTGGTCTCCCTGCTGTTCCTTGAGCACAACAGGCCTTTGAACCTACTGTTACTTGATTTCAGATACTCTAGATAGCTACACTCATCTCTATCAGGTTTTTGTTCAAATACCTTCTATGTGAGGTCTTCACTGATCACCCTACTTCAAATTGCCCCTCAATTCCTCTTCTGGGGTTTGTTTTAGCTACAGAAATAATCGCAATCTAACATCACATAGTTTACTTTTATCTACACTCACTCCAGAATGTAAGCTCTAATGGAAAAGGACTCTGTTTCCTTTATTCAATGTTGTATCCCTAGCATCTAGAATAGGTCCATGGCACATAGTAGGTAAACACTAAATACTGAAGAATAAAATCTACATCTGAAGTACTTATTTCTAACCAAACAATCCTTTCTGTATCAAATCTATATATATATCAATATAGTTAGTTGTCCAAGCCAGAAATAGAAATCATCCTCAAATTTTCTTTTTTCCTGAACTCCCTACATTCAACAAACCCATCACCAATTCTTACTGATTCCAGTTCTTAAATATCTATGATTTGTCAGTTCTCTGTTTTTCTCAGGTCTGAATAACTGTTAAAATCTCTCATTTATCTTCTTGCTTTACACTGCTACCAGCAACCTTTCTAAAAATGAATTCTGATCATGTAACCAGAAGGCTCAATATCAGTAATTTCCCAATGCCTTCAGGACTAAACCAAAACACAGTACTTAACACACTTCACAAACTGACCCCTGCCAAACTTTCTAGCAAAGATACCTAACCCACCAAGAGCTCCCCCTTTGTTTACAACAAGTTTCTCCCCACATCTTAATCATTCCTCAAGTCTCCTTTAGGCATCATCTCTGTGCTCTTTTTAAATATTCTTTGCTCACAATACCTATCATAGCACTACTGCTATTTAATTACTAATTGAACTCCCTGCCAGGTTGTAAATTTCTTGACAAAAGGAATTATAATTTCAGTGTCTATGGAAAATTTTGTTATTGATCCCCATTTTTCACTGCCCCCACCTCATCTGTAAAATTATGGTAAAAGCCACATTAAATTTACCATCTTAACCATTTTTAAGTGCACAGTTCAATAATACTAAGTATATTCATATTGTTGTGAAACATACCTCCAGAATCTGCACACTGATCTTGCAGATCTGAAAGTATACCCATTAAACAATTCTCCCTTTCCACCTCCTCCCCAGTCCCTGGCAACCACCATTACATTCTACTTTGTTTCTATGAATTTGACTACTTTAGATACCTCACATAATAGAATCATACAATATTCGTCTTTTTGTGACTTGCTTATTTCACTTAGCATAATGTCCTCAAGGTGCATCTACAGTGTAGCATGTGACAGAATTTCTTTTAAGGATGAATAATAACAATCTATTTGAAGTATAGAACAAATTTTGCCTAACCATTTCATCCATCAATGGACATTCAGGTTGCTTTCACCTCTTGGTCACTGGGAATAGTGGGCTGCTATGAACATGATATGAAAATATCTCTTCAAGATCCTGCTTTCAATGTTTTAGATATATACTCAGAAATAGGAATGGATCACATAGTAGTTCTATGTTTAATTTTCTGAGGAACCTCCATATTGTTTTATACCATTTTACCATTCCACCAACAGTACACAAGGGTTCCAGTTTCTCTATCCTCACTAACACTTGTTATTTTTCTTTTTTTTTATAGTAGCCACCTTAACAGATGTGAACTGGTCCTGATTTGCATTTCTTGATTAGTGATGTTGAACATTTTTTCATATGCTTGCTGGCCATTTGGATATCTTCTTTTAAGAAATGTCTATAAAGTCTTTTGCCTTATTTATAATCAAGTTATTTGTTATTCTGTTGTTGAGTTGTAGTTCTTTATATATGCTGGATGTTAACCCCTTATCAGATATACGATCTGCAAGTATTTTCTTCAATTCTGTATATTGCCTTTTTATTGTTGATTATGTCCTTTGATGCACAAGGTTTTTAAGTTTGATATAGTACAATTTGTCTGTATTGTTACCTAGGCTTTGGTCTCACAACCAAGATATCATTGCCAAATCCAAAATCATGAAGCTCTTCCCCTATTTTCTTCTAGTAGTTACACAGTTTTAGGTCTCATGTTTAGGTTTTTAATCTATTTTGAGTTAACTGTGTATTAGGGTAAGATAAGGGTCCAACTTCATTTGCATGAGGATACAGTTTCCCATTTTGTTGAAGAGACTATCCTTTCCCCATCCAGGGGTCCTGGCACCTTTGTCAAAAACCATTTGAATACATACATGAGTTTATTTCTGGACTTTCTATCCATTGGTTGGCATGCCTGTCTTTATGGCAGTTTCATACTGTTTTGATTATTGTGACTTTGCAATACATTTTGCTCACTTCTCTCTTTATCCAGGCTCTTTTGGTGCAACTTGTAGTTCCTCCCATTAGAAGTGAAATATACTTCCCCAACCTTGACTTAGGCTTGTTTTGGTCAAGCTTGCCCTCTGGTGCTTCTTTCATTGCCATAAGAACATGCCCTGGCTGGCTCACTCGTCTATGAAGGATAAGAATCATATGGAATATACCTCTATCTACCCTATGCTTACAGTGTGGCATAGACTGGTTAACCCCCAACTGACCTGCAGATACATTAACAAGACTACTTAACTGCCGTTTTAAGCCTCTGGGTTTGGGGGGTGGTTTGCTACACAGGAATAGCTAATATAGAAATTGGTACCAAAGATGAAATACTACCATGACAAAAACCTAAATATGTGGCATTGGCTTTGGGACCAGATGACTGATTGGTAGCAAGGAAAATAAAACAATGAAATTCATGAGGAAACACCTATGAGGGGCTGAGAAAATGGTGACCCAAGTTATGTAATGGAGAAATACTTCACAGAAATAATCTGTAAAGCAGAAAATATGCCTAATGAATTTAAAGAGTTGGAGGAACAGATCGAGTCAAAATGTAATTTGGTTATTACTAGTTTACTTGATAAGGTACTAAAATAAAAAGATGAATTCAGAGAAGAACTTGCAGCTTGCAACAGAATTTAGAGAAAATACAGACAGCCCAGAAACTGTAAGGCAAGAAAATAAAACTTTCCCAACAAAGCAATGATGTGGCCTAAATATAACACAGTCTCAGGGAAAAGACCAAATCAATAGTGTGACTCTAAATACTAAATACCCTTTGTTAAGAATATCAAACATGATTCTTAATAGCAGTTGAAGCATTAGGATTTAAAAAAAATTACTCCTAAGCCATACATTTATTTTCTCAAAGAAGGTATCCAAAGTACACAAACATGCAACTAATTTTGTTACTATATGTGAGAATGCATATATAGTCATATTTATGCTCTTCTTTCTTTTGAGTGCCCTCTCTTCTGACATAATTCTTCTATAATTGCTAAGGCTGAGCTACAGAATATATAAATAATTTCTAGATTTCTTTTATCTTAGTGTTTTTTATCTTAGCAAACCACTAATATTTAATTTCTGAAAGGGATATGCCCATTATATGAAATCAATTTTCAAAGCATTTTTCTCTCTAAACAATAAAAAAGAATATGAGAATTTAAAAGCAAAACAAAATGCTTTTAAAGAGTAAAAAAAAAATCCATATTCAACAGTTAGAATGACATTTTTTATCATTACAAACTTTTTACAAGTTTCTCAGGAAACTTAATGGTGAAAAAATATTTCTCTATAGGGGGGCAAAATTTAAGAGTTTAAAGGATAATTCTAACTAAAAATACTATGTCAAGGAAAACATTTACTAAGGAAGTGACTCAAGCAAGAATAATATAGAAAAATCATAATTATTTTTAGGGAGCAAGTTAGTATTCTATATAAATGATTATGAAGGCTGTGTGCTTACTCTAACTGAATAGCAGATTTTAAAATGTGAATTGCAAATACTTTCAAGAACATTTGCAAATATAAGGAACAACCCTAAAACAGTCTCATGTTCTTTATCTTTAAAAGACAAAGAGGCTAGAGACCTGAATTTTATAACCTCATAATTACTGGTTTTTCAATCAGTTTTTAAAAATATACCTTTCAACTCTTTCATTTCATACATTAAATATCAAATGAGAATAAAAAAGATACTCAAAATGAACTTTTGCCATGACATAAAAGGCAAACAATGTGACTAAAAATGTTCATGAAGAGATTATATAATCTAAGAAACGCTAAAAAGTACGCTGCTTTAATGCTATTAATCATTTAAGAAAATAAATGTAATATGGTATATACAAAAAACATGGCCATAAAATGAAGGACTTTCCATAAATCTAATGAGCATCTTAACTTTTGAATCAGAAAAGAAAATCTGGTTCTTTGATACAGTGATAAATTTGTTTCCAAAGGGTCTTTGTAAAATATTTCAACATTCAAAACATGTGATCAATTTCTCAGCTCCCAATGTTTATTTGCACTTACCAGCAGCTCTCAATTCCACTGGCCACACAATTAAAGAAAAAATCTTCTATACTACTAGCATGTGTTCCCAGTATAGTTTGATCTAATTATAATATAAAATGGTTTAAAATAAACTATTATGCATGATCTAGGAAAAGAAAAAAACTAGCATTCTAAATATGGGATAAAATTTCTGAAATCCTTATATTAAAGACAATAACCCAGTCAGAAAATATTATAGGACAAAGAGAATGTTAGGTAATACTGCCATACAAAAATCAGAATGGCTCTTCTTTCAAGGATAGATATTATTTATAACATCACCTCAAATATTTTTGGTACTTTGCATTTAGAAAAGTAGAGTTCGAACAAATATATGTAACTACAATGAGAAGCCAAGGTACTGTTAGCTATTATAAAGTACTGTAAATAGCACCGCTGCTTTCCAGAAGCTTATACTGTAATAACCAAAACATAAAGGTCTGAGTGAGACAGACTTTTACAAATGAAACCTGAACAGACCATCTTGTTGTAGAAAAATGCTCCTTGTTTAAGTACTAAAATTAAACAAAAGACTCTTTATTTCTAAGAAAAGGAAAATATGCTTACAAATTAAAGTTAGTTGTTCTAATAACATAAAAGTTTAATATGTATACTGCTTTAAGAGGTGCCATATCAAATATATTTCAGTTAGGTATACACAGAATAATGATATCCCATTTTTCTGGTAAGGCATTCAAAACACAAAGAAGTTAAATGGCTTTTATTAAAATCATAAAACTAGTTAAAGGGAATACTGACTTAAAACCCTAGTCATCCTAACAACCAATTAAAAATGGTTACTTACATTACTTACATTATACCATAAAGAATACTTAGAAAGCAAGATGTTATTCTGGTTTACAATTTCAAGTGCTCTGCAAGTACTCTTTATACTCTTTCATTTCCCCAATTAAGTAATCTTGAAGTATTGTTTTAGTATTTCCTAACACTTAAAAAAAATGTAGGTACAGGAGACATAGTAGTCTACAGGGTCTCCACAATATCTCAATGCCCTATAATCTACCTCCAATATTTGCAAGCTGTATGACTTTGGACAAGTTAGTTAAACTCTCTGTGCTTCATGTTTAACTGTAAAAGTGGAGTAATGACAAGGTTGTTGTGAGAGTTAATATATATTAAACCCTAATTTCAAATACTGCCTGGCTAGTTCTGATTATGCAAAGATTTCTCACTCCTTTCTCCCCTTGAGAAAAAATTTTTTTTCTATTATCATATCTAAAACCAATAGTTAGTAGAAAGACAAATTAAGAAAACAATACCATTTACAACTGTATCAAAAAGAATAAAATACCTGGGAATAAATCTAACAAATGATGTGGAAGACCTGTATTCTGAAAACTGTAAGAAATTGATAAAGAAATTGAAGATGACAAATAAATGGAAGCCTATTCAATGGCCATACTACACAAAGCAATCTGCAGATTCAATGCAATCCCTATCAAAATATCAATTGCACTTTTCACTGAACTACAGCAAATAATCCTAAAATTTGTATGGAACCACAAAAGAACCCAAATAGCCAAAGCAATCCTGAAAAAGAAGAACAATGCTAGAAGTACCATACTCCCTGCTTTCAGGTTATGTTATAAGGCTACAATAATCAAAACAGCAAGGCACTGGCACAAAAATAGATAAACAGGTCACTGGAACCAAATAAAGAGCCCAAAGTAAACCCACACTTATATGGTCAATTAATACATGGCAAAAGAATTAGCTTGTAAAGGCAGAGAGAGATGCAATAATCTAACAGGCATTTTTCCAAAGATGATATCCAAAGATGCTCAACAGACAAATGAAAAGATACTCAACATCGCTAATCACCAGGGAAATGCAAATCAAAACTACAATGAGCTATCACCTCACATCAATCAGAATGGCTAATATCAACAAGACAAGAGATAAGATGTTATTAAGGATATGAAGAAAAAGGAAACCCTTGTACACTGTTGGTGGCAATGTGAACTGTTGCAGCCACTATGGAAAGCAGTATGGAGGTTTCTCAAAAAAAAAAAAACTAAAAATGAAATACTATATGACCCATAACTCCACTTCTGACAATCTATCCAAAGAAAATAAAATCACTAATTCAAAAAGACGTATGTGCCCTATGTGTATCACAGCACTATTTACAATAGCCAGGATATGGAAGCTGCCCAAGCATTCACCAACAGATGAATAAAGAAGAGGTGGTACATATACACAATGGAATATTATTCAGCCATAAAAAAGAATGAAATCCTCCTTTTGTGACAACATGGACAGACCAAAAGCAGGGTATTATGCTAAGTGAAAAAAGTCATACAGAGAAAGACAAATACCATATTATTTCACTTATATGTGGAATCTAAAAAAAAAAAAATGAGCAAATAAGCAAAACAGAAATAGACTCATAAACCCAGAAAACAGACTGTGGTTGCCAAATGGGTGGATTGGGGGGATGGGTGAAATATGGGGAAGATAAAGAGGTACAACATTCAGTTATAGAATTGGTCAGGAGGGTGAAAGTACAGCAAAGGAAATACAGTCAATGTCTTTGTATGGTGACAGCTGGCAACTACACTTATCATGGTGAGCATTTAGTAATGTAGTAATGCATATAATCATCAAATCACTATTTTATACACCTGAAACCAATACAAATTGTGTATCAACCATATTTCAATAAAAAAATAAAAGTAAAATCAATAGTTGAAAAAGACAGATTTGTATAAATCTATATTAAGAATCATAGTAAGAAATGATAATAAGAAAAGCTTAATGGGCAGGAAAAAAGAGAAAGAAGTCTTCCTTAGCATTCAATTTTTCTCACAAATGTTTCTGGGAAGCATGAGAATGTGGAAAATTGACCATGAAAATCATAATAATTCAAAAATCAAAGAAATTTCACACATTATAAGTACTATTATATCATCACTTAAGATTTCAGAAGAAATCATCTTAATGACAGATATTAACAACAGACTAGAACAGAGACATTGCAGTAAGAAAAAAAAACTATGTCTAACTTGTCAAATAGTGGGTACCTTGACATAAGGTGGTTTCCCCTGCCTTTGAGATTCTAGAGCACATACTCACAGTTTAGCAGACAATACCAAGAGGGTTTGCAGACCAGATAGAAGATACCTTTTACCAGTAAACGCTACCTAGCTCAGCTAGGCTTAAAGCCCAGAACTGTTCCGTTAATGCAATAGCCACTATACCCGTGATTACTGAGCACTTGAAATGTGGCCAGTCCAAAATGAGATGTACCCTAAGTACAGAATACACGTTAGATTTCAGACTTAGTTAAAAAAAAAAAAGTAAAATATCTCAATACCATTTGCATATTTAACTATAAGCTGAAATAGTTTGGACACAGCAGATTATATAAATATGTTATTAACCTCACCAAGGGTCTTTTGTTGTTGTGGGGCTTTAATTGCCAACTAGAAGATTTGAAATAAATAAAATGATTTACATTATATTTCCATTGGACAGTGCTACCTTAGACGACAAGAAGAGAGGAAATGACTCCTTAGAAAACGTAGCACTGATAGCTCTTAAGCTTCCCTACGAGGTCAGGTGTTCAAAGCACCGAGGAACCCAACCAAGGACATTCTAAAGCTACATAAAGTGGCTACTAATACATCTCCAGGGGAGGCTTAAATCTAGTGGTGCTTACACTTAATTAAAATATTGGTAATAAAGAGACTGTAAAAACCACAGGTGTATAAGATAAACATAGCTTTATGAGTGAAATTTAAAGTATATTCTTCCATCTACTGCCTTAAAGACAAAAACAACCTTGACCAACTTCTTTAGTGATGCTCTTAAAATATTATTTTAATTATAAGGGTAAAAGCTCTGGTGAAGCAACACCATCCAAAAGAACTCTCTGCAATTATAGAAACATTCTGTATCCACACTACCCAATACAATAACTACTAATCATCGAAGCACTTGAAATGTGGCTTACACAACTGAGGAACTGAATCTATAATTTTGTTTTTCAATTAACTGAAATTTGATTAAACAACACAGCTCTAAAACTTCTTTAAAAGAAAAAAATGTTTAAATTTGTTTATTTTGGGGACTCTCTTGTCCCCTCCTGGTGTGAGCCAGGAGCTCTATCCTTTCACTTTATCTCTAAATAAAAGCCTGTACCTTGCTCTCCTAAATAAATAAATAAATAAATAAATAAATTTGTTTATTTTGCCCTAATATTCTAGTTACATCTAACTCCATACTAATATGAGGGGATACACACTACTCTCCTTCCTGACTGCTTCATCTCACAAGACCAAAAATCTCTCTCTGTGGACCAGATTCCTGGCTACTAACTAACCCGTAATTCTAAGAACCAAAATAAGGGCATGGAACATAAGGAACCTGACATTTGGTCTTACTTCCTTTATGTTATATCCAGGAAGGATTAATTTATTCCACATTTGTGTGTGTGTGTGTGTAGGTATGTGTGTATATATATATGTACAGCTATCTTACATAGTAGAGTAAAAAATCTCAAAGCAGATTTCTTTTCCTGAGCAGTGTATTTTTCCATAGAAAGCAATTGTATGGCTATGTCTGTAATTGAGGGAATGCGGTAAAACTTATATATTAAAATCAAACATGTTCACTATTAATTTTCCCTCCTATACAATCTCAACAGCCACTTAGTTAGCAGACCACTTATATCAATATTACTTTAAGGTACTAGACTAGCTTTCAAAAAAAAATTCCATACTAAAGTCTTTCTATACTGTATACCTCCCTAGAGGCATTTAAAACTCTTTATTTAATATAGAAACCTCACTGGCCACTCAACTAAGTTGCTATAACAGGTTCAACATGACAAAAAGCTTAGCCAAGCACAAACTTAAGAAAGTTCTTTTTCAAAATAATCATATTCAAATGCGCTCTCAAACATCACAGTTTGTAACCATCTTTTACTAAGACACTACTTATAACCTACAGTAACTCATTGGTACTTATTACAACCCATTTATCTGTGGTTTCACTAGCACACACAGTGACTGTCATCTGGTCCAGTCCCCTGCAGTGTAAGAAGACACCTAAACTTTTCAAGACAAAGCAACTGCTCATTCTTTTAGCCAAATATCTGAAAACTGGCTAAATCTTTTTAAATTTCTTATTTCTTGTTAAGTTTGTTCTAATGGTTAATTATCCTTATAATTGAGGGGTTCTTTACAGCTAACCTAGCTGTACCACTAGATTTAATTTTATTTACTCTCTTTCAATCCCTGAAGACTGTTACAGTTAACCAGACAAAATTAACTACATGGAACAGTATTAGAAGATAAGAATCTATATTTAAGGGAAGAAAAAGAAGAAAGTAAGAAAAAGGTTGGGGGTATTTTCTCCTTTGCTCAAATCAAACCAGTACAAATTTTCTTCCTTAGCAGCTCTGTTCTTTTTAAGAAGGTTTATAAAAATTTAACAGAAAGTGAACTGATCAGTAAAGAATAGTATATATGATGTTCCTTAATGGGTTAGCTTCATAATGGGCTAGAAATACATTAATTTATAATCCAATTTTTATCTTCCCAGTATCACTCCCCTGAACTCAGTGAAAAAGCAAATAGTCCCAAATCATAATTAAAAGAAGTTGAGAGACTTATTTTTTTTCTACTTGCTTTGCTAAAGGGAGGGGAGGTGGCAGGAAGTTCCTATGAAAGAAGATTTGAGGGCCAGCATTTAACTTTCCTGGATAAACTCAGTTTTATACCATAACTATGCTTCAAGAGTAATTCAAAAGAGCATGCACTATTTCTGGTACCACTCCACTAATAAAACACAATCTGAATCTAGCTCCCATTCTAAATGGGTCAGCCCATGGAAAAACACTAGTGCTCAATTACATGATTAAATAACAAGCAGAATCTGCTGGATTCAAGGAAATTTTCAATTTGAAAAGTTGCATTTTCTATTAATAACAGCTTAAGAGACTTTCTTTGATAAGAGGAATAAAGATACTTCCAGTATCTTACATAGTTGATTGAGCACATTCATTTACCTCTACTTCTTTGTGAAACCCCCTCCACATAAACAGTAAAAGGTAGAGGGAGGACAAAGAGAATGGTAGAAGTGACAGCAGTAGACAAAAGATGGCCATAAGATTTGAGGAGCTAGTAAGCCAATGCAAAAAAAGGAACTGACTTAATTAGATAAAGGCTAAAGGGGAAGAAGGCAAGACGCAAACTCAATCAAACCACAGATTCCCAGAAGGTCTCAGAAGTTGGAAGACACTGGTGTGTCTCCAAAGGTGGCTAACATGGTATAACAAAAAACAGAAGGAATGAAAGTTCAATTGAGTAACTTAGACTCCTGGATCCACACCCCTATCCTGTAGACAGGCTCTTAACATTACTCCAGATCAGTATAAAACTTAAGAGGCTCACTCTCTAAACTGGTTGAAACAGACGGACTCATTACTCAGAGGTACTAGATATAGCTGAGGTGATGTATTTAAAAGAGAGATTAAGTGGAAATCTGAATACTATACAAGTATAGTATTTCCACAGTGTAAATATACAAGTAGAACCTCCTTCCCCCAAAAGGCTCCCTAAACATTGGCAGACAGGCTTACACTCTCTGGTCAGGATATTAAAGGACTCCTCTGGGAACACTAACTTTTGGGTGGGGGTGGAGGACAACACATACAGATAGACAATAAAAATAGCCAAATCCCTGCCTGATCACCCTACAAAAGACTGCAACTTCATAATTACTCATATACATAGAACTTCCAGTCAGCATTTTAGTGTCCAGAAGTCTTACATGTAGAAAAGGAATAATTCGGACATTCAGATATCAAAAATATTACTTTTCATGTATTTCCTTCTCAGGAAACTGGTGGATGAGCATTACCAAAACAGACAAAAAAGGGAAACATGAGCTCTAAGAAATAAAGGATCAAACAGAGACAGGCAAAGGAAATTCCCAAGATGACTGCTGTGAAACAGGCCTACAGTTCAACCAGTCCAAACTGGAACAAAAGAATGAAATGAAAGGCTGGAATAGGGATATTAACTGACAAGAGAAAGATTTTTAAAAACCTAAGATACACAAACTCCTCAAAGGTAGAACGGGGAGATTTTTACTTCTGATAGGTAGTCTAAGGGTGAATTACCAATAGGTACATAGAATCAGGGGTCAGAAAACTTTATCTTTAAAGAGCCAGTGAGCACATATTTGTCATCTGTCTCCATCATAACCATTCAATTCTGCTACAATGTAAAAGCAGTCATAAAATAATCTATAAATGAGCATGGTTTTGTTACAATAAAATTTTCTTTACAAAAACAGGTGGCAGGCTATATATGCCCTGTGGGGTGGTAGTTTGCCACCTGACATAGATAATTAAGTGAAAAAAAGAGAATCACTAACACTGGCGAAAAAAAGATGTAGAGGAAAAGAAAGGAATGTAATTCTAATACACTATTATGGCTAAACTCCAAATAATATTTATATAATTATAAGAAGCAATATTATATTGTTTTTACCAAATCCAATAATTATATTGGCAAGATAAGGAAAGAGAGAAGGGAAGGGAGAAAGTGTATACAAGTATGTCAATGTCCAACTATTGCAGATGGGAAAGTGGGGGAGTAAGATAGCTACACCGTCAATAGGAAGTCAATAGATTATCCTGCATAAATGAAATAACTAAAAAGTCAAGAAAAAGCATATTATTTGCTTATAAAATTTTAAATAGGCAAATTAAAAGAATTAAAAGAGATTGGCTCTAGAACAACATCTAGTAGTTGGGATTCAGTATTGCAGTCTTTCATTTGAAATCTTGGTAAATCTGCCTAACTTCTTAAAACTATATACATGTGTATGGTAAACATTCCTAATTGCCTATATGGTATCCATTTCCCCTTCTTCTAATTGCCTACATAATATCTCTCCTCCATTTTTTCTTATTAACTAGAAGCCTTATTTTGTTCAAAGTGGCGATGTTCCCACCTAAAAATATTTCCCTTAGTATAACCAATGATATGTCAGCTAAAATTTCCAGGAAAGAACCCACTTTCTGATCCAAGGGCACTCCTCGTTTCTTCCCTCTTCCTGCTTGGAGTTCACCACAAGTGAAGTCTGGAGGTATCAACACCAACCGGGACCATGAGGATAAAAGCCAAAGGCTGAAGATGACAGAGCAGAAAACTCCAGGGAACCTGAGTCCTTGATGACATTATTGAACAAGATATGCACCATTTTGGACTACCTGTCTCCAGATTTGAGAAAAAACAATTCCTATATACACCAGGTAGTTAGGTTTTCTGTCATTTACAACAGAATGCATTCCAAACTTATACAATTACCTTGTTGATAATAAAGGTTAATCTTAATTTTCAAAGAGGAAAAAATGAAAGAGCCTTGATTTGTCCAGGCTTAAATGCTCATCCATTCTACTAAAACTAAAAAGGGAAATTTGAAAAACTCCAGGTACACATGAAAAGAGATGTACACACAAGACATAAAAGATGGCATCTCAACATGATTACAATCACAACCAAGTGCTTACTTCATATCCTGCCGAAAAGTAATAAATTTCCTTCATTTTTCCTTCTCCTACAGCCCATATTACTCACTTCTGTTTCATCTTTCTTGAAACCTAATTCAACATTTGCTTGGAACTGAATCTACTAACAGATTGTGCCTTATATTATTTAAATCACAGAGAACCGTAGCAACCTAAAGCTTTTAACTACATAGGAAAAGAGGGCATTTAGAAGTCTTCTGTGCCTCCATCTGCAACTACTCTACAAATTAGCGTCATAAATTTGCTTAATTCAAAATTCAAAAAAATTATAAACACTCCAAAAGTAAGTATGTCTTATGTAGAAAAAACACACTTAAATTACTTTAATTAAAGCAAAATGAGAGGTTTGGGAATGAGAAGGGTTAACTCAATCACTATCTTCAAGTATTAACATCACTTAATTTTAACAGAGCACTATGAATGCGTTTCCACCAGTACTAATAAAGTATACTTCAATGAATAAGCCTCTGCTTTTATTCACATTTTTTCTATCATTCAAAATCAAAACTGAGGCCACTGTATGGACACAAAACCTATTCCTACTACAAGAAAATTCTCTTAAAATGTGTAAAAGAAAGGAAAGGGTAAAGTGGTCAAAGAAAACTGAATAGTTATAGTACTTTGCCAAAATTAACCTTCTAAATAGCCTTGTAAGATATTAGCTTGTTTTATTTCATATTTTCTGTAAGGCCATCAAAATAAACAAACATAAAGAATTATCAAGTAAGAATTTAAGTAGGATAGCTTACCTTTTATTTATAGGTTTTTCATCTTTTTCATAAGGCTTTACAAACCACTTGCCAATACGTACAAAGTTCCGGTTCATTAAACACCGTTCCAACAGATTGTGAACTGCTTTGAAAAGCAGAGTACGGCATTCATAGGAAAGTCCATTCTCCCACACTCCATCTTCTTCTTCTACAAGAGAAATGAAATAAAAAGTAAAGTGATGGCACTGTATCTACACAGAGCCAAGGAAAAAGTGTTACAGTTTAAAATCTAAATTCAGAAACCCTATTTCTCCTTAGAATATTGAGCTACAATCACTTCCATATATCTCTAGACATTAAAATATCAAGTTTCAAAGTAACTCCATAAGGAATAAAAAGCTTAAATTAAGTGCCATGTATTCTATTAAATTATTTGAAAATTATAAAATGTACAAAAAGGAAACAATACACTGCAAACATACAGATTTAGTTTCCGTATTAATGAAAAGGACATTAAATACACTCTACCTAAAATGCCACTTTCTAAGATGGCTCACTTGTTACTTTGTCCTAATTTCTCCAGTCAGTCGGCCTGCCAAAAAAATCTAGCCAGTTAATAATTAAACTCAAAACATTTTATGTCCATCAGCATTCTAATCTACGACTAAACTATAAAAATAAACAACGAATAAAAAGGAAGCTTTTGGCATGGAGTCTAACAAGCAATGCATTATCAGCCACCTTAGGTCTCATTTCAACCAAATGATTCCCATGATTACTATTCAGGACAGGATCCTCTACTTGGGGGAGAAATTTCAGGACTTAAATTTTACAGGGCACTTCTGATATATAAAAGTTACAGCTATCTTAACTAACCATACAACCTTAATTTTGCCAGCAAATCTGTTAACCAAGCCAAGTTAGCCTACCAAAAAAAAAAAAAAAGTCTTTTTGAAATAAGTCTGGATGTAGTTCAGAAAAATTCTCACTCTCTATCCATATCATATCTCATAACAAAGCATCCAATGAATCCTACTACAAATGATAGCTACTACTTCAGCATTTGAACTTTCATTATTTTAAATTGTTATTTCAAATATAATTCAGTATCCTTCTACAGCCTTTACAGGTCTCCTTTTCTTAAACCTTTTATAAACATTGTATAAATATGGGTCATCTTCTTTCAGTTTAAGTTAAAAAAAAATGACAAAACCTTTCTTAATTCAACACTTTTAAAAATGTATACACTATATCCATAGAAAAATAATGAACTATAATGCAATGAACTATAGAACACAAATGTTAAGCATGACACATGGTTTATATTTTAAGTTCCACAAGAAATGGGCAGAATAAACATTAACTAAAAAGCATAATGACAGTGGACTTTTAACAGCACTAGAAATTTGTGCCACTACAAAGGTTAATGTTGGTTTTCTGTTGTTCTTTAAAGTGATTCCTTAAAATAACAGTCAAGTTTTTCAAACCAACTAGTTGTGTTTTTCTAAAAAGGTTAATTTTAGGAAAAAAAGAGGTAAGCTTTAGAAAATGACAATACTTGAGAACTAGAATAAATTTTGAATCATTATTACACAGAAAAAGTTCTTCACATTCTATCATATTGCAGACATCCTTATTCACTTCCACTCTAGGCCAAAACTTTACAAGTCTCACTTTATTAAAGAAAATAATAGGCTAGGAGAAAAGAGAAGTGATGCACAGTGACTGCACTTTAATTATTTAAAAGTCTGGATCACAAGCATTATTTGTGAGTTGCTGAGAGAACATGAATCTCAATCTGCTTTCAGCTTAATCACATTCTATCATCTCAAAATTGAACAGCTACATATAAGAGTTTTACCTCAAATTATATGACATATGATTTTAAAAAGTGTTAATTCCAAGAGAATTATGCTGGGAATATCTCCCAATTCTTCACTTCTTCATAATCTATTTAGTATACTTTATTTTTATTGCCTTTTACCTCAAAAATCCCTACCTTTAACGGAGTACAGTGGTTGTGTAAGTAGCCTTACTAAAACCTTTTTTCTAACTACTTCTAAGTTCTAAAGCATCAAAGATTGAAGATAACACAGTTACCATTATGTATCAAAGTCCATAGAGTCACTGTAAACCTCAAATATCAGGAAATTACTCAATTAAAACCTGAGAATGAATTTGACTTCTTCCCAAAAAGTAAATAAAACACCTTTGGAGTAGCAGAAGCAGTATTCCAATAGTTTATATAAGTTTTCACATTATTTCTGAAAATTTTATGGTTTTGCTTATTTTAAAAATCTATAAACTGCAAATGATTTAAAAATACTAAATATAGCTTAGAAAATTAATCAGTTAATTGTCAAGCATTTCTTCCTCGTTGCTCTAAATTTTACGTAGAGAAACTCAGGTAAGCTTAGTCCTCATCTTACTTTATACCCTCAAATGCCCATAATTCTCATTAACACTAAATGGGCATTATGCATAAAACAAAAAAGAATGGACCACCTGTTAGTGTTTTCTAAAGCCAACAAATCTCTGAAGTACATACTCACATGGCAAATAATTAAGCAACCATTATACTAAATATAATTTCATTTTTCATTACTAAGGAAATAATGAGAGTAAGTCCTAATAACACTCAACGAAAAGCCTGAGAGATGTTTTGTTTGTTGTTGTTGTTTTTGGGGGGGAGGGTAATCAGAAACGAGCAGTTTTGAGTTAAGTTGCTGATATCCTGATGTTATAACCACCATAACAAAAGTACTTCTTTTTAGCTTGCATTCAGAAATATGAAAAATGAAATGGTACAACCAACTCATCCAAGACACAGTAACAGGCACCTTTTACACTAATTAAAAGAAGCCCTTGAATCTCAACACCAGCATTACAATAGGGAGGAGGGAGAGAGGAACACATGGCAAATCTTTATCTAGCTCTTTTGAACTTAATCAACCATAGCCTAATGGAAAAAGTCTGCTTAATGTGTTTAAATAAGTGTTTTCCTCTTCTTGTATCTGTATCCCCAGAGAAAATAGTTTTGATTTTGTGTTTTTAGTATTTTTCCATTACTATTAGCATTAGAAGTCTTAATCATCATTACTTGAAAACATTTTTACAAAGTATTTATTTGAAGAAAATGGTGCAAAAGTTCAAATGCTACATGTAATTACAGTATTTTTTTTCTGAGGATACAGATTATATAGTGATGCCAAAGTATGTGATAGGTTATCAGACTAATTCTCTATGAGCAGGGGTGGGAGGAATCAAAAACATAAAAACCAATACACCTACTATTAATATTCAACATTTTCCTCAAAACTGACATCTTTAAATATCTCCATAGTGATAAGCGAGTAAAAAAGGAATCTTCCTAAATAATGTTGCCAACCTATTAAAATGCAACATATGCTAATGACAGGTCAAAACTTATCATGATAGAATATACCATGTATTTCCTGAAAGAATAAAGAGAAATGTTTAAACGTCTAGTTCAGTGTTTATCTTGAACAAAACTGCCCATTCATAAGCCATTCATTCAACAGATATTACTGAGAGACTTAAGTTAAGTAGCATTGTTGATCTATGGCAAAACCTGTAAAACTTTGGTTTAAAAACACCCTTTTACATTGATGATCTTTGAAGACTTAAGATACATTTTACTCAAAATGGACAGTATGCAGAAGAAATATAGCGAAGTTGGCCCTAGAAGACTGGCCAAAATAAAAATTTGGGTCACAAGTGAATTATGTAATTGAAGATAGGAACATTAACTCTCTTCAGGCTACCTGGGGCACAAAATAATTAAGTTTGGCTGACACTAGGGTCCTATACTTGGCTGCTGTTTTAACTATTTGTCAATCCTGTTAAAGCTGCCACTTAAGATTAAATAGCCACTATAATTAATATCTTTCAATAAGAGCATCCAAAACTGAATTCTAAGACTAACCAATGGCCCATTCAGTTTGACAGTATTATGATGAAATACCAGTATAATGAAAGTATTTGGACATGTTGCTAAAAACCCATATATAGACCACAGGAGCCAGGAAAAATAACAAACATTTTTAGCTCTGAGTCTGTTCTTTTAGTTCTCAAGGTATCAGTTTTCTCAGAGTCTCATCACATTCGAGCTTACTATGATTTTTTAAAGATGCAAACCTCAGGAGAGGGAGAAGGTTTTTTTTTTATTTTTGTTGTAAGGGAAAAACTAAAAGCCAACAATGACAGCAATAAAATTCCAAGAAGTTTAAAGCACAGAAGAAAAATACCCAGAAAACTGTTCTCCTTCAAGGACACACTCATGCTAATGAAATAATCTTGCTTTGACACAAACTAACAGTAAACCTAAAACAATCGATTCTATCCACTGTAGAGATCTGACCAGATTAAGCTAAAAATTTCCCACCAATTTTCTTCTTCTATCCCACAACCACTAAACTAGGTCTGCTACAAAGTTTAAACTTAAAAAATAAATGAAATGTAAGGGCTGTAAATGGGAGAAGAATTTTGTTCCCTAATCCTTTCTCTATCAAAATATACCAGTGTTGAGTCAACTACCCATTCTCCTGGAGCAGAGGGGGCGGAAAACAAGTGTTTGGCCTTGGGATTCAAAGGATATTTGAACAAATAGCTTTCTGGAATGTTATAGCTAGGCCAACACTAGTTAGCACAAATCCTGACCAATGAATCATCAGGTCTTTGCAGTTACTAAACAGTACTGACTACTGTTACAAGTAACTGAAGAGTTTAAAGTGTGTATCAAATCAGATTTGGTTTGAGCTAACACATTTTAACCTGTTAACAATGAGTTTACATTCTATTTCTACACATCAGCTAAACCTGAAAGGAAGGTGACTCAAATTATGTAAGAGAAACAGGCAGAAATTTAAAATGTTTTATGGTATCTAATCATAAATCTTCTGAACTATCATGATCATTAAAAACAAGAAAAGTCTGAGAAACTGTCAAGTCTGGAACAGCCTAAGGAGATAGGGCAACTAAATGTAATGTTACCTTGGATGAGATTGTAGGATGGAAAAAGGACATTAGGTAAAAATATGGGAAATCCAAACAAAGAATGGACCTTAGTTAATACTAATGTATCAATATCAGTTCAGGTACATTAGTTGTGAAAAATATAGCATTCTAACTTAAGATGTTAACAATAAAAGAAGCTGGGTGAGGGTTTATACTATCTTAGCAAACTTTATGTACATCTCTTTTAAAATAAAAAGTTTATTTTTAAAAATACACTATGGATGACACAAAGGAGATAAGCACGTTAAGTAAAGGCAATTCTGTACTTTTATTATTGAATACTTCAGTTCATAAGAGAAACTGAGAATTCTAATATTTATATAAAAAGGATGCCTTTCCTCCTTCTCCCACCAAGTAGGGCAATATTATCACCATAATTACAAACATTTCAATAACAAGATGCAGTAGATGTTGAACCAAACAGAAGGACACTGCCTGTGAAGAGCAGGCTCAAACTAAATTAACCAGCTTTTTAGTTACCACCTGGGTCCTTCCGGGTCCCCTTTCCTCAGTGCTACACCTCCACTTGGAACTCAGGATTGCCTCCTGCAGCTGATGCCACCCCTACTGTCCAGCTGCTCTCTTCTCAGGGGAGCTTAAAAGAAGGGAATAGAGTGCCACAGATGGGAAGAAATGAAAAAGGGGTTAGCTTGAGAGACAGAGGCAGACTAATTACTCCAAAAGGGAGGCAGACGGTGTCCCTGGAGCAAAGAAAAGGGCAAGACAAATATACTCCATCTGAAAAGACCTTATTATTCTTTAAGATATGTCTGATTTAAGTAACAACATTCTAAAGTAAATGACAGGTTTAAAAAAAGAAGCTAAAACATTATATAAATACCACTGATGACACAAACTGCTTAAAATAAAGGACAGGCTTTTGAATCGCAAATATGATTGCATACTACTCGTAATACATTTTGGTTTACTATTTCAATTGCTTTCACTCTGATAAATTTTTTAAAGTTATTTACCATTCAATGGCATTCATTTTAAAGTTATATTAAAAAACTAAAGAAATTTTTAAAACTGTAACCCAGTTTCCGGAGAGAAAACATATTTAACTCATAACATGATACTTAGAGAAGAAAAAATATCCATATGGTGTTTTAATACACATCAAAACAGCTCATATTTAACTTTAATAGGCTTTTAACTTTCAAAATATTAGTCCTACTATGCAAATACTACATAGCTGCTAACTTTGATTCCACAAAATGTATTTCATGGAATATGGGGGGAAAAAGTGGGTCTGTTCAGACGCTCTGCCAACTTTATTAAGACTGAAACCCCCAAGTCAGCATTACAGTTTATCAACATAGTTTATAGTTTATCAACATTAAAATACTCTCCATTTTATGTCCATTTAAAAATTAAAGTAATTCAAGCATACCCATGTCAATGAAGCTGGTAGGCTTAGCTTTTGAAATAATGACCAGAAAGCATCATCTTGCTGATTCCATAAAGGAATTTTATATCCTGACATACATGCATACACATATATATATACACTTAGAAATATACAAACACATCATTTTACATATTTGGAACTACATTATACACTTAGAACTAAGGGCTAGACTCTCCAGCAGGGATCTTACTAGGAAAGCTGAAAAGCTAGAAAGTATTTATGGTAAGAGAATTACAGCCATTCTCAAAAATAAGCTGAAGGGTTTGTTCTTTAGAAAGTAAAAAGCAACTATCAAAATCAACAAATGTAATAAATATATTCCTGCACAAACACTGGTCTTACTAAGTGCTTGTATGAGATAGTCACGTGAATTACATTGTATCAAAAACAAAATAGGTCCTACAGGTCACATGGACAATAAAAACTTCACAGAGTACTCAATTTCAAATAAAAATGCATTTTTTAAGTTATCTAAAAATCCTGAATTAACCTGTCAAGAATCATTACTAAACATCTTGCTGAAGTCTTTGGTACCTTTCAACCAACAGCTAATCATTTACATTCCTATCACTAAAGATTCAGTTAACACTGACTCTTACAGTCTAAAATGAACAAGCTTCAGTAGCACATGACGAGCTACAGTATCTCTTCCTAAAGTAACACTTGGTCCTTAAGAGTCAAGAAACTAAGATGGATATAATCTTACTGATTTGCTCATAATAAAATTATTTCTGCGTAACTTTTTAGATTATCACCCCATATTCTATAAAACTAAACAAGCTGGCACTCATCTCATATTCTTTGATAGAACAGTATCTAAAAGAATGGCTTTCCAAGAATAACAAAATTAACATGCCTTCATATGTTAATAAAACAACCATCACAAATAAAATAACTAAAGGCTTTGAAAAAACACAGGAGAAAGTTACATTTCTAGATACTCCTACAACTGTCTGCATATCATACAGAAGAAAGCTGCTGCAGAACTACTCAAAGAGGGCTTCAAAAATATTATATGTCTTAGGAACTTTATGCTCCTCCATTTCACTTTTCTTTGGTAATATAACATGCTTTCCTTGGGCCCCTGTGAGAAATTATTGAGGAAGCTGGGTGGTGGAGGAATAAAGTTATTCAACACTTGAAAAGCCTGCTATAATATTGATAATTTAAGAAAAATAAAATAACCACAGTGAAATAAAATATTAAGCTGAATTTTTATCTGGCTTCATGCCTAACAGTGTTCCACCAAAAAAACAAAATAGGAATTTGTAATACAAAGCATGACTTCCGGACAAAGTACACAACATTGCTGTATCATTAGTTAAGATAAAAGTTGCTTTCACCTGATAAATCATGGTGAATAAGGTCAGCAAAATTAGGGTCTTCACCCCACCAAAATATCCACAATTCTCTTCTTCCAGGTCTTTGATCTCGCCGCCAAACACCAAGTACATCTGCCTTAAGGCAGCGACTAAAACTGCTCAAAATGGGGTCTTCCTCTGTCACCGGGAACAGAATAGGGGCAGAAGTTGGGCCTTGCCATACATATCTTTTCCATTTAATTCCCGTCAAGTCAGCCTGAAAAAAAGAAAGCATGATTCATTTTTTTATCATTGCACATTCACTCAAAGTCAAAAAAAGTACTTTTAAAGTCCTTTACTTCATTAAGACATTACAATTTTTCAAGAGATGCTTAAGATATTGAAAGATTGACCCCCAAAAAACGCTTATTGATAATTCCAAAACCGAAAATTTAAGAAAATAGTTAAAAAATTAACAGTGAAATGTCACTGAATAGCCAAGTCAACAAATAAGTGTCCTAAGGAGAAATAAAAGCTTAATATTTAAATATAAACATGTACTTTAATAATGCATAGTTAAACATTTCCTCGCTGGCCTAGGTTCTGTTCTAACTGGTCACATTTGTTTGATGGTGTCAAACTTGCAACAGAAAATTCATTTTTAAAGACATCATTCCATGTTTATAGAAGATATGGCTCTAACGAAAAGAAATCTGAACTGTCACTGAAAAAAATTCTCGCAACTTCCTCA
Source organism: Phataginus tricuspis (assembly GCA_029783875.1). NCBI lineage: Eukaryota > Metazoa > Chordata > Mammalia > Pholidota > Manidae > Phataginus > Phataginus tricuspis. The sequence goes on along the minus strand of JAQQAC010006923.1, from coordinate 7,534,242 downwards.
CATACCCCTTTTAGGAAAAGTCAAATAGCTGATCATAAAGAACAGTCAGATGTGTGCTAGTCTATCTTCAAAGAACTTGATCCTGAAAGTACCAAAAATAGACTGAGTCGGAGAAGACAGAAATATACAAATCACTATGTCTTATTACATCTGAAGACATACTGATTAATGGACACTGTACAAAAAAACATTTTATAGGAGGGAAGGGCATTACAGATCTCAATTTAGCATGGTGAAAGAAATTTGTCAGAGGGAATTCGGTAGTTCTTTAATCTAACTTAAAGGTGCAAAGCAAAAGGTGCCAAAAATGAAACTGCTGATACATGACTGGCAGCTTACTCTTGCCAACTAGTTGTGCTCCGCCCACTCAATTCACTTACCTATCACATACTCTCTGAATATTTCTCATAGCACAGTTAAAATGAAAAAGGAAAGTCACCGCAACTTTAAGTCATTAGTGAAGCCAAGCTATTTTGCCCATTTGAAGGCTAAATAATTGCAACAGTTGGTACTTTTCAAAATCTTAACTGTTGGATGTTCCCAAATCTACAGAATTGTCATCCCTACATCAAGCCTCCCCAGACTTTTCAACAAAACGAGCAATCTGCTCAAAACATCCTAAACATGCGAGCAAAAAAATACAAAAATATTTAGTGCAAACCATAGCAAGTCCTCCTTGAGTCCGCTCACTCACACACTAACATAATGTTCTAATAAAAGCAAGATAGCTAGAAATTGTCAAAATGACAAACTGTCTTCAAGTTGAAAGACAAAATATGAAACACATCTTCTGGCTTTTACAGAGGTTAAGTCACCCACAGAAGAAACAAATCCTCTGTTAGTTTGACTCATATAAAGAACGTAAAACGAAAAGAGCATTTGGTGCAGAAGTTCCGGGGTTCTGTTTACTGGGGGAAACCAAATTACCGGAGTGAAGCATAAAGGCAGTAGGAGAATGGGCAATAATGGAAAGTGTAAAAAAGGGATCGTGTCAATAAGGAGAAAAGCAACAGTTAAGAAACACAGAGAAATGTTAGCGTCCTGACAGATAAGGAGCCTAAGTTGAAGACAAGACTACAGAGAGGGAAAAAAAAAAGAGTTAGAAACAAGACAAGAAAAAAAGCCCACACTCTTCTCCGGCAGAGCCCAGGCCGGCGGGCGGGCGAACGCGCCCCGGGGCGGGTGCGGAGCTCGGCCGCGGCGCCGGCGCCGGCTCCGGCGGGGCCTAGCCGAGGACGCGGGCATCGGGATCCGACCCGGCCCCTCCCCCACGGCCCCGGGCGCACCTCGCGGCCCCCTCCCCCACGGCCCCCGCCGCGGCCCCGGCACTCACCAGGCAGAAGAGGTTACAGTGACAATCTTCCAGGCTGGCCCCGTTCGGCACGAAGGAGGAACTCATCGTCCCTCACAGCAGCCGCCGCCGGCGCCACAACCCACCATCCGCCATTACCGCCGCCTCCGACCAGAGAGAGAAACACAGACACCGAGGAAGGCGGGGGGGTGGTGGCTGGGGGGGCGGTGGAAGAGGAGGCCGCCGGGCCGCCCGCCCTCCCCACTCACCCCCCCGCCGCCGCCGCGAGCACCCCCGCCGCCCGGCCGGCACCCAGCCACCGGGGCCGAGGGCCGGAGGCGGGAGGGCCGCACGGCGCTCGCCCCGCGGGCCGGACTGCGGCCGCCGCGGAGCCCGCGGACGCTTGTCCCTCTGTGGGGGACAGAAGGGATGTGTGCCCCTTCCACGGGAAAATAATAAATTACACAATAAATAATTAAAAGCGAGTCCGAGAGGGCAGAGCCCAAGCCCTGGAGGGTTCTCCCGGGCGGGGAGGCGCCCGCAGAGGGGCGGAAAGGGCGAGGGCGGGAGAGGAGCCCCGGCCCCCAGCCCGGCAGCGGCGATGTCCTTAGGACCAGTCTCCTCAGCGGCGGAGGTGGCGGCGGCGGCTGCGGGCCCCCACCATTCTCTGACAATGTCTTCGCGTCGTTCCTGGGCTAAGCCGGCCTAACGTCTGCTCTCCTGCGGCCTCACCGCCCGGACGCCGTAGTCGCCCCCATTTTGTGGGCCCAGCGGGCGGTGTTTTTCCCCCTTTAATCCGAATTCACGGGTTTTCCCTTCGCTTTAATGGCGGCCACAGGGACCAGCTCGCCCTCTCTGCTCGCCCATTGGCCACCTTAGGGTCACGTGGACCCGGGCTCCGTGGGGAGGCGGGGGAGAGAAGGGAGTCAGGGAGCGCCGGGAAGCTTTCGGCGGAGGCGGTGAGCCCCGGGGACAGGGCAGCCAGCTGGTGGCTACTAAGCTAGCGCCATCTGCTGGGTGCCCCGGCAGTGTGAAATGACCCCGGGCCTCGGCCCTATTTTTCTTCTTGCGGGGGACTTTACGTTTCAAGAGGATTCACATCACGAACCTGAGAATGACGTGGAAATGAGTCGAATTCTTTGGAAGAGAAAGTGTTGCAAAAATTCCAAGGCATTTTTACTTACTCCACGAGGCCGCCCGGGTGCTTCGCAATCCCCTGGGCTTGGGAGTTAGATGATTTGACATAGGACTCAGTCCGGCCACTTAAAAATTGCGATAGTAAGTAAGAAACATAAATGAAACAATATAGCCTCGTGATTAATAACTTACGAGCTAGAGCGACACTGTCTGGGCTCCAACCTTGAGCGAGTCACTTAATAACTTCTATGTGTCTCAGTTTCCTCATCCGTAAAATGGGGCAAACATACCCCTATCTCATAGGGTTGTTGTGATAATTGAGATTAGTAAAATTAAAGCACTGCAACCCAGTGCCAGGCACAGATAAGCATTGTCAAGTTACCTATTATTGTTGTCATCTTTGCCTCATGTGGTTATTGTGAGGGGTAAATTAACCAGTATCTGTAATGTACCCACTAGAGTGTAATTTCCCTGAGGACCAGAAGTTTTGTTTACGTTTGTGTCTCTAGTGCCTAAAAAAGGTTCCTAGCACACAGTAGGTGCTTGATATTTGTAAATTTTCAAATGAATGAATGGTAAGAAGTAGAAACAAAATAAAATGTTAGTTCCCTTCCCCATAAAACACTCAGTTGTGGACTGGATTACATTCCAATCCAGGAGTTCAAGTTTTTCCCTGAGAGTTTTAGAGAGGAGAGAACGAAAGAGACAGAGAGGAGGAGAGGGGAAGTAAGGAAGGAAGATGAAAAGGTGATTCAAAAGTTAGAAACATTAGTGAGTTAGGCCTTATCATAAAGTTAAATCATAACTGCTTCTGTAAAATAAATGGTGGACTCTTCTATGTCACTCCATCAGCCATGGAATGAAAAGCATTCCTCATTCATCCATTCATTCATTTATAGGGTTAAGAGCCCAGATCTTGAAGCCAAAAGCCTCTAGAAAAAGTTCTGCCACTTATTAGTTTTTCTTGGATGAAACTTGACTTTAGATCAGAATAATTTCTTTCACTCACAGTGCTTGCATTGTAAAATGGGGATAATAAAAGTACTTTTCTTCTGAAGTGTTGGGGGAATGAAACAGTGTACCTATAGGGCTTGCCACAATGCTTACTAAATGTTAGCTATTAATATACTTTAAAAAATTATTACTGAGCACTGAGTGTGTTCCTGATCTGTGCTAGGTCTGGGATACAAATACGAATAAGATACCTGCCTCTTCAGATTCCTGAAGAGAGCCAGTAAAGCAACATTACCCACAGAATAAGATAAAATACAACGGAGGTCATTGCTTGAATAAGGTATGTATCAACTATAGCACAAGAGGAGCGCTGGGGGGGAGCACCAAAGTCAGAAAAGGCGTCTTAAAGTAGGTAGCATTTGAAATCAGATTTGAAGGATAAAATGAATTCTTATAAAGCCCTTTGCAGCAGTTAAATCTTATTAAAACCAATTCCGATCCAAAGGCCACATATCAAAGTCAATTATAGAGCCAGGACTAATTCAATCCAGGAGCTCAAATCAAGTAAGATCCACATCCCTTCTAACTGAGTGCCAGCACCAGGAGACAGCAATCCCCAGACCCAATAAGGTAAGAGTCCCTCTGCCTATCTCCCTCCCCCTGAGAGAATCCTCAGACCTTTTTTCCCATTGCTTTTGTTACTTTGAAATGTCCTCCCCACCTCTTACTTTATCCAAAGCACAGCCATCCTCTTTAAAAGTCTCACCCTCCATTGCCCAGCCACCAGTTTGAGCAGCCTCCTCAGGACTTCAGAGGCAGGTAGAATCTGTAACCTATCAGGTGCATTCATTTGAATGTCAATCTTTTCAAAAAGAAGGGAGAGATAAGAGATAAGAAGGGAGGAAGACCCAGAGGAAAAAGTCTGAGGGAATATCACAAAAAGAAGCAGGACACAGGGAGCGAGGAGGTGAAAAAGAAGAGAAACGGAGAGAGAGAGAGAATGGAGAAGGAAGTGGAGGACAGGGACACCAACTGTGAAAGGGATGAAAACATCACTGGGAGGAGAAAAGAGTAGTATCAGCTCACAGAGAACATGTCAGTAATCATCTGCATTCTCTTAAAATAACATTTTGTGTGATTTGAGGAATAATGGAAATAAAAGTATACTCACATTGTCAAAAGTTTGGAAGATACAGAACAGTGTAAAGATAAAAAATTTAAAAACTACATTACCCCACCCAAAAAATGCTCTTAATGTCACCGTTCATAATTAACTATCTTTTAACATTTTTAATGATTTCTTTCCTGATTTTTCCATATTTTTTTCTACATGGTTTAAGTCATACTATATATACATTTTACTACACATACTTACTATCTAGTATGTGTCAGGTCACGTATGGACAAGGCACAAGGTGGACGAGGAGCTCATAATCTTGCTAAATACGGCACTTGGAAAGTGTGGCCAAGTGGGGTAAAAACACCACACCTCGCCTGCTAGCTCTCTAACTTCCATTTACTCATTTGTAAAATGTGTATGCGATAAAAACACCTACGCCTAAATGTTAGAGTTGTTATGACAATTAAAAGATAATCCAAGTAAAATAGGAGAGTCAATCAGGAATGATAAAGTGACTCTCAGACTAGCCTTGGGTTGTTAATTACATATTGTCTTTAACTCTTTGAAATGTAGATTTGCTCAGTGATCTACTATTAAAACTGTTCTTTAACTCCTTCAGGCTTTTAAGGGCTCCATTCTGAGAGGGTTAGTGGAGGCTCCTGACCTCCAAGAAAGGTGACAGTTACATCACCTGAGACAGAAAAAGTCCTGGAATGGGCAATGTCTGGTCTAGGACTAATGCTCCCCACCTGATCTGAAAAATCCCTGGGTCTAAAGCAGTGCTGTGAGTAGAAATATAATGAAAGCTAAATACAGAATTAAAATTTTTTCAGTAATTACATTAAAAAAGATAAAATGAAATTTGTGACATTTTAATCATATACTTATCTCTATATAACAGAAATATTGTCATTTTACATGTCAATATAAAAATTTTTGAGATAGTTTGCTTTTTTAAAAAAACAAAATTAAAAGCCCATGTTTATTTTCACTCATAGCACATTTCATTTTGGACTAGCCGCATTTCAAATGCCCAATAGCCAGCCATACACGGCTGGTGGCTACTATGTTGGATAATGCAAGTCTAGAGTCAAAAGCTGAAATCTAAAGACCAATTAAGTTATGGAGTGAGTGGTCTTGAGCCTGGGGACAATATTGATTTTCTTAAGGTCATCTTAATGGTTTAATGTTGTATTTAGTAGAGAAAAAGATTGAAGAGTGACAAAGCATACTACTTAGTGAATGCACAAACACGACTTCATTGAATATAGAAATAAAAAGATAAAGTAAATTAGCAAGTTGAGACAATTAAAACATTTCTATTCTAAGTATTAAATATTCTGAATTGTCTTGAAAGTAGCCCTGACTTGCCATTTTTCTTATTACTGGAGCATCTACTCTCAACCTCAAGTTTATTTCTCAATAAATGTTTTATTTGAATTCTCCCTAATTTCCTCACCCTGAAATTTGGTTTATAAATCTTCATAAGCCAACCGGACGCTCCCTGCCCCTCTCTTTATTCTACTTGAGTTGGTCACTTGACTGTTCTGGATCTCTGTTTTCTCAAATGTAATGAAGATATTGGATTAAATAATTGCTATGCTTTAATATCTAATATGTAAAACTTAATATATGTCAGGTACTGTGCTAAATATTTTGCATTAATTATCTGTTATCCTTGCCACAAGCTTCTGAGGTAAGTACTGTATTATCCCAATTTTCTAGATTGTGATACTGAGATTTAGAGAACTTGCCCCAAAGTGAAAGAAGTCTACAGTTAAGGGAGCCTAATTTGACATGAGGGGCTCAAGAGAAACTTGTGGAGGGACCGGGACAGTTGAACCTAAATCTTGAAGGATGAGTTGGGTTGAGCTAGGAGAAGGTTCCGATGAGAGGTGAAGGAGATGGGTAGGGCAGGACTGGAAAGCTTGATTTTAGTAATTATCTCACAAGATAATTATTCCTACTCAGATACAAACCAGTTTGCAATTTTATTGTTTTCTCCCCCCAAGGTAAGGTTTAAAGAAGTTCAAAAGATGTTACCAGCCAAGAAAATAGGAAGATTATTCTAGAATCTCTTGGTTCTACCAAGAGTATATAAGGGATTTAATAGCATATAGATGAAGGTAACGAGTTTTATACCATTTCTACCACTGGCTTTGACATTCTCTTCATTCACTTAATACCTATTGATGTTTACTATGAGCAAGGTTCTGTGCTAGGTGCTGTGATGAGGGGAAATATGCAACAGTGCATCAGAAATAGATCTGACCCTCAAGAAGCTTATTAATTATCAGACAATAAGACGCATTAAATAACTACAAGTTGTGTTTGAAAATGCTAAGAAGGGGTGTATATCAAATGCTATGGAATTGAAAGAGATGGGCTACCCCAGGTAATGAGGAACAAAAGATGGAGAAAAAGTTTGCATTTAAAGTAGATAATAATTCATGTAAATATGGACTTGCAAAGATTTGGGGAAATGCAATTTAGGCCACTCTTTCCCAAACTGCAGTTTGAGGACAAGGTTCTGAAGAATGTTATTGGGAATGCCATGCAAAAGAGGTTCTTGGTTGTGCTGGTAATTTGCCTGTCATTCCTCAGATTAATTTCCTTCTCTCCCTCTGCCCTGTTCTGTATTGCAGGAGGTCGCTCCTTGCAAATGACATTTCTGTCTCCCTTATCAATTCCCTTGTGGTTTAGTTTGGCCAATTAAGGCAAGGGTGACAGCTGAGAGGCCATGGAGAAGCTAGGTCTTTTCTTCTTTCTGTGCTCCAGGTAGTGTCTCCAGAAGTGGCACACCTTTGTGGCTCCAGCTGTAAATGGACAGCCCCTTTCTCTGTGGTCTCAGCTTCTGCTGGGCAGTCCTGGGTCTTGGGTTGGTGGGCTTGTCTATTACCTTGAAACTTCACAGCTTAAAACAACATATATTTTGTTATCTCACACAATTCTTGAGGTTAATAATCTAAAAGTGTCTTAGCCAGGTGATTCTGGCTCAGGGTCACTCAAGATGTTGGCTGAGGGCAATGTCATCTCAAGGCTAGAGGAAGGCTGAAGAATTCACTTTCAAGTTCACTGACATGGTATTTGGCAGAACACAGTTCCTAGCTGGCCTTTGGCCAGAGTTTCAGTATTCTGCCAAGTGGCCTTTTCTTTAGAGCTGCTTACAACGTGGCAGCTTGCTTCTCCAACAGGGTGTTATCCAAGAGCTAGAGCTAGAGCTAAGATATCAGAATGGAAGCTACAGTCTTTTTAATAACCTAATCTCAAAAATAACATATGGTCTACTTTTGCCACATGCTAGTGGTCACACAGACCAACTGTGGTACAGTGTGGGAGGGGCCTATACACGGTTGTGAATTCCAGGAGGCCAGGTTAATTGAGGGTTATCATGGAGGCTGGCTACCATGTCCATCCTCTGGTCCCCAATGATTCATGTCTTTCCCACATGCAAAATACACTCACTTTCTCCCAACATCAACAAAAGTCTTATTCATTAAAGTTAGCATTGCATCATCTTAATCAGTCCTAGGTACAGTTGAGGCTCCTTGGTGCAGCTCCTTGAGTACAGCTCCTTGAGTACAGTTCTTTTTCCTGCTGTGAAACTAAAGCAACAACTTATCTGCCCATCCAGATGCCCAAGATACAATGGTGAGACAGGTGTAACAGGGTAATACCACAGATATTCCTGTTCAAAAGCGGGAAAGTGGCTCCTTTGTGCTTGCCATTTTCCTGCTTTTGTGGTCCACTGTAATTCTGAAATCTGGCTGAGCAATGGTTGAAAGTGCCTTGATTAGTCAAGGCCTGGGAATAATTCTCCCTGACTCTCAATTCCATGTTCTGGGATTTTGATGCTGACTTCTGAGTCACCCTCTCTCATGAAAGAGAGCCCATGTTTGCAGCTGAGGAGTTTTCTCAGCTACTTCTTACCAGTAGAACTTTGAGGATCCAAAGGCCTCTTTTCATTGTATACAATCTCTGTCCCTTTTTGTCCAAGGTGGCAATGTTTCTGCATACATATTTCTTTAAAAATTTTTCAGTCTTCTGTGAATCTTATTGGTGTCCACTCCACTAAGTGAAAGCCATGCCCACAAATATCTTTCAGACAGGCCCTTTTCTGTGTTGGCCTTCCGATGAAATGGCTGAGGAACAATGTACTTAAGCTTCCTAGATGCTTTATCAGTTTATTGAGAGACTAGGTGGGAAATACCTTTAATTTCCTTAGAGGACCTTTTATCTGACCAAATAGTACTCTGATGCACAACTATGGTCTTTCTGAGACTTTAACAAAAGATTTTACAGTCATACCCTTAACTTCATCTTTGAACCATGTTTTTTACTGGGAGTGCCCTCGATTTGATCTTTCCTCAGAAGCTATATCTTAATTTTACCATTGTTTGCCATTTGGAGAGGCTGAGAAATTTCAAAATCAACAAATTCTCATTTTTGTTAAACTGTTCTTCCTTTACCTCTCTCCTCTCACATTTTACTATAAGCAACAGGAAGAAATCTTTGCTTGGAAGTTTCCCCAGCTAGATCACCCAGTTCATTAGACACATTTTCTACCTTTGGTTACTGCAGGCAACAGAGTTGCTGAATTTTCTACCATATAATAAGGACTCTTTTTCCTTCAATTCTAATAATGTTACCACATTTTCCTACAAACTTTTAACTGCAGCCTTAGTAAAGATCATGATGCTTCTATTTACTATTTCTTCAAGGTACTTTAGATTTTCACTAACACTCTCCCCAGAGCCTACTGCCCAGTTCTGAAGTCACTTCTGCATTTTAGGATTTTATTACAGCAGAATCCCACTTCCAGCCACTAACATCTATATTAGTTTCTGTTTCTGTGCAACATATTATTCTGACACTTAGCAGTTTAAAACAACAAATATTTATTATTTCATACTGTTTCTGAGAATCAGAAATACAGGACCTGGCTCAGTCAGGCAGTTCTGGCACAGGTTTCTCACGAGCTTGTGGTCAAGATGTCAACAAGAGCTGCAGTCATCTCAAGGCTTAACTGGGGCTGGAGAATCTGCCAAAACATCTGTTACCTCATCTGAGCAACACTTCCTCCTCCCTTAGTCCCTACATTCCTAGCATCTCCTTTATATTGCTCATCTTTGGGTTGTCGCACCATTCTCCTATTTACCCTTTGAATTTCTCCAAAACGTTTTAAACTAGTTTCTCATGTTAGATTCCCTGTATTGAACTCCCTGGCATTGGTGCTGTTTTCTGTTCTGGATCCTGACTCATATAATTGTCAACTAAGTCTTGTTGAGTTGAACAAAGTTTTGTTTGAGTTGGACAGATTTCTTTACTGTAGGACTTGTCAGTGCTTTTAATATGCTAATATGCTCTGTAAATCTCCCTGAGGAATCTATAACATGTACCATTTCCCAAACTCTTTTGATCACAGATTCTGTTTTTGTTTTGTTTTGTTTTTTTATATGCACCTAATAGCTAGGCTGAAAAAGCCATGAATTAGAAATATAGTTCAATTTGACTGAAAGAATGGGTATGTGAAGGAAAGCTTTTGAAAACGTGGTGAAAAGAGGGTAGAGGCTGAATCATACAGGGCAAGATGTCTGAACTTGATTCTATAGACATTAGGGAGTCATTGAAGATAGCCTCATGCTGACTGAAAAGTTAGAATTGTTGAGTTAAGCTGTTTAATCATAGTAGTACAATTTATTTTCTTTATATACAGAATTACCTAGTACAATTAACAAAATAGAGAAAAGAGAATTATATTTTAGACCTTTCTGTTTCTACTGCCCTTCATCTTTGATTCAACAGGATCGAATAACCTTGGCCCAAGCTTTAAGAGTCCTGTATTGTTTGACTTATGTTTTCAATATGGTACAAGAATTTGAAAAAAAAAATGGGAGACCTTCAGGGGGAAAGAAAATGTTTCAAGATACCATCCTTAAAAACAGACTTGTCAGAGAAGTTAAAAGATGGATGAATTCTTTTGAAAAGAATTGGTGATAAGAAAGAAGAATAGAAGTAGAGCTCAGGGAAATAATGGGCTAGTAATTAGGAGGAGAATAGACATCCTTTCTGAAAAGAAATGTGTAAGTGGTAGGGTGTATATGAGTTCCCTATTTCTGCAAAACAATGAACCCAAAACTTTGTGGCTCAAATAACAATAATTATTCATTATCTCCCATAGTCTCTGTGGCTGGGAAGTTCTAACTTAGAGATTCTCAGGAGATTCAGTTAGATGGTGGTTGTGACTACCATCATCTGAAGGCTTGACTTAGGCTACCAGGTCTGCTTCCAAGGTGGTTCACTCACATGGATGGCAAATTGGTACTGGCTACTGGCAGGAGGGCTCAGTTTCTCTTCAGATAGGTCTGTCTTCAGGGGACCTTGCATCCATGGTGGTTGGCTTTCCCGAAAGCAAGGGATCTAAGGGGTCAAGACAGAAGTTACAATGTCTTGTAATATCTAGCCTCAGAAGTCCTACACTGTTAATTCTACAATGATCTATTTGTCACACAAACCAGCCCTGCTTCAATATAGAAGAGAAACACCAATACATGAGGATCATTCTAGGTTACCACAGCATGCTTTCTACCTTTCTAGGTTCTTTGGTTAATACTTTTTCCCTCAACAAAGCTACTTTCAAAATGGGCAGCCAAATTGTGTATTCCGTACTGAAAACATCATATTATATGGTTATTACCTGCCCTGCCCCCATTTTCTCAAGTTAGCAGTTCTACTCACTTTCTTGGATAGTATTCACTCAGGTGCCCTAGGGAACTGGGACTTTCTAAAGCCATCTCATTATATTTTTACCAAGGCCAGCTCAATACCTTAGGGACCCTGGTAATAATAATATATTAATATTAAGCTATTAGTAATTACAATTATTGAATAATTACTGACATGTAGTGCCAGACAATTTAAATAAATTATTTTATTTAATCTTCCATACAACCGTACAAGGTCAAATTTGAGCAGGTGGGTCAACAGAGACTTTATTCACAGATTGTAAATGAAAACATATAAAAAAGATGTGACTGGATACGTTCAGGTATATGACTAGTCCCATAAACTAAGACCCCTAAACAATAAGAAAAGAGTTCATGGAGATTGTACCATACATAGAAAAAACATATCCTGAGTGGGGAGAAAGGTAAATCTAGGTGTACATTTACTAAATCAAGAGATCACAAATAAAACTGATGCTAATATTTCTTATGGAAGTCAGTTACATTGGTGTAACTGCAGGTTTGGTTGATCCCCAATGAACTTTTCTAGTTACTCCCCTTGAATCAGGGTTGGGCCTATGACTTGTTTTGAGAACAGAATATGGCAGAAGTGATGCTGTGCGTGTTCCAGACCTAAATCTTAAGAATATCTGGCAGCTCCCACGTCTGTATTTTCAGGAGCCCTGAGCCACCATTTGATAAGTCCATGTGGAGAGGAAGAAGCCTGAGATCATATGGTGAGAAAGAGAGGTCTTGCCTTGCCAGCATCCCAGCTGAGTCTGCCTTCCAGGCATCCCTGACAAGATGTCAGACACATATGTGAAGCCATCCTGGAGATTCCAGCCTCAGCCACCATCTGAGAGCTACATCTGGTAGCTACAGCCGTGTGAGAGACCCAAATGAGACCAGCAGAGCTGACCAGCACAGCACCAATATATATATATATTGTTGTTTTAAGCCACTAAATTTTGGCGTGGTTTATTAAGTAGTAATAGATAACCGAAACACTACTAAATTAATAATGTTAAAGGTTATGGTTGGTTTGGAGCCTCATTAAACAATATTAGACCCAGAGGCTTAAGAACACCAGAATCCCACCTTAGACCACAGCCATTCCCCCTCCTTCAGGGTCCAGAGGGGGAAATAAACACAAGAGACAGTGGCAAAAGAAAACGAGTAACACATAAATTTTAGTTAGGCTTGCACTCTCTGAAATTGTGGTCTGAGGTTACATGCCTGTAGCTGGAGGCTTACAGGGCATTTCCCAGGGGTAAAATTAAAAATATTTATCTACCAGGATAACCAGCACCCTGCCTAATCAAAATGGACACCAGCTGAAGCTGCACCTTCACAGTGTAAGTACAGTCTGGCTCTTCCCTCTCCCTCAGCCCGAGAGCAGGCCTGGACTGGAGGGTCACTCAGTCTCATGGGGACAACGGGAGAAGGCCTGGAAGGAGCCATGCCCATGCGCGTGACCGAAGCATATCATGCATGACCTTCACTGCAGGGGGAAATGGCCTGGTCATTATCTTGGACTCTAACCAACCAAATTAGCCATTCCTCGCATGGACGGTAGAGGGAACACAAGTGGTGATAAGGAAGAAAGTGTAGAAGTGCCCCCTTCCCTAGACGCTTTACGTATTATCTCATTTAATCCTCACAGTAACTCTGAAAGGCAGATATTTTTCTTGCCATATTATCCATGAAAAAATTAAGTATTAGAGAGGTTGAGTAACTTGTTTGAGGTCACACAGTAAGTATTGGGGATTACAGGGGTGGGTTGGGGGAAGTTAATAAGGAGAGATGGTTTTTGAATATGGTAAATTGTGAAAAGTCACATTGTTATCTCAGTTGTTTTTTGTTCAAGTGAAAAGCAAAATCAAATGAAACTGCTCTACCGTTAGAGGCACCCAAGGAAACAGGGCCCCAAGACACCCTTTTTTTGTGGCTTGATTATGGAACAGGTGGGAGGAAGGCATCTCTCTCCACTTGAGCAGAGAAGTGGCTGCATGCCGGCTGTGGTTGGTGATATGAGTCAGTGAATAGCCACTCAGAAATGCATGTGAGACCTCCCCTTCCCCCATGAGTCTTTGAGAGACACAGAGGGACCTGAGGTTCGAATGATCTCCTGGTGGAGGCTGCTATTGTCCATACTTTCCAACTGTGCTCTCACACTAGAGTGGCCTGGAGAAATGTGTGCTACACAAACACACTTCTGACAGAAAACTATATTTGTTCCACCCCCACATTCTCCATTCAAGTTCCCAGACGTTTGCAATTATCCTCAAAAGATGTTTCTAGACAAGGCTTACTCAGCTTGGTTTTCAGTAGGATGAGATTATTTTGTTTTGTTTTCTTCATTTCTTTAAACTTGGCCGACCACTCTCATTCCACCCAGGCCAGTGTATAAAGGCCAGTTATGAACCACACACCTGCTCCCACTCACTTTTCACCTGCTTGTCCTTTCCCTCCTCATCCTGGATTCTTGGCGCTGTATGCTAATTTGATATTTGTATTCCCCTCTTTCTTTGTGTCCACCCCATTTCTTTCTCTGCTGGACTCCCCTTTCTCCTTCAGGCTGCTTGGACTTTGACCTCTTGCCCAGTTTTCAGTTGTACTAACTCCTGTGGCTTGGTGTCCTGTATTGACTTAGCTGAGAATCTTCACACTAAGCCCCGGTATTGCAAAATTCCAACAGCGAAGTGCACCTAGGTGGCATGTATTGTCCAAGTCCTGGGAAAGAAAACTGTCCGACAAAAACAACAGTACAAGAGAGGGAAGAGCTGCTTTTAACCTGCATTTGCTGGCACTGCCAGCCACATTTCTACCTGCCTGCCTCTGCACTACTTTCTTTCTGGGTCCAGGAGATTTAGGAAGGATAAAAAAATTCTTGTTACAACAACTTTGGAAAACTGGCAGTATCTATGAAAACTGAACATACACATATACTTTTACCAAACAATTCTGCTCCTAGATATATACCCAACAGAAATGCATACATACATTCGCCAAAAGACAGGTACAAGAATGTTCGTAGCAGACTATGATAGCTAAAAACTGGAAACAATCCAAATGTCCAACAGCAGTAGAATGGATAAAGAGTAGTATATTCATATAACACATATAACAATGAAAAAAAAGACTACTGCCGTGCACAACATAGATGAATTTATGTTGACCAAAAAATCCACACAGAAAAGAATACATATATATTCCATTTATATGAAATTCTAAAACAAGCAAAACTCATCAATGTTGTCATAAGTCAGAATAGTGATTACCATTTGAGGAGTGGTAACCAGGTGGGGACATGAAAGGACTGGATGCTGATGATGTTTTGTTTCTTAATCTGTGTACTGATGAAACTATGTGTTCACTTTGGAAAAATTCATCCAGCTGTACACTTGTGATCATGTATTTTACTATGTATGGTACACATGAATAAAGTGAATGATGGAAAGAAAAATTTCCTTGCCTTCTCCTAGAAATGTAGTTATAAAGGACACTCAAGGTTAGTGGTTGGGTAAATGGGTTTTCTTGGGTTCCTCCTTGTCATTTTGGAAAACCTAACCATTCCTATTAATCTATAAAACCTATAGATTCTCCGCTGTAATAGAGACACTCCCGCCTACCTCCAAGTGGACATCATTGTATTTGGCAGGCTGTGATCAGTGTTATGGCACACAGGCAGTACTTACAGGTCTCCACCTCTTGGATCCCAGGTAGAATGGAAGGAAAACCACATGGGCCTACCTCTGAGAAGGATTCTGGGGGTATTCTGGAATTAGATAACAGGTTGGCTGGTTGAGAAATCTTACTGTCTGCAGAACAGGGTGCTACAGCAAATCTGGACACTGTCAAGGGCTGAAGTTGGAATAGAAGACCAGGGAGATTATCCTAGTAAATTACCTGGCCAAAAAGACTAGGCAGAGCAGCAGAAGCTAGGTACAGGACAATGGGATGGAAATTGAGTAGACAGAGCCAGTAGTAGAAAATAGATCATGGAAGTGAGCAGACAGACACAAGTAGGGCCTTTACAGCCTTGATAGATTGGGAAAGAACTACGAAAGGGCTGAGCTCTTCTCGATAAAAATTCTACACCCTTTCCACTACTCTAATAGCCTCTCTTTCTGGGCTCTCTGTTTTGGTGACATTCCCCTACTTACATTCTACCTCCTAGTTTTTAAGATTTTGGTTCCTTGAACATTTCTCAGCTCTGCCAGTTTCTGTAACTTGTGCATCTCCCGTTGTCTTTGGGGAGAAATTCTACACTTTAGACAACAACCTCCTGGCCCCAACCTTGACTCTTCCAACCCCTCACAGGTCAGCCATACCCCTCTCTTTCAGTTGTCATCACCCCTATGACTAGGGTGGGGATCTGGGAGAGAAAGAACAAGAGCAGTGCAACCAAGCAAGCCTATCAACTCAGAACTCAAGATCATTAGGTTGCTGCTGGAGCCAGCATACCTCTTGTCCGGTGCTCTGTCCCTGCTCCAGTGTGTTCCCTTACTCATGGTGTTACTGTAGTTAGCAAACCAACGCAAGTTGGCATGGGAATCTTACAGCAAGGTCTACTAGGGTCTATCTTCCATACTGGGAATTCTTCCAGGCTATAGTCCTTTCTTTCTCTTTTGCTTTTACTTATTCATTGTGTCCCCTTGTTTTTTCTACGCACATTGGTTCTATACCTTGGCATCACTCTAGGACAGTGAGGGTAACAGACCCTCTATCCTGGTCCCTCTAGGATGCTACCCTACTTGGCCATCTTTGTCCCATTTTATCCTGTTAGGAGACACTAATCAATATAAATTCCCTTTATTCCTAGGGTGTTTCTTGCTATTAATACCTGACTATTTATATTCTCTTTCCAAAAATTTTGCACAATAAGATCTGAACTAACAGCAGTATTAAATGGGACCAGAAGTCTGCATTTTGGAAATTGATAAGATGGGACTGAATTCCTGGATCTATCACCTGGGAGACTTTGGACACGTTAACTGATCTTCCTAATCCTCAGTTTCATCATCTGGAAAATAGTCACCTAGTCTTGGAGACTTTTTTGGGGAGGTTAAGTAATATGTGGTAATAACATGTGGTTCATATGAGCTACTTAATAAATTCTGGCTTTTATTGTTTGAAGATTTGTTATAGGAAGTCATTATCCACCTCACCAGTTACTGAATGGCATTAAGAAATCCAGTTGATCTGAAGAAGAAAATGCATTGCTAAGAAGTGCATATCAAGAGAAACATAAACAATCTCTGGAAAGAAGCCCATTCAGAGATGCAGAAGAATGCAACTCAAGAATACAAATTGAGCACCCAAATCACATTATGCATTAAAAAACACAAATATTAAGAAATAGAGAGAACCAAGAAAAAACCACATATCCTAAGATATTGCTGATCTCAATAAGTGGCTTTTGACTATGGAAAGGCCTAAGGGAAGCTGGCTCCAAAGTAGTATATGTTTAGTCCACTTATGTAGAAATCTAGAAAGAAATAGTATTCATGTTGAATGCGGCAGCAAACTGAGGGTATATAAGAGAACAAGGCCACAACAAGAAATGCAAGGGTTTGGGCAGTAATAAGAGAAAGGCCAATTAATCAGCAGAAATCAAGAGTGAGTAAGTAAATATCAGAGGGCGGAACAAGATAGAACGACCAAAGTTCATGCAAACAGTCTTCAGGGAATAGAGCTGTTGATCAAACAGTTGGTCTCAAAGAGAATCACAGAAAATGTGGAAGAGGCAGAGTTGGAGGGAGAACAGAGTACCCAGACCCAACAGAGAAAGACTCTCGGTACAGAATCAACATGTTCTCTTAGCCTCAACAACCATTATAGTTTTCTCTGATGAGAATGCATCTTTAGTAAGCTTGGTCTGTAATCCTGTTGGTAATAGTAAGTGATTGGTTAGAAGTAGGGAGTGAGACCTGACAAAGTTCTCTGGAAGAGCATTTCAAGGCTATCTTCACTGGCTTCTTGGTTGAAGGATCATGAGTGTCCTTGACGGAGAGAGAGAACTTGATTAGAGCATGAGTCGGATCAATAAATCCCCAGGGGCAATCTTCAGCTCCACCCCCAGTTAATAAACTGGCAGGATTATCCATGATCTCTTTCTGAGAAAAATATTTAGGTTTTTAGCAGTCTCCCTGTAGTTAAACACCACAGTGGGGGAAAAGCAGCAGAGCTCTGTCCTGAAGCATGCTTTCCTTTCAGATGTGCAATACCAAGTACATTTAAAGATGTAAAGAGCCCAAGAAAGTCAATCTTAAAGCTCCTGGAGGAATCTTTTGCCTGGTGGTGTATCACTTTTTATATAAATGTGTAAAGTTCCACAGAAAATTTGGGAGGCCATGTGACACAATGGGAAGCTCCATACACTGCGTACTGTGGGAAGTGCACAGGTTTCAGTGCTTGACTAACCAACTTTGAATTCTAGCTTCACCACTTATCAGCTATGTGACTTGGCACAAATTTTTTGGCGACTCTGAGTCTCATTTTTCCCAACTATAAAATGGAGATAGTATCAGTTGGAAAGGGTTGTGAAGGTTAATTGAGATAAACATATATCTCCCTATGTCTGACACATTGAAGCTGATGGCAATCAATATGTGGTTATCCTCTTTCCTTTCTGTTGATCTTTAATGGACAAAGCCATACCTATTTCTTTTTTTTTTAATTTTTATTAAGGTATTATTGATATACACTCTTATGAAGGTTTCACGTGAAAAAACAATGTGGTTACTACATTTACCCATATTATCAAGTCCCCACTCATACCCCAATGCAGTCACTGTCCATCAGTGTAGTCAGATGCCACAGACTCACTATTTGCCTTCTCTGTGCTCCCCGTGATCCCCCACACCATGTGTACAAAACATAATACCCCTCAATCCCCTTCTCCCTCCCTCCGGACCCATCCTCCCACACACCCCTCCCCTTTGGTAACCACTAGTCCCTTTTTGGAGTCTCTGAGCCTGCTGCTATTTTGTTCCTTCAGTTTTGCTTCGTCGTTATACTCCCAAATGAGGGAAATCATTTGAAAACCATACCTATTTCTAACATCTAATGACCTACTTGGATATTTTAGACATATTTGACTGCTGTCTTTGTCCTGGGTGTTCTTATAAGAACATAAAAAGATTTATAGGTACAGTGTGTAATTACAGAATAATTGCTCCCCCAAAAAGTCTATGTCCTAATCCCTGTGACCTGTGAATATGTTACCTTACTTGGCAAAAGGGATTTTGCAGATTAAAAATTAAATAACTAAAGTTAGGGACTTTGAGATGGACTGATTAGTCTGGATTATCCATGTGGGCCCAACCTCATTACATGAGCCCTTAAAAGCAGCAAGCCTTCCCCAGCTGACGTCAGTCCAAGGGAGAAGTGGCTATGAAGGGTCAGAGAGACATGTTGTCAAAAAGACTCAATATGCCATTGCTGGCTTTGAAAATGGTGGAAGGGTACCATGAGTCAAGGAATGCAGGCATCCTGTAGAAAGGTGGAAAAGGCTAGGACACAGATTCTGCCCTAGAGCCTATGGAAAGGAATGAAGCCCTGCTGGTACCTCGATTATAGCCCATCGAGACCTATGTCGAACTTCTAACCTATAGAGCTGTGAAATAACAAAGTTGTGCTGTTTAAGCCACTTAAGGTATGGTAATTTGTTACAGCAGCAATAGAAAATAATATATACACACACCAAAAAGGGCTCAGGACCATCGGGGTAATTGACAGTATGGCTGTCCAACTAACCAATTGAATCATAATAATCAAGCAGTAATTATTGATGATGGTATGATGAAAATGATCTTCATAACTCTTCATAAATATTCTGAAATAATATTTATTGGTGCAGATTCTCTTGACCTTTAGATGAGGAAAGCAATGATTTTAAAGCTCTATTTATTGATTAGCTTACTTACCCCAAAGAACTTAAAGTCAGACAGGAAAGGCACTTTTGGAGCCATGCAACTCAAAGAAACACGGGGAGAAGAGCAGCACACTTACTCATGGGGTCTCACAATAAAGTAAGTTTAGGCTCTCAAAAAATAATAATATTTATTTTTTTCTTTCTAATCTTCAATTTTAAAATTCAGATAGGGCCACGCAAATCTGATGGCCCTTGCTCAAGAGTGATGAGGATTTTCTTAAAATATGGGGTAAAAAAAATAAGATACATAATGGCAGGAGTTCTAGCCTGAGCTTAAGCTGTATTCACTCTGAATTCAAGCATGTCAGGACATCTCCACATGGGCTGGCTGCCGTTCTTTTCATAGAAAAGGATAATGTGCTTCATGGGAAAAATAATAGCTGAATTCCTTGGAGCTCATGAGTTGTCCTCAGACTCTCAAAAGCTGAGACTCCCAAAAAAGTGGCAATTACTCATGTTATCTTTAGTAATAAATAGTTTATTGTAAAGATATATATTTATGGAATCCCAGAGAAGAATGAGCAATCAAGGTCAGGAAGAACAGGAATAGGAGGGTGGCTATGGATTCCAGGCTGTTGTAAGACCTCACCCACAGGATTTTGTGAATCTTTACTCTTTTTTTTTTTTTTTTTTTTAATAATTTATTTTATTTTAGTATCATTAACCTACAATTACATGGGCAATACTGTGATGATTGAACTCCCCCCATCACAAGGTCCCCCCCACCAACCCCACCACAGTCACTGTCCATCAGCGTAGTGAGATGAGAATCGCTACTTGTCTTCTCTGAGCTGTACAGTACCCCCCGTGCCCCCCCACCCTATGTCTGCCAATGAATCTTTACTCTTAAGTGACTCAGCTACTCCCTGTGTGTCTTTTACACACTGCCGGGCTTTCTTACCATTTACTCTATGTGTCGTTTCTGCATCATAGGTTCTGCTTACTCATAGCTTAGCTTACTCATAACTTGACTTAGTCAAACTTTTGACTTACTCACGTTCCCTCCCAACTTCCCCAACTTTTCTTAACCCCACAGTCTTTCAGCTTTATTCACTCATTAATTAATCTGAAAAGTATCTACTGAGCACCTACTATGCGCCCCAAGTAGTTTATTGTCTAGTTAGAGAGACATTAATTAGATAATCACAAAAGTGCTTCAGGTGCATTCTGATTGCCTCAGCTTATTTACTCAAACCAGGCCATGGGGTCAGTTAATGGATACTCCATGAACTGGCTATCTTCAGGAGCAGCACCAATAGTCTATCATGTTTAATGATAAATGACCCTCCCCTTCCCACAATGTCCAGACACCATTGATTAGACTAAAGGTTGGCATTTGGCCAAGGACAATTAATACACTGGCTGGCCAGCAACCTGCAGTTTAACTGAAATTAATAAGCTTCCCTTAGAAGGAAGAGATTACAGTGTAGCAGACATTATGTAGAATTGACATGTTTACCATAGGGGGATAAACCTTACACTCCACACTCCACAGCAGTAGTCTAAATGAAGAAGGACTTCATCCAAAGGGAACTTTCTCATTCATGAGATACAAAGTTGGAGGACACTTACTTGACTCAGAGACTCTGAGCAGGAAGCTGGGCAGAGAGCAGGGGTGGTTGTGAACATAGCATAGGGCTAGATTCATCACTCAAATGACGGTCAGAGTGAAATTTAGAGGAATGCTGCCAAGTTTCTTGCAGGAAGGTATCATAGCTTTGGATGGGATAGATGAATGATAGTTTCCATGAGGTTTGCTTCCCAGAGCTGGCTGAGAGAAAGTGGCAAGAACAAGAGGCTTTTGGAATATCTGGGATAGTCCTTGGTCTGGACCTAAGTGACACAGGTTTCAACATAGAACTGGCTCTCACGCCAGACTCAGGGTCATTGTGTTTACCTTATGCAATTCTCAATGAAGCATTTTAGGCAAGCCATGGCGAGCTATAGCACATGACCTTGAGTTCCCCTGTTAGACTCCATGGATAGGAATTTATGTGAAGAAGGTCAGATTGAGGGGCAGCCCCCTACACTGTTGTTGTGCAACAAAGTTGGTGGGCCTCATTTGGCTATAAACGGTGTGTTGTGTTACTGGTGTGGCTGGAAAGGTCCCAAGGATGTTGAATAGGAACAGCATTCTCTAGGAGCCAGGTTGACTAAAGGACTCGTGATTCCTGGGAGTTTGCATATTTGGTTTTTGGAACAGGATGTTGGTTTGTTCTGTTGTCTGAAGACAGGCTCAATTTTGAAATAAAAGCAGACAGGCTCAATTTTGAAATAAAAGCACATGGAGAATTATGTTTCTTCTGGGATTATCTGGTAGTATGTCCCAAACCTGACCTGGGGAGTAGTGCTTGGTTTTGGTCCAGCGTTACTTGAGGTTATGGTCGTTCATGCAGATCCCAGTCATGGTCCTGGAACGCAGACACAGGAATCTAGGAACTGTAGCTCTGCCAGGTGCAGGAGAATACTGACCAATAAATTGGACATATTAACTTTTGCTGTAAAAGCCCAGGGGTTGGGGAAGGACAGGCATGAAGAGTACTTCAGTATCTGGAAGACCTCTGGCTGCTAGAGACCCTTGCCCCCACATTTGGTCCAGCTTTCTCATGTTACTGGTGCAAGTACTAAGGCCCAGAAAAGCCAAATAACCTTGTCTACTTCAATTAATGGCTGGAGCAAAAATGGAACTCATGAAATGGCCTCCCTTTCAAACAAGGTCTGGCAGGCAATCATCACAAGCTGAAAAGGAGGTGATGAAATGTCTTTCATGCGAACATCACATTTACACACATGTTGAGGATCCATGTGTTCAGTGGTTTCTTAGTATGTAATGATCGTGTTGATTAAATTGTCTTAGATCCTGTGTACCGACTGTTGAGTGACATCAATTAATCCTCAAGTTGGGCAAGTCAGAAACCTTAGTGACCCTTGATCTCCAACCCATATCCAGTCTATCACCAAGTCTTGTCAATTCCACTTTCTGTTTCTCTCTTTTTTCTCCATAACAACTCTGGTCTGAGCTACCATCTTTTCTGCCTGGACTTCTGAGACAGCTTTCTAATGATTTGCCTACATTTTCTCTGCCTCCTGTCTACTTTCCTCACAGCAGTCAATGGTCTTCCCACTCTGCCTTTTTAAAAATTATTAATTAGTAGGCTTTATTTTTTAGAGCAGATTCAGGTTTACAGAAAATTGAACACATACTACAGAGAGTTCCCTTATACCCTTCTGTGCATCACCCCCAGTTTCCCTTATTATTAGTATCTTGCATTAGTGTTACATTTGTTACAATAGATGAGCCAATGTTAATATGTTATTGTTAACTAAAGTACATTGTTCATATTAGGGTTCACTCTTTCTGTTATACAGTTCAATGGGTTTTGACAAATGCATGTTGTCATATATCCACCGTTACAGTAATTTCACTGCCCGAAAAATGGCCCTGGGTCCACCTAGTCATCCCTTGCCAGTGATCTTTCAAAAGGCAGACCCTACCCTGCCAACTCCCTCACTCAACCTCACCTTGTTCTACTCTCTTTCTAGTTTTCGGTCTCCAACTATATAGGTCTTTTTGTTTCATTTCCTCAAACCACATTCCATTATGTCTCAGAGTTTTGCTCAGGCTGTTTCTCTTTACTGAAATGCCCCTGTCTACCTCCTAGTCCCACCCCTCCCCACCCAGCCTTATCATGGTTTGTAATTATGTTTATGTGTGTGATTACTGGATTCACCTCCTTCTTGACTGTGAGCTCCTCACAGGCAAAGTTGTGCCATATTATTCACAGTACCTGGCACATAGTATGTATATAAAATTTGTTGAATAACATTGAGGAATAAATTAATAAATGAAGAGAGCTTTACCTAATTGCATGGAGGATGAGAAAAGAACTGAAGGTTTGCAATGATCACAGGAGATGAAAGTGAAAGCTGATGGGAAACAAGTAAAAGGTTTTATCCAATAGGCTGGGAACAGAGCTGAAAATCTGCAGAGGCCTCAACCCATCAGACTATGTCAGGGGGAAAGAGCTGGATGGGTAGTCACAGTGATAAAGATTTTCAACTTTTCCAGGATGGAACTGTTCTGGCAGTGACAAAGTACAGGGTGTGGCCATAGGAGCACACTGAAGTGGACTGGAAGTGAAGAAACTGAGTTTGAAAGGTCAAGGAACTAAGAAGCTGGCCACTGAGGGAGTGGTCCACAGAGTCAACAAAATCCCCTTGCCCGCAGGATAAAGAAACGAGACAGGCATTTAATAAATGTGAGAGTATAACCAGATCAGTGTGTGACAGGAGAGAAGGTGACCAGCTGAATGCATGGACTTCAGTGGCGCACATGTTTTTCATACTAGAATAGGGAGAAACCACTTAGACAGGTCTTGGAGAACTAGAAGCATGTTGCTAGTGCCTGTCTGTATGTGAGCCATAGGGGAATAAATAGCTTCTACTTGAAAGGACTATAGGGGAAGTGGTAACCTCAGGGGAAAGTCAGGTTTCAGTTCAGGCTAGAAGGTGGAGGGAGATTAGCTAGGTCTCTGGTTGCATGTAAAAGAAATCAACTCTAGTTATCTGTGGACAATGGGGAGTGAAGATCTGGGGAAGTATCCAAGGGTATCTTGGATACACTGAAAGATGGTAGCCACAGGTTCACCATTATGGGTGAGGAGAGGAGCTTAAAGGTCTTTGTGAGCTGGGAAAAGATTCCAAACGGTATCTACCACAGATTTTTCTGTGAAGAAGTTGAGGAAGTAGGGGAGTTTGTTCACCAACAGACAGGGGTTCCCTAGGACACAAATAGAAATGCCTGGTGGGGTAAAAAGAAGTACAGAGAAATATGGGGATTACAGTGGCTTGTGGGTTCTAACTGGTAGTGTCAAAAAGGTAGTGTCTAGAATGTGAGCTATAGGAGGATCTAGAAGCACATGAGATAGTTATCCTATCTGTCTATTGCCTGAACTCCTGTTCCATTCCAGGTATCTGTCTGCTCCCTGATTAATCTTTACATACTGAATTTGAATATCTGACCTCTCCCACCTCATCCCCTTAATTTGCCTCAGAACATCTCTTACATCACTGTGCCAGCAAACCTTCTGCTACTTCCCTGTGAAGCTGCATCATGTATTATTATTAAACTAACACTCAGTGTATGGGTCTGATGCTGTCCCAGCCTGCCCACTGAGCTCTGTCAAGCTCCCTCTATCTTCTAACTTACCACATTATGTTGTAATTATTATTATTTTTTTAATTTTTTTTACAATTTATTTTGGTATCTTTAACCTACAATAACATGTGCAGTATTATGGTGATTAAACTACCCCCTTCATCAGGTCCCCCCCACCAACCCTATGACAGTCACTGTCCATCAGCGTAGTGAGATGAGAATCACTACTTGTCTTCTCTGAGTTGTACAGCCCTCCCCATGGCCCCCCTACCTTACGTCTGCTAATCGTAATGCCCCTTTTACCCTCTTATCCCTCCCTTCCCACCCTTCTTCCCCAGTCCCTTTCCCTTTGGTAACTATTAGTCCGTTCTTGGGTTCTGTGAGTCTGCTGCTGTTTTGTTCCTTCAGTTTTTTTCTTTATTCTTACACTCCACATATGAGTGAAATCATTTGATACTTGTCTTTTTCGGCTTGGCTTATTTCACTGAGCATAATACCCTCTAACTCCATCCATGTTGTTGCAAATGGTAGGATTTGTTTTCTTCTTATGGCTGAGTAGTATTCCATTGTGTATATGTACCACATCTTCTTAATCCATTCATCTACTGATGGACACTTAGGTTGCTTCCATTTCTTGGCTATTGTAAATAGTGCTGCGATAAACATAGGGGTGCATCTGTCTTTTTGAAACTGGGCTGCTGCATTCTTAGGGTAAATTCCTAGGAGTGGGATTCCTGGGTCAAATGGTATTTCTATTTTGAGTTTTTTGAGGAACCTCCATACTGCTTTCCACAATGGTTGAACTAATTTGCATTCCCACCGGCAGTGTAGGAGGGTTCCCTTTTCTCCACATCCTCGCCAACATGTTGTAATTATTTTATATGTCCTCTCCTCTTCTAATCTGAGTTTCTTCAGAACAGGGGCCATTTTTTATTCTTACTTACACTTCTCTCCTCTAACGCTCAACATATTGCCTCCTTCCAAACAGGATAACTTGGTGAATGACTGAGTGAGCAAATGGACTTTGAATTCTTAGTGCCCTCTTCCTATAGCTTAGAAATGTTGGACTCTGAGAGATGGCCTCACTAATGAGATTTTTCCATTTTACCCACCTTTTTCTATCATTACAAATTTCCTGGATTTGATTCCATGCTTGTCAGACATAGACCATTTTCCAGGCTAGACAAATCCAGCTCACAAGACATGCTGTCCTGATTCTTTTTAGACTGTCTTCTCTGCAGAATATGGACCCGGCACATACTGACTGTTTTATCCATTTCCTAAAATGACAGCTTTGGCTGAGTCCCTATCCCCTAACACAGTGAATTAGGGCCAGGATCACCTGGTCCATATTCCCCAGACTGATTATTTTCCCATTCTCTACATCTCTACAACTCTAGCAGAGGGGAAGACCAGGTAAGTGAATGGAATGGCTGAGAACTTACATGGCCAGGATGATCACTGAATTCAGGAAAGTGATTATTTCTGGTATAGGAAGGAGATGAGATGAGACCAAGGACAGGCTGTGGGGACTTGAACTGCATAGGTTATATTTTATTTCCAAAGACAGATACATAAGCATTCATCATTCTTTATATCTTTTTGTAATTATGAAATGTTTCAATTAAAAAAATTATAATTAGAGATACTTGGCTTTTACCTTAGTGGAATGCCTGCAGGTGGATCTAGGGATAAAGACAGCACTGGCTGATAAGCTATTGAGGCTAAGAGGAATTCAATAAAAATGCTTAGCAGAAACAGAGCAGCAATAACAAAAAGAATTTTTAAAAGTGAAGATAGTTTTAAGGGACCTATGGGACAACACCAAGTGGAACAACATTCACATTAAAGGGATCCCAGGAGGAGAAGAGAGAGGTAAGGGCAGAAAATTTATTTGAAAAAATAATGGCTGAAAACTTCTGTAACCTTGGGAAGGAAACAGATACCAGGTCCAAGAAGCACAGAGGGTTCCAAATAAGAGTAACCCAAAGAGATCCACAATAAGATACATAATTAAAATATCAAAAATTAAGGAGAGAATCTTAAAAGCAGCAAGAGAAAAAAAATTGTTAAGTAGCAGGGAACTCCCATAACAATATCACCTGACTTTTTAGTAGAAACTTTGCAAGAAGCAAGTGGCATGATATATTCAAAGTGCTGAAAGGAAAAAACTCTACCTGGCAAGGTTATCATTCAGAATTGAAGGAGAGATAAAGAGTTTTCCAGATTCTTTTCCCATTCTCTACATCTCTACCACTCAAACATAAAGTAAATAATCCAATTAAGAAATGGGCAGAGGACATGAATAGACACTTCTCCAAAGAAGAAACTCAGATGGCCAACAGGCACATGAAAAGATGCTCCACATCACTAATCATCAGAGAAATGCAGATTAAAACCACAATGAGATATCACCTCACACCAGTGAGGATGGCCAACATCCAAAACACAAATAATAACAAATGTTGGTGAGGATGTGGAGAAAAGGGAACCCTCCTACACTGCTGGTGGGAATGCAAATTAGTTCAACCATTGTGGAAAGCAGTATGGAGGTTCCTCAAAAAACTCAAAATAGAAATACCATTTGACCCAGGAATCCCACTCCTAGGAATTTACCCTAAGAATGCAGGAGCCCAGTTCGAAAAGACATATGCACCCCTATGTTTATTGCAGCACTATTTACAATAGCCAAGAAATGGAAGCAACCTAAGTGTCCATCAGTAGATGAATGGATAAAGAAGATGTGGTACATATACACAATGGAATATTATTCAGCCATAAGAGAAACAAATCCTACCATTTGCAACAACATGGATGGAGCTAGAGAGTATTATGCTCAGTGAAATAAGCCAAGCCAAAAAAGACAAGTATCAAATGATTTCACTCATATGTGGAGTATAAGAATAAAGAAAAAAACTGAAGGAACAAAACAGCAGCAGACTCACAGAACCCAAGAATGGACTAATAGTTACCAAAGGGAAAGGGACTGGGGAGGATGGGTGGGAAGAGAGGGACAAGGGGGAGAAAGGGGCATTACGATTAGCAGATGTAATGTTGGGGGGGCATGGGGAGGGCTGTACAACTCAGAGAAGACAAGTAGTGACTCTATAGCATCTCACTACACTGATGGACAGTGACTGTAATGGGGTTGGTGGGGGGGACCTGATGAAGGGGGTAGTTTAATCACCATAATATTGCACATGTAATAGTAGATTAATGATACCAAAATAAACTATTTTAAAAAAGAAATGTTAAAGAAACTCTTTAAGCTGTAAAGAAAACATATAAAAGTAAAAATCTCATTGGTAAAGGTGAATATATAGTGAAGGTAGTGGATTAAACATTATTAAGGCAGAATGAAGGTTAAAAGACAAAAGTAGTATTAACTATAAATTAATTAAGTAAAATTAACTATAAATTAATTAGTTAAGGGATATAAAAAATAAAAAGATGTAAAATATGACATCAAAACATAAAATAGGGAAGACAAAAATGTAGAGTATTAAGAATACATTCAAATTTAAGTTGTTATCAACTTAAAATAGATTTTTATATATAGGCTGTTGTATGTGAACCTCATAGTAACCACAAAGTAGAAGCCTATAGTATATAGACAAAAGATGAGAAAGGAATCTAAACCTAACACAAAAGAAAGGAATCAAAGCACAAGGGAAGAGAACAAGAAAAGAAGGGAACAGAGAAAAACTACAAAAACAGCCAGGAAACAATAAACAAAATGGCAATAACTACACCTATCAATAATAACTTTAAATAGACTACATTCTCCAATCAAAAGACATAGAGTGGCTGAATGGATTTAAAAACAATCTTGTCTATATGTTTCCTATATGAGACTCACTTCAGATCTAATGACACACACAGACTGAAAGTAAAGGGATGGAAAAAGATATTCTATGCAAATGGGAACAAGAAAGCTGGTGTGGCTATACCTATGTCAGACAAAATAGACTTTAAAACAGACTGTAATAAAAGACAAACAAGGGCATTACATGATGATAAAAGGGTCAATCTAACAAAAGGATATAA
Organism: Phataginus tricuspis; assembly: GCA_029783875.1. Classification (NCBI taxonomy): domain Eukaryota; kingdom Metazoa; phylum Chordata; class Mammalia; order Pholidota; family Manidae; genus Phataginus; species Phataginus tricuspis. The sequence goes on along the minus strand of JAQQAC010006923.1, from coordinate 7,505,871 downwards.
TATTTGAAAATATTTATGCACTCAGTATAGAAGCACCTAAACATGTAAAGCAAATATTACAGACCTACAGGGAGAAAAGAACAGCAATAAAATATTAGGGGACTTTAATGCCCCACTTACATCAATAGATAGATTATCTAGACAGAAAATCAATAAGGAAACATCAGCCTTAAATGACATAATAAACAGATGGATTTAATAGATACACAGAGAACATTCCATCCAAAGCAGCAGAATACACATTCTTCTCAAGTGCACATGGAACATTCCCCAGGATAGATCACATGTTCATCCACAAAATAATTCTCAATAATTTAAGAAGACTGAAATTATATCAAGCATTTTCTCTTACCACAGTGATATGAACCTAGAAATCATTACAAGAAGAAAACTGGGAAAATCACAAAAATATGGAGATTAAACAACATGCTACAGAAAAAAACAATGGGTAAGTAAAATCAAGGAGCAAATTAAAAAATACCTTGAGACAAATGAAAATGGAAATCAACAATACAGAATCTATGGGATGCAGCAAAAGCAGTTCTAAGAGGGAAATTCATAGCAATACAGGCCTATCACAAGAAGGAAGAAAAATCTCAATCAAATCTTACACCTAAAGTATCTAGAAAAAGAAGAACAAATGAATTCCAGAGTTAGTAGGAGGAAGGAAATAATAAAGATCAGAGTGAAAATAAATGAATTAGAGACCAAAAAAATTAGAAAAGATCAATAAAACTAAGGTCTGGTTCTTCGAAAAATAAATAGACAAATCTTTAGATAGACCTGCCAAGAAAAAAAGACAGAAGACTCAAATAAGAACAGAAATGGAAGGAAAGTTATAATTGATACCACAGAAATATAAAGGATCATAAGAGACTCCTATGAATAATTACAACCACCCCCAAAATTGGACAACATAGAAGAATTGGATACATTCCTAGAAATATGCAATCTTCCAAAACTGGATCATGAGGAAATAGAAAATCTGAATAGACCGATTACTAGTAAGGAGATTGAATCAGTAATCAAAAACCTCCCAACAAACAAAAATCCAGAACTAGAGAGCTTCACTGGTGAATTCTACCAAACAATTCAAAGATTTAATACCTATCTTCCTCAGTTATTCAAAAAAATTGAAGAGGAGGGAATGCCTCCAAACTCATTTTACAAGACCAGCATTCCCTGACACCAAAACCAAACAAGGACACAACAATAAAAGAAAATTATAGGCCAATATCGTGATTAACATCGATGCAAAAATCCTCAACAAAATATTAGCAAACCAAATTCAACAATACATTAAAAGGATCATATACCAAGGGGATCAAGGGGAATGTATTAGAGGGATGCAAGATTGTCTCAACATCCATAAACCACCCAATGTGATACACTACACAAACAAAATAAAAGATAAATATGGGCAAAGGAGCCAAATAAATATTTTACCAAAGAAGACATACTGTTGGCCAACAGGCACATGAAAAGATGTTCAGCATCACTAATTGTCAGGGAAATGTGAATCAGAATCACCTCACACCTATAAGAATGACTATTATCAAAAAGAAAAGAAACAAGTGTTAGTGAGGGTGTGAAGAGAAGGGAACCTTTGGGCATGTTGGTGGGAATGTAAACTGGTGTAGCCACTATGGAAAGCAGTTTGAAGGGTCCTCAAAAAATTAAAAATAGAACTACCATATAATCCACATATTCCATTTCTGGGAGATGGGCAAAAAGGGGGAAGGGGATTAATTGTATAGTGATGGGTGGTAACTAGGCTTATTGTGATCACTTTGTAGTGATACAAAAATACCAAATTATTATGCTGTATACCTGAAACTAATATAGTGTTATGTATCAATTTTACCTCAATAAAAACCAAATGTTTAGCAGAGAGAGGATAAAAGGGCAGCAGAGGGCTTCTGGGCTCAGAGTCAGTATCTTAGATCACAAGGTTGTAAGTTCAGCTTGACTATGAAAGCCTATAAATCTATTGTGTTTACTGGTGAAAAGCCTCTAAATAGACAATTCCCTGCTTCTTAGTTTATTTATTGGTCTGTTGTATGGAACTGGGAACAAGTTTTCCTATAGAAACAATATTACAAATGGTGGCCCTGCCCCAAGATCAGCCCACGGCAACTTACAGAACCCTAATGTACCTAAAATATTTTACTAATAATACCTAAGACCCTGAGCACTATTTATAACACTGTTTCTGTGGGACAGTGCATTTAGAGTTTTAATGCCAGTAACACATATTCCTCAGCGCTGTGACCTTGACCTTATTCCACAGTGCTGATTTTTACCAGAATAGCTCTCTGTGTAGTGGAAGGCAGATTAGTTGCTTTCTGTTGCCACAGGCTTCAAGCTGAAGCACAAGCAATTCATCTGCACTGAGATGTTCGCAGCCCCCAGCATATACCCTGGCCCATGATCTAGGTTTAGCCTCCTGAGCACAATATGAAGCTGTTATTCATACATGAATTGCACACCCTATCACAAGCCAATCCTTAAAAACTCTATCATATTAGGGACCTCATTAGCATGTTTCTGGGATGACAGCGGGGACAAACAGGAGTTCTCATTTCATGAAAGAAATGGTGTGGGAGACACTGGGAGCAGTACAATCCCTAAAACACTGGGAAGGGAGATAAACCTGGGACAAACTTTGAATAGGGGAATAGCATGACCAAAAAGAGAATTCACCCTGATGTTGGCTAGAATAAAATGAAAAACATGCCTCGGTTTAGGACACTGGTTGCTTTGGCAGGGAGAAGTATTCCTGGGTGTGATTCAGAGGAGTGCACTCAAATACTTTCACTTGGAGAGCTCACTTGGAGAACGGAAAACTGAAAGATCCACATGGCATTTGGGAGCCTAAAAAACAGAATTATCATTTCTCGATTGGCAAAATGTCTTGCCTGTTGACTATAGAAGTTGTAACTGCAGGAGACCTTCTTACTACGTCTAGAGTCCCAGCCACAGTGGTAGAGGACAAGGACAATGTGATGGTCCTGGTCACTAGAAGAGGTGATGAGGATTCAAAGTTCAACCCCAGGAGAACTGCAAAAGCCACTGAAGGGGGGTGTGAGTTCCTGGAACATTAAAGACTAAGGCATTGTTGGACGCCTGGGGCTTAAAGCCCTAGTGCCACACAAGGCTTATTTTGGTGATAGCATTCTGACTGGGAAACTGCTTTTCCCCCCATTGTGTTTAATCTTTATGAGAATATAAATCAAACTGCCTGTTTTCCCATAATCAGTGAGCTAGGCAAATAGAGTCTCCAGGGATAGATCTTGAATGGCATGACCTAGACCCTGAAAACCTGGTTGGCACCCATTATCCCAGCAGCTGTGCCCTCAGACTGTCAAGGACTTCTTGCCACCTGAGCCTCCAGACATGTCCTCACTTCTGTCCTTCTCTAAGCAGATTTTTCAGCTTTCCCATTGGTTCTATCAGCTATCTAGTATCCTTCTAAAACATTTATTTTTGACTCAAGTGTTTCAGAGTCTGTTTCTGTTGAGGAACTCTAACTGATATAGACCCTAAGGGCAGAATGCTGATAGATCAGGGCAAATCTGCCACTACAACTTGGAAAGTAACTCAAAGCATAAATCTACAGGGGGCATAGTTATAGCATATCATCCCAACATAAAAGATAATTTGTATCATTGAGACATAACAGGATTCAACCTCTACCTGAGAAGACAAAAGTGAGTGGGTAGAAGAAACAAAATAGTGTTTATATTTAAATACTATCTCAGGAGCAGGTTACCAATTCCTAGCCCTGCACTGTATTATTTACTCTGATGATGCAATAAATATGATGGTTATATTTAATAATAACCAAGGCTTTATCCAATCTATTTACAGAAATAGAGTTATTTATATTAATAGAAAGATTTTTAGGAAAACAAGCTAATTGCAACACCATTCCTTTGTCATCATTTAAAAGGACTGAATCAATATTGGATTAAAAATAACAACTGAGACAAATGTGTCTGGAAAGGTGTCTGCCTAATTAAACCAAACAGTTGGCCAAATAAAGTGAGGTACATTTCAGCTCACATTTTCTGTTTGCTCCATGATGAGCAGGCTGGGTGGCTAGGCTCTGAGAAAGAACAGGCTACTTTATCCACTGATATCTGATCCAAAGAGGTGTCGTCCACCCCACTAGATGGTCCTGGACCTGAGCTCATGGAATAGCTTGGTGTTTAGGCACAGGAAGGGATGTTTCACATCCCAGTAGAGCACGGATTTGTGGATTCTAGTCTTCAGATAGAAACAATGATGGACTCAAGGGGTCAGGCAGCTTTCTCTGGTCTAGCTGGTTTCACTCCCACCTGACATGAGGCCAGTGCAGCATAGATAGAACCTGGGGACATTCAACATACACACTGCCCCCGGATTACTGGCTCTGACTGGCGGTCCATGACCCACCCATGTCCTGGGAAACCAACTCCCTTTTCCCATTGTCCTATTTTTGCCATCATTATAGCTTATGCCAACCCTCACCTCAACACCCACACCCCCAAAAAACCTGTCTTACCCATGATCTCAGTTTCCAGAATTCTAACAGAGCATGAGATCTTCAGGAAAGTGCTTTTAGAAACAAATATATAAGCCTCCCTGATATGTAGGTGGGACTACATAACAGATCTGGTGCCAGATGATGACCCTTCATGTGTATTCCTTTCAGAGTTAGAGAGACTTTCAGCAGGTGTAACTAACCCCCTCCCTGTTGTGACAGTTTTGTCAGCCTCTCTACCTCCTTCACCTCAGTCCCAGTGCCCTCTGTAATAAATAATAGGGAATTATGGCCATGTAGAATTGCCACAACCTCTACAAGTCTCAATCTCCTCCTACTGATCTCTGACTTCTGGTACAGGTCTTTACAAAATAAAAAGTTCAAGGAGCTTGCAACTTCTCCCAGATTTGGAAGGAAAATTAGAGAAAGACTGCCTTACTACTGGGTAAGTCTAAATATGTGGAATTGCCTCCATCATTTAATGAACAGCACTTTGATGACTTCCGGGAGGTCCTGCTGTATCCGCACAACCTCATGAGACACCTCCCCAGTCTAACCTGAGCCCACAAACCAGGTTCCCTGACCACCAGTGGCAGCAGTACTCCAGGCCAATTCCAAGAGCTGGCTTCTCGATCCCCATGTTCTACCCAGCCAGGTTCACCAAAGGCATTGAATTATTCCTAGGATCCTCACAGCCCTCTGCCATTACTGGACCGATATTAACCCCAAAAGAAGAAAAAGTTTCCCTCAGATCCAGAGTTAAGGCATCCTGGAAGTTGAAGACTTGCTTGTCTCTTTCCCAACTTTGACTTAGCCTGGACCCAAACAGCTCTACACCACTGAAACTAATGCCTTTAATAGTGCAGTGGGGGCCATGCTGCCCCAGGATAAGAAATCCATGGCTCTGGAAACAATCAGTGTCTGTGCAGAAAGCTGGCCTGGTTGATATCAACTCCCTGATTTAAGAATGGGAATCATTTGTCATCATGGCTACCTTAGAGGTTTGAAGGCATCAAACTAGATACAGGCGTCCAGTATCCTATCTCAGTGTGCTTGGATCATTAGGGGCTGAAGAAGCTGAGACAGACCCAGGTGAGCCCCTTTCTTTGAGAGTTTTGACATTAATATCTCTTATAAACTAGGTGGTGAAATGGCCAGGTGGGCTCCCTATTTCTATTCTACCAGGTTGTAGAGGAAACATCTCTACTCTTGGAAATCCCCCTTTCTACAACTACAAAAAGGCCATCTACAACTAACAAAAGCAATCTGTGTCTGGTGTTCCTGGTGCCTAGCATAGAACTAGAGTTACAAGGAGTAAGTCAAGGAAACCCTACCACCATGATGCCCCTTCACCAGGACCCATGGCCGTGTTCCACAAGAAGGGAGCCCTGTCACAAGTGCTTTGCCTTACTATAAAGGGACACTGATTCTCACCTCATATCACACCCCAACAGAAAATCCTGTTAACTTAAAGCGTTAAATATGAGAAGATAAATCTTAAAATACTGGAAGAAAGTCTGATGAATATTCATCTTATCTCTAATATAAATCTTGCAATCATTAAATCAATAGATGAAATGTCAAAATAAATTCAATTACATTAAAGAAATATCTTCTCTATAGCAAGGCATAATAAAAATAAATTCCAATAATTAATATGTTTGATACACTTAAAAATTTTTATGTTGTATTTAAATAAATTCATAAGAAAAACAGTGATCCAAGCTTAAGAAACAGGCAAAAGACATGAGCAGACAATTCACTACAGAGGAAGTACAAATGGCTGAAAAATATGGAAAAATTTATAATTTATTATATTAGTATTATTTATCAAAGACAACATTAACTTAAATAAGATAACATTCAGTGCTGGTAAGATTGTAGAGAGAAATGCAGATTTGACCAAAGTTTCCATGAAACAATTTAACTTTAAGTATCAAGAGTCTTAAAATGTTGAGGCTTTTTGAACCAATAACTTTATTTTCAGGAATAGCTTCTAAGAAAGTAATCAGAAATGTGAACACAGTTTTATGCACAAAAGTATTTATCATATACTATGATTTATAACTGAAAACAACCTGAATACTCAATAACAGTGAAAGTGTCAAAGCCACATGAAATTCATGGCTCTCATATGAAATCACTAGAAATAATTTTGTTACATTAGAGATACTTGTAAAGTGATGGTAGGTATAAAATAAAGAATACCAAATTGAATACCCTCATAAACTATATATTTTAAATAATATTTAAAAAATGATGTTGGTAAAACTGGACAGCTACATGCCCAAAGAATGAAATTGGATCATTGTCTTACTCCATACACAAAAATGAACTGGAAATGAATTAAAGACCTAAATATAAGACTTAAAACCATAAAACTTCTAGAAGAAAACAGACAGCAAACTCTTAAACATCAGCAATAGTAATCAAAATTAGTAATGGATATGTGCCCTTAAGAAAGGGGGGGAGGAAGCTAAATAAACAAGTGGGACTACATCAAACTTGTAATATCCAAAAAATATTTAAAAACTTCATATAACTCAATACTCAGCTCAAAAAAACCCACACAAATAATCTGATTAAAGAATGGCAGAGGACCTGAATAGACATTTTTCTAAAGAAGACAAACAGATGGCCAACAGGCACATGAAAAGATGCTCAACATCGCTAATCATCAGAGAAATGCAGATCAAAACCACAGTGAGTTATCACCTCACACATGTTGGAACGGCTATTATCAAAAACACAAGAAGTAAAAAGTGTTGGTGAGGGTATGGAAGAAAGGGAACCCTTATTTATTCTTGGTGGGACTATAAATTGGTGTAGCCACTATGAAAAATAGTATGGAAGTTTCTCAAAAAACTAAAAACACAAATCCAGCAATTCCACTTCTGGGAATTTACCCAAAAAACCCGAAATCACTAATTTGAAAAAATATATGCATCCTTATGCTTATTACAGCATTATTTACAGTAACAAAGATATGGAAGCAACCTAAATGTCCATTGATAGGTGAATGGATAAAGATGTGGTACATATATACAATGGAATATTGCTCAGCCATAAAAAGAATGAGATCTTGCCATTTGTGACAGCATGGATGGACCTAGAGGGTGTTATGCTAAATGAAATAAATCAGAGAAAGACAAATATGATTTCACTTATATGTGAAATCTGAAAAACAAAATAATTAAAACAAATAGACTCATAAACACAGAGAAAAGACTGTTGGTTACCATCTCAGGAGGAGACAGGTGAAATAGGTGAAAGGGATAAAGACGTACAAACTTCAAATTATAAAGTAAATTAGCCACAGGGATGGAAGTATAGCATTGAGAATACAGCCAATAATATTGTAGTATCTCTGTATGGTGACAGATGGTAACTACATTTATGGTGAGCATTTAGTAATGTATGTAATTGTCAAATCACAATATATATTGTATATCTGAAACCAATATTATATTGTGTATCAACTATAGTTCATTAAAAAAATTTTTTAATAAGGTTAAAAGACCAATTAAAATTGTGGGAATACAAATCACTCTTTGTATAATTCTTTATACTTTTCTATATTTTCCATATTCTCAAAGCCCAATAAATGTTTTTTTTTAAACTGCCTTTGGACTTCTGACTAGGAGTGCTTTCTCTTTTTTTTACGATTTTATACCATAATGAGTTTTCTGATAGCATACAATATTGCAGTTTAGTTTATAACTGACACATATATTTTACATATTACATAATTACATATTAAATAATTTTGTGCCTTAATATGTATTATCTTGAAGGGTTTACTTTAAGACTGAAATAATAAATTGACAGCTTAGTCTGAATTAGTCTGATACTTTCAACAGACCCCTCCCAGATGGCAGCATAGATGCTCTGTCAAGGGCTCCTGCTCTCTGCTAACTTTACCTGGGGTCATATCTCTAGGATTCATCTTTACTTTGCTCTCTTGGCTTTGCCTGACTTCTGTATAGGTTCTCCAACTCAAATCAGGCTCTTAATCTTCCCTGACACTCTTGTCTGGATATTTAACAGTTCCCTGCATCTCCAGCCTGCTTTCTTTGAGACACGGTAGTTTGAGACTTCAACTCTGACCAAGCCATGCAGAGATTTCCTGAGGCTCTGGGTTTTCTTGGACTTTGACTTGTCTCAGGTTTCCAGGGCGGCTACCTGACACGGCATCTCCAGTAAGCCAGTAAGGCATGCGCTCTTTTACTGGCCCTTTCTTTTCCTTCTTTCAGCTTGTTCTCTGGGAACAGTCTCTTAGGCCAGTGGAGAAGGTGCCTGGGCCAGCTCCCCATCTCGACTATCTGGCACCCTCCGGTGGCCACGGAAGGAAGGCCTTGGCTAGCTGTGAGTTTCAGAGCTAGGTCCTGCTGAGTATCCCTAGGCCTGTTAGCACCCTCCAGTGACAGTTAAAAGGAGCTGCTATGAGAACTGGCTCTCAGATCTTGGCAAGCCTTACTTGTGCCTGGTCTCTTGCAATTCACCTTGGCAACTTGCTGATAGAGAAATTCACCAAAGGCCCTGCCTTCCTTTTTCTTGTAAATCTATTTCTATAAAGATACCCTAAAATGTAAACTCTCAAAGGAAAAGCCTTTTTCTGTTTGCATTTGGCAAGAAAGTAGTAATAAGTACTAACTTAATTGAATGCCAGATGCTCAACTAAATACTTTATGTACATTATCACATTTAATCTTCACAACAACATTGGGAGGGAAGCGCCTATTTTTAATCTCCATTTTACAGAGGAGGAAATAGAGGCTCTAGGGGTTATGTAGAAGTCAGGGTTAAGCTGAAAGGTCAAGATCTTCTTGCTAGTAGATAATTTAAGTTTGGATTCAAAACCAGCCCATGCTTCCTAATCACTAAGTCATACAGTCTCTGTAGAAAATCGGGATGCTTAGAGGCTATATTTTCTATCATACAGAAGAAATTAGTCCGTAGCAAGAAGAAAAAATAAAAAAATAGAGAAGCAGAAACAAGAGGTAGAGCGAGGATCCTAGCAGGGCTTCAGACCCTGGTTCCAGTTGTTTCTGAGGCTCGGGAGCATTCTCGGCCTTCTCAGGGCTAGGTTGTTCCATCAGACACCTCAGTCCTTCCAGGGAACTCCCCCTGTTAGGTCAGTCTGATGTGGCTGTCTGCCACTCACTGTGCAGCAATCCTATAAACAGGAAAACAAGTGGGGTACTTTTGAAGATAGTCTAGGTATTAATACACAGAGCAGCATTAGACAGAATAGTGATGAACTGTCTGATCCATACTAGATTATTTTGGTTGCAAGAAACAGAGACTGAGTCAGGTTTCTAGAGATAAGCTACTCATCACTCAGAGACAAATCAAAAGAAGGTCATAAAAAAAGCGTGCATGAAAACCGGAGTAAACTGAACACAAGGTCTCGGGAAGAACTGGACGTGCATCAATAGCACTGGGGACAGTCACTCCCTCGTCTCTCTCAGGACCAACCTTCCCAGTTTACTCATTTTGTATCTGGCTGCAAAAGTAGCCACTCTAGCCTCCATGGCCTTCCTATTCCAGCACACACCAGAATTGTCGCTTCCCTTGCTGTCTTACTGCAGGTTCTCAAGAAAGAAGGTTTGGCTTTTGCTTTTCCTTTTAAACTAAAGCACGTGAGGCATAGGTCACCAGATATAGTTTATGACCAGGTGTCTAATTGGCTGTGGTCATGGTCATGTTGCCCACTGCCCAGTCATTCAGGTAAGGGGGTAGGGACCTTCCTAGAAAGTATGTGAGCAGGCCAGGAAATAGTCGGCATCACTGATCGAGCCCAGTTAAATGTAACTTGAACTCCTGCCAATAAGAAAAATTAAACATGTGCAAACATGGGCAATCTATTCCCCAAAGATCCTCTCTAATTATTTCAAGTTGGCAAAAGAGTTCACCTTCTGATGCTTATAGACTTGTGTGCGATCTTCTTTCTCAAAGTTCACCTTCTTCAACTTCCTAGTCCTGCTTGCACATGCCCTAAACACTCCTTAGTGAGCTCAACTACTCCACTCGCTTGGGAGTCTATTAAATTTTTTTCTGCCTTTAACCACACTAAAGACTTTGCTTAGTAAAGCATTTTGAAGATTTAGAAAGCGGCTGCTCAGTCTGCTTAGGATTTATATCCCAAACAGATGTGCCAAGAAGTCATAGGAATCAAACTGCTGTTTTGTGAGTAGAATAATATATTAACTTGCCTTTTAGTAGTTTCGATTACACAGCTGTACAAATTGCAGTGGAGTCTTCATGGCTAAAGCTGCTTTTATCAAGAGCACATCACTTCTTAGAGTGGAGGTTTTAACATAACAGGCATCTCCAGGGGCATGCATCTTTGTAAAACACTTCTCATTGCTTGAGAGAAAATCATCCAGAAAATTGAGATATGGTAGTACTTAACTTATCTTGAGGAATCCTCTGCCCTTCATCATAGTAGTTGAACTGGATATTATTTCAGTTCCTAATAAGGAGTTCCTGAATAAAGTGTACAATCATCTCACACTTTTGGTCTTTCTGAGCCTCAGTTTTCTCAACATTAGATTGGGATATTAGTACCTATCACACAGGGTGTTGTAAAGAGCCAGTGTGAGCTTTATAAAGAGCTTATCAAACTGCCAAACATAGTAAGGACTCAATAAATGTTAAGTTACTATAATTATCCTTATATTTTGTTTCTCACCTAATTATTTTTTAATACATTTTTTAGCTCAGTTTTTCATTTTATTCTTAGAACGTGTGGGTAGGTATGATGGTAAATTTATCCCCATGTTATAGTACAATAAGCAGAGACAGAGAGGTTAAATAATTTATACATGATAGGTGATTTTTCCAAGGTAACAGACAATAATTCACATCTCTGACTTCCTAATTTAATGTCCCTTCTGCAAAGAACTTAAAAGTTCTGTGACAGGGACTTTATTGAAAGGAGAGCTTAATAGTATGCTAAAGGGAGACTCTTCCACAATTTTCAGCCAAAAATTGTTACTCAGCTAGAAATGTTGTGGACCTCTATGTCTGGCAGCCTGAAAAGCTTAGATACCTTGAAGGGCCCACTAGCTATAAGACAATTTAATCCTGATTTGAATCAAAACCAGCATGCATTGTAAAGGTTTGCTAGGGCTTGTTGAAAGGGGTCAAAAGGAAACAAAGTAACCTCAACCAAACACAGGGAGCAATAAGCAAACATAAGAGCCAGAAATGCCATGGGCAAGTACCAGTGCCAGCCCAGGATGAGGACACTAAGCTTGGAGGCATACTGCAAGATGTGGGAATTATACCTGGTAGTCCTACTTTGGTTCTGCAAGAAGAGCTCAGGAGATCTTTGACCAGTTGCATCCCAGATCTACCCTCAGAATCAAAAAGAAGTACTTCTCTCTGGAGGAAAGCAACACCCTGTTTGGATCCCTGGGATTTCCATAAATTAAATTCAATAAAATATGAGTTCACAATTAAAAAAAAATCACTAACATATAAGCCATCATGAGCTTGAACCCATAAAGACAGCAAACAATAAATTTATATAAGAACTGAAGAACTGGAATTGGACTTACCATTTACAAATTATTAAATAATATTTTATGAACCATTTAAGGAAATCAAATATGAAAATGAAATTGATTAGGAAATGAGATGCTTAAAATGGCCAGATAGAACATTTTGGCCCAATAGATATTGATACAGATTTTGAAATGAGCTATTTAATGAATAGGTTTAAAACAGAATACAAACTGCTTAAGACAGGATCAGTGACCGAGAAGTTATATCTAAGGAAATTACTCAGAATGCAGTGCAGAGAGCACAAGAAATGGAAAATATGAAAGAGGGGTTAAAAAACACGGAGTGTAGAAGTAGGTGTAATATATGTCTAACCAGAGTTGTAGAAAGAAAGAATAGGGAGAACAGGAGAAAAGCAATATTAGGAAAGATAATGGTCAAGAATTTTCCTGAACTGACTAAAGATAAATCCACAGACAGAGAAATCCACACCATATATCAAGCATGATCAGTTAAAGAGAAATCCACACCTAGGCATATTGTGATTAAAAAGCACAATAACAAAACTGAAGATCTTAAAAATCCCAGAGGAAAAAGTCAGGGCACCTACAAAGAACAAAAAATAAGCTACCAGAAGACTTTTTTTTAAAACGGAAATGTAACAAGAATTTATTCATGCGTACAACAATCATAGGTAGTAGTTACTATTATTATTTCTATTTAAGATAAGGAAACTAGCTGAGAGGTAAAGTCCAAGATCCTACAGCTACATAGCAACAAGGAGATTGCTTAAAAATACAAGAATGAGTGGAAAAAGTAGGTCATAAAACACTGCTTCAGCCATATGCAACAACATATGAGTCTTAGAACATAATCTTAGGATGAAACTTAGAAACATAACACTGAGTGAAAAAAGCAGGTGGTAGAAAACTATATACAGAATATCATTTTTATAAAGTTCAGAAACAAAACTAAGTAATATATTGCTTAGAAATACATACACGATTACATTTTTTTAAAAAAGCAACAGAGTAATTGCTATAGGCTGAATGTTTGTGTCTGCCCCAAATTTGTATGTTGAAACCTAATGCCCAGCACGATGGTTTCAGGAGGTGGGCCTTTGGGAGGTGCTTAGGTCACAAGGGCAGAGCCCTCATGGGTGGGATTAAGTGTCCTTATTAAAGAAGCCTGACAGAGCTCCCTTGCCCCTTCTACAGTGTGAGGTTACTGTAAGGACATGGCTTGTGAACTGGGAAGCAGGCTCTCACTGGACACAGAAGCTGACCTGAATTTGGACTTCTAGGTTCCATTAACTATGAGAAAAAAATTTTTGTTGTTTATAAGATATCCAGTCTCTGGTATTTTGTTATAGCAGCCTGAACAGACCAAGAGAGGAAAATACACAAAATTCAGAATAATGGTTACCTTTTCAGAGATGGAACAGAAAAATGGGACAGGGAGAAGCACATGCAGCAAAGGTAATGTTCTAGTTCTCAGACAGGGTCATAGGTAACAGGACTCATTCCCTCACTATATTTACACATGTCACTTCTTTTGTATGCAGCAAATGTTATATAATAAAAAAAACAAACTGTCAAAGGACTAATTTTCTTTTGGTATCATTAATATAAATTACATGAGCAACATTGTGGTTACTAGATTCCCCCCATTTTCAATTCCCCACCACATACCCCATTACAGTCACTGTCCATCAGCATTGTAAGATGCTATAGAATCACTGTTTGTCTTTTCTGTGTTATACTGCCTTCCCTGTGCCCCCCACTACAATGTGTGCTAATCATAATGCCCTCTTTCCCCCTTATCCCTCCCTTCCACCAATCCTCCCCAGTCTCTTTCCGTTTAGTAACTATTAGTCCATTCTTGAGTTCTGTGAATCTGCTGCCATTTTGTTCCTTCGGTTTTTTCTTTGTTCTTATACTCCACAGATGAGTGAAATCATTTGATACTTGTCTTTCTCCGCCTGGCTTATTTCACTGAGCATAATACCCTCTAGCTCCATCCATGTTGTTACAAATGGTGGGATTTCTTTTCTTCCTATGGCTGAATAATATTCCATTGTCTATATGTACCACATCTTCTTTATCCATTCATCTACTGATGGACACTTAGGTTGTTTCCATTTCTTGGCTATTGTAAATAGTGCTGCGATAAACATAGGGGTGCATATGTCTTTTCGAACTGGGCTCCTGCATTCTTAGGATAAATTCCTAGGAGTGGAATTCCTGGGTCAAATGGTATTTCTATTTTGAGTTTTTTGAGGAACCTCCATACTGCTTTCCACAATGGTTGATCTAATTTGCATTCCCACCAGCAGTGTAGGAGGGTTCCCCTTTCTCCACATCCTCGCCAACATCTGTTGTAGTTTGTCTTTTGGATGGTGGCCATCCTGACTGGTGTGAGGTGATATCTCATTGCGGTTTTAATTTGCATTTCTCTGATGATTAGCAATGTGGAGCACATTTTCATGTGTCTATTGGTCATCTGAATTTCTTCTTTGGAGAAGTGTCTGTTCAGATCCTCTGCCTGTTTTTTAACTGGCTAATTTGCTTTTTGTTTGTTGAGGTGTGTGAGCTCTTTGTATGGTTTGGATGTCAATCCCTTATCATATATGTCATTTATGAATATATTCTCCCATACTGTAGGATGCCTTTTTGTTCTACTGATGGTGTCTTTTGTTGTACAGAAGCTTTTTAGTTTGATATAGTCCCACTTGTTCACTTTTGCTTTTGTTTCCCTTGCCCATGTAGATATGTTCATGAAGAAGTTGCTCCTGTTTATATTCAACAGAGTTTTGCCTATGTTTTCTTCTAAGAGTTTTATGGTTTCATGACTTACATTCAGGTCTTTGATCCATTTTGAGTTTACTTTTGTCTATGGAGTTAGACAGTAATCCAGTTTCATTCACTTACATTTAGCTGTCCAGTTTTGCCAACACCAGCTGTTGAAGAGGCTGTCTTTTCCCCATTGTATATCCACGGCTCCTTTATCATATATTAATTGACCATATATGGTTGGGTTAATATCTGGACTCTCTATTCTGTTCCACTGGTCTATGGGTCTGTTCTTGTGCCAGTGCCAAATTGTCTTAATTACTGTGCTTTGTAGTAGAGCTTGAAATTGGGAAGTGTAATCCCCCCTGCTTTATTCTTCCTTTTCAGGATTGCTTTGGATATTCGGGGTCTTTTGTGGTTCCACATGAATTTTAGAACTATTTGTTCAGTTCGTTGAAGAATGCTGTTGGTATTTTGATAGGGATTGCATTGAATCTGTAGATTGCTTCAGGCAGGATGGCCATTTTGACAATATTAATTCTTCCTAGCCAAGAGTATGGGATGAATTTCCATTTATTAGTGTCCTCTCAAATTTCTCTTAAGAGTGTCTTGTAATTTTCAGGGTATAGGTCTTTCACTTCCTTGGTTAGGTTTATTCCTAGGTATTTTATTCTTTTTGATGCAATTGTGAATGGAATTGTTTTCCTGATTTCTCTTTCTGCTAGTTCATCGTTAGTGTATAGGAATGCAACAGATCTCTGTGTATTAATTTTGTAACCTGTAACTTTGCTGAATTCAGATATTAGTTCTAATAGTTTTGGAGTGGAGTCTTTAGGGTTTTTTATGTACAATATCATGTCATCTGCAAACAGGGACTGTTTGACTTCTTATTTACCAATATGGATGCCTTTTATTTCTGTGTGTTGTCTGATTGCCGTGGCTAGGACTTCCAGTACTATGTTGAATAAAAATGAGGAGAGTGGGAATCTTTGTCTTTTTCCTGATCTTAGAGGAAAAGTTTTCAGGTTCTCGTTGTTAAGTATGATGTTAGCTGTGGGTTTGTCATATATGGCCTTTATTATATTGAGGTACTTGCCCTCTAAACCCATTTTGTTGAGAGTTTTTATCATGAATGGATGTTGAATTTTGTCAGATGTTTTTTCAGCATTTATGGAGATAATCATGTGGTTTTTGTCCTTCTTTTTGTTGATGTGGTGGATGATGTTGATGGGTTTTCAAATGTTGTACCATCCTTGCATCCCTGAGATGAATCCCACTTGATCATGATGTATGATCCTCTTGATGTATTTTTGAATTCGATTTGCTAATATTTTGTTGAATATTTTTGCATCTATGTTCATCAGGGGTATTGGTCTGTAGTTTCCTTTTTTTATGGTGTCTTTGCCTGGTTTTGGTATTAGAGTGTTGCTGGCCTCATAGAATGAGTTTGGGCCTATTCCCTCCTCTTCTTTGTTTTAGAAAACTTTAAGGAGAATGGGCATTATGTCTTCTAAGTGTCTGATAAAATTCAGTGGTGAATCCATCTGGTCCAGGGGTTTTGTTCTTGGGTAGTGTTTTGATTACCAATTCAATTTCATTGCTGGTAATTGGTCTTTTTAGATTTTCTGTTTCTTCTTGGGTCAGCCTTGGAAGGTTGTATTTTTCTAGAAAGTTGTCCATATCTTCTAGGTTATCCAGTTTGTTACCATATAGTTTTTCATTGTATTCTCTAATAATTCTTTGTATTTCTGCGGTGTCCATAGTGATTTTTCCTTTCTCATTTCTGATTCTGTTTATGTATGCAGATTCTCTTTTTTTCTTAATGAGTCTGGCTAGGGGTTTATCTGTTTTGTTTATTTTCTCAAAGAACCAGCTCTTGGTTTCATTAATTTTTCCTATTGTTTTATTCTTCTCAATTTTATTTATTTCTTCTCTGATATTTATTATGTCCCTCCTTCTGCTGACTTTGGGCCTCATTTGTTCTTCTTTTTCCAGTTTCAATAATTGTGAATTTAGACTATTCATTTGGGATTGTTCTTCCTTCTTTAAATAGGCCTGGATTGCTATATATTTTCCTCTTAGAACTGCCTTTGCTGCGTCCCACAGAAGTTGGGGCATTGTGCTGTTGTTTTCAGTTGTCTCCATCAAAGGACTAATTTTTAACTGGATTTTTACAATGTATATTTAAAAACCACTGGTTAATTATTCTAACCGGTGGTTGAGGGATATAATCAGCCTCTAGAATTTAACTCAAATTTTTGTAGTGAGTCTGAAAAAGACTTCCTACATAATTAGTGGAAGACAGTGATGGAAATCATTCTTGGATTGGGTTTTTAAATTCCTGGTCTTGTAAGTTCTCTCCAAATGGAACAGTCTAATAAAAGGTTTGCTATTTACATTATTTGTATGGGCATCTTTAACCTTGCATTCCAGATGGTAAAGAAACATTTCTACGTAGGAAAAATGTTTATAGGATAACTATATTAGAAAAACCTAGTTTCATTTTGTGTTTTATGCAGTGTAATTAAGTTGGTAACAAATGAATAAATTTGATGTCTTTTTTGGTAGTAGGATCATAAAATAAATTTGTTTTCACATATCAAAAATTTTACGAACTTATTTGCTCAATTTTAAAGTAAATAAGTATTCCTGGGATTCTATCACAGCAAGAGTGAGATTTACTTGATAAACTCTATATAGATGTATTTGTACTGGACTAAATTTACATATTAATTAAGTTCTACTTGCTTTTTTTAGCCAATTTTATGCAAATATATTTACTGTTATTTAAACATTTTTCAGAATGTTTGGAAAGTGCCCAAGTCAAATCACTATTTAATAATTAGACAGAAAAATCAAAATTGTTTGATATTTTCATAGTACATCTTAAGGTCTCTTCGAAATGATATTGTCTTATTTTTCAATCTGTGTAATAAATTCAAAATCACTAGACTAATTTAAAATTATTTCTCCTTTTATCTCTATTTCCCACATACCTTAATAGTTTGTCATGATCATTAAAACATCTTTGAGTTGAACGAGTTACCTGGTACTAACACTGAGCTGTACTTGCTTTGGGTGGTTGTGTGTGCTTTATGCAGTAATAGAGGTCTATATCTTCCCCCAATCAAAGTCCATAAACCTGATCTTCCCTCAAGAATTTCCTGCCAAAATCTCAATATCTCATGCTCCCTTAGTACAGGACAGTGTTTACCAGACATACTACATGCAATTTTCCCTTCATAAAAAATGAAGATTAATATTTTCATAGGGGTAATCCAGCATAGTGGTTTATTCGATTTAATGCATTATAAATTGGAAGACATGATTTAAAAAATATCTTTATAACTTTTCATTCCTTTGACAAGTAGTACCATTTGAAATTAATACTATAGCTTCCTGGAAAAGCAAAAAGGATTTTCCTATAGGTAATTAAGATAAACTCTCAAGATGCATCTGTATTAAATCTGTACTTACTAGTATGCAAGGTCTTGAACTTTCCTTTTACAGTTTTTTTCAATTTTGAAAAGTGATATTCATTAGTTTGAATATGTTTGTGAACATAGAGTAGACTTTGACATTTACAAGACATTTGTCCCGAGAGGTCTTTATGATTCTCCAAATTTACAACAAAACAACAGCAATAACAACAATAAAACTCTATAGCATAAAACTTGGTCTATGGAGAAAAAAACCAAGTTGTGCAGAGAGAAGCAGAATACAAGACAGCCAGAATACTGACAGTTCCCAGGTACCCAGTGCCACTTGCTTCCTGAAACCTGGCTGCCTTCCAGCCAGAGATAACCCTTTACCCACGTAATAAATCCCCTCTTTAACTTTAAGCTACCAAAAGTTGATTTCTGTTGCCTTCATCAAGAGACCTAATACATGTGTTTATGCTGAACTATCTGATAACATATATAACTCATTCCACAGCGTGAACCCAGTGATTCTGTTTTTACATCTTAACTGATATTTTTGATATCTTACTGATGTCATGGAGTTAAGAATCCTTTTGTTAAAGAAAGGTATCTCAACCAATTGGATTAAACCTGACTTTTGCAAACAAAATTTCAGAGTTCAATGAGCATACCAAGTAAGAAGCATCCCTTCCAGAAGGCTGACCCTTCTTATTTGGGAGGTCTGCAGGTTGCACCGTGCAACTAGATGTAGGTGATAAGTGAAAAGAGTAAAAGGATTTCAGTATATCAGCTCTCTGCAATATAGGTAATATCTCTTTGAAGCCTAATATACTGAAACCAGATTCTTAGCTTTATGACTTTCTTCTCTCAAACAACAAGAAGAAAAACATACATAAGTCAGCATTATCAGGAAGTGACTATTAGTTTTGCTGAAAACATAATGCCTTTGGGGCTCTGAATGGAGGTACTAATTTAAACCATTCCTGGAATGAATAAATATTCAAAAGAGTAGTACATAAACTTTGCTTGCCTCTATGCTAACATAAGTATTTATGACTATCATGTGTGTTCTTTGGAATTTTTCTTTTTCATCTGAAAAGTGATTCTTTCACCTGTATACCCTTTAGGAATCAAATTTAGATATACAGCAATGACAGCTTGGATCTTGCCCTATATATAATAAATTGATTGAAGGAACTTCTTTCTATTAAGAACAGCTCACTTATAGCCAAAAGAGCATGTTTTAAATTAACCTGATAGACAAGAAACTGGTCAAGTTGTAAATATATGGATTATAGTCTCACCCAATATAATCTTTTTTTTTAAATAATTAATTTTGGTATCATTAATCTACAATTACATGTGCAATATTACGGTTATTAAACTACCCCCTTCATCAGGTCCCTCCCACCAACCCCATTACAGTCACTGTCCATCAGCATAGTGAGATGCTATAGAATCACTACTTGTCTTCTCTGAGTTGTACAGCCCTCCCCGTACCCCCCCCAACATTACATCTGCTAATTGTAATGCCCCTTTTCGCCCCTTATCCCTCCCTTCCCACCCATCCTCCCCAGTCCCTTTCCCTTTGGTAACTATTAGTCCGTTCTTGGGTTCTGTGAGTCTGCTGCTGTTTTGTTCCTTCAATTTTTTTCTTTGTTCTTATACTCCGCAAATGAGTGAAATCATTTGATACTTGTCTTTTTTGGCTTGGCTTATTTCACTGAGCATAATACCCTCTAGCTCCATCCATGTTGTTGCAAATTCACCCAATATAATTTTATGTTTTGTTAAGAAGTCCTTAAAGGGTGTACATTTGTAATTAATTTTAGTAATGCCGGGATTGAAACTGCATGTAGTGCCTCAAAATCCTCTGTAAACTCCTCGGAGCAGGGGCTGCCTTTCCCATCTTTTTACCCTCAGGGCCTGAATGCTGGGTGAATTGGAGAGTTGTTTAGTAGCGTGCAGAGTTGGTTTAAGTAGTGGGATAGTTGGGGCTGAAGAGAACAGATGAAACAATATGGAAAGAATGTGGTACCAGGCTTAGTGAGTGGGCAGCGAGGGAAACATGGAAGGGACATGAGGGCAAGTATGGAACAAAATTTTGTTCACCCTGAAATAGTTATACCTAGGATATGGAAACTGGCAACTTTCCTGAGCCCCACTCTTTTGGGGGCTATGTGGATTTCAGGATTACACTGGATCTACTCAGTGAATCAGAATGGCAGTGAGGGGAGACAGAAGAAAGGCATTGCTATTAAAGATCCATGATTCAGCTGCTTGTGGTGAAGTTAGTATATCTCAACCACAAATTCAGGTGTGCAGGGAATGTAAATTTATTTTCCTATAATACTTAGTGTCCACTGTAAGTTTCCATTCCATCAATTCTATCAGTCAGAAGGTAGTAAGAAAACAGAAAGCACTGTAGGTGTTTCAGGCAGGATGGGATTTAATAGTGGGAATAAGATACTTAGAATTCTTTGGAAAGGGCTGGGGGAGCAAAGGTCAGGGAAAACCACAAATAATTTGAGGAAATAAGGAAGTTGCAGAAATCTTAAAAACTATCTCAGCTGCCTGCATAGCCAAGGCAGAGGGAATTCAAGAGGACACCTAGAAGCCACTGCAAAACTTCGTTTTGCTGTCTACTGAGGCCCATGTGCCTTTGATGTTGAAGAAGCAATAATGGTTTCTCCTTCTCTTCTACCTTCCAAATCTCACTTGAATGCGTATCACTGACTGAATCTAAACAAGGTTGTTAACAGAGGAGTTTGGACTAGTAGCTGCTAGGCTTCCTACTCCTGCAATACTGCAAAGACCTTACAAGAATAGGAAGGGTTTTGAGTGCTAACAGACAGTATCTGGCACAAGGGGGAGATTGAATCTCAGCTGATTCAAGGATCCTCTACTCCTTCTCCAGGGTTACTAATGAGTTTTGGGTGGTTTAGATAATGTCAAGGCTTTGGGGTAATGGCTGGAAGCAGCTTTTATGGAGCCTGAAGTTTGTACAGTAGGAAGGAAGGTCCATTAAGAAAAAGAACACAAAATATAAATTAGGTGAATTTTTATGTAGAATGAGAAATCATAACAAATTACAATTTTTAGAAACTGATATATACACAAATGTAACAAATTCCAGAAAAATAACACGGTATCTTTCGTCACCTCAAATAATTATATTTATGGTAGAAACACTTAGGATCTACTCTTCACAAATTTCAAGTATGCAATACAGTATTATTAACTATAATTACCATGCTGTACATTAGATCCCCAGAACTTATTCATCTTCAAACTGAAAGTGTATACCATTTAAACCCACATCTTCTCATTTCCCTCATCCCCTGGGCTCTGACAATGCCTTTCTACTTCTGGTTCTATGAGTTCAACTTTTGTAGATTCCATAGATTAGCAACATCATACAGTATTTGTCTTTCTCTGCCAGACCTATTTCACTTAGCATAATGCCCTCCAGGTGAATTCCTGTTGCCACAAATGTCAAGATTTCCTTCTTTTTCAAGGGTAAAAACATTCCATCAATGGACACTTACATTGTCTCCGTGTCTTGGTATTGTGAATAGTGCTGCGATGATCACGGGAGTGCAGATACCTCTCTGAGATACTAGTATATCCTTTAGCTACATACTCAGATGTGGGACTGCTGGGTCATATAGGAATCTCCATACTGTTTTCCATAATGGATGTATGAATTTATATTCCTGTGAATAGTGTATCCTCACCAGTGCTTGTTATCTCTTGTCTCTTCAATAACAGCCATTCTAACAGGTATAAGGTGATATCTCATTATGGTTTTGATTTGCATTTCCCTGATGATTAGTGACGCTGGGTATCTTTTTATACACCTGTTGGCCAATTTGTATGTCTTCTTTGGAAAAAAAGTCTATTCATGTCCTTTGCTCATTTCTTAATTATTTGTTTTTTTGCTATTGAGTCACATGAGTTCCTTACATATTTTGGGTAGTAACCCCTTATGATACACAGTTTTCTCCCAGTCTGTAGGATGCCTTTTCATTTTGCTGATTTTTTTCTTTGCTGGACAGAAGCATTTTAGTTTGATGTAGTCCATTTGTTTACTTGCTTTTCTTGCTGTGCTTCTGTTGTCATAAAAAAAGTATCATTGTCAAGGTCAATATCAGGAAGCTTTTCCCTGTGTTTTCTTCTAGGACTCATGGTTTCAGGTCTTACACTTGAGTCTTTAAACCTTTTCAAGTTAGTTTTCATTTTTTTGTATTGTGTAAGATAAAGGTCCAATATCTTTTGCATGTAGATATCCAGTTTTCCCAACACCATTTATCTTTTCCCCTTTGTGTATTCTTCATGCCCTTTTTGAAAATTAGTTCATCTTATCTGATGGGTTTATTTCTGGGCTCTTGATTCCATTCCATTGGTCTGTGTGTCTATTTTTATGCCAGTACCATACTATTTTGATTACTACAGCTGTGTAATATAGTTTGAAATCAGAAAATGTGATGCCTCCATCTTTGTTTTTTCTCAGGATTGCTTTGGCTATTTGGGGTCTTTTGTGGCTCCATACAAATTAAAAAATTTTTTTTTCTATTTCTGTGAGAAATAATATTGGAATTTTGATGGGACTGCATTGAATCTGTAGAATCTATACATACCACTTTGGGTAGTATGGACATTTTAACAATATTAATTCTCCCAATCCACAGACACAGTATATCTTTTCATTTATTTGCATCTTCTTCAGTTTCTTTCATCAATGTCTTACAGTATTCAGTATGTAGATTTTTCACTTCCTTGGTTAAATTTATTTATAAGTATTTCATTATTTTTGATGCTACTTTAAATGAGATTACTTTCTTAATTTCATTTTCAGATAGCTCATTGTTGGTACATAAAAAATACAACTGATTTTTGTATTAAGTTTGTATTGTGAAATTACTGAATTTGTTTATTAGTTCGATCAGTTTCTTGGTAGAGTATTTAGAGTTTTCTGCATATAAGATCATGTCATCTGCAAACAGTGACAGTTTTACTTCTTCCTTACCAGTTTGGATGTCTTTTATTTCTTTTTTCTTGCCTAATTGCTCTGGCTAGGACTTCCACTACTCTGTTGAACTGAAGTGGTAAGAGTCAGCACACTTATCTTGTTCCTGACCTTAGAGGAAAAGCTTCCAGTTTTTCACCATTGAGTATAATGTTAGCTGTGGGACTGCTCATCTATGACCTTTATTATGTTGAGGTACATTCCTTCTATACCTAATTTATTGAGAGTTTTTATCATGAAAGGATGTTGAATTTTTATCAAATGCTTTTTCTGTCTCTGTTGTGATTATATGATTTTTATCCCTTATTCTGTTATATGGTGAATTCTATTTATTTCTTTATGTTAAACAATCCTTACATCTCAGACATAAATCCCATTTGATCATGGTGTATGATCCTTTTGGTGTGCTGCAGTATTTTTTTTGCTAGTATTTTATTGAGGATTTCTGCATCTATGTTCATCAAGGATACTGGAATTTTCTTGTAGTGTTCTTGTCTGGCTTTGGTATCAGTGTAATGCTGGCCTCACTTGGAAGTGTTCCCTCCTCTCCATTTTTTTGAAAGAGCTTGAAAAGTATTGGTATTAATTCTTCTTTAAATGTTTGGTGAAATTCACCTGTGAAGCCACCTTGTATGGGATTTTCTTGGTTGGGAGGTTTTTGATTGCTGTAGTTATTTTAGATCTGTTCAAATTTTCTATTCCTTCATAATTCAGTCCTGGCAGGTTGTATATTTCTAGGAATGTATCCATTTCTTATAGGTTGTCCAATTTGTTGGCATAGAATGTTTAATAGTCTCTTAGCCTTAAAAAAAATTTTTTGTATTAGTTATAAGTCTTTTCTTTCATTTATAATTTTATTGATTTAAGTCCTCTTTTTTTCCTGGTAGTCTAGCTAAAGATTTGTCAATTTCATTTATGTTTTCAAAAAAACAACTCTTAGTTTCATTACCTTTTCTGTTGGCTTTCTAATCTCAATTTCATTTATGTCTGCTATAATCTTTATTATTTCCTTCCTTCTCCTAACTTTGAGCTTAGTTTGTTCTTCTTTTTCTGGTTTCTTAAGGTATAAATTAGGTTGTTTACTTGATATTTTTCTTTCTTTTTTTAAAATGTAGGTATTTATTGCTATGAACTTTCCTCTTTGAACTGCTTTTGCTTCACATCGTAAGTTTTGGTGTATTGTATTTCCATTTTCATTTGTCTCAAGATACCTTTTTATTTCCATTTTGATTTTTTCTTTCACCCATTGGTTGTTTAGGAGTATGTTGTTTAAATTACACATATTTGTGAATTTTCCAATTTTCCTCCTCTTATTGATTTCTAGTTTCATACCATTGTGATCATAAAATAACCTGATATGATTTCAATCTTCTTAAATTTGTTAAGACTTGTTTTTGTGGCCCAACATATGATCTATCTTGGAGAAGGTCTTGTGTGCACTTGAGAAAAATATGTATTCTGCTGTCCCTTAAAGGAAATTGCTCTCCTCTCTCAGGAAGGATTTCAGTTACAAATCAAGAGAATCTTATAAATAAATCACCAGATTTATTATAAAGGGACAACTGTTGTAATCGTCCTACTTCCTATCTTTTTCTTTTACTCATGCCTCTCTCTAATTCACTCTACCTTCTCCAACTGCACCTGCTGCGACTGCATCTAGACTGAAAGGTCACAGAACAGAGTGTCCCTAAGTTTCCTTGTGCTTATGGCAGCAGGTGGGGATGGCAAAGTCAAGGTATGGCAGGGAAATTAGGAGAAAATAGAAACTCTAGACTGAGGGAGAGAACAGGTGTTTTCCTTGCTCATCCTTCAGAGGCTATTCTTGAGAGCAGATTCTATATTATGAGGTCCTGGGTGCCCAACTATGCTCCACAGGACAAGAAAAATTTGTCATGCTGCCATGTCTCTTAGCCCCCCTTCTTCACAGCTTACCCATTTATCTTAAGACCTATCTTTCCATCGCCAAAAACTCTATTCTTCTTACCCTTAAGACTCTTATCCCTCTGCTCAGCCTTCAAAATACAACACAAAGGACATGTCCTCCTCATACTCTCTACGGTCTCAACTCCCTACCTCACCTCACTTTTACCATTCTTTCAGTTGGACTATTCTCCTACCCAACATTTCTGAAAATATTATTTACTATTCTTCTACAGCATTGATTACCTTGAACTTTATGACATACTTTAAGCCCATGCCTTATCTCCCTTGTCAGAGGCTGATGACCATCAGCACTCTTGGGCCAGGGTTCATGGCTGATTTAAATCTGTGTCCCCCATGGTACTCAGCACAGTGCCTTCAATATAGCAGGTGCTCAATAGTGTTCATTGAATCCACCACTTGGACCCTGCTCCACTACAATTTCCATTCCCCTGAACTTGGGGTCCAGTACGTGCTCATTGCAACTCCCTTGCCTAGTTGGGAACCTCCCTCTGTCCCTTTTCTCCCTTTCTCTCTTCTTTATCTCTACAGATTCTCATCTCTCACCCTTGCTTCCCTGTTCCATCTCTTAATTAAACCCAGACAATGCTCCTGTAGAGATATGCTGTTTTCTCAGCTGCTAATATCCCTTTCTACCTCCTCTCTTTCTGATGTTTACATCTTTTGCTCCACTGATATAGACTGCCCTGGAGGCTCACCCTAAGCATATTTTACCTGTTCAAAATGACAGGCAGGAAGGCCTCAAAGTTCAACTTGCTCCCAAGTCTCACCCAGCCCTAGGAAGGGCTCTTCTTGGAACTGTGCCCAACATTAATAACATGGTGAAAAAGGGAGACAGGAGTAGTGCCTACTTTATAATCATAGCACATTAGCCTTTTTATGTAAGTAGTTTTTCTTGTAGGAGGCAAAACCTAACTTGTTCTAGATATAAATCCACTTAATAAACCAGATTCTACTGTAACATTTACCCATTTGCTGATCTCAAAATATTAAATTTTGAAAGAAGAAAATATGCCTTGAAGGACTGAACACTATCAGTTTGAATTTTTCC
The DNA here is from genome assembly GCA_029783875.1 of Phataginus tricuspis. NCBI lineage: Eukaryota > Metazoa > Chordata > Mammalia > Pholidota > Manidae > Phataginus > Phataginus tricuspis. The sequence goes on along the minus strand of JAQQAC010006923.1, from coordinate 7,479,602 downwards.
ATACAATGCCTAAGACATACACACAGACACCAATGACTTTATGCTGTAATTAAAGGAGCAATGTATTTGTCACATTCTATGAGTGAGACTATTGGGCTTAGAGAGGTCTGATGATGGGTTCCAGGGTCTACAGCAAGAAATTGAATCTGGCTAGAAGATCACTTAGTATAAGAAAGTAAATGAAGTTTCTTTTAACTCTCATCTCTCATTTTCATGTACATGAGACCTTTCTTTGAACTCTCATCTCCTAGTTTTCTCATACATAACATTTAAATTTGCATTTTTTTCCCTTTCTCGGAAGGAACTTTTCATTAGACAATGTGATATATGGTGAGCAATTATAGTGAAAATCAACATAATTGTAGCAGACACTACTATAATTTGGTTGCATACCCCAAATATGTTCTCTCCTTTTTCCTTACTAACAAAACCCTTATATTACTGGGGGCATCAGTGTACTCAGCTAAAAGAACAGCTTCCCTTAAAAACCATATGGCTTCATATCCTAGATTCTGGATAACTAGATAAAAGCAAAAATGTTACGAGGGCCTTGGGACAGACTGCTTAAAGATAAACGTAGCCAGCTGAGAGGTGCAGACCTTTTGCTCTTCCTACTTTTTCCTGTGTGGAATGTGGGTGGATGTGAAAGGTGGACTTCCAGTTAGGAACTTAGACCATCACTAGCTATGCCTTACAATGTTTGATCTGTAAGACAGAAGGAACTTGGGTGTCTGATAACTGTGGAGCTGCCAAATCAGCCCTAAGTATCTCCTCCTAAACCCTCTTTCACATGAAAGAGAAATAAGCTACCTATTTAAGCCATTGTTATTTTTAATTTTCAATTATGTACAGCTGAATCTAATCATAACTGAAAACAACCCTAGTAACAAATTTTATTGAGTTCTAAATGGACAAATTAGGATTTACTTAAATATATTTCTTCCTCTCAAATACATTATTAAATGACTGCAAACCAATCTATTTTAATTTTTGAATAATATCCTTTACCTTTGAGGGTACAAAGACTATAAACAGACGTGAGGAAGGTTCTGGGATGCTGATAAACTGTGTTTCTTGGTCATGTGCATTTAGTTTGTAAAAATGCATTGAGATGTACTTGAGATATGCATACTTCTATGTGTATCATTATACATCAATAAAACATTAAAAAATATATATATCCATTGTAAATTTGTCTTTTAGAGTGGAATTACTAACCATTTAGTTAGGATTAGAGATTTTAAAAGGTTAAGTCTTCAGAGAATTGTAAAGGTTAAATTTTTAAAAAATGAATGTAAATTATTCAGTTTTAACCTATTGACTCATGTATCCCATGAATATTTTTTGGAGAACCTATGGTGCACCAGGCTCCCAAGGTCAACCATTACTATTAACCTTAATGTAATTATTTGCCTATTTATGTTTCTCCCATAGACTGTAGGCTTCCCAGGGACAGGGACCATATCTATTTTGTTCATGCTGTACACACAGTTATTTAACATACTGCCACGCAAATAGTGGCTCTTAATGGATTGAATAACTGAGTGAATATATTATAGGTAAAAAGGCCTCTTGTGGATTACTAGGAGAATGTATTTCAGTTTCAAACAACTGACTTAAAAGTGATATTTCGGAATTCATTTGTAAATTAGGGGCAATCTAGGGCTTTTCAGCATTAGTATTAAATCAAGAACTACAAGTAAAATTTTAGGCAATTCTCTTAACACTTCAGAAATTATGTAGTCGAAAACATAAGAGGATGAAAATCATAACGTAATTATCACAAGAAACTATCAAAAGCCCTTAACTACACTACTTAAAAAGAGTGGAACAGATTAACTTCTTGATATCATAATGAAAATGCAAACACTATGACTAACACATACCATATCAAAATAGAACATTCTCATTGCATGGCATAAGAGAAAAGATGTCTGTGTTTTAAGCAATCAAAGAACAAAATTGAAAATGCAAGCAACTGGAAAATGGCAGTCCATAGAAATTTTCAGTTCAAATACAGTAAATGTATGACTATAAATTGCCTGTATAATTTAGAATATATTCCTTGGTGGCTTTAAAACATTGTCTAGATTTCAAAATGAGAGAAATATCAGTTTGACATCTGTAGGAGACCTATTTTGGAGTGCAACACCCACCCCACAATCCTTTCTGTGAAAACCTCCTCCTTGACAAAAGGGCAAGCCTACACAGCCATTTCTGTCACACAGCACTCCAGCACAGCTTATTGGACACCTGGAGAACTCTTAACCTAAGCTGAACTAATCAGAATCTTTCTCCTGAGAAACTGAATTAGTAGGCACTAAGTCTAAATTTTGGTGGGTGCCCAAACTGGAAGGTCAACTAGACCTGGAGCTAAGTTTGTCTGCCCAAAGTATCATGAAAGCCAAAATTACATGGGCGCAGAAACCACAAGTAAGCAAGGGAATGTTGTTTGGCAGCTGCGTCTGGGGAGGGCTCTCCCTGCACCCTAGGGGAAACCTCAACCTGGATGGGGGTGGTGCTTGACTCTGGTTTGGAAAGAATTCTCGAACAGGTCAGACCAGTATAGGTAAGGAAGGAATTCATTAAAGTGAGAGTGTGAATGGTAGCAGTTGTGCAGGCAGCAGAGAGCAAGTGAGGCAGGCAGCAGAGACATGTGACAAGCATCATGATTTATTTTTCCTGCCTATGATGAAAATGCCAAGATATAAAAAGTACAGTAAGAACAGAGGGGACTCCATCTTAAGGCTAAGATTCCATTTGAAAAATCAGAGAGGTGGGAAGTAAGATTCCTAACATATTCTTTGGTAATTAGCCAACAACCTATCTTAAGACAAGGCAAGAAGTCTTAACTGATATGTTTCCAGTGCTTGAGGGTATCCACTATCTTGAAGAACAGGATCAAGAAATTCCTTGTGTTAAATTTATCTTATATAATATCTAGAGGACTGACTGTGGATGGTGACATAATTTCTCCCACTGGAAAGAGACATCACAAGACCACATGTCAAGCCTATGCACTCCCCCCTACCCTTTGCCCCATTCTTGAAAGTCTTAAAAGATAGAATCCTAAGCCTCTAAGCGTGCCTGCTCTCCGAGGCTGCCCACACTCCCCTTTCTCTGAGTGTGTACTTTTTTCCTTAAATAAAACTTCTCACTGCTCAGCTTACTGTGTTTGTCCAGTGGTAAATGTCTTTGTTACTTCTCTATTTCATTCAGTTTTCTAGATTTAAGCCCAAGTCTTCTCTCTCTCTGTTCTACTTCAGAAAAATAGGGAAGGGCTACTGAGATAAAGGGAAGCTCATTGAACTCCTGCTCAGCACAGGGCAAATCCCTTGCCAATTCCTAAAGCCAGAGTCACCTGGCATCCAGTGTCTCCTTGCATCTGCACAGCGTGGGAACTAAGTATGCCCCTACCACTCCAGGATTTGGTGGAGCCACAGAGAACTAGAAAGAGTGAGGTTATGTTCTGAAAAGTTCCCCAAAGGCAAAGGAAAGAAATTTGGGGGCAGGCTACTAAAGAGCATGATCTTACAGCTGTAGAACGGTCTGGGTCACCCAAACAATGGGAACAGCAAGCCCAAATCAGAGATCTCCGTAGCTTTTCCCTACTTGTCTGGAGTAGAACAGAGACAGAGTGAACACTTGTGCTTAAGGCTAGAAAATTGAATGAAATAGCGAAGTAACAAAGACATTTACCACTAGAAGAGCACAGAGGCAAAACACATTAAGTTGAGCAGTGAAAAGTCTTTATTTAAGGCAAAGTACACACTTGAAGAAAGGGGAGTGCAGGCAACCTTAGAGAAGCAGTGCACTTAAGGGCTTAGGATTCTGTCTTTTAAGGCTTTCGAGAATAGGGCAAAGGGTGGAGGAGGGAGGGGCCATAGGCTTGACCTGTGGTCTCATGACGTCTGTCTCCAGTGAGAGACATTACGTCACCATCCATAGTCTGTCCTCTAGATATTCTGTAAGATAAACTTAACATAAGGAATTTCTTGATCCTGTTTTTCTCCAAGATAGTGGTTACCCTCAAGCAGTGGGGACATATCATTTAGGATTTCTTGCCCTGCCTTAAGATAGGGTGGGTTATTGGCTGATTACCATAAAATGTTAGGAATCTTACCTCTTAACTCCCTGGTTTTTAAAATGGAATCTTAGCCTTAAGATGGAGTCCCTTCTGTTCTTACTAGACTATTTATATCTTGGTATTTTTATTCATAGGCAGGAAAAATTAATCATGATGCTTGTCACATGTCCCTGTCCTACCTCAGGAAGCCAATTTGAAAAAAAGGAAAATGGAATATATATGAAAAAGTGAAGAGGCAAGACCATGTGTAGGGTACAGGGTTGGGAAATGAGCTCTGTTCCTGAATTTCCAGTTCCCATGAAGTATGGATAACTTTATTTCTTGTTTGTTTGTTTTTTAAATTATTAATGTAATTAACCAACATCTTTATTCCTGTCCAGTGTCCCCAACCCTACTTTTTATTTGAACAAATATTTCTTCAGCACCTACCATTTGTCAGGCACTCATCTTTGAACAAGGATATAATAGTAAAAAAAAGAGAAAAATCATGAAATTATTGGGGTCAAGTGGGATAATTATTGTGGGGTGAATTTCCTGAGGGGTGGAGACAAGCTGTTTTCTCCTCTCCTCCATTGTGTAATTGTTCTGGCACCTGTCAGTCACCACTGACTGCCCCTGGAGTTCCTCCCGGAAGGGGCAGGTGGAGAGGGGAGCAGGCGCCATGATGCAGGCTGCATGGGACCGGGAGCACGAAGTGGGCTTTGGTTAGCAGGAACCAGGGAGAAAGGGGAGAGTGCTGTGGGGGCAGAGAGAGAGTGGAGGCCAGAGAGGACAGATGGAGCCAGGCTGCAATGTGAGTAATAAAAGGGTTTCTCCCAATCTATCTTCCCTTGACTGACCTCAGTCACACTGGTTTATTTTCCCAGAGCAGGAACACACCTCCCACCATGCTTCCCTGCCATGGAGCTATAATTATAATGCAGGGTAGAAAATGCAATGAGAGAGAAGGGCAAGATATTATGCAAGAATACCTTACTTGGGAGGGGCTCAAGATGGTGGTGTGAGCAGGGCAGCGGAAATCACCTCCCAAAACCATATATATTTTTGAAAATACAACTATTGCTAAAAGAGAGACCAGAAGAAACAATATAACAGCCAGGCTACATCTACATCTGCAAGAACTCAGCACCTCACGAAGGGAGTAAGATACAAAGCCATGATCTGGTGGGACCTGAGCACTCCCCCACCCCAGCTCACCAGCGGGAGGAACAGAATCAGAGTGGGGAGGGAGGGGAAGCACAGGACTGATAAATAACCAGCCCCGGTGATCTGCACCGGGAACACAGACACACATCACATGGTGTACTGGATATTAGAGAAACAAAAGGGCAAGATCCGAGATGGAGACTGCGAGAGAGTCCCCACAGCTGGCTCCCCTGGGACAAAAGAAAAGCGGGCAATTTTTAAAAGACTTAAAGGGACGAGGGCCCAACTGCTGAACAAAATCGTCCCAGCACACTCAGTCCAGGGGCTGGGAGTCTTGGGGAGCTTTGGGCCTCCTAACCCCCAGCCAGGGGAAGCAGCCCTGAGGCCCCTCACAGACATAAGCAGCCTGCCATTCGTTCCCCCCAGCTGGTGCTGCAAATGGATCGGCTGACCTGCCACAACTGCACAGCAGCCAGAGAGCAGCACAGCCCATGGCAGCCACACAAAATAATCTCCTGGCAGGCGCGCAGCTAACTGGGACAGGCTGTGAAACCCAGAGCAAGGTCTGGAAGGCACGAAGGGGCACCAGCCTTGCTGCAGAACACGCCCAGTGTGGCTGCAACCCTCCGCAGTGCTCTAGGCTAGACTGAGGGCAGCCCTGCCCACGGCAGCTCAGGGGATTTTCCCAGAGACTGCCTCCCAGTCTGCAGGTAACTGGCACAGGCTGCGGAAGCCAGAGCAAGGCCCGGAAGGTGTGAAGGGCCCACCCTTGTAGTAGAATGCACCCAGCGGGGCTGCCATAACCCTGCAGTGCTCTAGGCTAGCCTGAGGGTGGCCTGCCCACGGCAGCTCAGGGGATTATCCCAGAGATGGCCTCCCAGTGTGCGGGTAACTGGCACAGGCTGAGGAGAAGGAAAGAGCGAACAACAAGCAGGAAGGGACTTTGTTCTCCCAGCTGACATATGTGCTACCTGTCTGCATCCACTTCTATTGCCATGAAAAGACAGAAGAATCTGATCCAGTCAAAAATCACTCAGACAACTCAGAGAGAGGGCATGGTGGGATAGATTAAAGCAATCTTCCTGAAAAAGAATTCAAAATAAAAGTCATAACCATGCTGATGGATCTACAGAGAAATATGCAAGAGCTAAGGGAGGAAATGAAGAAAGACAATGCAGAAATGAGACAAGTGATTGATGGGCTTAAGAGCAGACTGGACGAGGTGCAAGAGACTGTTCATGGAATAGAAATCAGAGAACAGGAGTACAGAGAAGCTAAGGCAGAGAGAGATAAAAGGATCTCTAGGAATGAAAGAATATTAAGAGAACTGTGTGACCAATCCAAATGGAATAATATTCGCATTATAGGCATACCAGGAGAAGAGAGAAAAAGCGATAGAAAGTGTATTTGAAGAAATAATTGCAGAAAACTTCCCGAAGCTGAGGAAGTAAAGAGTTTCTCAGACCATGGAAGCCCACAGATCTCCCAACACAAAGGACCCAAAGAGGACAACACCAAGACATATAATAATTAAAATGGCAAAGATCGAAGACAAAGACAGAGTATTAAAGTCAGCCAGAGAGAGAAAAACATCACCTACAAAGGAAAACCCATCAGGCTATCATCAGACCTCTCAACAAAAGATAATGGCATCATATATTTAATGCAATGAAACGAAAGGCCTTGAACCAAGAATACTGTATCCAGCATGAATATCATTTAAATTTGAGGGAGGGATTAAACAATTCCCAGGCAAAAGTTGAGGGAATTTGCCTCCCACAAACCACCTCTACAGGATATTTTAAAGGGACTGCTCTTGATGGAAGCACTCCAAAGGCTAAATAGATGTCACCAGAGAAAATGAAATCACAGCAAAGAAAGCAGACCTTCCAAATACCAACTAAAGGCAAAAAATAAAATCAACTATCCACAAAAAGAGTCAAAGGAAACGCAAAAGAGTACAGAATAAAACACCTAGCATATAAAGAATGGAGGAGGAAGAATAATAAGGGAGAGAAATAAAGAATCATCAGACTGTGTTTATAATAGCTTAATAAGACAGTTGAGTTTGACTGTCAGATAGTAAAGAAGCTACCCTTGAACCTTTGGTAACCACGAATCTAAAGCCAGCAATGGCAATAAGTACATATCTATCGATAAACACACTAAGTGTAAATAGATTGAATGCACCAGTCAAAAGACACAGAGTAACAGAATGGATAAAAAAGCAAGACCCATCTATATGCTGCTTACAAGAGATTCACCTCAAACCCAAAGATATAAACAGGCTAAAAGTGAAGGGATGGAAAAAGATATTTCATGCAAAAAACATGGAGAAAAAATCAGGTGTTGCAGTACGTGTATCAGACAAAATAGACATCAAAACAAAGAAACTAGCAAGAGATAAAGAAGGACATTACATAATGATAAAGGGGTCAGTCCAACAAGAAGATATAACCATTATATATGCACCCAACACAGGTACACCAATATATGTGAAACAAATACTAACAGAATTAAAGGTAGAAATAGAAAGCAATACATTCATTTTAGGAGACTTCAACACACCACTCACTCCAAAGGACAGATCAACCAGACAGAAAATAAGTAAAGACACAGAGGCACTGAACAACACACTAGAACAGATGGACCTAACAGACATCTACAGAACCCTGCACCCAAAAGCACCAGGATATACATTCTTCTCAAGTGCACATGGAACATTTTCCAGAATAGACCACATACTAGGCCACAAAAAGAATCTCAGTAAATTCAAAAATATTGAAATCCTTCCAACCAACTTCTCAGATCACAAAGGTATAAAACTAGAAATAAAGAGTATAAAGAAAACAAAAAGGCTCACAAACACATGGAGACAAAACAACCTGCTCCTAAATAATCAATGGATCAACAACCAAATTAAAACAGAGATCAAGCAATATATGGAGACAAATGACAACAACAGCACAAAGCCGCAACTTCTGTGGTACGCAGCAAAGGCAGTTCTAAGAGGAAAGTATATTGCAATCCAGGCCTATTTAAAGAAGGAAGAATAATCCCAATGAATAGTCTAAAGACACAATTATTGAAATTGGAAAAAGAAGAACAAATGAGGCCCAAAGTCACCAGAAGGAGGGACATAATAAAGATCAGAAAGGAAATAGATAAAATTGAGAAGTATAAAACAATAGATAAAAATCAATGAAACCAAGAGCAGATTTTTGAAAAAATAAACAAAGTAGATAAACCCCTAGCCAGACTTATTAAGAGAACAAGAGAATCTACACACACAAACAGAATCAGTAATGAGAAAGGAAAAATCACGACGGACACCAGAGAAATACAAAGATTTATTAGAGAATACTATGAAAATCTATATGCTAACAAGCTGGAAAACCTAGAAAAAATGGACTTCTTAGAAAAATAAAACCTTACAAGACTGACCAAGCAAGAAACAGAAAATCTAATCAGACTAATTACCATCAATGAAAGTGAATCAGTAATCAAAAACTACCCAAGAACAAAACCCACAGACCAGATGGATTCAGTGCTGAATTTTATCAGAAATAAAGAAAAGACATAATACCCATTCTCATTAAAGTTTTCCAAAAAATAGAAGAGGAGGGAATACTTCCAAGCTCATTCTATGGAGCCAGCATCACTCTAATACCAAAACAAGGCAAAGACACCATAAAATAAGAAAATTACAGACCAATATCCCCGATGAACATAGATGCAAAAATACTCAACAAAATACTAGCAAAACAAATTAAAAAATACATCAAGAGGATCATACACCATGATCAAGTGGGATTCATCACAGGGATGCAAGGATGGTACAACATTCGAAAATCCATCAACATCATCCACCACATCAACAAAAGAAGAACAAAAACCACATGATCATCTCCATAGATGCTGAAAAAGCATTTGACAAAATTCAACATCCATTCATGATAAAAACTCTTAACAAAATGGGTATGGAGGGCAGGTACCTCAACATCATAAAGGCCATATATGACAAACCCAGAGCCAACATCATACTTAACAGTGAGAAGTTGAAAGCTCTCCATCTAAGATCGGGAACAAGACAGGGATACCCACTCTCCCCACTGTTATTCAACATAGTACTGGAGGTCCTAGCCACGGCAATTAGACAAAACAAAGAAATACAAGGCATCCTGATTGGTAAAGAAGAAGTCAAATTGTCACTATTTGCTGATGACATGATATTGTACATAAAAAACCCTAAAGATTCCACTCCAGACCTACTAGAACTAACATCTGAATTCAGCAAAGTTGCAGGATACAAAATTAATACACAGAAATCTGTTGCTTTCCTATACACTAACGATGAGCTAACAGAAAGAGAAATCAGGAAAACAATTCCATTCACAATTGGATCAAAAAGATTAAAATACCTAGGAATAAACCTAACTAAGAAAGTAAAAGACCTATACCCTGAAAACTACAAGACACTCCTAAGAGAAATTAAAGAGGACACTAACAAATGGAAATTCATCCCATGCTCTTGGCTAGGAAGAATAAATATTGTCAAAATGCCTATACTACCTAAGGCAATCTACAGATTCAATGCAATTCCTATCAAAATTCCAACAGCATTCTTCAACGAACTGGAACAAATAGCTCTAAAATTCATATGGAAGCACCAAAGACCCCGAATAGCCTTAGCAATACTGAGAAGGAAGAATAAAACAGGGGGAATTACGCTCACTGACTTCAAGCTCTACTACAAAGCCACAGTAATCAAGACAATTTGGTACTGACACAAGAACAGACCCACAGACCAATGGAACAGAAGAGTCCAGATATTAAACCAAACATATATGGTCAATTAATATATGATAAAGGAGCTGTGGATATACAATGGGGAAATGACAGCCTCTTCAACAGCTGGTGTTGGCAAAACTGGACAGCTACATGTAAGAGAATGAAATTGGATCATGGTTTAATCCCATACACAAAAGTAAACTCAAAATGGATCAAAGACCTGAATGTAAGTCATGAAACCATAAAACTCTTAGAAAAAAAACATAGGCAAAAATCTCTTGGACATAAACATGAGCATCTTCATGAACATATCTCCCGGGCAAGGGAAACAAAAGCAAAAATGAACAAGTGGGACTATATCAAGCTGAAAAGCTTCTGTACAGCAAAGGACACGATCAGTAGAACAAAGTGACATCCTACAGTATGGGAGAATATATTCATAAATGACATATATGATAAGGGGTTGACATCCAAATTATATAAAGAGCTCACGCACCTCAACAAACAAAAAGCAAATAAGCCAATTAAAAAATGGGCAGAAGATATGAACAGACACTTCTCCAAAGAAGAAATTCAGATGGCCAACAGGCACATGAAAAGATGCTCCACATCACTAGTCATCAGAGAAATGCAAATTAAAACCACAATGAGATATCACCTCACACCAGTGAGGATGGCCAACATCCAAAACACGAACAACAACAAATGTTGGCGAGGATGTGGAGAAAGGGGAACCCTCCTACATTGCTAATGGGAATGCAAATTAGTTCAACCATTGTGGAAAGCAGTATGGAGGTTCCTCAAAAAACTCAAAATAGAAATACCATTCAACCCAGGAATCCCACTCCTAGGAATTTACCCTAAGAATGCAGCAGCCCAGTTCAAAAAGACATATGCACCCCTATGTTTATCGCAGCACTATTTACAATAGCCAAGAAATGGAAGCAACCTAAGTGTCCATCAGTAGATGAATGGATAAAGAAGAAGTGGTACATATACACAATGGAATATTATTCAGCCATAAGAAGAAAACAAATCCTGCCATTTGCAACAACGTGGATGGAACTAGAGGGTATTATGCTCAGTGAAATAAGCCAGGTGGAAAAAGACAAGTATCAAATGATTTCACTCATATGTGGAGTAAAAGAACAAAGAAAAAAACTGAAGGAAAAATACCTTACTTGTCTTAGGGTGAACCTCACCCAACATTGTATTTGCAATGGTTTTTGTATCATGCAACCAAAGAACTGCTGCTTGAACATTTATTTAAATATATTCATACTATTCTATTAAAAAAACAAAATTCAATCAAGTAAATTTGAAGATCTAATTGGTTTTATTGAGTGACTCACAAATCAGTCAACATCCCACCTTATCAAGTTAGAGAGATGTTCTCAGAATTGTTCAAAATGGAAGGTTTTTATAGACAGGAGAGTGGGCCAAACAGTTATTTGAAAAATAAGAGATTAGGGATTTTTCAAGCAAGGTCATGCTCCCCTAGGAGGAAGGAGCAGGGGGTCTTATGCAGATAACCTCACTAGGAAGCAATTAGTTTGACTTGGCCTAGAAGAAGTGATCCCATGCTGGGCCATTTTTTTTTTTAACATACCCCATCTACTCCCTCCAAGGAGTGGTTAAGAATGGCCTAGTTTAGAATTTAGCCTTCACCAGTCATGAACCTATGACTCAGCACATATTACAGAACCTCTGTGTCCTTTGGTTTTTTTTCTTTTACCTCATGGGGTTGCCGTTGAGACTCAATGGGTAATTCATAGGTAGAGCTTTTAGATGTATGCCTGACAGTTACGTGCTCAACATTTGTTAACTGCCATTATTATTATTGTGGTGGTCATGATAGTGGCTGTTAGGTTCATTTTGTGTTTGCTGCAATTTGAAGTGTCAGCTGGGAAAGGCTGGCTGGCAGAACGTGTTTGCATGTGATTGCCACGTTTAAGGTCTGATCCTCAAGTTTGCTAAAACTAAATTGTGTTAATATACGCGCAGACTAGCTCACATTAGGCATATTGACATATATACCACTGTACTGGTTCTTTTATCACAACAGATTTTGTCAAATAGTCGAGAAGCTCTGGTGAATATACTCGCACCACTGACTCAACTCTGCTATCAGAGATCCAAGTTGACTACTTCATTAACATATTCTCTTTACAAGTTTAGTAAAGGCCTTCTTTTTACTAATTATCTCAAGTCAGACCTGTTCCTTTGATTGGGTTTTGGGTGTGCCCCATTCTTCAGCATTACTTTACCAACAGATTTCTTAGATCTGCGCTTCCTGCTGTTGCATGATGATCTCATCCATCAAAATAATTTTTGAGTCTTTTCTAATTTTATTTCTCAGGGGGAAACCTCAACTTCAGCTTCAGGGATGCCTTGCAATTACCCCCAATACAAAAGATAATGTCAGCTATTTAAACATAACTGTATTCTGTATAAAATTACTATATGCTTTGTCCATAATAAAATGAGTTAATATCCCTTAAGATACGTTGAGTCTAAAATTGTCTTCCTCCTATCTTCTTGGAATCCTTGCTATTTAGATATCTCCAGAGGGGCAACTGCTTAGAGCCTTGACTTGCCTACATGAGAGAGAGAGCTTGGCACTTAAGTATGGTTTAATAGCTATCGCTCTACAGAACAGATGTTTGTGTGTTTCATGGGTATCGTAAATACTAAGAATGATGTTATATGGTTTGGAAAGCACTTCCCATTAATTGTTAATGCTCAATGTGTACATAAGAGAGGGGGATTCCTTGGGGGGGGGTAAATCATGATACACTTTTATATCTAACATTACTGCATTTCAATTTCAGGGTTGAGGCTGGAGAGATTTCTGATTTCTTGAATATCATATGACAATTCTAATTAATGTAATGCTTGAGTGTCCCTTGTTCTTTATAGTTCCATAGTGTGATATGTAACACGTGACTATAACAGGAGATATGATGGAAGAAGGCAGAGGTGGATTCAAAGTCCAATTCCACCTCTTCCTGGCTCAGTGATCATGGACTAATTTGGCCTTTCTGAATTTAGTTAAATAGCCTATAAAATAGAAGCTAATAACACCTACCTTGTTGGGTTGTTATGATAATTTAATAAGAAATATATACAGAGGTCCAAGGTCAGTATCTGGATTACAGTTAATTCTGCTTTGTATCAAATTAGAGATGGTGAGTATTTGGTATAAGACCATGCACAAAAAATGGACAATATATAACTACATTTTTTGAATTTTTGGCACCTTAAGATTGCTCAGGGTTTCTGACCATCATATAAAAGGCATGATTCTTCATTGATGTCCCACCTGCAGGCCTAGTACCTGCTGATCTTTCCTTGCTGCTCAAGGCATTTATTAATTCACTTACTGAGGGCCCGTTAGGCATCATGAAGATACGGTCTCTGAAAGGTCTTAGGCTGGTAGAAGACAAAGATGCAAAAACAATTACAATATCATGTGATCAGTATTCTCTCAAATCAAGGCAAGGTAGTGGGCTGTGGAAGGCCAGAGGGACACAGTTCTGTTTAGTTGAGGGACACAGCTGTATTAAGGAATGAGATATCCAGGTACCTGTCCCAGACACCAATATATATGGGATGCCACAAAACCCAGAAATATGTTAGTTAACTCAGGTTTCTGTGTAAAACTCCTTAACTTCCGAGTGAAAGATAATTTGGTTTTGCTTCCACCATAGCAGACAATGCTTTCATGTGGAAATTAGCAAAAAAATAACAAAAACCTCCTCTCTATAGCTGACCTATGTCTGTGATTCGTTTTGCCATGAGCAGCTGCAGATTAAGTCAACTGAAATTCTGAAATCAAGTCATGCATGGCACCAAGCTGTTTTTCTGGAATGAATTTTAAACTGTTGAACAAAGCTTAAATTTTAGATTTTTTGGTATGTCTCCCAAGTAGTCTGATTCAGTAAATTGCAAAGGAAAATAGAAATGAGAACAAGAATTACAGAGAAATGAGATTTCTTTTTTCCAGGACTTGGACTCTACTTCAGCAAGTGGGATAGCTCAATCTCTTTTTTTTAATATAATAATAAAAATATTTCTTTCTCCCTAACCTTACCTAATAAATGTTGAATAAATACTTTAAGTACATGGTTTTGAAGAGGTACCAAATTATTAGTCTGTCTGGGATACTTTGTGTCTCAGTCTTTCCCTGGAAGAGGAATGGAGCGGGGAAGGAATCACAGAGGAGCTGACTTGTGACTTCCTCTGCAGATGAAGTTTGGGAGGTGGGAGGGGAGAAAAAGAAATGCTTCATCTTCCCCCAGATTCCCCACACCAGGATCTCTGATTTCTTTTATTTACTGTTTTCTCTCCCTGGAATGGCCTTGCCTGCATCTGCCCATTTCACCACCATGCTGGTAAGGCATAACTATTTGGTTTGTACACATTTCTTAGAAACTTTCCCCCATTGGCAAACCCACTGAGATAGCTGCCAAGATATTTCTTGACACATTATTTTGACTTAAGGTTATCAGACTTCTCATGAGGTATCAGATGTTTATTAGCCTTAGGCATGTGTGGCTTTGGAATATCTGCATCCAGTGAAACAATATAACAGAAGAAGAGGATACAGCCATTGGAACAGGAATTTAGTTATTCACTCTTGTAGGTACCAGGGAGTAGAATCCAGGATCCTCTTTCCTTGAGCTTCAAAGAAAGAGTTTCCCTTAAATCCTGAAGTGGGGAAAGTGCCTTCAGGTACTAGTGATTCTAAGCTCTTTGCCCCATGAAAAGTGGCCAAGGACAGTTGAGCAGGGCTAATAGTCTGAGTGGGGTTCCCCAGACCAGGCTCTGTTGAAGGGTGATGGTAAAAGGAAAGCCTGGAATTTGACTATAATAATGCTCTACTCCCACTGCAAACTCAGGGTCTAAAAAAGAGGTTTCACCCCAATCCTCTGTGCCTTTGGACCTCCTCATACCTGGGATAGATAAAAGATGAAACTCTTTGTACTGTAGGTCTGAAATATCCCACGTAGAGTAACTTCATGTCTTCCTAACTCCTAAGCCTTTCAACCTCAAATTCCTGAGTATACAGTAATCTGTACATCTTAGGTCACAAAAGCAGATTTTACTATGGCATACTAGAAAAATTGGGACAATGAAGGGGGCCTTTAGGGTTTTAGATATGAACACTCCTCAGAGGATACTGTTTAGCTCCCTCATTGTACCGATGGGTAAGCTAAGGCCCAGAAAGGTGTAGTGTCTTGACCAAAGCCATACAGCTTTTTAGTGAAGGAACTAAGATTACTACTCAGGACTCCTCATTCAAATGCCCTCTTCATTCTTCTACTCTGACTTTCATACAAAAAGGCAGTAGTATTCGAATATTTTAAGAAGGAAGACTTATAAGGCAGGCAGGCATGGTAAAAAAAAAAAGAGCTCATGAGTTGAAATCAGAAGAAATGAATTTGAGTTCTAATCATAATTACTGAGTATGTAATGTTTCTAAACCCATCTCAGTTCCTTCATCTACAGAATGGTCTAGTTTTATTAAAAGACTGTTGTGAAGATGAAAGTACTTTGTAAATCATAAAACATCATAGAAACAAGGATCTGTACATAAGGGGTCTTAGGGGTAAGGCTGGAGACGGCGCTTATAAGTTGGGCTTTTTGGACTCTGAAACTCTGTTCAAAGTGTTTTCTGTTTGTGCATTTTTCTAGGGAGATGATCCATAAGTTACATTAGATTTTTATTTTCCAGAAAAGATTAAGAGCCACTGATGTTAGTACTCAACCCCACTATCACTGATCTGAGAACTGTTCTAGTTCTATAGAAAGATGACCTTAATCCTTCTGATGGAGGTACTGTTTTTGAGAAATTCATAGAGTTGCCAGATAAAATATAGGTTGTCACTTAAATCTAAATTTCGGATAATAAATATTTTAGAACAAGTATGTCCCATGTAACATTTACCTGAAATTAAAATTTAACTGGGAATCCTGTATTATTTTTTGCTAAATCTGGAAACCTTAGAAATTTATTGTCATCAACAGAGAAAAGGTGAACTTGTGTTCCAGTGAGCTTTCCTTCCAGATCTTCTTGTAACATTTTCCCACTGGCAGAGAGTAAAGTAGCATGGGGGTGATAATGTGTTCAAAAATCAAAAACAGAAATCAGACAGGGGCCATGCTGAAGATTAGATACCTTAGTAATCATTATGAATTAAAGCATGTCACTTTCTTGATGCCACAGCAGGGGAAGATTCAAGCTTGTGGAGCCTGAAATCTACAAAATATAGGGGATTGTCTTTAAAAAAAAGAATGGGAAGTTACAAGTACAAAATTAGGTATAGAAGTGTATGTTCATCTAAATGGGAAATAATTACAATAAGCTACTGGAGCCCTGATGCTTAGCACAGTGCTTGGTACATAGTAAATATTCAATAGCTAAAAAGTAAAAATAGCCAAAAAGGATTCTGGGAAGATGGCAGAGCAGGAAGCACCAGAAATCTGTCTTTTCCACCTAGACAGCAATAGCATTGCCAGAATCTGCTCCATGCAATTTTGGAACTCTGGAGTCTAGTCAAGGCAGACAACTTCCAGAGGAAAGCTGGGTGGTAAACTGCTAATTTTGGTCAATTTCAGGTCTTAGCACAGCAGCAGCTACCCATCCCCCAAACCTCAGCCCCATTACAGGCAGCTGTACATGTTTCTGGAGCAGCTTCACATAGCTTATGGAAACAGAATGGGGAAAAAGGACGCTGTCCTCCAAATATCAGGGATCTGTGCTCTGATCACTAATTGTTAGTTCTGATCACAGAGATGCAGATAAAGAGGCTAAGGCTATTGTTTTTGTGCTCCCACATACATTGTTGTAAGACCCTCTGCCTCTGGTTGAAGTGATTTCCATGGGATTTAAAGAGCCAGTGTCATTTTCCCCCCTTCATGTTTTTTTTAAGCCTTTTTGGGAGCCAGATATTGAATACTAGAACATTGAAAAGCCATCAGAGGGGAAATTAAAAAGTGGCTGTTCATGCCCAGGGGAAGGCACAGGCTCAAAAAAGACCTAAGTTTACACCTCAGGCTCATACTTGGCACAGAGAGAGCCTACAGTTAAAAAAAAACAAATCTAGAACTAAAAACAGCAAACCCTGGAGAAGTGGGAGAATCTGATTTCCAGAGTTGCCACATTATTAGACTCTAATTATTAAAATATTATTTCATTGTACAGCTTTCAAAAAAAAACCCACATGGAATACAAAGAAACAGGAAAATATGGCCCATTCAAAGGGGAAAAAAAAACTGTTCCTGAAAAAGGCATGATGGTGAATCTTCTAGACAAAGACTTTAAAACAACTGTTTTAAAGATGTTCAAAGAACTAAAGGAAGATGTGGAGAAAGTCAAGAAAACAATGTATGAACAAAAGTGAAATATCAAAAAAAGATAGAAAACTTAAAAGAAACAAAAAAGAAATTTGAGCTGAGAAGTACAATAATTGAAATGAAAAGTTCACTAGAGGAATTAAAAGGCAGATTTCAGCAAGCAGAAGAATCAACAAATTTGAAGATGGGACAATGGAAATTACTGAGTCTGAGAAACAGAAAGAGAAAAGACTGAAGAAAACAGCCTAAGGGAACTAAGGGATACCATCAAATGGACCAATATATGTATTGTGGGAGTTCTAGAAGTACAGGGAGTGGGGGAAGGCAGAAAGAACATTTGAAGAAACAGTGGCTACAAATTCCCCACATTTCATGAAATGCATGAATATAAACATTCAAGAAGCTCAATGAACTCCAAGATGAACTCAAAGAGATCCACACCAAGATATCATAGTCAAACTGGACAACGCCAACGTGAGAATTTTTAAAGTGGTAAGAGAACAACTTGTCATATACAGGGAACCTCAATAATATAATCAGCAGATTTTGTATCAGAAATATGGGAGGCCAGAAGGCAGTGGACTGATACATTCAAAGTGCTAAAAGAAAAAAATTGTAAACTTAAAAGCCTATATTTGGCAAAACTGTCCTTCAAAGGTGAGAAATAAATTAAGACAAGCCCAAGTAAATAAAAACCGAGGGAGTTTGTGACCACTAGAACTGCCTGCAACAAATACTAAAATGAGTCCTGGAGGATGAAATGAAAAGATACTAGACAGTTAACTTGAAGCTGTATGAAGAAATAAAGATCTCAGTAAAGGTTAATACATGGGCAATTATAAAAATCTATATTATTGAAACAATGGTGTGTAACTCCACTTTTTGTTTTCTACACAACTTAAGGGAATAATACATTAAAATATTAGTTTATGTTTTTGAAAAAATAGAATTATCATATAATCTAGCAATAGTGCTTACTAGTATCTCCCAAAAAGGAAGTTATACACTCATCTTGACTCCTGATTTTTGTGACTACAATTCAGGAAATACTTCCAGGTTGCCTTGCTCAGGTGGCCAGCAGAGTTTATACTTGTGGTTCCAGAGGACTATATACCAAAAGAATTGAAAGCAGGGTCTTGGAGATCTGTATACCCATTTTCATAGCAGCATTATTAATAATAGCTAATATATAAAAGCAACCCAAGTGTCCAACAGATGAATGGATAAGCAAAATATGCTTTATACTACAGAGGCATATTATTCAGTCTTAAAATGGAAGGAAATTCCAACATATGACACAATATGGATGAATTTTGAGGACATAATGTTAAGTGAAATATGCCAGTCACAAAAAGAGAAATATTGTATGATTCCATTTATAATGAGGTACTTCAAGTAGTCAAATCATAGAGACATAAAATAGAACAGGTTGCTGGGGGCTGAGGGAGAAGGAAGGAGTTATTGTTTAAAGTGTTTAGAGTTGCTGTTTTACAAGAAGAAAAGAGTTCTGGAGATGAATGGGGGTGAAGGTTGCACAGCAATATCAGTGTATTTAATATCTCTGCACTACACACTTAAAAATAGTTTGTTTTAAATTTCATGTTATGTATATTTTGCCATGATAAAGAAATTGGAAAAAAAACAGTAGATGTTTCCTGTCCATGACATGTAACACAAATAATATTTGGTTGATATAAAATTGTACCGTTACTTTAGATTACTGTAATTGATGAAGCATTAATCCCGGTACACAAGGGTACTTAATAATTACTTGTTAATGAATGTTTCATTTCTCATGGGAATGTTCTCCAGGAATGAAGAGCAGAGAAATGTCATGATGATCTGCATGTTACATTTTTTGAATTAAGCAAAGATATTTGGGAAAATATAAAATATCTATATAGATTTTTAAAAACAATATAAATTGTATCTTTTCTCAGTCTAATGTTTGCTTTCCTTTTTTTTGAGCATTTTGTAGTGCAACTGCATGATAGAAATTTAAAATTTAGAAACAATGGTTTTTACATTTTATATAGCCATTTCCCCCCTTTCTTAAAATGAAGGTTATCCTTTCAAATTAAGTAGCCACAACAGGTAATGTACACATTGTTGATTCTGTAATTTGTATTTCATATGGCAAATATAATGTAGCAACTGTCCAATTGGTCTATTACATACATCAATGTAATAAATACCAAGACTTTTAAAAAAAGTAGTCTACTTTCTTTTTCATATATGTTATATAGATTTTTAATGAAACTTTTTTTAAATTTAAAACTCTGCTTTTAAAAATATGCAGACATGTATGGGATAAAAGCCAAATTCTTAATTTATTCTATATTATACTCCATAGGCAATACTAATAGAGAAATTCTAAACACAGTTCCTTCTCAAGGCATTTGGAAGTTCATACAAAATTTATGTATGGGAAACATATGAAAGGGCACCTATCAAAGTGCTAGCAGTAATTTTCTCTGGGTGATAGTCAAATTATAGGCAATTTTTATCTTTTTATTCCTGTCTATATTTTCTGATTTTTCTTCAATAAACATATTAAAATGTAGAGATAACTCTTAGAAAAAAGAAAGCTATTACATGAGAAATGATCTTTGGGATATTAAACTTGACATTTGGAAGTCTGAGTTTTCACTTAGCATATTTTATCACCAGTAATGGATTAGAAATATAGCTCACCTTGTCATCTCCTAAATGAGAATGAAGGAAATACCTTTTTCACACAGTGGACAGCATACTTAAAGCACCTCACATAGTATCTAGAACACTGTATATGCTTAATGATCTGTATCTATTATTATTAATATAATCTTCAGCACCCTTTAAGCCTTATTTAACCATGTTCTCAACCAACAGAAGGTAAAAACCCTTGGATCCTTTAGAAAAGCAATGAGAGAAATTAGCTGCTTTTTTTCTTTTTTGGTTTCAAATTTTCAATTAATGAAATATTTCAAACATACAGAAAATAACAAGAGAAATCTACTTTCTTACTCTTCTTAAAAGTAAAATGTTAAAGATACAACTGAAGCCCTAAGCTGTCCCCTCCTCTCCCCACAGATAATCACTATCCTAAAATTGACTTTTATCACTTCCACACACACTTTTGTATTATTTCCATTTACATCCATACTATCCATACTTATATCAATAATTTATCTTCATAAATAATATATATAATTGTTTACACATGGAGAAACACGAAACATAATCAGAAATTCCTTCCACTTGGGATGCTTTTCTTCCCTATTTCCCTATATGTTAAACTATAATACTTACTACACTTGTTTCTAGTAAAACTGGGCTTTATCAATATGAACTGACTCCAGTTATAAGACTTGTGTTCCATATTAATTCATGGTTAGCTTTAAACCGAATAAAATTACAGAAAGATAAGCCAAACTTCCTGAGGCACCATGTAGAGTAGTTTGTAATCCACATTCTCATTTGACTTTTAAAACATTGAACTTAGAAAAGTAATTACATCTTAATAAGTTTGTTCATTTATTAAATTTGGATTTATTCTAAAATATTTATATTCTTATATAAGTGGAATAGATCTAATTAATCAAGTCAACAAGGGAATGCAATAACACAATGAAATAAAATCTTTTTCTAAACCTTGTTCTAAATTAAAATGCCAAATTGTTGTTGGAAAAGAATTACTAATTCTCCACATTATTAGTGTCAGTCCTATCCCTTCAAATATTGTTTTTCAATCTGAAGATATAATTTATGGAGAGGTGCAAACTATGAAATGTTATTAGCATATATAAACATACATGAATAGGAGATTACTAACAAATTGATGTCAACTTGAATGGTGAACCCATCTCATCTCCTACTGGTCACCTTTTCTCTTCCCAAAAAATATCAAACCATCCACTTTAAAAGCCAGTCTTGGATTTTTGTCTGCACTGGTTGCAAAGCTCTCTTGTAATATTGACAGAATTAGCACCTAATTCATTATGAAAATCAGCAAGACTTTAGACTTCTAGCACTTCTGTTGTCCATAGTCCAGTGAAAATGATGGCAACGACTGAGCTGGCTCGTCTGTAAGATCTCTCATTCTTACCTATAATCCCTCTGGACCAAGGTGTTTAAACTTAGTGAGCTTGTACAGTATTCTCTAAGCATCATCCCCCTATCAAAAGCTTTTCTTTTCTTTTACCCATCTTTTCTGGTCAGAATACCATTTTTTTTATTGCAGCAAAATAGAAGTTGAGTTGATTCCCCGCCCTTTGCTTTTGCTTTTCCTTTAACATTATGCATCCATATCAGGGAGTCTATGTCTGTGTTATTAAAATTAAGAAAAAGAATAAAAAGGGCTACCTCTTTCTAGCTCTTCTTTCTTCCACTGGAAGCAATTAACGTTCAGCTGCCTTCTCTCCACAGTCATTCCCTGATGGGGAGATAAAGCCCCTTAGGGGCTCAGGACGGTGGAGTAGGAAGTCAAGATGGAAACCTCCTCCCATACATACAAAGAAAGCCACTACAGCAATACAACTAAACCTGAAAATGAACTGAAGACTGCAGAATACACCATCTACACCTGGGGAGGAAGAGAAGACCACACAAAAAAGGGTAAAGAGGCAGAGCCGTGACCGAGAAGGACCCAAGTCCTCCTCCCACCCCAGCCCACAGGTGGGAGGAAGAGGAATGGAGTGGGGTGGGGATAAGTGCCCAGGAACTCTGCACACCTAGCCCTGGAGATCTGCTCCAGGAACATGAGTCCATATTGCACTGGGTTCTGGTGATTAGTGGGACTGGACACCAGGGAGAGTTGGAACACTCTGGGATGCTGAGACACCAGCTGCCTGTGGAAGACAGGTACACTCCGCTGGTCTCGTGGAGACCCAACACAGAGGCAACAGTTTAAAGATTTGCCAGCAGTGGGAGGGGAGCCAGAGGGGTAAGGGTTGGACAGGGCTGTCTGCAAAAGAAAGAGCACGTGGAGGAAAACTTCCCAGCCCTCCTATGGCCCAGAGGTCAAGCACTCTCAGGAGCCCCAGATGCTCCATTCCCCTCTCACTGGCATCTCAGCCCTGAGGCACCTCCCTGTGTACAACTGCCAGTGGGCCAGCCCACTTTGCCCAGCAACATGAACTTGGCTTCCTGGAGGACAGAGGGAGACTCTCCTAGCTTTCCAGACCTGTTTCAGCCCAACTGGGGAGGTGCCTGTTGGAGCCAGCTCTGATTCTTCCTCCCCACAGCCGAGCCAGGTGCTGTGGGCCTTGCTGCTGCTAGGGGGTGCCCAGGGAACTTGCTGCAGGTGCTGCTGCGGCCCAATTAGCTGCCATAGCCGCAGGTGCAGCCTCCTACTGCCTGACTCACTATGGTGGCTCAAGCCCCTGCTACTGCTCATGTCATGCCACCACTGTGAGCCTACAGACCCTTCCACTGTGAGACTTGCTACTGCCACTAGCCTGTGTTTCCCCCTACCACACAGGTCACACTGCCAACACAAGCCACCACCACACAACTTGCTGGCTCAACACACCAGCACACCCTCCAAGCACCCCATTTACCACACTGCTGTGCACTCTGCCAATGCTGTGCACCTCCAACTCCACACCCTCTGCCTTGGCTTCATGCCTACATGCCCTCCCACCGTGTGGCGTGCCACCACTGCCAAGCACTGGTGGACTCTGCAACATGTGACTTGCCACCAAAGGGAGGCTGTGCATCCTGACATTGTGCAACTCACCCCGTGACCATTCTGCCCACCACATTAACATTAACTCATCAGCCCCATCATCACTGTAGGGCAGGCAGAGGGCAGCCCCACCAACAATGGTTCCAGCAGCAACCCCTGCTCTGGTCACATAAGCTGGGCTAAGGCAAACCACTGGCCTCAGCAGACTGAGATAAACCATTGCTGGCAGACACACAGAAAGGCAACCCTGCCCACTGCCCACCAACAGCAACTGGGGCTCCATAGCAAAGGAGAAGCACTAGAGAGGAAAGAATCCTGAGCTTCTGAGCACCACAGGATGCCTTCCTCATAATGCCATTACTCTCAGGAAGCAGAGCAGAACCGTCTGATATAAAGGAAGAAACACAGAAGTCCTGACAAAATGAAGAGGCAGAGGAATATGTTCCAAACAAAGCTACAGGATAAGACACCAGAAAGAGGTCTAAATGAAACAGACATCACCAATCTTCTTGATAAAGATTTCAAAGTAAAAGTTGTAAATATGCTCACTGATCTGCACAAATGTATTAAAGATCTCAGGGAGGACTTCACAAAGACGTACAAAAGTTAAAGAATATAGTAATTGAAATGAAATACAAAATGGAGGGAATGAATAACAGATTGCTGCAAGCAGAGGAGACAATCAATGAGGCAGAATTAGAGAATAGGAACACAACGAAGCTGAGGAACAGAGAGAAGAAAAGATTTCTAGGAATGAAAGGATGATAAGAGATCTGTGTGACCAATCCAAATGAAACAACATTTGCATAATAGGGGTACAAGAAGGAGAAGAGAGAGACAAAAAGATAGAAGTCTCTTTGAGGAAATAATTGGTGAAAACTTCCTCAATCTGGGGAAGGAAATAAGACACTCAAGTCATGGAAGTGCAAAGA
The DNA here is from genome assembly GCA_029783875.1 of Phataginus tricuspis. Lineage (NCBI taxonomy): Eukaryota > Metazoa > Chordata > Mammalia > Pholidota > Manidae > Phataginus > Phataginus tricuspis. The sequence goes on along the minus strand of JAQQAC010006923.1, from coordinate 7,455,619 downwards.
TCCCTAACAAAAGGAACCCCAGGAAGACAACACCAAGCTATATAATAAGTAAAATAACAAATATTAAGGATAAGGAGAAAGAATTGAAAGCAGCCAGAGAGAGAGAAAAAAAGTTTACTTATAAAGGACACCCCATCAGCAGATTTCTCAGCAGAAACTTTACAGGCCAGAAAAGAGTGGCATGAAATATTTAATGTACTGAAACAGAAGGACTTTCAACCAAGACTCCTCTACCTAGCAAGATTATCATTTAAATTTGAAGCAGTGATCAAACATCTCCAGGTAAATGAAGGCTCAAGGAATTTAGAACAACACCAGCCTTACAGGATATGTTAAAAGTACAGCTGTAGATGGAAATATTCCTAAGGCTAAATAGTTTTGATTACAACATCTAATACATAAAGTGTGGAGGAGGAAGAAGAAGAAAAAAGTACTTTTAGATTGTGTTTGAAGTAGAGCAATCAGCAACTTAATACAGATTGTTAAGTCAGGAAGCTATCCTTGAACCTTTGGTAACCATAAACCTAAAGCCTATAAAAGACACACAAAAAAATTAAGAAAAGAGAAATCCAACCACAACATTAAAGAAAACTACCAAATTGCAAGAGAAGAGTATAAGAGAGGAAGAAAGGAACAGAGAAGAGCTATAAAAACAAACAGAAAATGATTAATAAAATGGCAATAAGTACATACCTATCAATAATTACCTTAAATGTAAATGGACTAAATGCACCAATCAAAAGACACAGAGTGGCAGAATGGATAAAGAAACAAGACCCATCTATATGCTGCCTACAAGAGACTCATTTCAGACCCAAAAACATTCACAGACTAAAAGTGAAGGGATGGAAGAAGATATTTCATAAAAACAATAGGGAGAAAAAAAGCAGGAGTAGCAGTACTTTTATCAGACAAAATAGATATCAAAATACAGAAAGTAACTAGAGGCAAAGAAGGACATTATACAATCATAAAGGGATCAGACCAACAAGAGGATATAACCATCATAAATATCTATGTACCCAATATAGGTGCACCTAAATATGTACAACAAATACAGAATTAAAGGGGGGAAAAGATTATAATACATTCAATGTAAGAGACTTTAAACATCACTCACAACAATAGATCAACCAGACAGAACATGTATAAGCAAACAGAGGCACTGAACAATACATTAGATCAGATGGACTTAACAGACATCTACAGAACACTTCACCCAAAAGCAACAGGATACACATTTTTCTAATATATACATAGAACATTCCCCAGAACAGATCATATACTAGGGCACAAAAAGAGCCTCAATAAGTTCATAAAGATTGAAATTATATTAAGCAACTTCTCAGACCACAATGGTATGAAACTAGGAATAAATTACACAAAGAAAACAAAAAAGCCTACAAACATATGGAGGCTGAACAACATGCTTTTAAATAATCAATGGATCAGTGGTCAAATTAAAACAGAAATAAAGCAATACCTGGAGACAAATGAAAACAAAAGTACAACAGTCCAATAGTTGTAGAACAGTGCAAAGGCTGTTCTAAGAGGGAAGTGCATAGCAATACAGGCCTGCCTCAAGAAACAAGAACAATCCAAACTAGTCATAGAAACTAGGAAAAGAAGAACAAATGAAACCCAAAGTTAGTAGAAGGAGGGACATAATAAAGGTCAGAGCAGAAATAAATAACATAGAGAAAAAACAATAGAAAAAATTAATGAAACTACAGCTGGTTTTTTGAGAAAATAAATAAAATAGATAAACCCCTAGCCAGACTTAGCAAGAAAAAAAGAGAGAGTACACAAATAAATAAAATCAGAAACAAAGAAGGAATAGTCAAAATGGATACCAAAGTAATACAAAGAATTATTAGAGAATACTATGAAAAATTATATGCCAATAAACTGGAAAACCTAGAAGAAATGGACAACTTCCTAGAAAAATACACCCTTACAAGACTGATCAAGGAAGAAACAGAAAATCTAACAGACCAATTACCACCAATTAAAATGAGCTGGTAATGAAAAAACTTCCAAAAAAAAAAAAATTCCAAGACCAGATGGCTTCACAGCTTAATTCTACCAAACATTTAAAGAAGAGCTAATAACCATCCTTCTTAATGTATTCCAAAAAGTAGAAGAGGGAATACTTCCAAACTCATTCTATGAGGCCAGCATCAGTCTAATACCAAAACCAGGAAAAGACACCACAAAAAAAAAAATACAAAACAATATCCCTGATTAACATAGATGCAAAAATACTCAACAAAATATTAGCAAATCAAATCCAAAAATACATAAAAAAGATCATGGCCAAGAGGGATTTATTCCAGGGATGCAAGGATGGTACAATATTGGTAAATCAATCAATATCATACACCACTTTAACAAAAAGAAGGATAAAAACCATATGATCATCTCAATAGATGCTGAAAAAGCATTTGAAAAAATTCAACATCCATTCATGATAAAAACTCTCAACAAAGGTACATAGCTCAACATAATATAGGCCATATATGACATGCTCACAGCTAACATCATACTTAATGGTGAAAAGTTGAAAGCTTTTCTCCTAAAATCAGGAACAAGAAAAGGATGTCCACTCTCACCACTTACTCAACATAGTACTGGAGGTCCTAGTCATGGCAATCAGATAATACAAAGAGATAAAAGATCCAAATTCATAAGGAAGAAGTTAAACTGTCACTATTTGCAGACGACATGATATTGTACATAGAAAATCCTATACAAAAAAACTATTAGAACTAATAACTAGATTCAGCAAAATTTCAGGATACAAAATTAATACAGACAAATCTATTTTATTTCCATACACTAACAATGAACTAGCAGAAAGAGAAATCAGGAAAACAATTCTATTTACAATTGCATCAAAAAGAATAAAATATCTAGGAATAAACCTAACCAAGGAAGTGAAAGACCCATACTCTGAAAACTATAAGACACTCTTGAGAGAAATTAAATAAACATAAATAAGTGGAAATCTATCCCATGCTCATGGATAGTAAGAATTAATATTGTTAAAATGACCATCCTGCCCAAAGCAACTTACAGATTCAGTGCAATCCCAATCAAAATGCCAACAGAATTTTTCAATGAACTAGAAAAAATAGTTCTAAAATTCATATGGAACCACAAAAGACTCTGAATAGCCAAAGCAATGCTGAGAAAGAAGAAAAAAGCTGGGGGATCACACCTGCTGACTTCAAGCTATACTAGAAAACTACAGTAATCAAAACAATATGGTACTGGCACAAGAACAGATGAATAGATTAGTGGGACAGAATATATATACAAGCCCAGATACAAATCCATGCATATATGGTCAATTAATATATGACAAAGAAGCCTTGAATATTACAATGGGGAAAGACAGCCTCTGCAGCAACTGGTGTTGGGGAAACTGGACAGCTACATGTAAGAGAATGAAACTGGCTTATTGTCTACCTCCATACACAAAAGTAAACTCAAAATGGATCAAAGACTTGAATATAAGTCACAAAACTATAACACTCTTAGAAGAAAACATTAGCAGAAATCTCTTGAACATAAGTAAGAGCATTTTTTTTCCTGGACACATCTCCTCAGGCAAAGGAGGCAAAATAAAAAATGAACAAGTAGGACTACATCAAACTAAAAAGCTTCCATACAGCAAAGGAAAAAAAGACATCCTATAGTATGGGAGAATATATTCATAAATAACTCATCTGATAAGGGGTTAACATCCAAAATATATAAAGAACTCATAAACCTGATCACCCAAAAAACAAATAACCTGATTAAAAAATGGGCAGAGAACCTGAACAGACATTTCTCCAAAGAAGAAATACAGTGGCCGTCAGGCACATGAAAAGATGCTCCACATTGCTAAACATCAGGGAAATGCAAATTAAAACCACAATGAGTTATCACCTCACACCAGTAAGAATGGCCACTATCCAAAGGACAAAAAATAACAAATGGTGGTGAGAATGCAGGGAAATGGGAACCCTCCTGCACTGCTGGTGGGAATGTAAATTGGTACAACTGCTGTGAAAAGCAGTATGGAGGTTCCTCAAACAACTAATAATAAAAATATCATTTGACTCAGTAATTCCACTTCAAGGAATTTACCCAAAGAAAACAAAATCTCTGATTTGAAAATGTATATGCACCCCAATGTTTATTGTGACACTATTTGCAATAGCCAAAATATGGGAACAACCTAAGTGTCCATAAGATATGAATGAATAAAGAAGATGTGATACATACACACATTGGAATATTATTCAGCCTTAAAAAGAAAAGAAATCCTCATCAGGGAAATGCCAATTAAAACCACAATGCGATATCACCTCACACCAGTAAGGAAGGCCACCATCCAAAAGACTAAGAACAACAAATGCTGGTGAGGATGCGGAGAAAGGGGAACCCTCCTACACTGCTGCTGGGAATGTAAGCTAGTTCAACCACTGTGGAAAGCAATATGTAGGTTCCTCAAAAAACTAAAAATAGAAATACCATTTGACCCAGGAATGCCACTCCTTGGAATTTACCCAAAGAATACAACTTCTCAGATTAAAAAAGATGTATGCACCCCTATGTTCATTGCAGCACTTTTTACAATAGCCAAGATATGGAAGCAACCTAAGTGTCCATCACCAGATGAATGGGTAAAGAAGATGGCGGCACATATACACAATGGAATACTATTCAGCCGTAAGAAGGAAACAAATCCTACCATTTGCAACAATATGGATGGAGCTGGAGGATATTATGCTCAGTGAAATAAGCCAGGTGGAGAAAGACAAGTGCCAAATGACTTCCCTCATTTGTGGAGTATAACAACGAAGCAACACTGAAGGCACAAAATAGTAGCAGACTCAGAGACTCCAAGAAGGAACTAGTGGTTACCAAAGGGGAGGGGTGTGGGAGGGTGGATGGGGAGGGAGGGAGAAGGGGATTGTGGGGTATTATGTTTAGTACACATGGTGTGGGAAATCATGGGGAAAACAGTGTAGCACAGAGAAGGCAAACAGTGAATCTGTCATCTTACTACACTGATGGACAGTGACTGAATTGGGGTATGAGTGGGCACTTGATAATATGGGTAAATGTAGTAACCATATTGTTTTTTCATGTGAAACCTTCATAAGAGTATATATAAATAATACCTTAATAAAAAGAAAAGAAAAGAAATCCTGCCATTTGCAACAACATGGATGGATCTAGAGAGTATTATGCCCAGTGAAGTAAGTCAGGCAGAGAAGGACTAATACCATATGGTTTCACTTATTTGTGGAATATAAATTCAAAGCAAAAAAGAAGGAACAAAACAGCAATAGACTCGTAGACACTGAGAAGGGACTGGTGGTCACCATAGGGGAGGTAGAGGGGTTGGGGAGGTGGGTGGAGAGGGGGAGGTGGATAAAGGGACACAAAAATTCTTACTCATAATGTAGATTGGTCATGGGAATAGTACTGCAGCATGGAGAATATAGCCAATGTCAACATCTTCCCATGTTGACAGATAATAGCTGTACTGGTGGGGTTGAGGATTTAATTATATGGGAAACTGTTGAACTACTGTGTTGTATACTTGAAACTAATATAAGACTTTATATCAGGATTAAAGATGGCAGCGTGAGAGGGGAGACAGAGGCTTCCTCCTAAAACCACATATAATATGAAAATATAACTAATACAACTACTCTTGAAAGAGCAACAGGAAAGAGGACTGCAACAAACTGCATATATCTGGAGACAAGAGCAGACCTCATGGAAAAGGGTAACGTACTAAATCTGTGGTCCTGCAGGATCCAAGCCCTTCCCCCACCCCAGCTCACCGGCAGGAGGAACAGGAATGGAGCAGGGAGGGAGTGGAGATCTGGGACTGCTGAATACCTAACGCTGGAGATCTGCTCTGGGAGCACAAACCTACATTTCATGATGTTTGCATGATGCTCTTGTAATTAGGGGGTTGGAAAGCTAAGACAGGCAAAATTCCTGGAGAGACTGAGATTCCAGCTGCTTGTGGAAAGCAGGGATCCATATCCGGCTGCTCTGGGACAAAAGAAAGGCGGGCAGTCTGAGAGACTTTCTAACAAGGAAGCCCTTAGCAAGAGGGCTGCTAAAGGGGCAAGGATTGCACAGAGTGTACTGCTCAGGAGAAAGGACAGGTACACAATAATTGTCTAGGTGCACTCTGCCCAGCAGATGGGAAGCTTTCACGATCTTCAGGTGCTCCAGCTTCCAGGCTGCCTACACAGCTCCAAGAACTCCTTCTGTGACAGGCAGACTAGTGTGCCTTTCTCCTGGCCAGCCCCACCGGGATTGCAAACCGGGAAACCCTACCCTGGCATTAGGCCAGCCAGAAGGAAAGTCTGCCTACAGTAACTAAAAACGCAAAGCACACAGGCTTATACCTGTGTGCTCAGCCCACTGGTTCAGGCAGCGGAGACAGGCATAGCAGCCAGCAACCAGGAAACAGCCCTTTCCTCCCCCGAGGCACCAATACCACTCCCCTACAATCCCTGACGTTGCTTCAGGGGCTGAGGAGCTCGAGAGAGTAGAGCTTCTGGGCACTAGAGGGCTCCATACACAAATATGAATCACCAAAGGAACCTGGTCCAGAGTAATATTATGAATACAACTCCAGAGAAAGATTTAAATGATGTGGACCTCATGACTCTCCCTGAAAGGGAGTTCAAAATAAAAATCATTAACATGCTCATGGAGGTATGGAAAGATATTCAAGAACTCAGGAATGAATTCCGGTCAGAGATCCAATTATTGAAGAACACAATGGACGGTATTAAAACCAGATTGGATACGGTGGAGGAGACGATAAATGAAATAGAAACTAGAGAAGAGGAATACAAAGAAGGTGAGGCACAGAGAGAAAAAAGGATCTCTAAGAATGAAAGAATATTGAGAGAACTGTCTGACCAATCCAAACGGAACAATATTTGCATTATAGGGAAACCAGAAGAAGAAACAGAGAGAGGAAAAGGGATAGAAAGTGTCTTAGAGGAGGTGATTGCTGAAAACTTCCCCAATCTGGGGAAGGAGATAGTCTCTCAGGCCACGGAGGTGCGCAGATCTCCCAACACAAGGGACACAAGGAAGACAACAGCAAGACATATACTGATTAAAATGGCAAAGATCAAGGATAAGGACAGACTATTACAAGCAACCACAGAGATAAATAAGATCACATACAAAGGAAAACCCATCAGGCTGTCATCAGACTTCTCAGCAGACACCTTACAGGCCAGAAGGGAGTGCCATGATGTATTTAATGCAATGAAGCAGAAGGGCCTGGAACCAAGATTACTTTATCTGGCAAGATTATCATTTAAATTTGAATGACGTATTAAACAACTTTCAAATAAGCAAAAGCTGAGAGAATTTACCTCCCACAAACCATCTCTATAGTGTATTTTGGAGGGACTGCTATAGATGAAAGTGTTCCTAAGGTTTAATAGCTGTCACCAGAGGTAATAAAACCACAGTAAAGAAAATAGAACAGCTAATTACTAAGAAAATGCAAAATTAAATTAACTATCCCCAAAGTCAGTCAAGGGATAGACAAACAGTACAGAATATAATATCTAATATGTAAAGAATGGAGGAGGAAGAAAAAGGAGGAGGGAAACAAACAAACAAAAAAAGAACCTTTAGATTGTGTTTGTAATAGCATATTAAGTGAGTTGTTAGACTCTTAGATAGTAGGGAAGTTAACCTTGAACCTTTGGTAACTACGAATCTGAATCCTGTAACGCCAATAAGTACATACCTGTCCATAATCACCCTAAATGTAAATGGACTGAAAGAACCAGTCAAAAGACATAGAGTCACTGAATGGATAAAGAAACAAGACCCATCTATATGCTGCCTTCAAGAGACTCACTTTAAACCCAAAGACATACACAGACTAAAAGTGAAGGGATGGAGAAAGACGTATCATGCAACTAATAGGGAGAAAAAAGCAGGAGTTGCAGTACTTATATCAGACAAAATAGACTTCAAAACAAAGAAAGTCACAAGAGACAAAGAAGGACATTACATAATGATAAAAGGGTCAATCAAACAAGAAGCTATAACCATTATAAATATCTATCCACCCAACACAGGACCTCCTACTTATGTGAAACAAATACTAACAGAATTAAAGGGAGAAATAGAATGCAATGCATTCATTCTAGGAGACTTCAACACACCACTCACTCTGAAGGACAGATCAACAAGACTGAAAATAAGTAAGGAGACAGAGGCACTGAACAACACATTAAAACAGATGGAACTAACAGACATCTTCAGAACTCTACAGTGAAAAACAACAGAATACACATTCTTCTCAAGTGCACATGGAACATTTTCAAGAATAGATCATATACTAGGCCACAAAAAGAGCCTCAGTCAATGCAAAAAGATTGAAATTGTACCAGCCAGCTTCTCAGACCACAAAGGAATGAAACTAGAAATGAATTGCACAAAGAAAATGAAAAATCCCACAAACACATGGAGGCTTAATAACATGCTCCTAAATAACCAATGGATGAACGACCAAATAAAAACAGAGATCAAGCAATATATAGAGACAAATGACAACAGTAATTCAACACTGCAAAATCTGTGGGACACAGCAAAGGCCATGCTAAGAGGAAAGTATACTGCAATACAGGCCTACCTCAGGAAAGAAGAACATTCCATATGAGCAGTCTAAACTCACAATTAATGAAACTAGAAAAAGAAAAGCAAATGAGACCCAAAGTCAGTAGAAGGAGGGACATAATAAAGATTAGAGCAGCAATAAACAAAATCGAGAAGAATAAAACAATAGAAAGGATCAACAAAAGCAAGAGCTGGTTCTTCGAGAAAATAAACAAAATACATAAACCCCTAGCCAGACTTATCAAGAAAAAAAGAGAGTCTACTCACATAAACAGAATCAGAAAAGAGAAAGGCAAAATCACTACAGACAGCACAGAAATACAAAGAACTATTAGAGAATACTATGAAAAATTACATGCGAACAAACTGGATAACCTAGAATAAATGGACAACGTTCTAGAAAAATACAACCTTCAAAGGCTGACCCAGAAAGAAACAGAAAATCTCAACATACCAATTAACAGCAACGAAATTGAACTGGTAATCAAAACCTTACCTAAGAACAAAATGCCTGGACCAGATGACTTCACTGCTGAATTTTTTCAAACATTTAGTGAAGACGTAATACCTATCCTCCTTAAAGTTTTCCAAAGAGTAGAAGAGGGAATACTTCCAAACTCATTCTATGAGGCCTGCATCACTCTAATACCCAAACTGGGCAAAGACACCACAAAAAGGAAAACTACAGACCAACATCCCTGATGAACATAGACGCAAAAATACTCAACAAAATATTAGCAAACCGAATTAAAAGTACATCAAAAGGATCATCCATCATGATCAAGTGGGATTCATCCCAGGGATGCAAGAATGGTTCAGCATTCGAAAGTCCATCAACATCATCCACCACATCAACAAAAAGAAGGACAAAAACCACATGATCATCTCCATAGATGCTGAAAAAGCATTTGACAAAATTCAACATCCATTCATGATAAAAACTATCAAGAAAATGGGTATAGAGGGCAAGTACGTCAACATAATAAAGACAAACCCACAGCCAACATCATACTTAACAGCGAGAAGCTGAAAGCTTTTCCTTTAAGATCAGGAACAAGACAAGGATGCCCACTCTCCCCACTTCTATTCAACATAGTACTGGAGGTCCTAGCCACGGAAATCAGACAACATAAAGAAATAAAAGGCATCCAGATTGGCAGGGAAGAAGTTAAACTGTCTCTGTTTGCAGATGACATGATATTGTACAAAAAACCCTAAAGAATCTGCTCCAAAACAACTAGATCTAATATCTGACTTCAGTAAAGTTGTGGGATACAAAAATAATGTGCAAAAATCTATGGCATTCCTATACACTAACAATGACCTAGCAGAGAGAGAAATCAGGAAAACAATTCCATTCAAAGTTGCATCAAAAAGAATAAAATACCTAGGAGTAAACCTAACCAAGGAAGTGAAAGACCTATACTCTGAAAAATACAAGACACTCATGAGAGAAATTAAAGAAGATACTAATAAATGGAAACACATCCCGTGCTCATGGATAGGAAGAATTAATATTGTAAAAAAGGTCATCCTGCCTAAAACAATCTACAGATTCAGTGCAATTCCTGTCAAAATACCAACAGCATTTTTTTAACGAACTAAAGAAAATCATTCTAAAATTCATATGGAACCACAAAAGACCCCGAATAGCCAAAGCAATCCAGAGAAGGAAGAATAAAGCTGGGGGTATTATGCTCCCCAACTTCAAGCTTTACTACAAAGTCACAGTACTCAAGACAATTTGGTACTGGCACAAGAACAGACCCATAGACCAATGGAAAAGACTAGAGAGCCCTGATATAAACCCAACCATATATGGTCAAGTAATATATGATAAAGGAGCAACGGACATACAACGGGGAAATGACAGCCTCTTCAACAGCTGGTGTTGGCAAAACTGGACAGGAACATGAAAGAGAATGAAACCGGATTATTGTTTAACCCAATACACAAAAGTAAACTCGAAATGTATCAAGGACCTGAACGTAAGTCATGAAACTATAAAACTCTTAGAAAACAACATAGGCAAAAATCTCCTAAATATAAGCATGAACGACTTCTTCCTGAATGCATCTCCTCGAGCAAGGGAATCAAAAGCAAAAATGAACTCATGGGACTACATCAAACTGAGAAGTTTCTGTACAGCAAAGGACACCATCAACAGAACAAAAAGGCATCCAATAGTATGGGAGAATATACTTGTAAATGACATATCCAACAAGGGGTTAACATCCAAAATATATAAAGAACTTACATGCCTCTACACCCAAAAAGCAAATAACCCGATTAAAAAATGGGCAGAAGATATGAAGAGACAGTTCTCTAAAGAAGAAATTCAGATGGCCAACAGACACATGAAAAGGTGCTCCACATCACTAATCATCAGGGAAATGCAAATTAAAACCACAATGAGATATCACCTCACACCAGTAAGGATGGCCACCATCTAAAGACTAAGAACAACAAATGCTGATGAGTATGCGGAGAAAGGGGAACCCTCCTACACTGCTGGTGGGAACGTAAGCTAGTCCAACCATTGTGGATAACAATATGGAGGTTCTTGAAAACTAAAATAGAAATACCATTTGACCCAGGAATCCCACTCCTTGGAATTTACCCAAAGAATACAACTTCTCAGATTCAAAAAGACGTATGAATCCATATGTTCATTGCAGCACATTTTCCCCCCCGGATCTATTTATTTTGGTATCATTACTCGACAGTTACATGTGCAATGTTATGGTTATTAAACTACCCCCTTCTTCAGGTCCCCCCCACCAACCCCATTACACTCACTGTCCATCAGCATAGTGAGATGCTATAGAATCACAACTTGTCTTCTCTGAGTTGTACAGCCCTCCCCGTGTCCCCCCAACATTACATCTGCTAATCGTAATGCCCCTTTTCCCCCCTTATCCCTCCCTTCCCACCCTTCTTCCCCAGTCCCTTTCCCT
>JAQQAC010006923.1:7289390-7432111 GCA_029783875.1 Phataginus tricuspis | reverse complement strand
AGATAGATAGATAGATAGATAGATAGATAGATAGATAGATAGATAGATAGATAAATTTAGGAAATTCCCAATGTTTAGAAAATTTAGAGACGTCTCAGTCCTCTGCCCCAAACATAAGAAGTAAAATGAGTGATAATGGTCTGCATGTGAGTGGGAAAAACTCTCTCTTCCTCCTATGTGCTTGTTCTTTACTACTGACAGAGAACATTTCACTTCTGATACTTCTGGTCACCAAATGTTTGGGTGTTTTTCCCTCCAAAGTGATTTTCTATGACATCAGCTGATTGTCCTTTAACTTAATTCACTTCTGCCACTATCTACCTGGTGTCAGTGTCGGATTTCACAAGGGCTCAGTCTCACAGGACTGTCTCCCCAGCCCACTTCAGATGCCATTACAAGTCCCAGGTTGTCATGCGTGCTCTGACAGACTGACTATGAATCAGGGTTCCCATGATCACTTCTTGAGTTCACTAATTTGCCAGGATGGCTCACAGAACTCAGGGGAACATTTACTTATGTTTACTGGTTTATTACATGTTAAATATGATAAAGAACACAGATGAACAGCCAGATGAAGACATACATAGGGAGAAGTCAGGGAAGGTCCTGAGTGTAGGAGTTTCTGTCCCTGTGGCAGTGTGTTGTTTTACCCTCCCTGTATGTGGATGTGTTCATCAACCTGGAAGCTTTCCAAATCCCACATTACTGGCACTTGGGGGAGGCTTCACCATGTAGGCATGCTCAGTTAGTAAATCCATTTCCAGCACTCTTCCTTCTCTGGGGAATGAGAGTTGGGGTTGAAAATTCCAAATTTATAATCATGGTTTTGTCTTTCTGGCGACCAGCCTCCATCCAGGAGTCATCCAGGAGGTCTACCCAGAGCAGGTCTCATTCTCATTAGAATAAAGACACTCCTATCCTCCAGGAAATTCCAAGGGATTTAAGAGCCCATGTCAGAAACCAGGGTCAAAGACCAAGTATTAGAACAAAAGACACTCCTAGTGCTCTTGTCACTTAGGAAATTACAAGGGTTTTAGAAGCTCTGTGCCAGTAACTGGAGTCAAAGACTAAACTTTAAAACAAAAGATTCTCCTAGCACCCCTATTTACAAAGGTTTTAGGAGCCCTATGTCAGGAATGCGGACAGAGACCAATATGTATGCTTCTTATTATTTCATAGCATGATACTAAACCTTGTCTTTTCCCTAAGAACTTCTCTCTGCTTTCTAATACAGCAGTCTGATCAATGACTTTGTCTTTTCTGGAAAATGCAGACATAATTTCTGTTTCATCTCCTGGTATCTATCTATCCATCCATTCACCCATCTATCTGTGGATACAGTTGATCTCTTCATTTAATGGTTTATTTATAAAGCCAAGACAACAAGAAGAATGTAGACAAACAATTAATTTGTTAAGCCCATATTCTCAAAGCCATCATATGCAGCAGGCAGATTATACCCAAATATATGGTAGTATTGCCTCAGGGCTTAAACACTGAGGATGATGGAGAAACAATATATTGTGTTAAAAAATACATTGAAACTATGACATTTGAACACAACTTAAAAAAAAATGTAAACACTTAGCTCCCGAGGGCAGAGTCCATGTCTTACTCATCTTTGCCTTACACCAGACAAATAGCAGATGTTCCATGAACATTTGAATTAAGGAAGGAATGATTAAATAAATAAAATTAATTTTTGTGAGATTACAATCTTGGTCCTGATTTAAAGCCAATTTTTTTAGTCTGGCAAAAATTTTTTGAATGTTTCTGTCACCACCCAATATCTATATTTCCATTATATTCTATATAATTCTAATATTTTTTTCATATTGTAATACTTCTAAAATCACTGTGTCTCTCTTATGGTTAATTTATCTAGGTAATGCAGTGTTGTTTTTCCTGAAACATCATTATGAACTCAATGGTGCAGCTCAAAATCATTGATATTTCAGAATTGAGGAAATCAACATGCCAATAATAACTTGCTGTCAAAGTTTTGTCATCAGAAAGTCTGAGAGGTGTACAGGTAGGAAATTTTCAATTGTTAAACAAGTAAAGGAAAAGACAGAACAATCTAACTTTGATAAATATAATAAGATCATGAACTTGGGTCTAAAAATCAACTGCATGGGTTCAAGATGAGGAATATGTGGCTCAATAGTATTACAGGGGCAATAGATTTAGGAGCTTCAATTAAGAGCAGAGTTGGTAAGAACTGATCATGTGATATAACTAGGGAATAGAGTTTCCAGCTCAAGTTAGAATCCTGTCTTTTCCATTTATTTCTGCCCTTCCACAAAGCTACTTCTGCCCATACCCTTGAAAAGTGAAGCCATGCCCACAAGCAAGCAATCAGTATGAAAACCAGACTGAAACCTTTATTATCAAAAAATAGTCAAAGGGAAGATGGCGATGTGAACTGAGCAGCAGAAATTTCCTCCCAACATTGTATTTATCCACGAAAACACAGCAAATACAACTATTCCAAAAAGAGAGACCAGAATACACAGGAAAGCGCACAGCATGCAGCTACACCTGAGAGGACTCGGCACCCGGTGAGGCGATCATAAAGAGCCCAGCTGACATACGTGGCAACTACCAGCAACCAATTCTATAGCCATGAAAAGACAGAGGAATATGGTACAGACAAAGGTTCAGACCCAGACAATCCCAGAGAGGGAACATGAAGGGATGGACATGCACAGTCTTGCTGAAAAAGAATTTAGAATAAAAGTCATACCCATGCAGACGGATCTACAGAGAAAAGTGCAAGAGCTGAAGGAGGAAGTGAGGGAAGTAAGGAAAGACTATGCAGAAATGAGACAAGCCATTGACGGGCTTAACAGCAGACTGGATGAGGTGCAAGAGACTATTAATGGAATAGAAAATAGAGAACAGGAATACAGAGAAGCTAAGGCAGAGAGAGATAAAAGGATCTCTAGGAAGGAAAGAATATTAAAAGAACTGTGTGACCAATACAAACGGAACAATATTCGCATTATAGGAGTACCAGAGGAAGAAGAGAGAGAAAAAGGGATAGAAAGTGTCTTTGAAGAAATAATTGCTGAAAACTTTCCCACCCTGGGGAAGGAAATAGTCTCGCAGTCCATGGAAGCCCACAGATCTCCCAACACAAGGGACCCAAGGAAGACAACACCATGACATATAATAATTAATATGGCAAAGTTCAAAGATAAAGACAGAGTATTAAAGGCAGCTAGGGAGAGAAAAAAGATCACCTACAAAGAAAAACCCATCAGACTATCATCAGACTTCTAAACAGAAAACTTACAGGCCAGAAGAGAGAATGGCATGATATATTTAATGTAATGAAACAGAAGAGCCTCGAACCAAGAATATTGTATCCCGCACGATTATAATTTAAATATGATGGAGGGATTCAACAATTTCCAGACAAACGAAGGTTGAGAGAGTTGCCTCTCATAAACCACCACTACAGGATATCTTAAACGGACGGCTCTAGAGGGAAGCACCCCAAAGGCTAAAAAGATGTCACCAGAGAAAATAAAATCATAGCAAAGAAAGCAGACCATCCAAATACTAACTAAAGGCAAAGAATAAAACACCTAATATATAAAGAATGGAGGAGGAAGAATAGGAAGGGAGAGATAAAGAAACATCAGACGGCGTTCACAATAACTTAACAAGAAAGTTAAGTTAGATTCTTAGATAGTAAAGAAGCAACCCTTGAACCTTTGGTCACCACGAATCTAAAGCCAGCAATGGCAATAAGTACATATCTATCAATACTCACCCTAAACGTAAATGGACTGAATGCACCAATCAAAAGACACAGAGTAACAGATTGGATAAAAAAGCAAGACCGATCTATATGCTGCTTACAAGAGACTCGCCTCAAACCCAAAGATATACACAGACTAAAAGTGAAGGGATGGAAAAATATATTTCGTGCAAACAACAAGGAGAAAAAAGCAGGTGTTGCAGTACTTGTATCAGACAAAATAGACTTGAAAACGAAGAAAGTAGCAAGAGATAAAGAAGGACATTACATAATGATAAAGGGGTCAGTCCACAAGAAGATATAACCATTATAAATATATATGCACCTGATACATGACCATCAGCATATGTGAAACAAATACTAACAGAATTGAAGGAGAAAACAGACAGCAATGCATTCATTTTAGGAGACTTCAACACACCACTCACTCCAAAGGATAGATCAACCAGACAGAAAATAAGTAAAGACACAGAGGCACTGAGTAACACACTAGAACAGATGGACTTAACAGATATCTACAGAACTCTGCACCCAAAAGCAGCAGGATACACATTCTTCTCA
This sequence comes from Phataginus tricuspis, assembly GCA_029783875.1. Classification (NCBI taxonomy): domain Eukaryota; kingdom Metazoa; phylum Chordata; class Mammalia; order Pholidota; family Manidae; genus Phataginus; species Phataginus tricuspis. The sequence continues at coordinate 7,427,781 of JAQQAC010006923.1, read as the reverse complement.
AGTGCACATGGAACATTTTCCAGAATAGACCACATACTAGGCCACAAAAAGAACCTCAGTAAATTAAAAAATATTGAAATCCTACCAACCAACTTCTCAGATCACAAAGGTATAAAACTAGAAATAAATTTTAGAAAGAAATCAAAAAGGCTCACAAATACATGGAGACTTAACAACATTCTCCTAATTAATCAATGGGTTAACAACCAAATCAAAACAGAAATCAAAGAATATATGGAGACTAATGACAACAACAACACAAAGCCACAACTTCTGTGGACGCAATAAAGGCAGTTCTAAGAGGAAAGTATATTGCAATCCAGGCCTATTTAAAGAAGGAAGAGCATTCCCAAATGAAATGTGTCTAAAGACACAATTATTGAAATTGGAAAAAGAAGAACAAATGAGGCCCAAATTCACCAGAAGGAGGGACATAATAAAGATCAGAGAAGAAATAAATAAAATTGAGAAGAATAAAACAATAGAAAAAAAATCAATGAAACCAAGAGCTGGTTCTTTGAAAAAGTAAACAAAATAGATAAACCTCTGGCCAGACTCATTAAGAGAAAAAGAGAATCTACACACATAAACAGAATCAGATATGAGAAAGGAAAAATAACGACGGACCCCATAGAAATACAAAGAATTATGAGAGAATATTATGAGCATCTATATGCTAAGAAGCTGCAAAACCTAGAAGAAATGGACAACTTCTTAGAAAAATACAACCTTCCAAGACTGACCAAGCAAGAACAGAAAAACTAAACAGACCAATCACCAGCAAAGAAATTGAAGCAGTAATCAAAAAACTACCCAAGAACAAAACCCCCAGACCTGATGGATTCACCTCTGAATTCTACCAGACATATAGAGAAGAAATAACACCCATTCTCCTTAAAGTTTTCCAAAAAATAGAAGAGGATGGAATACTTCCAAACTCATTTTATGAAACCAGCATCACTCTAATATGAAAACCGGGGAAAGACCTCAAAAAGAAAACTACAGACAAATATCCCTGATGAACGTAGATGCAAAAATACTCAACAAAATATTAGCAAACCGAATTCGACCCAGGAATCCCACTCCTAGGAATTTACCCTAAGAATGCAGCAGCCCAGTTTCAAAAAGACAGATGCACCCCTATGTTTATTGCAGCACTATTTACAATAGCCAAGAAATGGAAGCAACCTAAGTGTCCATCAGTAGATGAATGGATTAAGAAGATGTGGTACATATATGCAATGGAATATTATTCAGCCATAAGAAGAAAACAAATCCTACCATTTGCAACGACATGGATGGAGTTACAGGGTATTATGCTCAGTGAAATAAGCCAAGCCGAAAAAGACAAGTATCAACTGATTTCACTCATATGTGGAGTATAAGAACAAGGAAAAAAACCGAAGGAACAAAACAACAGCAGACTCACATAACCCAAGAACGGACTAATAGTTACAAAAGGGAAAGGGACTTGGGAAGATGGGTGGGAAGGAAAGGATAAGAGCGTAAAAGGGGTATTACAATTAGCAGATGTAAGTTAGTGGGGGCACAGGGAGGGCTGTACAACTCAGAGAAGACAAGTAGTGACTCTATAGCATCTCACTACGCTGATGGACAGTGACTGTAATGGAGTTGGTGGGTGGACCTGATGAAGGGGGTAGTTTAATCACCATAATATTGCACATGTAATTGTAGGTTAATGATGCCAAAATAAATATATATATATATATATATATATGCAAACCGAATTCAAAAATACATCAAGAGGATCATACACCATGATCAAGTGGGATTCATCCCAGGGATGCAAGGATGGTACAACATTCGAAAATCCATCAACATCATCACCACATCAACAAAAAGAAGAACAAAAACCACATGATCATCTCCATAGATGCGGAAAAAGCATTTGACAAAATTCAGCATCCATTCATGATTAAAACTCTCAACAAAATGGGTATAGAGGGCAAGTACCTCAACATCATAAAGGCTATATATGACAAACCCACAGCTAACATCACACTTAACAGCGAGAAGCTGAAAGCTTTTCATCTAAGATTGGGAACAAGACAGGGATGCCCACTCTCTCCAATGTTATTCAACATAGTACTGGAGGTCCTAGCCACGGCAATCAGACAAAACAAAGACATACAAGGCATCCAGATTGGTAAACAAGTAGTCAAATTGTCACTATTTGCAGATGACATGATACTGTACATAAAAACCCTAAAGACTCCACTCCAAAACTACTAGAACTAATACCTGATTTCAGCAAAGTTGCAGGATACAAAAGTAACACACAGAAATCTGTTGTTTTCCTATACACTAATGATGAACTAACAGAAAGAGAAATCAGAAAAACAATTCCATTCACAATTGCATCAAAAAGAATAAAATACCTAGGAATAAACCTAACCAAGGAAGTGAAAGACCTGTACTCTGAAAACTACAAGACACTCCTAGGAGAAATTAAGGAAGACACTAACAAATGGAAATGCATCCCATGCTCTTGGCTAGGAAGAATAAATATTGTCAAAATGGCTATACTACCTAAAGCAATCTACAGATTCAATGCAATCCCTATCAAACTACCAATAGCTTTCTTCAATGAACTGGAACAAATAACTCTAAAATTCATATGGAACCAGAAAAGACCCCGAATAGCCAAAGCAATCCTGAGAAGGAGGAATAAACCAGGGGGAATAAAGCTCCCTAACGTCAAGCTCTACTACAAAGCCACAGTAATCAAGACAATTTGGTACTGGCACAAAAACAGACCCACAGACCAGTGGAACAGAATAGAAAATCCAAACATTAACCCAAACACATACAGTCAATTAATATTTGATAAAGGAGCCTTGGATATACAATGGGGAGATGAGAGCCTCTTCAGCAGCTGGTGTTGGAAAAACTGGACACCTACCTGTAAGAGAATGAAACTGGACTACTGTCTAGCCCCATACACAAAGGTAAACTCAAGGTGGATCAAAGACCTGAATGTAAGTCATGAAACCATAAAACTCTTAGAAAAAAACATAGGCAAAAATCTCTTGGACATAAACATGAGCGACTTCTTCATGAACATATCTCCCCGGGCAAGGGAAACAAAAGCAAAAATGAACAAGTGGGACTATATCAAGCTAAAAAGCTTCTGTACAGCAAAGGACACCATCAGTAGAACAAAGAGACATTGTACAGTATGGGAAAATATATTCATAAACGATGTATCTGATAAGGGGCTGACATCCAAAATATATAAAGAACTCACGCACCTTAACAAACAAAAAGCACATAATCCAATTATGAAATGGGCAGAGGACATGGATAGACACTTCTCTAAAGAAGAAATTCAGATGGCCAACAAGCACATGAAAAGATGCTCCACATCACTAATCATCAGGGAAATGCAGATTAAAACCACAATGAGATATCACCTCACACCAGTGAGGATGGCCAACATTCAAAACACAAACAACAACAAATGTTGGCGAGGATGTGGAGAAAAGGGAACCCTCCAACACTGCTGGTGGGAATGCAATTTAGTTCAACCATTGTGGAAAGCAGTATGGAGGTTCTTCAAAAAACTCAAAATACAAATACCATTTGACCCAGGAATCCCACTCCTAGGAATTTACCCTAAGAATGCTGCAGCTCAGTTTGAAAAAGACAAGTGCACCCCTATGTTTATCACAGCACTATTTACAAGAGCCAAGAAATGGAAGCAATGTAACTGTCCATCAGTAGATGAATGGATAAAGAAGACGTTGTACATATACACAATGGAATATTATTCAGCCATAAGTAGAAAACAAATCCTGCCATTTGCAACAACATGGATGGAGTTAGAGGGTATTATGCTCAGTGAAATAAGCTAAGCCCAAAAAGACAAGTATCAAACGATTTCACTCATATGTAGAGCATAAGAACAAAGAAAAAAACTGAAGGAACAAAACAGCAGCAGACTCACAGAACCCAAGAACGGCCTAATAGTTACCAAAGGGAAAGGGACTGGGGAAGATGGTTGGAAAGGGAGGGATAAGAGGGTAAAAGGGGCATTACTATTAGCAGGCGTAAGGTAGGGGGGGCACGGGGAGGGTTGTACAACTAAGAGAAGACAAGTAGTGATTCTATAGCATCTCACTATGCTGATGGACAGTGAGTGTAATGGGGTTGGTGGGCGGGACCTGATGAAGGGGTAGTTTAATCACCATAATATTGCACATGTAATTGTAGGTTAATGATACCAAAATAAATTGTAAAAAAAAAAAATAGTCAAAGAAAATTGATTGCTTGTCCTTCCAATGAGTAAAATGGTATCATGTCTCCAAAAAGTTGAATTAGAACTGACATGTGGAAGTTATCAGAGATATTAACTCAGTACAAATTAAATCATACTGCTCTTCAAAATAGGTTGAGCTGCCTCTCAGCTAGTTACTCATCTCTTGAGGTGCTTATGCAAACATTAGATAAAATCTTACAGGGAATTATGGTAGTCTCCAAGATAGCCCCAATGATCCCTAACCTCCTGGTATTCATGGCTGTTTCATTGCCTCCCAGATTATGTGCTGGACTTAATGACTTATAATAAATAGAATAATACGTAGTAGTGTATGAATTAATGACAAGATCATAAAGAGCAATATGTCGCTCAGGAATTCAAGATGGCGGCATGAGAGGGGAGACGGAGAGCTCCTTCCAAAACCACAAACAGTACAAAAATATAGTTAATTAACACAACTAACCTTAAAACATCAACAGTAAAGAAGGCTGAACTAAACTGCATACACACCTCATGAAAAGAGCAGACCTCACAAAACAGGGTAAAGTAGGAAAGCCTTAATTTGGCGGGACCCAAGCCCTTCCCCCACCCCAGCTCACTGGTGGGAAGGAGAGAAATGGAGTGGGGAGGGGGTGGAAATCTGGGACTGCGGAACACCTAGCCCTGGAGATCTGCTTTGTGAGCAGAATCCTATAGTGTGTGGTGCTCTAGACACTGGGGAGCTCGGACAGGCGGAGTGCTTGAGAAATTAACATTCCAGCCATTTGTGGAGGAGGGGATCCACATCCCGCAGCTCTGTGTCAGAGGAAAGGCAGGCATTCTGAGAGGCTTCCTAGCAGCGAGAGGGCTGCTGAAGGGGCGGGGTTTGGATGGAGCTTGTTGCACAGAAGGGAGAGCTGGAAGGTTAAGGTTGTCTGGGTGTGCTCTGCCCAGCTGGTTGGGAACTTTGAGGAGCTTCAGGTGCTCCATCCCCCTGGCTGCTTACTCAGCTCCGTGGGCCCCCACTGTGACATGCAGCCTACTGCACCTTCCTTCTAGCCTGCTGGCAGCAGTTTGCAAACTGACAGTCACAGAGCTGGCATCAGGCCAGCCAGCGGGAGGCCCCACCTACAAGAGATAGAGATGCAAAGCACAGAGGCTTACACCTGTGTGCTGGGCCCACTGGCTCTGACACTGGAGACAGGCACCGAGATGGGAATCAGGAAACAGATCTTTCCTCCCCCTAGGCATGAGCTCCGCTCCCCTACAACCCCCAACTTCACTCTAGGAGCTGAGCAGCTCCAGAGATTGGAGCTTTTGTGCACTAGTGGGCACCACACAGAAATATGAAATGTCAAAATAACATGGTTCAGACTAAAATCTCACAAACCACAGAAAGAGGGCCAAATGAAACAGAACTCATCAATCTACCTGAAAGAGAGCTCAAAATAAAAATTATAAACATGCTTATGGAGGTACTGAAAAATACTTAAGAACTCAGGAATGAATTTAAGTTGGAGATTCAATCATTAAGAAATTCCATATTTGAAATGAAACATACAATGGAGGGATTTAAAAGCAGATTAGATGTAGTAGAAGAGACGGTAAATGGAATAGAAATTAGAGAAGAGGAATACAAAAAAGCTGAGGCACAGAGAGAAAAAAGAATCTCTAGGAATGAAAGAATATTGAGAGAACTGTGTGACCAATCCAAACAGAACAATATTTGCATTATAGGGGTACCAGAAGAAGAAGAGAGAGAAAAAGGGATAGAAGTGTCATTGAAGAGGTAATTGCTGAAAACTTCCCCAATCTGGGGAAGGAGATAGTCTCTCAAGTCATGGAGGTGCACAGATCTCCCAACACAAGGGACCCAAGGAAGACAATATCAAGACATATAATAATTAAAATGGCAAAGATCAAGGATAAAGACACTTTTAAAAGCAGCTAAAGAGAGAAAAAAGATCACATACAAAGGAAAACCCATCAGGCTATCATCAGACTTCTCAACGGGAACCTTACAGGCCAGAATAGAGTGGCATGATATATTTAATGCAATAAAGCAGAAGGGCCTTGAACCAAGAATACTCTACCCGGTAAGGTTATCATTTAAATTGGAAGGAGGGATTAAACAATTTCCACATAAGCAAAAGCTGAGAGAATTTACCTCCCACAAACCACCTCTACAGTGCATTTTGCAGGTACTCCTGTAGATGGAAGTATTCCTAAGGCTAAATAGATGTCACCCAAGGGATAGACAAAGAGTACAGAATATGATTCATAACATACAAAGAATAGAGGAGGAAAAAAAAGAAACTTTAGGTTGTGTTTGTAATAGTATACATAGTAAGTTAAATTAGACTGTTAGCTAGTAAGGGAATTGTCCTTGAATCTTTGTTAGCCATGAATGTAAAGCCTGCAATGGCAATAAGTACATACCTATTGATAATCACCCTAAATGTAAATGGTCTGAATGCACCAATCAAAAGACATAGAGTTACTGAATGGATAAAAAAACAAGACCCATCTATATGCTGCCTAAAACAGATTCACTTCGAACCCAAAACATACACAAACTGAAAGTAAAGGAATGGAAAAGGATATTTCATGCAACTAATAGTGAGAAAAATGCGGGAGTTGCAGTACTTGTATCAGACAAAATAGACTTCAAAACAAAGAAAGTAACAAGAGACAAAGAAGGACATTGAATAGTGATAAAAGGGTCAGTCCAGCAAGAGGATATAACTATTGTAAATATCTATGCACCCAACACAGGATCACCTACATATGTGAAACAAATACTAACAGAATTAAAGGGAGAAATAGAATGCAATGCATTCATTCTAGGAGACTCCAACAAACCACTCACTCCAAAGGAAAGATCAAGCAGACAGAAAATAAGTAAAGAGACAGAGGTACTGAACAACACATTCGAACAGATGGACCTAACGGATATCTACAGAACACTCCATCCAAAAGGAACAGGATACACATTCTTCGCAAGTGCACATGGAACATTTTCAAGAATAGATAAGATATTAGGCCACAAAAAGAACCTCAGTAAATTCAAAAAGTTTGAACTTGTACCAACCAGCTTCTCAGATCACAAAGGTATGAAACTAGAAATAAATTACAAAAAGAAAATGAAAAAGCCCACAAACACATGGAGGCTTAATAACATGCTCCTAAATAATCAATGGATCAATGACCAAATAAAAACAGAGATCAAGCAATATATGGAGACAAATGACAACAATAATTCAACACCACAAAATCTGTGGAATGCAGTGAAGGCTGTGCTAAGTGGGAAATATATTGCAGTACAGCCCTACCTCAGGAAGGAAGAAAAATCCCAAATGAACAATCTAAACTCACAATTAATGAAACTAGAAAAGGAAGAACAAATGAGGCCCAAAGTCAGTAGAAGGAGGGACATAATAAAGATTAAAGCAGAAATAAATAAAATTGAGATGAATAAAACAATAGAAAGATTCAATGAAAGCAGGAGCTGGTTCTTCAAGAAAATAAACAAAACAGATAAACCCCTAGTCAGACTTACAAAGAAAAAAAGAGAGTCTACACACATAAACAGAATCATAAATGAGAAAATAAAAATCCCTATGGACACCACAGATATACCAAGAATTATGAGAGAATACTATGAAAAACTATATGCTAACAAACTGGATAACCTAGAAGAAATGGACAACTTTCTAGAAAAATACAACTTTCCAAGGCTGACCCAGGAAGAAACAGAAAATCTGAATAGACCAATTACCAGGAAAGAAATTGAATTGGTAATCAAAAAACTACCTAAGAAGAAAACTCCTGGTCCACATGGTTTCACTACTGAATTTTATCAAACATTTAGTGAAGACCTAATACCCATCTTCATTAATGTTTTCCAAAGTAGAAGAGGAGGGAATACTCCCAAACTCATTCTACAAGGCCAACATCACTGTAATACCAAAACCAGGCAAAGACACCACAAAAAAAGAAAATTACAGACCAATATACCTGATGAACATAGATGCAAAAATACTCAACAAAATATTAGCAAACCGAATTTAAAAATATATCAAAAAGATCATCCCTCATGATCAAGTGGGATTCATCCCAGGGATGCAAGGATGGTACAACACTAGAAAATCCATCAACATCATCTGCTATATCAACAAAAAGAAGGACAAAAACCACATGATCATCTCCATAGATGCTGAGAAAGCATTTGATAAAATTCAACATTCATTCATGATAAAAGCTTTCAACAAAATGGGTATAGAGGGCAAGTACCTCAACATAATAAAGGCCATATATGACAAACCCACAGCCAACATTATACTTAATGGCGAGAAGCTGAAATCTTTTTCTTTAAGATCAGGAACAAGACAAGGATGCCCACTCTCCCCACTGTTATTCAACATAGTACTGGAGGTCCTAGCCACAGCAATAAAACAACACAAAGAAATAAAAAGCGTCCAGATTGGCAAGGAGGAACTCATACTGTCCCTGTTTGCAGATGACATGATATTGTACATAAAAAACCCTAAAGAATCCACTCCAAAACTATCAGACCTAATATCTGAATTCAGCAAAGTTGCGGGGTACTAAATTAATACAGGGGAACCTGTTGCATTCCTATACACTAACAATGAACTAGCAGAAAGAGAAATCAGGAAAACAATTCCATTCACAATCACATCCAAAAGAATAAAATACCTAGGAATAAACCTAACCAAGGAAGTGAAAGACCTATACCCTGAAAACTACAAGACACTCTTAAGAGAAATTAAAGAGGACACTAATAAGTGGAAATTCATTCCATGCTCTAGAAAGAATTAATATTTTCAAAATGGCCATCCTGTGTAAAGCAATCTACAGATTCAATACAATCCGTATCAAAATACCTACAGCATTCTTCAATGAACTACAGCAAATAGTTCTAAAATTCATATGGGACCACAAAAGACCCCGAATAGCCAAAGCAATCCTGAGAAGGAAGAACAAAACAGGGGGAATTATGCTCCCTGATTTCAAGCTCTACTACAAAGCCACAGTAATCAAGACAATTTGGTACTGGCACAAGAACAGACCCATAGACCAGTGGAACAGAATAGAGAGCCCAGATATAAACCCAAGCATATATGGTCAATTAATATACGATAAGGAGCCATGGATATACAATGGGGAAATGACAGCCTCTTCAACAGCTGGAGTTGGCAAAACTGGACAGTTACATGTAAGAGAATGAAACTGGATTACTGTCTAACCCCACACACAAAAGTAAACTCAAAATGGATCAAAGACCTGAATGTAAGTCATGAAACCATAAAACTTTTAGAAAAAATATAGGCAAAAATCTCTTGGACATAAACACGAGCAACTTCTTCATGAACATATCTCCCTGGGCAAGGGAAACAAAAGCAAAAATGAACAAATGGGACTATATCAAGCTGAATAGCTTCTGTACAGCAAAGGACATCATCAGTAGAACAAAAAGACATCCTACAGTGTGGGAAAATATATTCATAAATGACATATCCAAAAAGGGGTTGACATCCAAATTATATAAAGAGCTCATGCACTTCAACAAACAACAAGCAAATAAGCCAATTAAGAAATGGGCAGAGGAGCTGAATAGACACTTCTCCAAAGCAGAAATTCAGATGGCCAACAGGCACATGAAAAGATGCTCCACATCGCTAATCATCAGAGAAATGCAAATTAAAACCCAATGGGAAATCACCTCACACCAGTTAGGATGGCCGCCATCCAAACGACAAACAACAACAAATGCTGGCGAGGATGTGGAGAAAGGGGAACCCTCCTACACTGCTGGTGGGAATGTAAATTAGTACAACCATTGTGGAAAGCAGTATGGAGGTTCCTCAAAAAACTCATAATAGAGATACCATTTGACCCAGGAATTCCACACCTAGGAATTTACCCTAAGAATGCAGCAGCCCAGTTTGAAAAAGACATATGCACCCCTATGTTTATCGCAGCACTATTTACAATAGCCAAGAAATGGAAGCAACCTGAGTGTCTGTCCATCGGTAGTTGAATGGATAAAGAAGATGTGGTACATATACACAATGGAATATTATTCAACCACAAGAAGAAAGCAAATCCTACCATTTGTAACAACATGGATGGAGCAAGGGGTATGCTCAGTGAAATAAGCTACATGGAGATAGACAAGTATCAAATGATTTCACTCATTTGCGGAGTATAAGAACAAAGAAAAAACTGAAGGACAAAATAGCAGCAGACTCACAGAACCCAAGAATGGACTAACAGTTACCAAAGGGAAAGGGACTGGGGAAGATGGGCGGGAAGGGAGGGATAAGGGGGGAAAAGGGCTATTACAATTAGCACACATAATGTAACGGGTGTGGGGGTGGGGTGAGGGGGTACAGGGAAAGTAGTATAACACAGAGAAGACAAGTAGTGATTCTATAACATCCTACTATGCTGATGGACAGTGACTGCAATGAGTTATGTGGTAGGGACTTGATAATACGGGTAGTCTAGTAACCATAATGTTGCTCATGTAATTGTATATTAATAATAGAAAAAAAAGAGCAATAAGACATCATTGTCTTTCTCTTGTATCACTTGGGCTGGAAAAGCCAGCTGTCATGTCCTGAGAGCCCTATAGAGAAGTCCACATGATGAAGGATTCAAAGTTCCTTGCCAATAGCCACATGAGTGAGCTTGAAGTGACATTATCTAGACTCAGCCAGACCTTAAGTTGATTGCATCTGCAGCCGTCCTTCGACTACAACTTCATGAGAGATCCTGAGTTGGGGCCATCCAGCTAAGCTGTTTCAGGATTCCTGACCCTCTGAAATTGTGTGAGATAATTGAATTTAAAGTTGCTAAATTTGGGGGTAATTTATTATGCAGCAATAGACAGCAAATACAAAGATGTAGACAGTTCAGATATCTTGTAGGACTTTTTTGTCTTTTATGGTTCCTTTGGCTTTGAGAGTCTATGATCAGGTTTGAGATGATGTATTTGCTTACAATATTATCCCTCTATGGGGAGTTAATGCTAACCAGATGAAAATAAATTTTCATTGATATGCATTATTTTGGGGCTGCAGAAATAGCTTTGTTATGTAGAACCTTACCTTAGAACCATACTTCTACAGTGTTGGTGTAAGCTGGAAGGTGTGACAGGAAAGGCTCCAGTCTCAGAGGTTTTGAGATTCTAGAAGTGAGAAGGAGCACTGATTAGAAAAATTGGATACATAGAAATCACTGAAAGAATCCTGGACATCCACTCTGGTTCCCTGCTTGCTTCTATGCCCCTTCTTATTCTGGATTCACTTTTGGTTACCTTGTCCTGCAGTTTCCCACCACCGCACCCCCTTCCCAGGCATTATTTCATTTAATTCTTTTAACAATCTCTTGAGGTGGGTTTTATTATGATCACTCTCTTATAGACAAATAACTAATAACTCTGTTTATCCATTCCAACTCTCCATCCATTTCTGGCTACCAAATCTCTGCTCTTAGACTCTTTCTTACAGGTACACCCATTGTCCAGCTCACCTCTCTACAATTTCCTTACCCTTGGTTGCACCTCCATCCACCTATGCCTGATTGGCTTACCTAGGTTTGCTTTGATGTAGGCTTTGCACTGCCCAGCACTTGTGCTGCCTGCTTCTGATTTGCCAGATCTTGGGGATCACTATCTACTCCTGACTATGCTCTAGGCCTAAGAAACTTCTCATTCAGCCAATATTCCAGCCCATCCTCTCCCTGTTTGCTGCCTTGATCAATTAGTCCTAGCGCATACTCTGAAAGGCACAAAGGTGTTAGTAAATTGGGAATTTTTTTTGGCAGACTTCAGAACTATATCATATTTTGAACACTCTCAGGTGGGGTACTCATTAAGACTCACTCTGTCTTGGAGACCTAGATTTTCATGAATTCTACTCTACACCTTGTTGTATACATTGGATGTTTCTTTTACTGAACATCTGGAATGCTTACCCAAGGTCTCCTCTATGATAGGGAAACACTGAAACAACCTTTGGAGATTCATTTTAACCATTCATTTATAAAATTTTAAAGATAATCTTGCAGTATGGCACTAGAGATTGCCCTTAAAGCTCTCAATATGAGTTTAATAAAATAGTAATTTTCTTAGAGTACATCAGAATAGAGCCTGAAGAAATAGTTACTGCTATAAACATGTTAGTTAAGATGTTCCTGAAGGTTACTAATTCATGAATCTGTCTATCTTGACAACACCTATAGAGTTCATGATTTCATTCCTGACTTTTTCAGTTGCACTCCAATTCAGAGGTAAATCAGGCAAATGCATTCCTGTTTTCCTAAAGACTGAACAAACTTTTATACAAACCAATCCTAGCAGCTGCATTAAAGTAGATGAGAAGGAATTATTTTAGGTGAGTTTAGCTCTATAAAATACTCTGGTAAATTGTGGCTATTACTTTCAGTCAAAGAGATGATCAAAGACATTCTCTCCTTTTGATCCTAGTTGTTCAGTTCTATTGACTTCCTCATCAGTAGAATTCACTGGGTCTATAGAGAAATCTACAGAAACCTCAGCAATCAACAGGCAACTCCACGGTCTCTTAATTGTATTGCTCTGCCTTATTTTAGCACCTTATATATTCCCTACATTCCTACATTGAAATCACTATGTGAAATGAAATGTGGTGAAGGGAAGCAGTTGTCAATCATAGAAAGATCTGAGCATTTACACACCTGGATCTTTCCAGGGGGCAGTTCAAAGGCAAAACAATTGAGTCCCAGAGGGAGGAGAATTAAACTGAAGGTATGACTATTCAGTGTCTTATTACTTTAAAGACCAAATGTGTCTGATTCTTGTTTTGATACATGCTTCTTGGTAACACGGTATGCAGCACATTGATGCATCTCAGCATCCACTTAAGTATTTAATTCTTGCTCATATCACTTTTCCAAGCAACAGGAGGAACATAAAGAAAGAAAGTATCATACTTAATAAACACAAGTGACAGTGTGGAAAACAGATACTTGTAAAAGTAGTTTTTAATTCATTTGGTCAACATAAAAGGAATATCCCCTCACTATTTAAGATTTTTAAAATGTCAAAGACAAAGAAAGAAAAAATCATGTTATACCCACCATCCAAAAGATAACCATTAATAATATTTCAGTGCATTTCCTTTGGGGCTTTTATTCATGCACAATTAAAAAAATCATTGCTGTAATCGTTATATATACATATACATATATGTGCATATATATAGTATATACTTTTGTGTCCTATTTTCACTTCCAATTATAACACAAGTAAAAACCCATACTTTGAAAGTTGATATGAGTACAGGGTTTTGTAAAAATATGTGTTTCATTTGAATTGGAAGTTGAGATCACTTTGAACATCATAAGACATAATTCTTCATTCTATCACTCCGTTTTTCATTATTTAAGTTGAACATTATATCTTTCCTAGATTTTGGAAAGTTATGTTTTTGAACAGTGAATATGATCCCTAGCAGTTACTGTATTTTATGAGAAATTAAAATTGTTGTTTTAAATCTGTTACTTTGCACTAGGTTTGACATTTATACCATGGAATATTTTCAAAGATACTCCATATTATCAAAGATCTAGTATTACCTTTGAAGCGAAATAATTCTATTTCTTATAATAATAGTACCTTCTGGGAAGCAGTAATTTTTAGAACTCCAAAATACAACTATTTATTAAGCTCTGCAATGTCCCATCAGTTTGCCACCCACACATCCATACCACAGTCCTGATATAAGACACATAAGGAGTAGTAATTAAGAATTAAGGTTTTCTTTTTAAAAACTGTCAAAAGCTTGCTACACCAGCATCCAGCAACAGGAGGAGAAATGTCTCCAGTCTACTATACTCCCCTCCAAGCCAGGTTTTAATTTGTTAGAAGGGTAAAATAAGCCTATAAAAATCTTGGCAAAATACAGAGCTGCTAATTTAATCAATTTTAGTAGTTAAGGGAGTGATTTCAAGTGCTAACGCAATCTGTTGAAAAAACTAATTCCAAGGTAGGGAGATTCATTTATTTCTACTTTTTCTTCCCAGTTTTCCAGTCTAAGGGTATGTGGGCAGCCATCATGCACGCACTGAGGGACCCTCCTCCCAAGATTTAAGAACCTTAGGCTTTAACTGAAGCCTTGAAATAGCAGAGAAATATACTCTCCTTTTCCCTGGGGAGGGTTGTTGAGATGCAAATGATGTAGACCTCAGCTGATATAGTAATAGATAGCTGCCTGAGAGTGCCGTAAGAACTGAAATCATGCTGAACCACAAGAGAGAGCTGGATGCCTTTAGGTTATTGCCCTCAAGAAAGAGAGAGAAGGGATACTCTGCCTCCCACCTGGGACTAAATCTTACAGCTCTCATTGCCTCATAATTAAATTTCTTTTATAGCAGTATAATGCCACCATATTTTGATTATTAACAGATATGCTTCTAATTTCTGATAGTTTCTTTATACTCCATTTAAAGACATAGAACACTGATCACCTTTGGGAAGGGCTGTTTTAGCAGAAAAGACTTTCTGAGGACGATAAACCCAAACTCTGAAGCTCTCTGAGCATGGACAGTTTGGAAGATCTGTAGGCGCCACCTCTGAGATGAAATAAGGTTTACTTGGACTGGAAGATAAAAGAGAGAAAACTAGAAGGAAAGAAGGTTTAGACACTATTGGGTTCTTAAATTAGAGTTCAGGATCCCTCCCCAATTCATCCCATCTGGTAAAAGGATCCAGGGCTAGAGGAAACCTGTGATGCATGCCCAAATAGAGACCAGGGAGGTTTGAAGATACCAGAGTCCTCCTTGTGCAACATGGTAAGGGCACAGAAGAAATATCTGTGCCTTGGCAGGTGGAAGGGAGGCAACCTCAAAGCATCCCTCTGGCCTCAGTGTGGTGTGGGGAGAAGCAAAGTACTTTCCACGCACATGAGATTGACACAGCTTGGTGCAGGGGCTTAGACACCCCACCTAATTTTCTGCAATTTAGAAATGGTAGGGGAGCATGGATATAGGGAAAAAGAGTGTATTCAGAGAGGCTTGCAGTCAGGAGAAGAGACCACAGAACAGCCAGGTGGGCCAAAGAGGAATCAGACAGGATGTGGCCCCTTTTGGCAGATGCCAGCATGTACTGATGAACAAGGACAAGACACTACCCACCGCCACCCTGATGCTGGGGCACTATGTATGTATGTTATGTCCCCCGATCTCAGAGGAAAAATGCAATGACAACCTTGAACTGACTAAGCTTTAGTATCTGTCACTTGGCAGAATGACATGCAAAAAAAAAAAAAAAAGAGAGAGAAATTAAGTTTTAGAACAATGAAGAAAGGTATATTTCTTGCAAAACTGATTCATATTATAAGATTTATGCCAGTTACATGAATCCTATAAAATTTCCAAAAAAGCTACACCACAGGCCAAACACTTTTTAAAAAAATGTCATGTGTATTAGACTTTGATTAAGAGTTGGACATCACATAGGAATATGAAGAAAAGAACATCTTTGTTGTGTTCTAATCATTATCATTTTCAGATTGGAATCACAGTTTTACCGTATTTCTTTGGAGGTAGGGTAACTATTTTCCTTACTTTGCTTAAGAATGGATTGACTAATTCATCAAAATTCTAGAAATAACTGAAGGAATATGCTGTACCACCTGCTTACATTAACTGCTCAGTTGGTGGACTGACAGAGCACTGTAATAATTTCTTCTCGATTCCTGTGGTGAAGTAATCCCAAATGTCACTATCATTGTCTCCCTCTCATCGACTGTCACATCTCTGCTCTGGCAGGATGACCTGGGATAAAGCCAGTGAGTAGAGGCAAGGGTTGTCAGAAACATAGATCAGACACACTGTAGGGGACCTCAGGAGAGCATTCATTTCAGTTCTTGCTTCCAAGCAGGTCTGCCGCTCAATCATTCAAGAAGAATAATTTTCTATTCTATTTTTAAAGATCCCCAAGGGAGACAATCTCTAATAACCTGTTTCAATACATAATCCGTATTTTGAGAAGTTTCTTCCTTTTAGCAAATCTAAACCTAAACCTATCTCCTTTTGCTTTTAGTGAACTGTGACAAAAATACATATATACAATTCTGTTTTGAAATATTACTTTTGGCTTGTATATTGGATTTTGGCTTAAAGGTAACATTTATTCTGCTAGAGATGTTGACCCTTTTAGAAAAGAGTTTCTGGCTTAAATAAAGATTTTATTAATCGCTTTCTCAGAAGCAGATTACTGATCACTAAAGTAGTGATTCTATACTGAATGAAAAGCTATTATCTGTAGTAGCTAGACTCTTCTCTGAAGTTCTCTCTTCCTCTCAGAAGCTGCTTGTGTTGAGATATCCTTCCAGAACCAGAAAAGAATTCTTCAGTTATGTCAGCTGTGAGGAAGGAAGAAACAAAAAGCAGAACCTGAGGCAAGACACCTCATTGCTTAGATCTATCCCCAGACATGGTCACCTGATGAGTGGTGACTATGACAGGGCAGGCCAGAGCAGAAGTTTTGGGGACAAAATATCTTCAAGTCCTGGAGTCTCTACATGAAACTTGGAAAGGACATTACTCTGAGACAAGGATTTAAGATGAGTCAGAAAATAGCATTCTATTCATGCCTTTAAGAGAACCAGGAAAAGACTGTTAAGTGATAAATAAAGGATAAAGGTTAGTGGGAAATGTAGTAAAGTGTACTCAGGTACTTATGGGTGTTTTTTTTATCCAATGATATTTCCAATTACATGAGTCATATTGAAATACATTCTCTTTGTAAAAAAGCAAGCATTAGAATTATGGCTGAAGTCTTCTTTGGCCACCCAACCCCCACTCTATGAGTCTCCTTAGAGAAGGGTCATCCTTCTGTGTCAGGGATATGACACTTTGCTTTGCGGGCTGGTGCAGCCCCTTCATCCTGGGGTAAGGACAGATGATGAAGCAGATAATGAGGGTGAATTAGCAATTCCTCTGTTTTTAGACACTTTACAGGTTCAAAAGAGTATCATTGAGAGTTTCCCAGTCCAACCAAATCAAGACGCAATTAGGGGAAAGAACCTATGATTTTGACACATAGGCTTTCATTTTTTAACTTACACTATCACTGCCAATTTGTTTCTCTTTGTGTGTCTACAAAAAGTTTTTTGTTTCTTTGGGCCTTTTTGAAAGAAGTTTAGAGAAAGCACATCAAGCCCAACTAATCTATTACCATTAACCTGGAAGATTTTCATTCCATTTCCTGTGTCATCGATCCTGCCTTCTCATGCCTAAAATACTGTAATAGTTTCAAAGTGGTCTCCCTATTTTCCTATCTCTTCATCTACTCATCTTTCCTTTCTCAATTCCCTGCCCTCCAATTCATTCAAACATAGCTATTAGTTATACAATATTATTGTTATCTTGTCGACCTTCACCTTGCCTACAGAGTAAGGTCCCACTTCCTTAGGTTGTTGTTCCACAATCTGACCTCTGCATATGAATCTACACTTTTACCACTCACTACTCAAACTTAACTACGTCACTATTCCTGACATTCTATCGACTATGCCTATCTCAACATCATTACCCCAGCTTTTATGTTTTTTCTAATGAAAGTATTATTGATATACAATCTTATAAAGGTTTCACATGAGCAATATTGTGGTTTCAATACTCACCCATAGTATCAAGTCCTCCCCACCCCACTGCAACCACTGTCCATCAGCTTAGTAACATGCTATACCCATTACTTGTCTTCTCCATTCTATACTCCCAGCCTTTATCTTATCTCAATCAACCTCTTCACTTATCTGAATTCAATCTGTCCTTCAGAGCAGTGTTCTAGCTCTATGTGTTACACAGAGATTAATTTTACTGCATAGAAATTCTCTCCCTTTTTGGAGTTATAATTTGACAATACGTTTTAATAACCATAGAAATGTTCAAATCCTTGCATTTAGTAATCTCACTCCTTAGAATTTATTCTTTAATAAACAGAAATAGAGAAAATGTTAACTCAATTGTGATATATACACTAAAATAAAATAGAATACAGCAATTTTAAATTATAATTAGAAGCACCATATAGCTTTGTGGAAATGCTGCTGATAAATGGAAAAAGGAGAAAACAGTCCTGTGATTAAATCTGGAAACCTAGAGAGTGAAGAGGAAAGGTGGTGGGATGGTGAGAGGGCAGGTGATTATTTTTGTTGTTGTGATTATTTTTGATTATCTTAATGCTGTTCTTACATAATTATTTTAAAGAGTAATCTAGAATTCAGATTCAACATATCTTATCAGATGCATGAGTTGAATCTTTTTCCTCTTAAGATTCCTTAAAATAATAGTAAAGAAATTTTAAAAAGGTATTAAAAACACAACAAATAAAAAGACTTAAGGAGAGAGGAGCTCTATAAGCTACGATTAAGTTCAGTTTGAATTGCAGGAAAAACCTAACATAATAGTGTGTTAAAGAAGATAGAAGTTCATTTCTCTGTTACATTCCAGAGTCCAGAGGTGGTAAGCACAGTGTTAGGGACTACAGATTCATTTTTTGCTCAACCTTGTTTCTTTTGCCAAGACCAACTTATGGTCCAATATGGATGCTGGAATTATAGCAAGTAAATCACAATACTACCAAGAGGAAGATGGAAGGGATGAAGAAGTATGCACCCTTCCTTTTAAGGATGCTTCTTAGTGGAAGGACACTTTCACTTACATCTTACTGGCCAAAAATTAGTCACAAGGCTGCACCTACCTGTAGGAAAAATGAGAGATATTTATTCTGGGTGGTCACATATCCACTTAAAAATTGGGAGTCCTAGGGATTAAAGATGGCAGTGTGAGAGGTGAGACAGAGGCTTCCTCCTAAAACCACATATACTATGAAAATATAATTAATACAACTAATCCAGAAAGAGCAACAGGAAAGAGGACTGCATACACCTGGAGAAAAGAATAAACCTCACAAACAGGGTAACGTACCAAAGCCATGGCCCAGCAGAACCCAAGCCCTTCCTCCACCCCAGGTCACCAGCAGGAGAAAGAGAAACAGAGCGGGGAGGGAGTGGAGGCCTGGGACTGCTGAATACCTAACTTTGGAGACATGATCTGGGAGCACAAACTTACATTTCATGGTGTTTTCATGATACTCTCCTGATTAGGGGGTTGGAAACCTGAGACAGGCAGAATACCTGGAGAGACTGAGATTCCAGCTGCGTGTGGAAAGCAGGGATCTATATCCTGCTGCTCTGGGATGAAAGAAAGGTGGGCAGTCTGAGAGACTTCCTAACAGCAAGAGGGTTGCTAAAGGAGCAAGGATTTCACAGAGCTTACTGTTCAGGAGAAAGAACAGGTAGGCAAAATTATCTGGGTGCACTCTTCCCAGCAGATTGGGAACTTTCATGATCTTCATGAGTTACAGCTCCCTGGATGGCTACAGAGCTCCAAGCACACCCTCCGTGATATGCAGCCTACTGAGCTTTCCTCCTAGCCAGCCACACCTGGCCCGCAAACCGGAAAACCCTACCCTGGCATTAAGCTAGCCAGAGGGAAGCCCCATCTACAGCAATGACAAACGCAAAGCACAGAGGCTTATACATGTGTTCTGGGCCCACTGGTTCTGGCAGTGGAGACAGGCATAGCAGCCAGGAAGCAGGGAACACCTCTTCCCTCCCCCCAGGCACCAGTACCGCTCCCTGTGACCCCCGACATTGCTTCAGGGGCTGAGCAGCTCCAGAGAGTAGAGCTTCTGGGCACTAGAGGGTGCCATATACAAATATGAAATGCCAAAGGAACCGGGTTCAAAATAAATTTATGAATACAACCCCTGAGGAAAATTCAAATGAAATCGACCTCATGAATCTGCCTGAAAGGGATTTCAAAATAAAAATCATTAACATGCTCATGGAGGTACAGAAAAATATTCCAATCGGAGATCCAATCATTACGGAACACAGAATCAGAAATTAAACATACAATGGAAAGTTTTAAAAGCAGATTAGATACGGTGGAGGAGACGATAAATGAAACAGAAATTAGAGAAGAAGAATACAAAGAAGCTGAGGCACAGAGAGAAAAAAGGATCTCTAAGAATGAAAGAATATTGAGAGAATTGTGTGACCAATTCAAATGGAAAGACACTTGCATTATAGGGGTACCAGAAGAAGAAGAAGAGAGAAAAAGGGATAGAAAGTGTCTTTGCGGAGGTAATTGCCGAAAACTTCCCCAATATAGGGGAGGAGATAGTCTCTCAGGCCATGAAGGTGCACAGATCTCCCAACACAAGGGACCCTAGAAAGACGACATCAAGACATAAAGTAATTAAAATGGCAAAGATCAAGGATAAGGACAGACTATTAAAAGCAGCCAGAGAGAGAAATAAGATCATATACAAAGGGAAGCCCATCAGGCTATCATCAGACTTATCAGCAGAAACCTTACAGACCAGAAAGGAGTGGCATGATGTATTTAACGCAATGAAGCAAAAGGGCCTTGAACCAAGAATACTTTATCTGGCAAGGTTATCATTTAAATTTGAAGGAGGGATTAACCAGTTTTCAGACAAGCAAAAGCTGAGAGAATTTACCTTTCACAAACTGGCTCTACAGTGTATATTAGAGTGACTGCTATAGATGGAAGTGTTCCTAAGGTTTAATAGCTGTCACAAGAGGTAATAAAACCACAGTAAAGAAGGTAGAACAGTTAATTACTAATCAAATGCAAAATTAAACCAACTATCCCAAAAGTCAATCAAGGGATAGACAAAGAGTACAGAATATGATACCTAATATATAAAGAATGGAGGAGGAGGAAAAACGAGGAGAAAAAAAGAACCTTTAGACTGTGTTTGTAATAGCATATTAAGTGTGTTAAGTTAGACTCTTGGATAGTAAGGAAGTTAACCTTGAACCTTTGGTAACCATGAATCTAAAGCCTGCAATGGCAATAAGTACATACCTATCGATAATCACCCTAAACGTAAATGAATTGAATGCACCTATCAAAAGACATAGAGTCAGTGAATGGATTAAAAAACAAGACCCATCTATATGCTGCTTTCAAGAGACTCACTTCAAACCCAAAGACATACACAGACTAAAAGTGAAGGGATGGAAAAAGATATTTCATGCAACTAATGGGGGAAAAAAATCAGGAGATGCAGTACTTGTATCAGACAAAACAGACTCCAAAACAAAGTCACAAGAGACAAAGAAGGACATTACACAATGATAAAAGGGTCAATCCAACAAGAGGATATAACCATTATAAATTTCTATGCACACAACACTGGAGCACCTACATGTATGAAACAAATGCTCACAGAATTAAAAGGGGAAATTGAATGCAATGCATTCATTCTAGGAGACTTCAATACTCCACTCACTCCAAAGGACAGATCAACCACACAGAAAATAAGTGAGGAGACAGAAGCACTGAACAACACATTAGAACAGATGGACCTAACAGACATCTACAGAACTCTACACTCAAAAGCAGCAGAATACACATTCTTCTCAAGTACACATGGAACATTTTCAAGAACAGATCATACACTAGGTCACAAAAAGAGCCTCGGTAAACTCACAAATATTGAAATTGTACCAACCAGTTTCTCAGACCACAAAGGTATGACATTAGAAATAAAATATGCAAAGAAAATGAAAAATCCCACAAACAAATGGAGGCTTCACAACATGCTCCTACATAACTAATAGATCAATGACCAAATAAAAACAGAGATCAAGCAATATATGGAGACAAATGACAACAATAATTCAACACTGCAAAACCTATGGGAAGCAGCAAATACTGTGCTTAGAGGAAAGTATATTGCAATACAGGCCTACCTCAGGAAAGAAGAACAATCCCAAATGAAAAGTCTAAACTCACAATTAATTAAACTGGAAAAAGAACAAATGAGGCCCAAAGTCAGGAGAAGGAGTGACATAATAAAGATTAGAGCAGCAATAAATAAAATCGAGAAGAATAAAACAATAGAAAGAATCAATGAAAGCAGAAGCTGGTTCTTCGAAAAAATAAGCAAAGCAGATAAACCCCTAGCCAGACTTACAAAGAAAAAAAGAGAGTTTACACACATAAACAATCAGAAATGAGAAAGAAAAAAATCATAACGGACACCACCGAAATTCAAAGAATTATGAGAGAATACTGTGAAAAATTATATGCTAACAAGCTGGATAACCTAGAAGAAATGGACAAGTTTCTAGAAAAATACAACCTTCAAGGCTAACCCAGAAAGAAACACAAAATCTCAACAGACCAATTACCAGCAACGAAATTGAACTGGTAATCAAAAACGTACCTAAGAACAAAACGCCTGAACCAGATGGCTTCACTGCTGAATTGTATCAAACATTTAGTGAAGACGTAATACCCATCCTCCTTAAAGTTTTCCAAGGAGTAGAAGAAGAGGGAATACTTCCAAACTCATCCTATGAGGCCAGCATCATTCTAATATCAAAACCAGGCAAAGACACCACAAAAAAAGAAAATTACAGACCAATATACCTGATGAACATCGATGCAAAAATACTCAACAAAATATTAGCATACAGAATTCAAAAATACATCAAAATATCATCCATCATGATCAAGTAAGACTTATTCCAGGGATGCAAGGATGTTACAACATTTGAAAATCCATCAACATCATCCACCACATCAACAAAAAGAAGGACAAAGACCACATGATCATCTCCATAAATGCTGAAAGAGCATCTGACAAAATTCACCCATTCATGATAACAACTCTCAGCAAAATGGGTACAGACGGCAAGTACCTCAACATAATAAAGGCCATAAATGACAAACCCACAGCCAACATTATACTTAACAGTGAGAGGTTGAAAGCTTTTCCTTTAAGATCGGGAACAAGACAAGGATGTCCACTCTCCCCACTTCTATTCAACATAGTTCTGGAGGTTCTAGCCACAGCAATCAGACAACACAAAGAAACAAAAGGCATCCTGACTGGCAAGGAAGAAGTTAAACTGTCCCTGTTTGCAGATGACATGGTACTGTACATAGAAAACCCTAAAGAATAAACCCCTAGCCAGACTCATTAAGAGAAAAAGAGAATCTACACACATAAACAGAATCACAAATGAGAAAGGAAAAATAACGATGGACCCCACAGAAATACAAAGAATTATAAGAGAATATTATGAGCATCTGTATGCTAACAAGGTGCAAAACCTAGAAGAAATGGACAACTTCTTAGAAAATACAACCTTCCAAGACTGACCAAGCAAGAAACAGAAAAACTAAACAGACCAATCACCAGCAACGAAATTGAATCAGTAATCAAAAAACTACCCAAGAACAAAACCCCTGGACCTGATGGATTCACCTCTGAATTCTATCAGACATATAGAGAAGAAATAACACCCATTCTTCTTAAAGTTTTCCAAAAAATAGAAGAGGAGGGAATACTTCCAAACTCTTTCTATGAAGCCAGCATCACTCTACTATCAAAACCGGGCAAAGACCTCACCAAAAAAGAAAATTACAGACCAATATCCCTGATGAACGTAGATGCAAAAATACTCAACAAAATATTAGCAAACCGAATTCAAAAATACATCAAGAGGATCATACACCATGATCAAGTGGGATTCATCCCAGGGATGCAAGGATGGTACAACATTCGAAAATCCATCAACATCATCCACCACATCAACAAAAAGAAGAACAAAAACCACATAATCATCTCCATAGATGCTGAAAAAGCATTTGATAAAGTTCAGCATCCATTCATGATTAAAACTCTCAACAGAATGGGTATAGATGGCAAGTACCTCAACATCATAAAGGCTATATATGACAAACCCACAGCTAACATCATACTTAACAGTGAGAAGCTGAAAGCTTTTCATCTAAGATCAGGAACACGACAGGGATGCCCACTCTCTCCACTGTTATTCAACATAGTACTGGAGGTCCTAGCCACGGCAATCAGACAAAACAAAGATATACAAGGCATCCAGATTCGCAAAGTAGAAGTCAAATTGTCACTATTTGCAGATGATATGATACTGTACATAAAAAAACCTAAAGACGCCACTCCAAAACTAATAGAACTAATATCTGAATTCAGCAAAGTTGCAGGATACAAAATTAACAAACAGAAATCTGTTGCTTTCCTATACACTAATGATGAACTAACAGAAAGAGAAATCAGAAAAACAATTCCATTCACAACTGCATCAAAAAGAATAAAATACCTAGGAATAAACCTAACCAAGGAAGTGAAAGACCTGTACTCTGAAAACTACAAGACACTCCTAGGAGAAATTAAAGAGGACACTAACAAATGGAAATTCATCCCATGCTCTTGGCTAGGAAGAATAAATATTGTCAAAATGGCTATACTACCTAAGCAATCTACAGATTCAATGCAATCCCTATCAAACTACCAACAGCTTTCTTCAATGAACTGGAACAAATAACTCTAAAATTCATATGGAACCAGAAAAGACCCTGAATAGCCAAAGCAATTCTGAGAAGGAGGAATCAAACAGGGGGAATTACGCTCCCTGACTTCAAACTCTACTACAAAGCCACAGTAATCAAGACAATTTGGTATTGGCACAAAAACAGACCCACAGACCCGTGGAACAGAATAGAAAATCCAAACATTAACCCAAACATTTACAGACAATTCATATTTGATAAAGGAGCCTTGGATATACAATGGGGAGATGACAGCCTCTTCAGCAGCTGGTGTTGGAAAAACTGGACAGTTACATGTAAGAGAATGAAACTGGACTACTGTCTAGCCCCATACACAAAGGTAAACTCAAGGTGGATCAAAGACCTGAATGTAAGTCATGAAAACATAAAACTCTTAGAAAAAAACATAGGCAAAAATCTCTTGGACATAAATATGAGCGACTTCTTCATGAACATATCCCCCCGGGCAAGGGAAACAAAAGCAAAAATGAACAAGTGGGACTATATCAAGCTGAAAAGCTTCTGTACAGCAAAGGACACCATCAGTAGAACAAAGAGACATCCTACAGTATGGGAGAATATATTCATAAATGACATATCTGATAAGGGGTTGACATCCAAAATATATAAAGAACTCATGCACCTCAACACACAAAAAGCAAATAATCCAATTATGAAATGGGCAGAGGACATGAATAGACACTTCTCTAAAGAAGAAATTCAGATGGCCAACAGGCACATGAAAAGATGCTCCACATCGCTGGTCATCAGAGAAATGCAGATTAAAACCACAATGAGATATCACCTCACACCAGTGAGGATGTCCAACATCCAAAACACAAACAACAAATGTTGGCGAGGATGTGGAGAAAAGGGAACCCTCCTACACTGCTGGTGGGAATGTAAATTAGTTCAACCATTGTGGAAAGCAGTATGGAGGTTCCTCAAAAAACTCAAAATAGATATACCATTTGACCCAGGATTCCCAATCCGAGGAATTTACCCTAAGAATGCAGCAGCCCAATTTGAAAAAGACAGATGTACCCCTATGTTTATCGCAGCACTATTTACAATAGCCAAGAAATGGAAGCAATCTAAGTGTCCATAAGTAAATGAATGGTTAAAGAAGATGTGGTACATATACACAATGGAATATTATTCAGCCATAAGAAGAAAACCAATCCTACCATTTGCAATAACATGGAAGGAGCTAGAGGGTATTATGCTCAGTGAAATAAGCCAAGCCGAAAAAGACAAGTATCAAATGATCTCACTCATATGTGGAGTATAAGAACAAAGATAAAAACTGAAGTAACAAAACAGCAGCAGACTCACAGAACCCAAGAATGGACTAATAGTTACCAAAGGGAAAGGAGCTGGGGAAGATGGGTTAGAAGGGAGGGATAAGGGGGGAAAAAGGGGCATTACGATTAGCAGATGTAATGTTGGGGGGGCATGGGGAGGGCTGTACAACTCAGAGAAGACAAGTAGTGATTCTATAGCATCTCACTATGCTGATGGACAGTGATTGTAATGGGGTTGGTTTGGGGGGACCTGATGAAGGGGTTTGTTTAATAACCATAATACTGCACATGTAATTGTAGATTATTGATACCAAAATAAAATATTAAAAAAAGAAATAACGATATCGAATAGTACATTTCAAAATTACATTGTTTAGATGTTTATCCTAAGAACTGTAAGTACGATTTAGCGCTCAAAAAAATCTATAAATGTAATTCACCATATTAATAGGTTGAAAAAACTGAAATTATGGCAAATGATGCAATAAAAAGCCTTTGATAAGTTAAAAAACAAAAATAAAAAAACTGGTGCTTGCAAAACTGGACAGCTACATTTAAGAGAATGAAACTGGACTATTGTCTAATTCCATACACAAAAGTAAAATCAAAATGAATCATAGACCTGAATGTAAGTCTGAAAGTATAAAACTCAGAAAAGAAAACATAAGCAAAAATCTCTTCAATATAAACATGAACAACTTTTCCCTGAACTCATCTTCTTGGACAAGGGAAACTAAAGCAAGAATGAACAAATAGGACTACATCAAACTGAAAAGCTTCTATACAGCAAAGTACACCATCAGTAGAACAAAAGGTATCCTACAGTATGGGAGAATATATTTGTAAATGACATATACAATAAGGGGTTAACATCCATGATATATAAAAAACTCACATGTCTCAACACCCAAAAAGCAAATAACCTGATTTAAAAAATGGTCGGAGGATATGTACCGACACTTCTCCAAAGAAGAAATTCAGATGGCCAACAGGCACATGAAAAGATGCTCCACATCACTAAACATCAGAGAAATACAAATTAAAACCACAATGAGATATCACCTCATATGAGTTAGGATAGCCAACATCCAAAAGACAAGGAACAATAAATGCTCATGAGGATGTGGAGAAAGGGGAACCCTCCTACACTGCTGGTGGGAATGCAAATTAGTTCAACCATTGTGGAAAGCAGTATGGAGGGTCCTCAAAAAACTAAAAATAGAAGTATCATTTTACCCAGGAATTCCACTCCTAGGAATTTACCCAAACAAGATCACAGATTCAAAAAGACATATGCACCTGAATGTTTATTGCAGCACTATTTACAATAGCCAAGAAATGGAAGCAATCTAAGTGTCCACCAGTAGATGAATGGATAAAGAAGATGTACATATATACAATGGAATATTATTCAATGATAAGAAGAAAACAAACCCTACCATTTGCAACAACATGGATGGAGCCAGAGGGTATTATACTCAGTGAAATACGCCAGGTGGAGAAAGATAAGTACCATATGATTTCACTCATTTGTGAAGTATAACCACAAGGCAAAACTGAAGGAACCAAACCACAGCGGACTCACAGACTCCAAGAAGGGATTAGTAGTTACCAAAGGGAAGGGGGTGGGTACAGTGGGTGGGGAGGTAGGGAGAAGGGGATTAAGGGGCATTATGATTAGCACACATAATATGGGGGGTCATGGGGAAGGCAGTATAGCACAGAGATGACAAGTAGTGAGTGTATAGCATTTTACTATGCTGATGGACAGTGACTGCAGTGAGATGCGGGTAGGGGGCTTGATAATATGGGTGAATGTAATAAACACAATGTTGCTCATGTGAAACCTTCATAAGATTGTATATCAATGATACCTTAATAAAAAAATAGAAAATAAAGAAAATAAAAAAGAAATCATACGACAAAACACAAGACTGGGCAAAAATCTTTGCAAACATACAGCAGATAAAGGACCTATAGCCATAATATATAAAGAACACTTAAAACTCAATAAATAAGAAGAAAAGCAACCCCCTGCCCCTACCCTAGTTAGTCAGAGAGTTGAAAAGACACTTTGCAAAGATATACAAGTGGTTAACATACACTCAAGAAGATGCGCTTGATCCCAAGTCACTAGGTAAAGGCAAATTTAAGCAATAACTACACACAAAAATGGCTAAAAAATTTAAAAACTGACAATATTAAGTACTGAAGAATATACAGAGCATCTGGAATTCTCATACATAGCTGAATGCAAAATGGTATAGCTACTTCAGAATACAGCATGGCAGCTTCTTCTACAGTTAACCATACACTTAGCATATAACCCAGCAATCCCTCTCCTTAGGGATTTTCCAAAAGAAATGAAAATATATTTACTTACAAATAACTGTAAGCAAATATGTATACTACCTTTATTCATAATCCCTCAAACTGTAAACAATTAAAATGTCTATCAACTGGCAATGGATGAACAAACTCTGGTACATTTATACAATGGAATACTCAGCAATGAAAAGGAATGAACAACCAATTCATTCAACAACATATATAAATCTCAAAACACCATGCTAAATGATTGGAGTCACTCTTAAAAGGATATAAATAGGTTGATTCCAATTATATGACATTATTCAAAAGCAAAACCAAAAGGGACAGAAATCAGATCAATGGTTACCAGTGCTGTGGGTGGAGAGAGGGGATTGATTACAAAAGGGCATGAGGACACTTTCTGGGATAGTGGAAATGTATTATATCTTGATTGTGGTGATTGTATAACTCTATAGATTTGTGAAAAGTCATTAAAATGTGCACCAAAAAAGAGTGAATTTTGCTCTGTGTAAATTATACCCCAATATACCTGATTTCAAAATTGAATTCTGCAGGCTAGTGGCATTGGCATCATCTGGGAATTTATTAGAAATGCTGTACCCCAAACCCCACTGCTTATTGTTGGTCAGGTTCCTCAGGAAACAAGCTCTGAGACTGAAATTTTCATACAGGAGTTTTATTGAGGAGTGATTTTGTGGTAAAGAGAAGTAGAATTGGGCAGAAGGAGAAGTTAATCTGCAGTGCAATTCTAACAGAAACCTCAGCTGAGCCTACAGGGAACTCTGGAGATGAACTGTCCTTCAGATGATATGCTGATCCTTAACACTCTCTCATCAACCAATCATTGAATGTTAAGTGCCCGCAGAGTCTGACCTTGGACAAGGTGTTTCTCTTAAACTGAGGGAAATTGCCAGAAAAGGACTCAGTTGAGAACTTTTAGCTGCCAACACTCCAGCAGCTGGATAAATGAGTACCTTGGTCCTGAAACGGAAATTTGAGCAACTTGTCACAGCATTGCATCTACTACGTTTTATCCCTAGCACCCCTGGAATCCATTTGTTTCAGAATAAATTCACCCTTTTTGGGAAGAGCTCCTCCAAGGTTCTTATTGGTCTCTTATGGGGGAAACTTATATGGATAGTGGGATGATTTACAGCCCTTCCTTTGACCCTGTGTTGCAGCTGGTCTCCAGACTGACTAATACTCATTGTCTCCTCCCCTACTAACCATTCTAGATTATCTTCACTCTCAACCAGTACCTCTTCTGGTCTATGTGGCCTACCTGATAGGTGGACCCTGATCCTCACCCATGTATGAGTCCTTGATTATCACATCCTTCTCTGACTGTGGATGTTGCAATTATCCATTTGCTGTCAAGATTGAGCAGGAGAATATCAAAAGATAACTCAGTAGATCACCTGAATGCCAAACATATTCTTCTCTGCCTTCACTGTGTAACAACAGTCCTATCTGTTCCTGAGTATCAGGATCAATTACTCCTGCCAGGATACGTTTTTCCTTGCCTCCTGATATCTTTGCACAAAATAGCAAAAGAGACTGGGCAGCTGCCGTCACTTATAGCTTAACAGAACTCTTGTATACCCTGGTAGAAACATTTCCCAAAGAGAATTAAGACCTCTAGATCCACAGAACCTATAAACAGAATTCCCCAAGTGGGTTACTGGGAGTGAAGGTAAGTAGCCACTCCTACCTTTTGGCTCCCAGACTCCTCTATTAGGGGCCTATTAGGAACAAAGCACCATATAATGGTCACTGACTTAGGGTGTATACTGCATCTATAGAATGCCATCCCATTTTCATTGGTACTATCTCTAAGCTGGTATCTCAGCTGTGCTTTTGAAAGTCCATTTCCAAAGTCCATATCACTAGGCTAGATGCCTCTAGGTGGTGTGGAATGTGACAGGAATACGGGATTCCACAGTAAAGTGCCTACTGCCACAGGCATACTTCATGTTTGTGAAAAGCCTCAAAGTCAGCCAGAGGTGAGAGATTAGGGACCTCCCAGGTCTTTCTTGGGCATCTCCACAACTCTGCATATGCATGTGGCCTTCTAGATTCCAAGGAATATCTCAGAGCTTTAAAAAGACTCCTATGAAACTCCCTTGCCTATCTTGCCTTTTAAGTTTTTTGATCCCCCTCATTAGCTCCAAATTCTAACACCACATTGGACAGGTACAGTCTTAAACAATTGCTATAGATTGTTTTTGACAAATGTCCTGGGGATATTACTGTTTGCATGGAGAAAGTTCTGAGGTGTAGATCTGGGGAAAGGAAATCCCGGGGCAAAATACCTCTAAAAATCAAAATCAGTCAAAGGGAGAAATAAAGTTTAAAACCTATTAATTGCTTACAAACTGTAGTCCAGGGCTGTCTCTCTACCCGGCTCCGGAAGGAACCAAGCCAGCAAGCAAGACAGCCCCTCTCTTTAAACTCTCAAGTTCAGACACACCCTTGGTTGCCTAGGCAATTATCCACTGACATGAAGGTGAACTTCTCTCCAGCCCTGATATGCAAATGCACTAAAGCCATACTTCTCTCCACCCTTGAGTACCTGTTGATATGCAGATGAACTAAAGCCAGGTGAGATACATGGAAATACTATAATTTTACCCACATGAGGTAAGTCAAATAAAGACATTCTGATTATAGAGCTTTTCAGAAAACCACTAGATGAGTCAAATAATGACAATTCTCTGAGAGGGGGATCTTGCAGAGCTCCAAACCCATTCTGCCTCTTCCAAGGCTTTCGGTTTTCACAGATACAGTACCTGTAAGGCTGTTTATTTTCAAGGTTACAGTAGAGCTGGGAGGATGGATGGAATTAGGGCAGGTTAAAACATTGTAAATCTCATCAAGTTTTTACTGAATTCAACTGTTTTTCTGTGAAAACATTTCTCAGATTGTTGCAAGCATTACATTAATTTCGAAAGTTCTAAACAAGTTGATTTCAACAGTTTTTTCCAGTGTTTTTACTGTCTTTATGGAAAGGTGAATTTTCAAAGGCCTTTGACATCTGGAAGTCAGCCAAAACATTGGTTTGAATTGAGTGAAAGGTGTCAGTGTAATAGTAGCAGATGACATGGGACTATGGGTCATCTGCTTATGTAACTTACTTGAGCCCTCTGCCTGGGGAAAAGAGAAGTAGAATTGGGCAGAAGGAGAAGTTCCCCAATTCTGGAAGTATCACTTCCATCTTAAAATGGATTGCTGCTAGGCGTGCCAATCTTATGCCCTAAAGGGCAGCTCTAGCCACATGGTCACTTGATCATAAACTGGGTCTCACAATGCCAGTAGCATGTCACTAGCTGTGTTTTTTTTAACTGGTTGGAATTTATTTTTTATTTTTTTATTTAGCTATCATTATGTACAATTACATGAACAACATTATGATTACTAGAGTCCCCCCATTATCAAGTCCCCACCACATACACCATTACAGTCACTGTCCATCAGTTTAGTGAGATGCTATAGAATCACTACTTGTCTTCTCTGTGTTATACTGCCGTCCCTGTGTCCCCCGCCCCCTACATTATATGTGCTAATCGTAATGAGCCTTTTTCCCCTTTATCCCTCCCTTCCCACCCATCCTCGCCAATCCCTTTCCCTTTGATAATTGTTAATCCATTCTTGGGTTCTGTGAGTCGGCTGCTGTTTTGTTCCTTCAGTTTTTTCTTTGTTCTTATACTCCACAGATGAGTGAAATCATTTGATACTTGTCTTTCTCTGCCTGGCTTATTTCACTGAGCATAATACCCTCTAGCTCCATCCATTTTGTTGCAAATGGTAGGATTTATTTTGTTCTTATGGCTAAATAATATTCCATTGTATATATGTACCACTTCTTCTTTATCCATTCATCTACTGATAGACACTTAGGTTGCTTCCATTTCTTGGCTATTGTAAATAGTGCTGCGATAAACAGGAGTGCATATGTCTTTTTCAAACTGGACTCCTGCATTCTTAGGGTAAATTCCTAGGAGTGGAATTCCTGGGTCAAATGGTATTTCTATTTTTAGCTTTTTGAGGAACCTCTATACTGCTTTCCACAAAGGTTGAGCTAATTTGCATTCCCACCAGGAGTGTAAGAGGGTTCCTCTTTCACCACATCCTTGCCAACATTTGTTGTTGTTTGTCTTTTGAATGTTTGCCATCCTTACTGGTGTGAGGGGATATCTCATTGTAGTTTTAATTTGCATTTTCCTGATGATCAGTGATGTGGAGCATCTTTTCATGTGCCTGTTGGCCATCTGAATTTATTCTTTGGAGAAGTGTCTGTTCAGCTCCTCTACCCATTTTTAAATGCCTTATTTGCTTTTTGTTTATTGCGGTGCATGAGCTCTTTATATAATTTGGATGTCAACCCCTTATTAGAAATGTCATTTATGAATATATTCTCCCATACTGTAGGATGTCTTTTTGTTCTATTGATGGTGTCCTTTGCTGTACAGAAGCTATTTAGTTTGATATAGTCCCACTTGTTCATTTTTGCTTTTGTTTCCCTTGCCTGGGGAGATATGTTCATGAAGAAGTTGTTCATGTTTATGTCCAAGAGATTTTGCCTATGTTTTTTTCTAAGAGTTTTATGGTTTCATGACTTACATTCAGGTCTTTGATCCATTTGAGTTTACTTTTGTATATGGGGTTAGACAATAATCCAGTTTCATTCTCTTACATGTAGCTGTCCAGTTTTGCCAACACCAGCTGTTGAAGAGGCTGTCATTTCCCCATTGTATATCCATGGCTCATTTATCATATACTAATAGACCATATATGCTTGGGTTTATATCTGGGCTCTCTATTCTGTTCCATTGGTCTATGGATCTGTTCTTGTGCCAGTACCAAATTGTTTTGATTACTGTAGCTCTGTAGTAGAGCTTGAAGTCAGGGAGCATAATTCCCCCCGCTTTATTCTTCCTCCTCAGGATTGCTTTGGCTATTTGGAGTCTTTTGTGGTTCCATATGAATTTTAGAACTATTTGCTCTAGTTCACAGAAGAATGCTGGTGGTATTTTGATAGGGATTGCTTTGAATCTGTGGATTGCTTTAGGCAGGATGGCCATTTTGACAGTATTAAATCTTACTATCCATGAGCATGGGATATGTTTCCATTTATTGGTATCTTCTTTAATTTCTCTCATGAGTGTCTTATAGTTTTCAGAGTGTAAGTTTTTCACTTCCTCGGTGAGGTTTATTCCTAGGTATTTTATTCTTTTTGATGCAATTGTGAATGGAATTGTTTTCCTGATTTCTCTTTCTGCTAGTTCATCATTAGTGTATAGGAATGCAACAGATTTCTATGTATTAATTTTGTATCCCACAACTTTGCTGAATTCAGATATTAGATCTAGGAGTTTTGGAGTGGATTCTTTAGGGTTTTTTATGTACACTATCACGTCATCTGCAAACAGGGACAGTTTGACTTCTTCCTTGCCAATCTGGATGCCGTTTATTTCTTTGTATTTTCTGATTGCTGTGGCAAGGACCTCCAGAACTATGTTGAATAAAAGTGGGGAGAGTAGGCATCCTTGTCTTCTTTCCAATCTTAAAGGAAAAGCTTTCAGCTTCTCGCTGTTAAGTATAATGTTGGCTGTGGGTTTGTCATATATGGCCTTTATTATGTTGGGGTACTTGCCCTCTAAATCCATTTTGTTGAGAGTTTTTATCATGAATGGATGTTGAATTTTGTCGAATGCTTTTTCAGCATCTATGAAGATGATCTTGTGGGGTTTTTTTTCTTCTTTTTGTTGATGTTGTGGATGATGTTGATGGATTTTCGAATGTTGTACCATCCTTGCATCCCTGGGCCCCACTTGATCATGATGGATGATCTTTTTGATGTATTTTTGAATTCGGTTTGCTAATATTTTGTTGAGTATTTTTGTATCTACGTTCATCAAGGATATTGGTCTGTAATTTCCTTTTTTGTGGTGTCTTTGCCTGGTTTTGGTATTACAGTGATGCTGGCCTCGTAGAATGAATTACTCCCACCTCTTCTACTTTTTGGAACTCTTTAAGGAGTCTGGGTATTAGGTCTTCACTAAATGTTTGATACAATTCAGCAGTGAAACTATCTGGACCAGGAGTTTTCTTCTTAGGTAGTTTTTTGATTACCAATTTAATTTCTTTGCTGGTAATTGGTCTATTCAGATTTTCTGTTTCTTCCTAGGTCAGCCTTGGAGGTTATATTTTTCTAGAAAGTTGTCTATTTATTCTAGGTTATCCAGTTATTAGCATTTAATTTTTCACAGTATTCTCTCATAATTCTTTGTATTTCTCTGATGTCCGAAGTGATTTTTCCTTTCTCATTTCTGATTCTGTTTATGGGTGTAGGCTCTCTTTTTTTCTTGATAAGTCTGGCTGGCGTTTATCTATTTTGTTTATTTCCTCAAAGAACCAGCTCCTGCTTTCATTGATTATTTCTATTGTTTTATTCTTCTCAATTTTATTTATTTCTGCTTTAATTTTTATTATGTCCCTCCTTCTACAGACTCTGGGCCTCATTTTCTCTTCCTTTTCTACTTTCATTAATTGTGAGTTTAGACTTTTCATTTGGGATTTTTATTCTTTCCTGAGGTAGGCCTTTATTGCAATATATTTCCCTCTTAGCATGGCCTTTGGTCGTACCAGAGATTTTGCGGTGTTGAATTATTGTTGTCATTTGTCTCCATATATTGCTTGATCTCTGTTTTTATTTGGTCATTGATCCATTGATTATTTAGGAGCATGTTATTAAGCCTCCATGTGTTTGTCGGCTTTTTCATTTTCTTTGTGTAATTTATTTCTAGTTTTATACCTTTGTGATTGAGAAGCTGGTTAGTACAATTTCAATCTTTTTCAATTTACTTTCTTTTTGTGGCCTAGTATATGATCTATTCTTTAAAATGTTCAATGTGCACTTGAGAAAAATGTGTATCCTTTGCTTTTGGAAGGAGTGTTCTACATGTCTGTTAGGTCCATCTGTTTTAATACATTGTTGAGTGCCTCTGTCTCTCTACTTATTTTCTGTCTGGTTGATCTGTCCTTCAGAGTGAGTGGTGTGTTGAAGTCTCCTAAAATGAATGCATTGCATTCTACTTCCCCCTTTCATTCTGTTAGTATTTGTTTCACATATGTAGGTGATCCTGTATTGGGTGCATAGATATTTATAATAGTTATATTCTCTTGTTGGACTGACCCTTTTATCATTATGTGATGTCCTTTGTCTCTTGTTACTTTCTTTGTTTTGAAGTCTATTTTGTCTGATACAAGTACTGCAACTCCTGCTTTTTTCTCACTATTAGTTGCATGAAATATCTTTTCCCATTCCTTTACTTTCAGTCTGTGTATGTCTTTGGGTTTTAAGTGAGTCTCTTGTAGGCAGCATATAGATGGGTCTTATTTTTTTTATCCATTTAGTGACTTTATGTCTTGGTTGGTACATTCTGACCATTTACATTTAGGGTGATTATCAATAGGTGTGTACTTATTGCCGTTGCAGGCTTTAGATTCATGGTTCCCAAAGGTTCAAGGTTAATTCCCTTACTATCTAACAGTCAAATTTCACTCACTTTCTATGCCATTACAAATACAACCTTAAGGTTCTTTTTTTCCCCCTCCTTTTCTTTTTCTTTCTCCTCCATTATGTGTATGTTATGAATCATATTCTGTACTCTTTATCTCTTAGACGACATTTATATTTAGTCTTAGGGACACTTCCATCTATAGGAGTCCCTCCAAAATGCAGTGTAGAGGTGGTTTGTGGGAGGTAAATTCTCTCAGCTTTTGCTTATGTGGAAATTGTTTAATCCCTCCTTCAAATTTAAATAATAACCTTGCTGGGTAGAGTATTCTTTTTTCAAGGCCCTTCTGCTTCATTGCATTAAATATATCATGCCACTCCCTTCTGGCCTGTAAGGTTTCTTTTGAGAAATCTGATGATAGCTTGATGGGTTTTCCTTTGTATGTGATCCTTTTTTCTCTCTCTAGCTGCTTTTAAAAGTTTCTCTTTATCCTTGATCTTTGCCA
Organism: Phataginus tricuspis; assembly: GCA_029783875.1. NCBI lineage: Eukaryota > Metazoa > Chordata > Mammalia > Pholidota > Manidae > Phataginus > Phataginus tricuspis. The sequence continues at coordinate 7,391,370 of JAQQAC010006923.1, read as the reverse complement.
TTTTAATTATTGTATGTCTTGATATTGTCTTCCTTGGGTCCCTTGTCTTGGGAGATCTGTGCACCTCCATGGTTTGAGAGATTATCTCCTTCCCCAGATTGGGGAAGTTTTCAGCAATTCCATCCTCAATGACACTTTCTACCCCTTTTTCTCTCTCTTCTTCTTCTGGTACCCCTATTATGCAAATATTGTTCCATTTGGATTGGTCACACAGTTCTGTCAATATTCTTTCATTCTTAGAGATTCTTTTTTCTCTCTGTGCCTCAGCTTTTTTTGTATTCTTCTTCTCTAATTTCTATTCCATTTACCACCTCTTCTACTACATCTAATCTGCTTTTAAATCCCTCCATTGTATGTTTCATTTTAGATATGGAATTTCTTAATGATTGAATCTCCATCTTAAATTCATTCCTGAGTTCTTGAATATTTTTCTGTACCTCCATAAAGATGTTTATGATTTTTACTTTGAACTCTCTTTCAGGAAGATTGGTGAGTTCAGTTTCATTTGTCCCTTTTCTGGGGTTTGTGAGATTTTGGTCTGAACCAGGTTCTCTTGATGTTTCATATTTCTATGTGGTGTCCTCTAGTGCCCAGAAGCTCCAGTCGCTGGAGCGGCTCAGCCCCTAGAGTGTGGTTGGGGGTCATTGGGGAGCAGAGCTGGTCCCTGGGGGGAGGAAAGATCTGTTTCCTGATTCCCGTCTGCAGTGCCTATCTCCAGTATCACAGTCAGTGGGCTGAGCACACAGGTATAAGCCTCTGTGCTGGGCATCTCTAGCTGGTGTAGGTGGGGTTTCCATCTGGTTGATCGGACATCAGTGACTGCTGTTTTGCAAGCTGGTGCTGTTAGGCCAGGTGGAAGGCTGGGCAGGCTGTGTGTCACAGTGGGGGGCCTCAGAGCTGAGCAGCCAGCCAGGGGGATGGAGCACCTGAAGCTCCTCAGAGTTCCAACATGCTGGGCAGAGTGCACTCAGACAACCTTGTCCAGCTCTCTCTTCTCCCCTGAAGCAAGCTCCACGCAAACTCCGCCCCTTCAGCAGCCCTTTCGCTGCTAGGAAGCCTCTCAGACTGCCTGCTTTTCCTCTGTCACAGAGCGGCCGGATGTGGATCCCATCCTTCACAAATGGCCGGAATCTGTCTCTCAAGTATTCCGCCTGTCCCAGCTCCGCAACCTCCAGAGCACCCCACAGAGTAGGTTTCTGCTCACAAAGAAGATCTCCAGGGCTAGGTGTTCATTAGTCCCAGGCTTCCACCCCCTCCCCACTCCATTTCTCTTCCTCCCGCCGGTGAGCTGGGGTGCAGGAAGGGCTCGGGTCCCACCGAGTCAAGGCTTTCGTACGTTATCCTGTTTCGTGAGGTCTGCTCTGTTCATGATGTCAGTATGCAGTCTGGTTCAGCCTTGTTTCCTGTTGCTCTTTTAGGGTTAGTTGTATTAATTAACTATATTTTCATACTATTTGTGGTTTTGGGAAGAGTTCTCTGTCTCACCTCTCACGTTGCCATCTTGAATCCACTAGCTATGTTTTGAAGCGTGTAATTCTCTGCTGCAGGTGCATAGCCTTGTTACAAAGCCCTATGTGTATCAATTGTGATTTTCGTATTGGGGCTGGCATAAACTTCACATGATATATTTTCTCATAGATTCCTCTAATACCATAATGTATGATGGGTCACATGGCCCATGAATCAAGGCTTCGTGTACTGCAGCCTGGAAGTGCTATTGAACCCCTTCTTGTTCTGGGCCTCACTCAAAACTGGCAGGCTTCTTTGTTACTTGGTAACGTTTAAAGCAATATTCCCAATTGTGTAATATGCTGCCTCCAAAACCCAAAAAGCCCTGCTAGGTACTATGCTTCCCTCTTAGTGGTGAGAAGCTCAGATGGAATAATTTGACCTTCACTTTGAAGAGGATGTTTCGTATGCCTGTAGCCACTGTTTACCCCAAAACTTCACTAGTGTGACAGGCCCCTGAATCTTTGTAGAACCCCCTGAAACACATGTCTTGTTCAGGTCTCCAATATGTGTTTGTATTTCTTGTTCTTTTGGTCATCAGTGTAGTACACCAATGAGAAATTCTGCAGAATTTCCAGATGGTCAAGGTTATTTCAGATTTTATTATGACAGAGGGCAGGACAGTTAACATAGCCCTGGGGCAACTATAAGTGTACTCTGTTGTCCATCCCATATGAATGTGAACTTATTCTAAATAGGGATGGATAAGAATACACTAATCAGATTAATGGCTAATACCACATACATGAAGCCATGTTAGGTGCTTTAGCAAAAATACCACTTGTTGACTGGTGGTTACCATTGGTGAGGGGTTGGGGTGGGTGGTTGAAAGAGTGAGGAGGAAAAGGGGGCATAAATTTTCTCAATCATAATATAAGTGGGTCATGGGGATGGTAGTACAGCATGGAGACTATAGCCAATGATTCTATAACATCTTCCAGCGTTGACAGTAACTGCACTAGTTGGGTGAGGGTAACTGCTGAACTGCTGTGTTTTATGCTTGAAACCAATGTAAGATTGTATATCCACTATACAAGAAAAAAAGGTGCCACTTGTAACACAGCAACTGCAAATGTGTCTACTACTTAGATGAGTTTTCTATCCTTCAAGTTCTTGCTGGCATTTTTGTTTGGGTCAAATTGGTGAATTAAATGGGGGAACATCACCCTTGCATTTGCTAAGTCTTTAAGGGTGGCTTTTATCTCTGCCATGTTCCCTGGAGGACAATATTGTTTTTTACTCTTTCTTGGATGGGCAGAAGGAATCAGTTTCCGAGGCTTTTACTTGATCTTCCCCATATAAGAGTGCTTATCCTACTGATGAAAGAAAAGATTGCTGGGACATATGCCATGGGTTCTGAATATCCCTACACATTCTTGTTGGAAATGCCAAGGTCTTGACTTCTCTCTGTCCAGGAGATTTCTCAGGGAGGAAAAGGATGAAGAATAAATAGGCTTGCATACTGTGTATTATAAAAGTGGTAGATTCCACAAGCTTAGTAATCTCCTTTCATGCAACCCACTGCAGGCAATCCATCTGGATCCTCAACATCACCCCCATAGGAATTGAGGGGTAAGGGACGCTGAGGAAAACATACTGCTCATACTTCTTGCAGTGCTGTAATAAAGTTCTTTGTTTCTGCCCCAGGTGTATGATATCCTACCAGCACCCATGACATAATAACAGGCTACTTTATTAGCTTGTAAGGAAGGTAAATCCTAGTCCCTGACAGCAATTCAGGAGTTCTTCTAACTCCCAAATATGTCCATGTTTTCTGGCATTATACAGAATATCCACACTGCATATATTATCATACATTTGGAAACCAAGGAAATTGAATGGGTGATTGGACCCACTGTGAACTACAGTGATCTATTTATTCCATAGGCTCCAATATACTCCCACTCTAATAGGGAGACTATTTTGAAGTCTTGGGTCCCCAAATATCAATGTCAACTCAGACTTTGTATGCAACAGTCATCAAAATGTCTGAGTATTACCCTTTCCTGAAGAAAGGGACATTGGTTTCTTTGGAGAAAGACTGAGAGAATTGTGATCATATGTATTTGCTCTGGACATATATAATCATATAGAATTGTTTCTTCTTGGAGACCTGGCTTTTCCTTCAGTCATGGATTCTGAATAATCTGTCTTCCAATTACAGATCATCCATCCTTGATTTCTTTTGGTTGTATAGACTGAACAATTCTTTTTTTTTTTTTTTTTTTACTCTTTCATATATCTTGCACCTGAGAATGCCATGTTCTTATTAACCTTCTGCAAAGCTCTCCCTGGATCAGGTCCTCTAGTTCCTGTGATGCTACCATTTATTATAACTGTGCCCACCATGCTTCTGAGGTTTAAGTGCTAACACCTAGGACCTTATCAGCCCCAATGCCTAGTTTTTTAACAGAATTTCCTACCATCAATACTGGCCAACACATAACGACCACACAAAGTTTCTTAACAATGTTGGTTCCCTCTGTGAATGTATTTCTTATTGCCTTGGTAAATACAGTGTCCTCCAGGCTTGCATGGAATATAGTTGGCTAGTGGGGTTTCTGGCATTATACAGAATATTCACTGTAACATGCCCACTTCTCTTAGCCTTTTGATCCTCTTCTCCATGATTTGACATGATAGTTCTAGCATTTCTACTTCACTCTTCAAGCCTCCAAGAGGCAACCAAACAGTGTAATAGCACCATTTCCCAAGGTTCTTAACAGGTGTTAAATCTTGTTTTGTGGACTATTAGTCCCATATTGAAAAACTCTCTCCAACTTTATTCACTGCTCTTTGGTCCAGTAACCTCAGAATATGTTTCCCAGGGAACCCAATCTATGGTCTATATGCACTCCTGGTTTCTAAGAGTACATGTCAGCTAGTCCTGCAGCTCCTTTGGTATATAGTCCTTTTATCCTTCAGCTGGCCTAGCACTTCCCTGTTGGACTATGTTGTGACTTGACCCTAGTTATTAGTTTTGTGGCCAGGAGATGAAATGGGAATAGATCCTAGGCAGAGCATGAATTGTCCTGTAAAGCAGAATTCCCAGTATCATCTTCAAGGTGGGTACTAGCCTTTATCAGGGAGGAGTGGTCTACCTCGGCAGGCTCAGAGAGTTCAGAGGAATTTTTAATACGTTAACCCAGAGGATTTTGAGTTCTTTGATCTGCAGGTCCTCATCCCAGATTTCAGGATCCCAGTCTTTCCCAATCAGGGCCCAGACCTGTCATGATGAAGAATTAAACTTTCTTTGGAACAGCGGCTCTTATAATAAAGTCCTGCTCCTGCTCCTCAGCTTTTCTGCCCTCCAGCTCTAGGAGATGAGAGTCTTTTTATATACTGCCAAGGAAGGCCTCTGGTTTCACATTTCACCTTTTTAAAGTGATTAACAACCCTTGGCTCTAGTCAGAAAAAACACCTATACAGTTCCAAAGCCTTTACATAATTACTTCCCTTGAACTTCTCAAACGACCCTCCAGTGCACCCCCTTCCACCAATCTTCTATCCCAGTTTCCCACTGGTAGAGTTTTAACAATTACCCCATAACCACTTACCAAGAGTCAACACTTACACCAGTGACCAGGTCTTGTTGAGTGAAACATTTCCAAAATCCGATTTTAGTCTGTTTCTCTTGATATTTCCTGGTAAAAACTGTCATAAGTTGGGTTCCCTGGGAAACAGACTCTGAGATTTATATGGAGAAAGTTCATTTGGGAGTGCTGTATGGATAGGGTTGCCAGATAAAATACAGAATGCCCAAATAAGTTTGAATTCAGATAAACAACATATAATGTAATATTTGGGACATGCTGTATTAAAAATTATTCTTGCTTATCTGAAATTCAAATTTAACTGGGTGTTCTGTATTTATATTTGCTAAATCTGGCAACTCTATCTAAGGAACAGCACCTATGAGAGGTGAGGAAACAGGCTTGTATAGGGAGAGAGGCTGAACTTTGAAGCAGTTGCAGAGGGGTTTCAGCTGACTCCACAGGGTGCCCTTAAGGGGTCTTTGCCTTGAGGAAGAGGGGTAGCACTTTATTTCTGCATATCAATCAGCCCTTAGATGCAGGCTGCCCCATGCGTGAGAGAGCTCTCCTTGCCTGGAGTTAGTTCCAAGGGAGGTATTCCCATGAAAACCTTCATCTGCCAACACCCTCAGCAGATGGGGAATGAGTGTCTCAGTCCCGAAGGAGGGTTCCAGGTGCAACCACTGAATCAGTACACCTGCTGAATCAGAATCTCCATTTTCACAAGATCGCTAGATATGTTTATGCACATTAAAGTTTGAGAAGCTCTGATTTAAGTTCTCAAACTTCTGTGTGTGTTAGAATCACCCAAAGGGCTTATTAAATCACAGCTTGCTGGGCCCCACACATGGAGTTTCTGGTTCTCTAGGTGTAGAGTAGAACCTGAGAATTTGCATTTTTAACGAGTTCCCAGGTGATCCTGAGCTGCTGCTGATTTACAGATGACACTTGAAGAACCACTGGTTTAAAAAATACAGACATCTAATATTTTATATACCTAGAGATGCATGGATGTTACAGCTGGTTCAGCTCCTCTAAGATGCCATAGAGAATACAAGCTCTTTTCCCCTCTTGCTGCTCTGCCACATCAGCGTATTGGCTCTTCGTCTTTGTGCTGATCGTGTCTGGCTCCAGGATGGCTGTTATATCCCCAGTTATCCCATCCACCATCAAGGCATGAGCGACGGGAATAGGGGAGTACTGGCAGTGATCTGTTTCTTCTATGAGAAAACAAAAATTTTTTGACAGTCCCTCACCCCTGTAGACATTTTTTTTAATTCCATAAATCCATATTTTTAAAATTATTTCAGTGAAGTTGGTGATATATCCATGGAGGAGTGAATTGATATAGAGACCATTCCAAGCCTTTGCTAAGAATATTACATAAACCCAACATACAAAAACAAAATCCTTCACAACTGTCATTCATTCATAGGAAAGGAAGTAGATAAATCCAATCCCAAGCAGGTAACAATATTTATTAATTTCAGTAAAGGTGACAAAATCTTACTAATCTCTCCATTAACTCTATTTACTGACAAGAAACAAAAAACAGAAAACATGTCTCAATGGCTTTTTTAAATAGACTAGTTTTTAGAAGAGAGCAGTGATAGGTTACAGCAAAATTGAGAGGAAAGTGCAGAGATTTCCCATATACTCCCTGCCCCACACGTGCATGGCCTCCCCCATCATCAACATCCCCCACCAGAGTGGGGCATTACAACTGGTGAACCTACAAAGACATCATTTTCATCCAAAGCCCATAGTTTACCTTTGGGTTCACTCTTGATGTGGTACGTTCAATAGTTTTGGACAAATGTAAAATGACATGTATCCATCATTGTAGTATCATACAGAGTATTTTCATTGACCTAAAAACCCTCTGTGCTCTTCTGCCTCAATGGCTTTTTTTAAAATGTAATTGCTTTATTTTCCTTTATTTGCTTTTCTTCCCTGTTAAAGAGAAAAAGGTTGCAGACATCTTTTTATATCTGATTGTCCAGAACAGGGTACATGACCAAACTAGTTGCAAGGGAGGTTGGGAAGATGAATCTAGTTTTCTAAACCTTGTAGTAGGAGGTGGTAACTGAGAAGAGTTAAGAATGGCTGCTAAGTTAACTATAAACATTATATCTTGAGCTATAGAGATAATCAAAACCAGAAACTGTTAAAAGGAAGTTAGTTGTGGGGAGTGAGACTGTGTGGAAAGGGGAGGGCTGGTGTCTTGCCAATGGGTTTCAGCCCCAGGCAAGTTCACTGTGGATTCAATGTGACCAAAGAAATTGACAGTAAAATGTTATTGGGGTGAAAGGGTTATACCCAACTTTATTTCCAGGTGGCAGGTCAGTCACTAAAATCCCATTAACTCAGAGCGAGTCTGCATGCAGCAAGCCAGTCTCTGCCTCTGGGCCCCTCTGTCTGCACAACCATCCTCTGGGCCTCTCTGCCTGCACAGCCATCCCACACATCCGTCCTATGGACCGCTCTGCACAGTCGTCCCACACAGCTGTCCTCTGGGCCTCTCTCCACAGTCGTCCTGCACAGCCATCCTCTGGGCCTCTCTGCACAGTCGTCTCACATAGCTGTCCTCTGGGCCTCTGTCCTCAGCGCTGCCACCACTCCAGCCTCTGCTCTGCTCTCCTGCAGCCTTGCAGCTGTGCTACCATGTCGTGCCCAGAGCACTGGGGAGCTCTTTATATAGAGTCAACAGCCATGTATTTCCCACAGGTGTGCAGTGAGCTAGTCAACCAGGGCCAGGTGAGAATCCTGGCCACAGGAACTCTCATTTTATCCACAGCTGGGAAATAGGCTTTTCATAGCAAGATCTTCTATGCAATCTAATTTGTTACCATGATCATGTATTACTTTAATTTTAAAACCCATAACTCCATTCTTTGTCTCATACTCCTCTTTAGCAACTTGGCTCAGCCTTCAAAAGATTTCTAGAATCCACTAGGTCTTGTCAAATCCACTGCTACCATCATTGCTGCCTTCAACATGGTCTCACTAGAATTCATGCTCAACATACCAGTCAGTGCTCCTTTAAAAATATCTCTTGTGAGCAGAGCTCAATATGGCGGCATGAGCAGGGCGGTGGAAATGTCCTCCCAAAACCATATATATTTTTGAAAGTACAACAAATACAACTATTCCTAAAAGAGAGGCCAGAAGACACAGTACAACAGCCAGGCTACATCTACATCTGCGAGAACTCAGCACCTCACGAAGGGGGCAAAATACAAAACTGTGATCTGGTGGGATCTGAGCACTCCCCCAACCCCAGCTCACTGGCAGGAGGAAAAGAATCAGAGTGGGGAGGGAGTGGAAGCACAGGACTGCTAAATAACCATCCCTGGTGATCTGCACCAGGAGCACAGACACACACAGCATGGTGTACCTGATATTAGAGAAATGGAAGGGCAGGAACCAAGACGGAGACTGTGAGAAGGTCCCCACAGCCGGCTCCCCTGGGACAAAAGAAAAGGGGGCGCTTTTTAAAAGTCTTAAAGGGAAACGGGCCCAACAGCTGAATAAAATCATCCCAGCACACCCAGCCCAGTGGGCTGGGAGTCTTGAGGAACTTCAGGCCCCCTGACCCACTGCAGGGTGAAGCAGCCCCGGGCACCCTCATGGTGATAAGCAGCCTGCCATTTGTTACCCCCAGCCAGCACTGTAAACGTGCCGGTTGACCCGCCACAGCTGCAGAACAGAGAGAGCGGCCCCACCCACGGCAACCACAAAGAGTCTCCTCCCAGCGTGAGGCTAACCGGACAGGCAACAGAAGCTGGAGCAAGGTCCGGAAGACACAACAGGGCCCGTCCTGGCAGTAGACCACACCCGGTATGGCGGCCACACCCCTGCACTGTTCTAGGCTAGCCTGAGGGTTGCCCTGCCCATGGCAGCTCAGGGGATTATCCCAGAGACCACCTCCCAGTGTGCAGGTAACCACGACAGGCTGCAGAAGCCGAAGCAAGGTCCAGAAGGCATGAAAGGCCCGACCTTGCAGTAGAACAAACCCAGCGTGGTTGCAATCCCCTGCAGTGCTCTAGGCTAGACTGAGGGCTGCCCCACCAAGGGTAGATCAGGGGAGTATCCCAGAGACTGCCTCCCAGTGTACAGGTAAACGGCACAGGCTGCGGAGAAGGGCAAGGCAAACAACAAGCAGAATGGGACTTTGTTCTCCAAGCTGACACACGTGCCATGAGCCTGCGTCCACTTCTATCACCATGAAAAGATAGAAGAATCTGGCCCAGTCAAAAATCACGCAGAAAACTCCAGAGAGAGGGCCTGGTGGGATATATTTAAACAATCTTCCTGAAAAATAATTCAAAATAAAAGTCATAACCATGCTGATGGACCTACAGAGAAATATGCAAGAGCTAAGGGATGAAGTCAGGAGGGAAATTACAGAAATGAAACAATTGACTGATGGGCTTAAGAGCAGACTGGATGAGGTGCAAGAGACTGTTAGTGGAATAGAAATCAGAGAACAGGAGTACAGAGAAGCTGAGGCAGAGAGACATTAAGGATCTCTAGGAATGAAAGAATATTAAGAGAACTGTGTGACCAATCCAAACAGAACCATATTCGCATTATAGGGGTGCCAGAAGAAGAAGAGAGAGAAAAATGGATAGAAAGTGTCTTTGAAGAAATAATTGCCAAAAACTTCCCCAACCTGGGGAAGGAAATAGTTTCTCAGACCATGGAAGCCCACAGATGTCCCAACACAAGGGACCCAAGGAGTACAACACCAAGACATATAATAAATAAAATGGCAAAGATCAAAGACAAGGACAGAGTATTAAAGGCAATCAGAGAGAGAGAAAAGATGACGTACAAAGGAAAACCCATCAGGCTATGATCAGACTACTCAACAGAAACTTTAAAGGCCAGAAGAGAATGGCATGATATATTTAATGCACTGAAACAAAAGGACCTTGAACCAAGAATACTGTATCCAGCATGATTATCATTTAAATTTGAGGGAGAGATTTAACAATTCCCAGACAAGCAAAAGTTGAGGGAATTTGCCTCCCAAAAACCACCTCTACAGGATATTTTTAAGGGACTGCTCTAAATGGAAGCACTCCTAAGGATAAATACATGTCACCAGAGAAAAAATCACAGCAAACAAAGCAGACCATCCAAATACCAACTAAAGGCAAAAAATAAAATCAACTATCCACAAAAAAAGTCAAAGGAAACACAAAAGAGTACAGAATAAAACACCTAACATATAAAGAATGGAGGAGGAAGAATAAGAAGGGAGAGAAATAAAGAATCATCAGACTGTGTTTACAATAGCTTAATAAGGGAGTTAAGTTAGATTGTTAGATAGAAAAGAAGCTACCCTTGAAACGTTGGTAACCACAAATCCAAAGCCTACAATGGCAATATGTACATATCTGTCGATAATTACCCTACATGTAAATGGACTGAATGCACCAATCAAAAGACACAGAGTAATAGAATGGATAAAAAAGCAAGACCCCAGAGGATTAAAGATGACGGCGTGATGGGTGAGACAGAGGCTTCCTCCTAAAACCGCATATAATATGAAAATGTAACTAATACAACTACTCTTGAAAGAGCAACAGGAAAGAGGGCTGCAACAAACTGCCTACACCTGGAGACAAGAGCAGACCTCACAGAAAAGGATAACATACTAAAGCTGTGGTCCTGTGGGATCCAAGCCCTTCCCCCTCCCCAGCTCATCAGCAGGAGGAAGATAAATGGAGCAGGGAGGGAGTGGAGATCTAGGACTGCTGAATACCTAACTCTGGAGATCTGCTCTGGGAACACAAACCTACATTTCATGGTGCTTGCTGATACTTTTGTATTTAGGGGGTTGGTAAGCTAAGATAGGCAGAATTTCTGGAGAGACTAAGATTGCAGCTGCGTGTGGAAAGCAGGGATCCATATCCAGCTGCTCTGGGACAAAAGAAAGGCGAGCAGTCTGAGAGACTTCCTAACAAAGAAGCCCTTAAGAAGAGGCCTGCTAAGGGGTAAGGCTTGGACAGAGCTTACTGCTCAGGAGAAAGGACAGGTAGACAAAATTGTCCGGGTGCACTCTGCCCAGCAGATTGGGAGCTTTCATGATCTTCAGGTACTCCAGCTTCCTGGCTGCCTACACAGCTCAAAGAATGCCTTGTGTGACAGGCAGACTACTGCGTCTTTCTCCTGGCCAGCCCCATCGGGCTTGCAAACTGGGAAACCCTACTCTGGTGTTAGGCCAGCCAGCGGGAAGATCTGCCTACAGCAACTAAAAACACAAAACACAGAGGCTTATACCTGTGTACTCAGCCCACTGGTTCAGGCAGTGGAGATAGGCATAGCAGCCAGGAAGCAGGAAACAGCTCTTTCCTCCCCCGAGGCACCAATACTACTCCCCTGCAATCCCCGACATTATTTCAGGGGCTGAGCAACTTCAGAGAGTAGAGCTTCTGGGCACTAGAGGGCGCCATACACAAACATGAAACGTCAAAGACCCTGGTCCAGAGTAAAATTATTAATACAACTCCTGAGAAAGATTTAAATGATATTGACCTCATGACTCTCCCTGAAAAGGAGTTCAAAATAAAAATCATTAACATGCTCATGGAGGTACGGAAAAATATTCAAGAACTCAGGAATGAATTACGGTCGGATATCCAATCATTGAAGAGCACAATGGACGGTATTAAAAGCCGATTGGATATGGTGGAGGAGATGATAAATGAAATAGAAACTAGAGAAGAGGAATACAAAGAAGCTGAGATACAGATAGAAAAAGGATCTCTAAGAATGAAAGAATATTGAGAGAACTGTGTGACCAATTGAAGCAGAACAATATTTGCATTATAGGGGAACCAGAAGAAGAAGAGAGAGAAAAAGGGATAGAAACTGTCTTTGAGGAGCTGATTTCTGAAAAATTCCCCAATCTGGGAAGGAGATAGTCTCTCAGGCCATGGAGGTGCATAGATCTCCAAACACAAGGGACCCAAGAAAGACAACATCAAGACATATAGTAAATAAAATGGCAAAGATCAAGAATAAGGACAGACAATTAAAAGCAGCCACAGAGAGAAATAAGAACACATACAAAGGAAAGCCCATCAGGCTATCATCAGACTTCTCAGCAGAAACCATACAGGTCAGAAGGGAGTGGCATGATGTAGTTAATGCAATGAAGCAGAAGGGCCTTGAACCAAGATTATTTTATCCAGCAAGATTATTATTTAAATTTGAAGGACGGATTAAACAATTCCCAGATAAGCAAAAGCTAAGAGAATTTACCTCCCACAAACCATCTCTACAGTGTATTTTGGAGAGACTGCTATAGATGGAAGTGTTCCTACGGTTCAATAGCTGTCACCAGAGGTAATAAAACCACACTAAAGAAAGTAGAACAGCTAATTACTAAGAAAATGCAAAACTAAATTAACTATCACCAAAGTCAACCAAGGGATAAACAAACAGTACAGAATGAGATACCTAATATACCAATAATGGAGGAGGAAGAAAAAGGAGGAGAAAAAAAAAAGGAACTTTTAGATTGTGTTTGTAATAGCATATTAAGTGAGGGAAGTTAGACTCTTAGATAGTAAGGAAGTTAACCTTGAACCTTTGGTAACCACGAATCTGAAGCCTGCAATGCCAATAAGTACATACCTATCCATAATCACCCTAAATGTAAATGGACTGAATACACCAATCAAAAGACATAAAGTCACTGAATGGATAAAAAAACAAGACCCATCTATATGCTGCCTTAAGAGACTAACTTTAAACCCAAAGACATACACAGACTAAAAGTGAAGGGATGGAGAAAGACATTTCATGCAACTAATAGGGAGAAAAAAGCAGGAGTTGCAGTACTTATATCAGACAAAATAGACTTCAAAACAAAGAAAGTCACAAGAGACAAAGAAAGACATTACATAATGAAAAAAGGGTCAATCCAAGGAGAAGATATAACCATTATAAACATCTATGCACCCAACACAGGACCTCCTACATATATGAAACAAATACTAACAGAATTAAAGGGGAAAATAGAATGCAATGCATTCATTCTAGGAGACTTCAACACACCACTCACTCTGAAGGACAGATGAACTAGACAGAAAATAAGTAAAGAGACAGAGGCACTGAACAACATATTAGAACAGATGGACCTAACAGACATCTTCAGAACTCTACAGCAAAAAGCAACAGAATACACATTCTTCTCAAGTGCACATGGAACATATTTAAGAATAGATCATATACTAGGCAACAAAAAGAGCCTCGTGTTAATTCAAATTTAAAAAGATTGAAATTGTACGAAGAAGCTTCTTATACCACAAAGGAATGAAACTAGAAATTAATTACGCAAAGAAAATGAAAAATCCCACAAACACATTGAGGCTTAATAAAATGCTCCTAAATAATCAATGGATCAATGACCAAATAAAAACAGAGATCAAGCAATATATGGAGACAAGTGCCAACAATAATTCAACACTGCAAAATCTGTGGAAGGCAGCAAACGCCGTGCTAAGAGGAAAGTATATTGCAATACAGGCCTACCTCAGGAAAGAAGAACATTCCCATATGAGCAGTCTAAACTCACAATTCATGAAACTAGAAAAAGAAGAACAAATGAGACCCAAAGTCAGTAGAAGGAGGGACATAATAAAGATTAGAGCAGCAATAAACAAAATCGAGAAGAATAAAACAATAGAAAGGATCAACGAGAGCAAGAGCTGGCTCTTCGAGAAAATAAACAAAATAGATAAACCCCTAGCCAGACTTATCAAGAAAAAAAGGCAGTCTACTCACATAAACAGAATCAGAAATGAGAAAGGAAAAATCACTATGGACAGCACAGAAATACAAAGAACTATTAGAGAATACTGTGAAAAATTATATGCTAACAAGCTGGATAACCTAGAAGAAATGGACAAGTTTCTAGAAAAATACAACCTTCAAGGCTGACCCAGAAAGAAACACAAAATCTCAACAGACCAATTACCAGCAACGAAATTGAACTGGTAATCAAAAACGTACCTAAGATCAAAACGCCTGAACCAGATGGCTACACTGCTGAATTTTATCAAACATTTAGTGAAGACGTAATACCCATCCTCCTTAAAGTTTTCCAAGGAGTAGAAGAAGAGGGAATACTTCCAAACTCATTCTATGAGGCCAGCATCACTCTAATACCAAAACTGGGCAAAGACACCACAAAAAAAGAAAACTACAGACTAATATCCCTGATGAACATAGACATAAAAATACTCAACAAAATATTAGCAAACCGAATTCAAAAATACATTAAAAAAATTTTCCAGGAAGATAGCAGCATGAGCAGGGCGGTGGAAATCTCCTCCCAAAACCATATGTATTTATGAAAATATAACAAATACAACCATTCCTAAAAGACAGACCAGAAGACACAGGACAGCACTCAGCCTGCATCTACACCTGAGAGGACTCAGCACCCCGCAAGGTGGGTAAAATACGGAGATGCAATCGGGCGGGACCTGAGCACTCCCAGACCCCAGCACACTGGCGTGAGGAAAGGATTCAGAGCCAGGAGGGAGTGGAAGTACAGGCCCGTGAAATAACCAGCCCTGGTGATCTGCGCCGGGAGAGCTGACACACATCGTGCGGTGTATCGGAGATTGGAGAGACAGAGGGTGCAGTATCTAAGCCTGGGAACGCACTGAGTCCTCTCAGCCGGCTCCCCGGGACAAAAGAAAAGCGTGTGCTTCTTTTTAGCAGTCTTAAATAGATAGGGGCCCAATGGAGGAACAGGATTGTTCAGCAAACTCAGCCCAGTAGACTGGGAGTCTGGGGGAATTTCGGACTCCTTGGCTGGCAACTGGGAAAAAGTAACCCTACTGAAACTTCCCACAGAGATCAGCAGCCTCCCATTCATTCCCACCCGTGCCAAAGCTACAAAGGGCCCTGCGGAGCAGCGTGGCCTTGGCTGCGGAATAATGGAGCAACAGCGCCACCTACACCACCCTCACAGAATATACTCCCGGTGGATGTCTTTTTGTTTGATTGAGGGTTTTTTTATGTTTCTTTTTTTTTCTCTTTTCTTTTCTTTTATTTGCCTTCTTTTCTTACTTCTCTTTCTCTTCTTTCTTTTTTTTTTAAGACTTAAAGAGCCCAGTTGACATATGTGGCAACTACCAGCAACCGCTTCTATCGCCATGAAAAGACAGAGGAATATGGTACAAACAAAGGGTATCCAGCCCCAGACACCAGAGAGGGATTCTGAAGGGATGGAAATGGACAATCTTCCTGAAAAAGAATTCAGAAGAAAAATCATAACCATACTGATGGATCTACAGAGAAATATGCAAGAGCTGAGGGAGGAAGTGAGGGAAGTGAAGAAAGACAATGAAGATATGAGACAAGTGATTAATGGGCTGAGCAGCAGACAGGACGAGATGCAAGAGACTGTTAATGGAATAGAAATCAGAGAAGAGGAATACAGAGAAGCTGAGGCAGAGAGAGATAAAAGGATCTCTAGGAATGAAAGAATGTTAAGAGAACTGTGTGACCAATCCAAACAGAACAATATTCACATTATAGAACTACCAGAGGAAGAAGAGAGAGAAAAAGGGATAGAAAGTGTCTTTGAAGAAATAATTGCTGAAAACTTTCCCACACTGGGGAAGGAAATAGTCTCGCAGTCCACGGAAGCCCACAGATCTCCCAACACAAGGGACCCAAGGAAGACAACACCAAGACACATAATAATTAAAACGGCAAAGATCAAAGATAAAGACAGAGTATTAAAGGCAGCTAGAGAGAGAAAAAAGATCACCTACAAAGGAAAACCCATCAGACTAGCAACAGACTTCTCAACAGAAACCTTACAGGCCAGAAGAGAATGGCATGATATATTTAATGTAATGAAACAGAAGGGCCTCAAACCAAGAATATTTTATCCAGCATGATTATCATTTAAATGTGAAGGAGGAATTAAACAATTTCCAGTCAAGTGAAAGTTGAGAGAGTTTACCTCCCATAAACCAGCACTACAAGACATCTTAAAGGAACCGCTCTAGAGGGAAGCACTCCTAAGGCTAAAAAGATGTCACCAGAGAAAATAAAATCATAGCAAAGAAATCAGACCATCCAAATAATAACTAAAGGCAAAGAATAAAACACCTAGTATATAAAGAATGGAGGAGGAAGAATAAGGAGGGAGAGACATAAAGAAACATCACATGGTGTTTACAATAACTTAACAAGAAAGTTAAGTTAGATTGTCAGATAGTAAAGAAGCAACTCTTGAACCTTTGGTAACCACGAATCTAAAGCCAGCAATGGCAATAAGTACATATCTATCAATAATCACCCTAAATGTAAATGGACTGAATGCACCAATCAAAAGACACAGAGTTACTGAATGGATAAAAAAGCAAGACCCATCTATATGCTGCTTACAAGAGACTCATCTCAAACCCAAAGATATACACAGACTAAAAGTGAAGGGATGGAAAAAGATATTTCATGCAAACAAGAAGGAGAAAAAAGCATGTGTTGCAGTACTTGTATCAGACAAAATAGACTTCAAAATGAAGAAAGTAGCAAGAGATAAAGAAGGATATTACATAATGATAAAGGGGTCAATACAACAAGAAGATATAACCATTACAAATACCTATGGACCCAACACAGGATCACCGGCATATGTGAAACAAATACTAACAGAATTAAAGGAGGAAATAGAAAGCAATGCATTCATTTTAGGAGACTTCAACACACCACTCAGTCCAAAGGACAGACCAACCAGACAAAATAAGTAAAGACACAGAGACACTGAACAACACACTAGAACAGATGGACCTAACAGACATCTACAGAACTCTGCAGACAAAAGCAACAGGGTACACATTCTTCTCAAGCACACATGGAACATTTTCCAGAATAGACCACATACTTGGCCACAAAAAGAACCTCAGTAAATTCAAAAATGTTGAAATTCTACCAACCAACTTCTCAGATCACAAAGATATAAAACTAGAGATAAATTTTAGAAAGCAAACAAAGAGGCTCACAAATACATGAAGATTTACCAATATTCTCCTAATTAATCAATGGGTTAATGACCAAATCAAATCAGAAATCAAAGAATATATGGAAACTAATGACAACAACACAAAGCCGCAACTTCTGTGGGATGCAGCAAAGGCAGTTCTAAGAGGAAAGTATATTGCAATGCAGGCCTATTTAAAGAAGGAAGAATATTCCCAAATGACTAGTCTAAAGACACAATTACTGAAATTGGAAAAAGAAAAACAAATGAGGCCCAAAGTCACCAGAAGGAGGGACATAATAAAGATCAGAGAAGAAATAAATAAAATTGAGAAGAATAAAACAATAGAAAAAATCAATGAAACCAAGAACTGGTTCTTTGAAAAAATAAACAAAATAGATAAGCCCCTAGCCAGACTCATTAAGAGTAAAAGAGAATCTACACACATAAACAGAATCAGAAATGAGAAAGGAAAAATAACAACGGACCCCACAGAAATACAAAAAATTGTAAGAGAATATTATGAGAATCTATATGCTAATAAGCTGGAAAACCTAGAAGAAATGGACAACTTCTTAGAAAAATACAACCTTCCAAGACTGACGAAGCAAGAAACAGAAAAACTAAACAGACCAATCACAAGCGATGAAATTGAATTGGTAATCAAAATATTACCCAATAACAAAACCCCCGGACCAGATGGATTCACCTCTGAATTCTACGAGACATATAGAGAAGAAATAACACCCATTCTCCTTAAAGGTTTTCAAAAAATAGAAGAGAAGGCAATACTTCCAAACTCATTCTATGAAGCCAGCATCACTCTAATACCAAAACCGGGCAAAGACCTCACCAAAAAAGAAAATTACAGACCAATATCCTTGATGAACGTAGACACAAAAATACTCAACAAAATACTAACAAACCGAATTCAAAAGTACATCAAGAGGATCATACACCATGATCAAGTGGGATTCATCCCAGGGATGCAAGGATGGTACAACATTCAAAAATCCATCAACAAAATCCACCACATCAATAAAAAGAAGAACAAAAACCACATGATCATCTCCACAGATGCTGAGAAAGCATTTGACAAAATTCAGCATCCATTCATGATTAAAACTCTCAACAAAATGGGTATAGAGGGCAAGTACCTCAACATCATAAAGGCCATATATGACAAACCCACAGCTAACATCATACTTAACAACAAGAAGCTGAAAGCTTTTCATCTAAGAACAAGACAGGGATGCCCACTCTCCCTGCTGTTACTGAATATAGTACTGGAGGTCCTAACCATAGCAATCAGACAAAACAAAGAAATACAAGGCATCCAGATTCGTAAAGAAGAAGTCACATTGTCACTATTTGCAGATGACATGATACTGTACATAAAAAAACCTAAAGACGCCACTCCAAAACTAATAGAACTAATATCTGAATTCAGCAAAGTTGCAGGATACAAAATTAACACACAGAAATCTGTTGCTTTCCTATACACTAATGATGAACTAACAGAAAGAGAAATCAGGAAAACAATTCCATTCACAATTGCATCAAAAAGAATAAAATACCTAGGAATAAACCTAACAAAGGAAGTGAAAGACCTGTACTCTGAAAACTACAAGAAACTCCTAAGAGAAATTAAAGAGGACACCAACAAATGGAAAATCATCCCATGCTCTTGGCTAGGAAGAATAAATATTGTCAAAATGGCTATAGTACCTAAAGCAATCTACAGATTCAACGCAGTCCCTATCAAAGTACCAACAGCTTTCTTCAATGAAGTGGAACAAATAATTCTAAAATTCATATGGAACCAGAAAAGACCCCGAATAGCCAAAGCAATCCTGAGAAGGAGGAATCAAACAGGGGGAATTATGCTCCCTGTCTTCAAGCTCTACTACAAAGCCACAGTAATCAAGACAATTTGGTATTGGCACAGAAACAGACCCACTGACCAGTGGAATAGAATAGAAAATCCAAATATTAACCCAAAATATACAGTCAGTTAATATTTGATAAAGGAGCCCTGGATATACAATGGGGAGATGACAGCCTCATCATCAGCTGATGTTGGAAAAACTGGACAGCTACATGTAAAGAATGAAACTGGACTACTGTCTAACCCCATACACAAAGGTAAACTCAAGGTGGATCAAAGACCTGAATGTAAGCCATGAAACCATAAAACTCTTAGAAAAAAACATAGGCAAAAATCTCTTGGACATAAACATGAGCGACTTCTTCATGAACATATCTCCCCGGACAAGGGAAACAAAAGCAAAAATGATTAAGTGGTACTATATCAAGCTGAAAAGCTTCTGTACAGCAAAGGACACCATCAGTAGAACAAAAAGACATCCTACAGTATGGGAGAATATATTCATAAATGACGTATCTGATAAGGGGTTGACATCCAAAATATATAAAGAACTCACGCACCTTAACAAACAAAAAGCAAATAATCCAATTAAGAAATGGGCAGAGGACATGAATAGACACTTCTACTTAGAAGAAATTCAGATTACCGACAGGCACATGAAAAGATGCTCCACATCACTAATCATCAGAGAAATGCAAATTAAAACTAGCATGAGATATCACCTCACACCAGTAAGGATGGCCAACATCCAAAACAAACAACAAGAAATGTTGGCGAAGATGTGGAGAAAAGGGAACCCTCCTACACTGCTGGTGGGAATGCAAATTAGTTCAACCATTGTGGAAAGCAGTATGGAGGTTCCTCAAAAAACTCAAAATAGAAATACCATTTGACCCAGGAATCCCACTCCTAGGAATTTACCCTAAGAATGCAGCAGCCCGGTTTCAAAAAGACAGATGTACCCCTATGTTTATTGCAGCACTATTTACAATAGCAAAGAAATGGAAGCAACCTAAGTGTCCATCAGTAGATGAATGGATAAAGAAGATGTGGTACATATACACAATGTAATATTAATCATCCAGAAGAAGAAAACAAATCCTGCCATTTGGAACAACATGGATGGAGCTAGAGGGTATTATGCTCAGTGAAATAAACTAGACAGAAAAAGACAAGTATCAAATGATTTCACTCATATGTGGAGTACAAGAACAAAGAAAAATCTGAAGGAACAAAACAGCAGCAGACTCACAGAACCCAAGAATAGACTAACAATTACCAAAGGGAAAAGGGCTGGAGAGTATGGGTGGGAAGGGAGGGACAAGTGGGAAAAAGGGCCATTATGATTAGCAGACATAATGTAGGTGGGGCACGGGGAAGGTTGTACAACTCAGAGAAGACAAGTAGTGATTCTATAGCATCTCACTACACTGATGGACAGACTATAATGGGGTATGTGGTGGGGACCTGATGATGTGGGGAGTGTAGTAACCATAATGTTGCACAACTAATTGTAGATTAATGATACCAAAAGAACAAAACTATCTCTTGTGTAAATAATGACTATAGCTCACTACCTTTTTATATATTTGTAGATTGCCAAGAGAGTAGATATTAAAAGTTCTCATCACAGGGAAAAAAATTTTGTGACTGTGAGTTGATGGATGTTAACTAAATTTCAATAATCATTTTACAAATATATAGTATATCATTATGTTGTATACCTTGAAGTTATACAAAGTTATGTGTATATGTATATATGGTTTATATGTATGTATGTGATATGAAATTATATCTCAACAAAAAATTTAATACATAAAAATTAAATAAATAAGGAAAAAATCAATCCAATAGAAACAATGAACTAGGAATATATAAATCACCAAGATATATATGAAAAGATGCCTACCTGACATAATTAAAGATGGAACTTCAAAGAGAAAAAGGAAAAATATCTCTCTTGGGCTCAAAACCCTCCAGTTGCTTCCCATCTCAGTGAAGGTAAAAATCAAAAATTTTGTAGCAGCCACAAGTAGCTCCTACATGACCTTCTGACCTCATCTTCTCTCCCTTGTTCATTATACTCCAGTCACACTTGACCCCTTAAAGTTTCTCAAACACCTAATGTCCCACCTCGGAGTTTTGACATTTGGTATTCTCTTGGCCGGGAGCATCCTCATACCGCCTTCAAACATCCACTACATGGCTTGATTGCTCACTTACTTCCTGTCTTTATTCAAATGATAGCTTCTCAATAAAACCTTCCTGACCTCTCTGTTTAACACACTGCCTCCACTGGTGGTACTCCATCCCTCTGCCCTTTTTTGTATAATAGCATGTACCACCATCTTATATACTATGAATTTTATGTATTATTTATTATTTGCCTCTGTCTCTAATATGTAAGCTTATCAGTGCATGAATTTTTGTGTTTTGTGCATGTCATATTTCCAGGGCTTTAAACAATGCCTGGTATATATTAGGCTCTCATTAAACATATGGGGAAATGCAAAACCCAGAGGGTAGGAAAGTGATTGATTTTTAAGAAATTGGCTGGTGTGACTGTGGAGGTTGGCAAGTCTAAAATCTGTAGGGCAGGCCAGCAGCTGGAAATTCAAGTAAGTGTTGATGTTGCAGTCCTGAGTCCAAATTATGAAGTGTCCAACAAGAAATAAACAGTTAAACAGTTTAAGCTTAGCTTTTCAATTAAAGCACAGCATACAAAGTTACTCATTCATAGAACATATTATTGGGCTTATATTATACAATTGACTGCATGTGCTAAGCGCTAGGGAGATACAAATATGAAATGTGTAGTCTTTGCCAGCAGGATTTTATAATCTAATATCTAATAGGTAAGAAAAAGATGTCCCCAAATAGGTAATTATAGTAATCGTTGGGGAAGGCTCCTTTGTAGTGCAGGCTCTTTCTGTTCAAAGTGGCAGCAACCAATTCATGCAACTAGGAAGGATGCAGTAGATTGAAGGACTAAAACAAAATTGTAGGATTCCCTCTCCCTCTGTTCCCTCTTCCTCTACACACACACACACACACACACACACACCAAGGCACCTCTTAATACCAAGTCAGTTTTTTGACCCAGACAAAAGAGAGAACTCCTTTCCTCACTTCTAGGAATGTAGATCCCAGAGAAAGACTGTTGGCTACATGTCCCTATCCCCAACCAATCTCTGAAGCCAAAGAAATAGGGTATTATGATCAGCAATGGTGGGTATACGTTACCCCTTGTCCAGTGTAATGGGGGTACTGTGATTGGTATCTACACTAGAATTACATGGCTGGAGTGGGGATGCATACTGGGCAGACAAAACAAATGTGCATTACGAGTGCCAGGAAAGTGACTTAAAGCAATTGGGAATTGAGATCAGGGAGAGAAAGTTCACTTCCAGGGTGTTCAGTAAATGATTCCTGGAAGAGCGACCTTAGACCTGAGCATTAAAAGATAATTTAGGAGGTGGAGGTGGTGAGGTTTAGGTGAAGGAAGGGTCATGAGAAAGGGCATTGTAAGAAAGCACAGGGCTGGTTTGGGGTTTCTATTTGATGGATTCGAGAGGTCTCACATAGGAGCTGTAAGAAATGGATAAGTAGAGTGGGGTTCAACCCTGAGTCTAAACATGGCTTGACTCAGGAGTCTCATGAGTTGATATCTGCCAGGAATCTGTTTACATGAGAGGCTGAGCAGCCGCCCCCCCAAAATACACAAACTCGGCCTAATAATCATATTATGGAGGGTTAAAAGATGAAGGGATTTTTTAATAATTACCTTTTTTAAAAATAAATTTTGTTATTTGAGAAAGGAAGACATGTATTCTACTAGTTTGAAGAGGTATTCAATGATGCTTCTCCTTCCCAACCCAGTTCCCTAGTGAAGGAGTAATTTTGAGTTCATCCTAGCAGCCACTGTTCACATTAGATCTTCTGCCCAGCCCATGTGCCCACAGTTAGGTGTTAGGTAGGCAGAGGGCATCCAAAGTTGAAAGTGAAAGACGTATGTTCACTAAAATCTCTGAGATAATCTAGGGAGACAAGACGGTCAAAGGGACAGTTTAGATGTCCTGGTATCACAGTGTAGCTCAAAGGGTGACAATGTTTCTGTCTACCTGAGTAGGAACTCCATATGGGGCTATGATATTAGGAGGACTCCAGAAGGCAGAATGAGGCTCTGATATATCAAAGCTTCTAGCTCACCAGTGGCTTGAATGGTGCAGCTCCTGGCCTGAAGCTCTGGTGACACCACCACCAATAACTACTAAGCAGGGAGGACAGCAAGAAAAGGCAGCTCAGGGGTATGGCATCCATGGAATTCCTCATCCTCATAGTGTATGGTGACCTCAGAAGGTGTCTCCATAATGTGGTTGTGGAGAGCTTGGCCTTTGGAGTTGGCCTTCCTGGACTTTATCCTGGTATTATCAGTTACTAGTTCCTACTGGCACCTATTCACTCTACAGGGGATTGTAGGGATTTTCTCAGGTAATTTATGTGGACCATGTAATCTGATGTCTGGTTCATAGTAATCTTAAATGTTTTTTTTTCCTTTTTTTAAAATTGAGGTATAATTGACATATAACATTATATTCACTTCAGGTATACGCCATAATAATTCAATATTTGTATGTATTGTGAAACGATCAATATTTAGTGTTACTGTTCTTATTAAGGGGCTCATCAGGATGTGACAATAGATAATCTTAGTGAAAAACAATAGAGCTGAAGAAAAGGGAGAGGAGCCTCAGAAATAACAGGGGTCTTTGCAACGGTGGGGATGGGGCTAAGAGAATGTTGTTTATTTTTGTGGGGGTAAGTCCATTGTTTTTACTCCTAGGGTTCTGATTTCTCAGGAAACATGAATTATTCTAGCCAGACAGGGAGTGAAGCTAGAATTCTCAGTGGATTTTGAATGCTTAGCTGAGAAGTTTTGATTTTCATTCAAGAGGTTATGAAGAACAGTTGAAAAGAACTGTACTAAGATTAATCTGGAGCTCTGTAAAAAGAAGTTAGAAAAGGGGAAGCTCCAAGAAAGAGAGACTAATTAGAAGATTATTACTGTAGACTGCAGGAGAAGACATAAGGAGCTGAAATAGGATGGTAGTATTGAAAATGGAAATGAAGGGACAGATGTGAAAGAAACGCTTGGCAACAGATATCCCAGGATATATGAAGCATCTGCTTGCCCAAATCTTCAATGTGTTCCAGTCCAAATCCTAGACTTTTAGAAACTATGCAAACCAGCACCTTTCTATATGCAATCCAGTAATCTATTGGATTTTTTCATTGTTTGCACATATTATTTTAAACAAATGTTTTTTCCAGACTTCTCATTTTATTGAATGCCACATTAAATGATGATTCTCTAACATATCTTAACTGGTTTCCTTTTCCCAGATCATTTTACACTTGTAGATCTTAAACTATTTTACCATCTGCTCACCTGTTATAAATAAAATAAGTTATTAATAAATTTTATAGTTAGTGGCAAATATGGTATTTCACAAAATGTCATTTTTTCTATACTGTTGCTAACAAATTTATTAAACCATTTCTAACATCAGTGGTTTACTTCCTTTCATATTGCCTTAAAATATTTATTCTCCATTGTTAAAAAAAAAAAGAAACAGGCACAAAATGGAGTTACTAGTGTCCAAGACAGAAAAATAAGACTTAATTGTAATTTTAAGCTCTCCTAGGAATGTTGATGCTGGGGTTCTTGTTCATGAAGCCGAAGAATGAGCTTAGCAAACAGGCAAGGAAGGAGAGCAAGGTACAGGCTTTTATTTAAAAATAAAGTGATAGGACAGAGCTCCCGGCTTACGCCAGGAGGGGACAAGAGAGTCCGGTGTACTGCATTGTCTAAGGGGTTTTATAGGCAGATTAGGATTTTTCGAGAACATGAAAAAAAGGTTTAGGGGTGTAGACCTGCCACGTGTGTCTGAACACCCCGAATTAACTTAACACAAGGAATTCCGCCCCCCCCCCCATTTCTCTCCAGAACACCTGTATCCTGGTCTAGGGGCATATCAAAAGGCAGCCTGCCCAGCCCCCAAGGTGGGCTGAGGTATTGTCTGTTTGCTAAAGAGAAAGTTAAGAATTCTGCTTCCCAAACTTCCTGGGTGTTAAAGTGCGATCTTATCTTTAAGGTGAATCTTTGCTGCTTTTTACTATGTTGTTTACAGCTGGGTCTGCATGCTAAATTAGTTGCCTGGTATGCAAAACCATTTTATCATATTTGAAAGAGGAAAGACAGCACATAGGCCTGGGCCTTTTAGCATGCTAAAGTGAATCTTACAAGTGGTTAGCATAATAACAAATGGGGTACTCTTCTTTATCTGGGGAACACCCACTGATCTTACTGAAGAATGACCCTGGAGTTTAATGTTTAACACAGAGTTTTGGAAGGGGGTTTCCTTGCATGTAGTTACATTGCTCTGACTGCAAATATTCTGCCTTGCTTTTTCCGGAGGCCCTCCCTCTACTCTGACAACACCCACAGTCCCTGTCTCAATGTGACCTTTAACCAGTCAATCTGGACTTTACTGATCAACACTAGTGAGGTAATCTGTATAACAGTCCCCTGCTATTCCCCTCAGAAAAGGTGACCTTGCCTAAAACAATCCACTCTGTTAGAAAACTCCCTTTCCCACCCACCTCCATGCATAAAATTCTTCCATTGTTTACAGTTCCTTGGAGCTCCTTTTAACTTGCTAGACGAGATGCTAACCAATTCATGAATTGTTAAATAAGACCAATTACATCTCCAAATTTACTCATTTGAATTAAGGAAAGAAAACAGAAGAAAATCTGGAGGAAAATAAATATACTAATAAGTTATAACCAGATTATAAGAAAAGAAAAATATGTTGACATTAATGATTTTATTATTGCCATTTCTTGCCACTATCTTCCTGGGATTGATTCAGGATTTTGATGCTAAATTCAAAACTTAGATATCAGAAACACTTAAAAATGATAGTTAAAAACATACAAACCTAAGGCTATAATTTACTCAGTATTCCAGGAATGAAACTCTTTAATACTATTATGTGATATTGTGATTTATAATGAGAAATATATATTTGGCCTTCATCCCCATTCCTGGCACAGGCCCCCTAAAACCCTTCGAACTTTCTAAGTGATAGGAGTGATAAAGGTGTTTTGATATTCATAACAAACCCCTTTCAACCACACCTGAGTTTATGTTAGTGAGGTGACTTTTGGAAAGCGTCTAAGAATGGGGGGCTGGTTGCCAGGGGAACCACCATGTGTTTGGAGGTTTGGAACTTTCAGAGGCCCTACCCTCTGGCTTCCAGGGAGGGGAGAGGAGCTAGAGATTGAGTTCAATCACCAATGATTTAATCAATGGTGCCAATGTAATGAGGCCTCCATAAAAACCCAAAAGTACAGGTTTGGAGAGCTTCTAGATGGTAAACACTTGGACAGGGAGAGTGGTGCACTCATCATGGAAACACCATGCCCTTCCCCCATACGTTGCCCAATGCATCTGCCGGTAAAATTGTAACATTTCCAGAATATCTCACCTGGCTTTAGTGCATTTGCATATCCTCAGGGGTTGAGAGTATTTGATCTCCATATCAATGGGTAATTACCTGGGCAACCGAGGGCGTGTCTGAACCTGAGAGGTTAAGGGGAGGGGGCTGGTTTGCTTGCTTGCTGGCTTCTTCCAGAGCAAAGGAGAAAGACGGCCCGGACTGCAGTTTGGGAGCAATAAATGGGTTTTAAACTTTATTTCTCCCTTTGACTGATTTCAGTTTTTAGAGGTATTTTGCCCCGGGATTCCCTCTCTCCAGGCTAACAGCATCTCATCTGACTGTTCCTGAGTTATATCCTTTTAAAATAAACCAGCTATCCAGTAAGTAAAATATTTCCCTCAGTTTTGTGAACTGCTCTAGTGTACTAATTGAACCCACATTGTGGGTCAGGAACCTCTGTAGCTGGTCAGAATGGATTTGAACTGAACATTCATAGATATTCTGCTACCCAAACACATTTATCAGCCACCTTGATTGGACCAGGGAGATAATATACACAGGTAGCAGGTAGCCTACAAATACTCCCCCACTAGCACCAACAGGCTTGTGATACAAGGCAACTTAATTCCCAAAAAGTCCTTTGTCTGAAGCAGCTGTTTTCTGGAGTCATAATATAGCATCATCAGCTTTTTTAATTGAAAAGGGGTTTTATTAATTTGTTAAGTCAAATATTCTTTCCAGCAAGGTTGTCCTTCAGAAGGAAAGAAACATAAAGACTTTCCCAGACAAACAAAAGCTGAAGGAATTCATAACCACTAGACTGGCCTTACTTGAAGGAAATGCTTGAAGAAAGGAGTTCTTCAAGCTGAAATGAAAGAATGCTAATTAGTAACATGAAAATAAATAACGCACTGGTAAAGAAAGTATATAGTCAAATTCAGAATACTCTAATAGTATAATATGGCTTGTTAATCACTTAACTTTAGTATAAAGGTTAAATTTAAAGAATAAAGGTATTAAAAAGCGCTATATAGCTACAAATGGATATTAATTATTAGTAGATAGACAATGTAAAAAGGTAAATTCTGATATCAAAAACATAAAAGAGGAGGCATAAAAGGGTAAAGTTGTACACACCTGAAGTTACCAGTAAGAAACAGACTAACACATCTATAAGATGTTTTATGTAAGCCTCATGGTAACCACAAAGCAAAACCTACAGCAGATTAACAAAGATAAAGAGAAGAGAATTAAAGCATACCAGTACATAAAATCATCAGTTCGCAAGGGAATGCAGCAAAAGAATGATAAAGGAAACCAGGGAATTATAAAACAGAAAATAATGAGATGGCATTAGTAAATTCTTATCCATCAATTGTTACTGTAAATGTAAATGGATTACATTATTCAATCAAAAGGCATAGAGTGATTGGATAGACACCTATTAAAAAAAAGACTAAGCTATACAATACCAACAGTAGATACACTTAACTTTGAGAACACATGCAGACTCAAAATGAAGGGATGAAAAAAGATATTCCATGCAAGTGGATGCCAAAAGAGAGGAGGGAAAGCTATATTTATATCATATAAAAATACTCTAAGCCAGAACCTCTGGGAAGGTGGTAGCATGAACAGGGCAGCAGAAATCTCCTTCCAAAACCATATATATCTGTGAAAATACAACAAATACAACTATTCCTAAAAGAGAGACCAGAAGATACAGTATAACAGCCAGGCTACAGCTACACCTGTGAGAACTCAGTGCCTCATGAAGCGGGTAAGATACAAAGCCGCGACCGAGCGGGACCCAAGCACTCCCCAACCCCAGCGCACCGATGGGAGGAAAAGAATCAGAGTGGGGAGGGAGTGGAAGCACAGGACTGCTAAATAACCAGCCCTGGTGATCTGCACCGGGAGCACAGACACACATCACATGGTATATCGGAGATTAGAGAAACGGAAGGGCAGGATCTGAGACGGAGACTGCAAGCAGGTCCCCTCAGCCGGCTCCCCAGGACAAAAGAAAAGCAGGTGCTTTTTTAAAAGTCTTAAAGAGACAAGGGCCCAATAGTGGAACAAAATCATCCCAGCGCACTCAGCGCAGCAGGCTGGGAGTCATGGGGAATTTTGGACCCCCTGGCCAGCGGCTGGGCAAAGCAGCCATGCCAAGGCTTCCCACAGAGATAAGCAGCCTGACATTCATTCCCCCCTGGCTGACATGGCAAAGGGTCCGGCGGAGCCACCGCTGCTGTGGAACAGCAGAGGAGCAGCCCTGCCCACAGCAACCTCAAAGAATCTACTCCCGGCTGGTGCGCAGCTAAGCAGGAAGGACCCCGGAACCCAGAACAAGGGCTGGAAAGCATCAAGGGGACCAGAAGTCACCCACCAGTGCTATAGGCTAGGTTGAGGGTGACCCTGCACACAGGCAGCTCAGGGGATTATCCCAGAGACTGCCTCCCAATGTGCGAGACACCAGCTCAGGCCCCAGAGAAGAGCAAGAAGAACAAGCAGGGAGGGACTTTGCTCTCCCAGCTGACACACATGGCACCTACCAGCCACCACTTCTATCACCATGTAAAGACAGAGGAATATGGTCCAGACAGGGATCACACAGACAACCCCAGAGAGAGGGGCTGATGGGATAGACTTACACAATCTTCCTGAAAAAGAATTCAGAATAAAAGTCATAACTATGCTGATAGATTTACAGAGAAATATGCAAGAGCTAAGTGAGGAAATGAGGAGAGATATTACAGAAATGAGACAGTCGATTGACGGGCTGAAGAGCAGACTGGCCGAGGTGCAAGAGACTGTTAATGGAATAGAAATCAGAGAACAGGAATACAGAGAAGCTGAGGCAGAGAGAGATAAAAGGATCTCTAGGAATGAAAGAATATTAAGGGAACTGTGTGACCAATCCAAACGGAAAAACATTTGCATTATAGGGGTACCAGAGGAAGAAGTAGAGAGAGAAAAAGGGATAGAAAGTGTCTTTGAAAAAATAATTGCTGAAAACTTCCCCAAACTGGGGAAGAAAATAGTTTCTCAGACCATGGAAGCCCACAGATCTCCCAACACAAGGGACCCAAGGAAGACAACACCAAGACATAGAATTCAAATGGCAAAGATCAAAGACAAGGACAGAGTATTAAAGGCAGCCAGAGAGAGAAAAAAGATAACCTACAAAGGAAAGCCCATCAGGCTATCATCAGACTTCTCAGCAGAAACCTTACAGGCCAGAAGGGAGTGGCAGGATGTATTTAATGCAATGAAGCAGAAGGGCCTGGAACCAAGATGACTTTATCCGGAAAGATTATCATTGAAGTTTGAAGGATTCCCAGATAAGGAAAAGCTGAGAGAATTTACCTCCCACAAACCATCTCTACAGTGTATTTTGGAGGGATTGCTATAGATGGAAGTGTTCCTACAGTTTAATAGCTGTCATCAGAGGTAATAAAACCACAGTAAAGAAAGTAGAACAGCTAATTACTAAGAAAATGCAAAATTAAATTAACTATCCCGAAAGTCAATCAAGGGATAGACAAACAGCACAGAATATGATACCTAGAATATAAAGAATATAGGAGGAAGAAAAAGGAGGAAACAAAAGAACCTTTAGATTGTGTTTGTAATAGCATATTAAGTGAGTGAAGTTAGACTCTTAGATAGTAAGGAAGTTAACCTTGAACCTCTGGTAACCACGAATCTGAAGCCTGCAATGCCAGTAAGTACATACCTATCCATAATCACCCTAAATGTAAATGGACTGAATGCACCAGTCAAAAGACATAGAGTCACTGAATGGATAAAAAAAAACAAGACCCATCTATATGCTGCCTTCAAGAGATTCACTTTAAACCCAAACACATACACGGACTAAATATGAAGGGATGGAGAAAGACATTTCATGCAACTAATAGGGAGAATAAATCAGGAGTTGCAGTACTTATATCAGACAAAATTGACTTCAAAACAAAGAAAGTCACAAGAGACAAAGAAGGACATTACATAATGATAGCAACATGAAGATATAACCATTATAAATACCTATGTATCGGGTTTTTTCCCCTCTCTCTCCCGCCGGTCCTGCTCTCGGTCAGGACTACAGCTCTTTGTGTTTCTGCGACCCTCCGAACCAGCGGAGGGGAGGAAGGCAGGGAGAGAGGCTCGCCCCGATAGGCAGAGCAAGGGAGGTAAGCGCCGGCTGTCCGCCCGTTCCCGCAGCCTCCGGAGCTCGGCGGCGCCACCGCTTGCAGCCGCTCCAGCCTCTGCTGCCGCCGCCGCTGGCCGCTGGCCGCTGGCCACTCGCCACTGGCCGCCCCTTTCCCCGGAGACAATCAGACGCGACAGGAAGTTCACTCGAAGGGAGAACTCGTTTATTGGGGCTCAGGGCATGGGATATATAGGGTGAAGTCTCTCCTGCAACTTTCACTTTTCCGAATCAGGCACAGAGTTGTGCACATGCGCAGCTGAACCCCAGGGGGCTTTCAGCAGCCATCTTTGGCGTGGCTGAGATTTAATTCAGAGGTAGTTCTCAGCGGCCACCCTCGTGGCGAGGCTGGATGCAAAGGCAGTTCCCAGCGGCCACCCTCGTGGCGAGGCTGGATGCAAAGGCAGTTCCCCACACTATGGACCCAACACAGGAGCTCATACATATGTGAAACAAATACTAACCGAATTAAAGGGAGAAATAGAATGCAATGCATTCATTCTAGGAGACTTCAACACACCACTCACTCTGAAGGACAGATCAACCAGACAGAAAATCAGTAAGGAGACAGAGGCTCTGAACAACACAATAGAACAGATGGACCTAACAGACATCTACAGAACTCTACACCCAAAAGTAACAGAATACACATTCTTCTCAAGTGCACATGGAACATTTTCAAGAATAGATCATATACTAGGCAACAAAAAGAGCCTCGGTAAATTCAAAAAGATTGAAATTGTACCAACCAGCTTCTCAGACCACAAAGGAATGAAACTAGAAATGAATTATGCAAAGAAAATGAAAAACCCCAAAAACACAAGGAGGCCTAATAACATACTCCTAAATAATCAATAGATCAATGACCAAATAAAAACAGAGATCAAGCAATATATGGAGACCAATGCCAACAATAATTCAACACCACAAAATCTGTGGGATGCAGCAAAGGCTGTGCTGAGAGGAAAGTATATTGCAATACAGGCCTCCCTCAGGAAAGAAGAACATTCCCATATGAGTAGTCTAAACTCACAATTAATGAAACTAGAAAAAGAAGAACAAATGAGACCCAAAGTCTGTAGAACGAGGGACATAATAAATATTGGAGCAGAAGTAAATAAAATCAAGAAGAGTAAAACAATAGAAAGGATCAATGAAAGGAAGAGCTGGTTCTTCAAGAAAATAAACAAAATAGATAAACCCCTAGCCAGACTTATCAAGAAAAAAAGAGAGTCTACTCATATAAACAGAATCAGAAATGAGAAAGGAAAAATCACTACGGACAGCAGAGAAATACAAAGAACTATTAGAGAATACTATGAAAAACTATATGCTAACAAACTGTGTAACTTAGAAGAAATGGAGAACTTTCAAGAAAAATACAACCTTCCAAGGCTGACCCAGAAAGAAACAGAAAATCTCAATAGATGAATTACCAGCAACGAAATTGAACTGGTAATCAAAACCTTACCTAAGAACAAAACACCTGGACCAGATGGTTTCACCACTGAATTTTATCAAACATGTAGTGAAGACCTAATACCCATCCTCCTTAAAGCTTTCCAAGGAGTAGAAGAAGAAGGAATACTTCCAAATTCATTCTATGAGGCCAGCATCACTCTAATATCCAAACCGGGCAAAGACACCACAAAAAAAGAAAACTACAGACCAATATCCCTGATGAATATAGATGCAAAAATACTCAACAAAATATTAGCAAACCGAATTCAAAAATACATCAAAAGGATCATCCATCATGATCAAGTAGGATTTATTCCAGGGATGCAAGAATGGTTCAACATTTGAAAATCCATCATCATCCACCACATCAACAAAAAGAAGGATAAAAGCCACATGATCATCTCCATAGATG
This sequence comes from Phataginus tricuspis, assembly GCA_029783875.1. Classification (NCBI taxonomy): domain Eukaryota; kingdom Metazoa; phylum Chordata; class Mammalia; order Pholidota; family Manidae; genus Phataginus; species Phataginus tricuspis. The sequence goes on along the minus strand of JAQQAC010006923.1, from coordinate 7,358,827 downwards.
CTGAAAAAGCATTTAACAAAATTCAACATCCATTCATGATAAAAACTCTCAAGAAAATGGGTATAGAGGGCAAGTACCTCACATAATAAAGGCTATATATGACAAACCCACACACAGCCAACATTATACTTAACAGCGAGAAACTGAAAGCTTTTCCTTTAAGATTGGGAACAAGACAAGGATGCCCACTCTCCCCACTTCTATTCAACATAGTATTGGAGGTCCTAGCCACAGCAACCAGGCAACACAAAAATATAAAAGGCATCCAGATTGGCAGGGAAGAAGTTAAACTGTCCCTGTTTGCAGATGACATGATATTGTAAATAAAAAACCGTAAAGAATCTATTCCAAAACTACTAGATCTAATATCTGAATCCAGTAAAGTTGCAGGATACAAAATTAATGTGCAGAAATCTATGGCATTCCTATACACTAAAAATGACCTAGCAGAGAGAGAAATTAGGAAAACAATTCAATTCAAATTTGCATCAAAAAGAATAAAATACCTAGGAGTAAAACTAACCATGGAAGTGAAAGACCTATACTCTGAAAAATACAGGACACTCATGAGAGAAATTAAAGAAGATACCAATAAATGGAAACACATCCCATGTGGTCATGAATAGGAAGAATTAATATTGTCAAAAAGGTCATCCTGCCTAAAGCAATCTACAGATTCAATGCAATTCCTATGAAAATACCAACAACATTTTTCAACGAACTAGAGAAAATCATTCTAAAATTCATATGGAACCACAAAAGACCCCGAATAGCCCAAGCAATCCTGAGAGGAAAGAATAAAGCTGGGGAGATTATGCTCCCCAACTTCAAGCTTTACTACAAAGCCACAGTACTAAAGAAAACTTGGTACTGGCACAAGAACAGACCCATAGACCTTTGGAACAGACTAGAGAGCCCTGATATAAACTCAACCATATAAGGTCAATTAATATATTATGAAGGAGCCATGGACATACAATGGGGAAATGACAGCCTCTTCAACAGCTGATGTTGGGAAAACTGGACAGTTACATGCAAGAGAATGAAACTGGATTATTGTTTAACTCCATACACAAAAGTAAAATCGAAATGTATCAAGGACCTTAATGTAAGTCATGAAACCATAAAACTCTTAGAAGACAACATAGGCAAAAATCTCCTGAATATAAGCATGAACGACTTCTTCCTGAATGCATCTCCTCAAGCAAGGGAAACAAAAGCAAAAATGAACTCATGGGACTACATCAAACTAAAAAGTTTGTGTACGGCAAGGGACACCATCAATTGAACAAAAAGGCATCCTAAGTATGGGGGAATATATTTGTAAATTATATATCTGACAAGGGGTTATCATCCAAAATATATAAAGAACTTACATGCCTCTACACCCAAAAATCAAATAACCTGATTAAAAAATGGCCAGAGGATATGAAGAGACAGTTCTCCAAAGAAAAAAGTCAGATGACCAACAGACACATGAAAAGATGCTCCACATCACTAATCATCAGGAAATGCAAATTAAAACCACAATGAGATATCACCTCATACCAGTAAGGATGGCCACCATCCAAAAGACTAAGAACAACAAATGCTGGAGAGGATGCAGAGAAAGGGGAACCCTCCTACACTGCTGGTGGGAATGTAAATTAGTTCAACCATTGTGGAAAGCAGTATGGATGTGCCTCAAAAAACAAAATACAAATACCATTTCACCCAGGAATCCCACTCCTTGGAATTTACCCAAAGAATACAACTTCTCAGATTCAAAAAGACAAATGCACCCCTATGTTTACTGCAGCACCTTTTACAATAGCCAAGATATGGAAGCAATCTAAGTGTCCATCAGTAGATGAATGGATAAATAAGATGTAGTACATATACACAATGGAATACTGTTCAGCCATAAGAAGGAAAAAATCCTGCCATTTGCAACAACATGGATCGAGCTGGACGATATTATGCTCAGTGAAATAAGCCAGGCACAGAAAGACAAGTGCCAAATGATTTCCCTCATTTGTGGAGTATAAAAGTGAAAGCAAAACTGAAGGAACAAAATAGTAGCAGACTCAGAGACTCCACGAAGGAACTAGTAGTTACCAAAGTGGAGGGCTGTGGGAGGGTGGGTGGGGTGGGTGGGGAAGGGGATTGTGGGGCATTATGTTTAGTACACATGGTGTGGGGAATCACGGGGAAAACAGTGTAGCACAGAGAAGGCAAATAGTGAATCTGTGGCATCTTACTACACTGATGGCAGTGACTGAATTGGGGTATGAGTGGGGACTTGATAATATGGGTAAATGTAGTAATCACATTGTTTTTTCATGTGAAACCTTCATAGGAGTGTATATCAATAATACCTTAATAAAAAAAAAAACTCGAAATAGAAATACCATTTGACCCAGGAATCCCACTCCTAGGAATTTATCCTAAGAATGCAGCAGCCCAGTTTGAAAAAGACTTATGCACCCCTATGTTTATTGCAGCACTATTTACAATAGCCATGAAATGGAAGCAACCTAAGTGTCCATCAGTAGATGAATGGATAAAGAAGATGTGGTACATATACACAATGGAATATTATTCAGCCGTAAGAAGGAAACAAATCCTGCCATTTGGAACAACATGGGTGGAGCTAGAGGGTATTATGCTCAGTGAAATAAGCCAGGTGGAAAACGACAAGTGTCAAATGATTTCACTCATATGTGGAGTATAAGAACAAAGAAAAAAACTAAAGGAACAAACAGCAGCAGACTCACAATCCCAAGAAGGGACTAACAGTTACCAAAGGGAAAGGTACTGGGGAAGATGGGTGGGAAGGGGGGGACAAAGGGGAAAAAGGGACATTACGATTAGCAGACATAATATGGGGGGGGCATGGGGAGGGTTGTACAGCACAGAGAAGACAAGTAGTGATTCTATAGCATCTTACTACGCTGACGGACAGTGACTGTAATGAGTGTAATGGGGTACATGATGGGGACTTGATGATGTGGGGAGTCTAGTAACCATAATTTTGCAGATGTAATTGTAGATTGATGATACGAAAAATTTTTTTAAATGTTATGGAAATACTCTGTATAGGTGTGACTAAAATTCAAGAACCAAGACATATCTGCTTGTTAAATTAATTCCTTCATGACCATAACCTGTAATTGCCTGCCCCTCCACCCTAATTCATACACAACACAATATATATGTCTGAGCTCTATCTCTTGACTATGCTTTGCTCTCTTGCTTTCTAGAAACTGTCTCTTGTTTATTCTTTTAGAGTTGCCATTCAAAAACTGCCCCCTCAGCTCCTCCTCAGAACAGATATATTTCATCAGCAATTGCAAATTCTACCCTCTTTGCTCTAGGCTCTAACTGCTGACTTTGGCAGAGGGGTGCCAGAAGATGGCATGGTAGCGATCTCTTTTTCTGCAGCACCCAACAATGGCTAGAGGCTGATGGGATGAACTTGCTACCTGAGGTTAAAGGTTCAGGAGTTTCAGGCAATACAACATAAAAGGACAAAGTTCCTTTATCTTCTTTGGGACAGCTCTGGGAATTGTTAGTTTAAGAGGTTTTGACACACTTAGACTTACATAAATGATGTTCCACTGAAGTGTCTTTGAGAGGAGAGTTCACTAGAAAGCGTAAAGCTGTTGTGGCACTCTGGCATTTAGTAATTGTTAGTAATCACAATTAAACTATGTAAGTGTTTGAAAGTATGTACAATATTCACAATAGACCTGGCCAGAGCCCTAATTTTCCTTTGTGATTTACTGCTTACATAATATGACAGGATATTACCCTTGGCCCTAGAGTTAGAGCATATGATCATGCCTAATGCATCCCATTTACCCAGCCCCTGGGTCAACGGTGGGCACGTGAACTAAACTGAACTAGTCCAGTCAGAGTGGATCTCAGGACTCTTGATGGGAATTTACTTAAGACATAAGTTTCCAATGAAAACCCCGACTAACACTAACAGTACCTAATGGAGACAGTAACATCAATTAAATGTGTCAAAATGAAGGACTTAATGTTTTTTTCCATGCAATGATGATGGTGTCTTCATTAACAAAGCATCTCTCTTGTCTAGTTCCTCTTGTGTTAAGGTGACATCATTGAGATTCAGTTCCAAAAGGTCTGGTAAATATGGTCTTAGAAAAAAGGTTTTCTCTGACCAAAATGGTGACTGAACTGACATTGCCATAATCTCTAAGTAATCATTCAAGGTCAGAACAAATAGACCACAATTCATTGGAGGTAGTGAGTCCCCATCACTGCAGGAAATCAAACCCAGGCTGGGTGATTGCTCACCAAGCATGTAAGAGAGGAGATTCAAACATACACTGGGGGCTTGGACTATTATATTGTCAAGGTAATGTGTTCAATGAGGTCTTTTAAATAGTAAAGATATTCAAGCATATGCACACAAACAGAAACATGGTAGTCTAAGAATTAGACTGTGCTATTGATCTGCCTTCAAAATTTTTTGGAAGCGCAAGAATGTCAAGATGCCTTCCTTTGCGGGATGTTATTCAAATGAATTGTGATGCCAGCATGTCAAAATTATGAAATAGATTTTTGGGTGGTTTTCTTCACAATTTCGTTGAGATACCCTACTTCTTTGTGCATTATGTTATTTTTATGTTACTAATTTTAAATTCTATGATGTCTCCTCACATATATTTCCCCCCATGTAGCTATCTGAAAAGCACATACACAACACAGTGACTAATTTTTTTGCCATTTATGTCTTTTCCTTCACCAATTTACTTACAGATTTATGGTTCACTGACTTTCACAGTTCGAAAATTAATGCTAAATCAATACTTTGTATAAATTTATTATGATTTTACTATAAATTATTTCACAATAGATTGTTTGACTGATGTGGTATAAAACTACATTGTATATAAATGAAAACATTAAGCAAGTTGAAGACATAAAATCAGTTAGCACCCTAATATAGCAGCTTGTGAGTGAGAAACTATATAACATTTTTATATAACATATGGGAAAACTGTGCAGCATGGGGGTTTTGAGTATTAACTCTACAGTTGTACTAAATCTAACATGTCAGTCTCTGTCTAAAATCCAGCCAGATTTAAAGCGCTAAATTTTTGCTGCTGCACTGAATGCTGAATAATCTAAGATGGTGGTGTTTGAGGAAGCCCAATTTCATAAAGCAAGTCTACACTGCTTAGCATTTATACATGGAAATCATTTTAACTGCTGGGTATTCCAAAATGCAGTTTTCTTTCAAATTAAGGAGTCTTTCAAAAATTGCTCTAATGTTTTGAGCAATCTATAATTTAAGTAAAAGTAAACCTCTATCAATATAATGTAAAGAAAAAAATTTTAATTCTAATCTTCCCTCTTTTGGCGCTTACCTTTTATTTCTTACCTATCTGCTTTCAATAAATCATAAACTAGAAATTGCACAATTAACTTACGTAAGGAAGAATGTGTACATAATAGCCACAGTATTTTTAAAAGGCACATATTAAGTACAGCTCAGTGAATTTTCACAAAGTGAACACATCCCTATAATCCTCAACCAGATCAAGAACCAGAATGTCACTGGCTCCCAGAAGCACTGCGTGCGCTCATGCTGGTCACTATCCACCACCCTTGCTCCCACCCACCCCCAGGAACTACTGTTCTAACTTCTAAATGATAGATTTATTTTTCCTGTTTTTATTCTTTATATAAATTTGATAACACATCAGTATTTCTGTGAATGGCTTCTTCCATCTATTTAGATTTATGAAATTGTAAATGTAGCCATGCTGCTGCATGTAGTTTGTTCCTTCTCATTGTATATTATTTCATTGTTTACATGTGCCACAATTTATTTATCCATTCCACCGTTGATGGGCTTTTGGTTAGTTCCTAAATTTTGGCTATTACAAATAGTGGTTCTATGAATATTCCAGAGCACACTTTCTAGTGAATATATAAGTACACATATTTTTTGAATATATGTCAAGGTACTGTTTTAATTCTACACTGGTATGGTTACACACGTCTGTCTCTCTGTATACATACTCAGCATCATGGACATCCTTTTTTCTAGTAGTGATATTTGGAAGACAAACTACAGTCATTCAGATACTACATTTCAAAACATTCTAGAGTAAGACATTGGGAACATACTTAGATCTTTATGGATTTAAGACCTTAACTCAGGAGTAAAGAAATTAAGTTTATTTTTATATCACTACTCTCAATTCCTATTTTGAGTCCCCATTCTGCCCATTAGCAGAAACTTCATCTCAGTGAACGCAGAATGTCCCCCACTTGCCCTTTCCTGGGCTGCACCTAAATTTCAGAAGTGCACATGATGCTGGGGCCTCTAGTTGTCATCTTTTCAAGCTGACATGTGTTCATTCCTACCCGGGCCCTGCTAGGTATTGGGATGCATTCCTGATCCTGGTTATAGGGCTTCTTTGGGTCTGCTAGTTTCTTTGCTGAGGTGGGTTCTCTCTCAGGTCTACTGCCTACACACTCCATATATACTCATGAACACCCTTGTTTTGTGCCCACATCCTGCCAGGCCCATAAACACTCTATTAGTCCAGCTGGCTCTTCATTCATTCTTCCAAATCCACTTTTGATGGCATAAACTCTATACCTTGAATCACTTAGACCATGGCTTTTTTTTAATTAAGGTATCAGTGATATACAATGTTATAAAGGTTTCACATGAGCAACATTGTGGTTATTACATTCACCCGTAATATCAAGTCCCCCATCACACCACATTGCAGTCACTGTCCATCAGCATAGTAAGCTGCTATACAATCACTGTCTTCTCTGTGCTATACTGCCTTCCCTGTGACCTCCCTACAATATGTGTGCTAATCGTAATGTCCTTTAATCCACTTCTCCCTCCTTCCCACCCACTCTCCTCAACCCCTTGCCACTGGTAACCACTAGTCCTTTCTTAGATTCTGTGAGCCTGCTGTTTTTTTGTTTCTTCAGTATTGCTTTGCTGTTATACTCCACAAATGAGGGAAATCGTTTGGTACTTGTCTTTCTCAACCTGGCATATTTCGCTGAACATAATATCCTCTAGCTCCATCCATGTTGTTGCAAATGAAAGGATCTGTTTTCTTCTTATGGCTTAATAATATTCCATTGTGTATATGTACCACCTCTTCTTTATCCATTCATCTACTGATGGACACTTAGGTTGCTTCCATTTCTTGGCTATTGTAAATAGTGCTGCGATAAACATAGGGGTGCATATGTTTTTTTGAATGTGTGATCTTGTTTTCTTTGGGTAAATTTCTAGGAGTCGAATTCCTGGGTCAAATGGTATTTCTACTTTTAGTTTTTTGAGGAACCTCAATATTGCTTTCCACAATGGTTGAACTAATTTAAACTCCTACCAACAGTGTAGGAGGGTTCCCCTTTCTCCGCAACCTCGCCAGCATTTGTTGTTCCTAGTCTTTTGGATGTTGGCCATCCTAACTGGCATGAGGTGATATCTCACTGTGGTTTTAATTTGTATTTCCCTGACGTTTAATGATGTGGAGCATCTTTTCATGTGCCTGTTGGCCATGTGAATTTCTTCTTTGGAGAGGTGTCTGTTCATATTCTTTGCCCACTTTTTAATAGGGTTATTTACTTTTTGGGTGTTGAGGCATGTGAGTTCTTTATATATTTTGGATGTTAACCCCTTGTCGGATATGTCATTTACAAATATATTCTCCCATACTGTAGGATGCCTTTTTGTTCTACTGATGGTGTCCTTGGCTGTACAGAAGCTTTTCAGTTTGATGTAGTCCTATTTGTTCATTTTTGCTTTTCTTTCCCTTGCCCAAGGTGATGTGATGTGTTCAGGAAAAAGTTGTTCATGTTTATACTGAAGAGATTTTTGCCTATGATGTCTTCTCCAAGTTTTATGGTTTCATGACTTACATTCAGGTCTTTGATCCATTTCAAATTTACTTTTTTGTATGGAGTTAAACAATAATCCAGTTTCATTCTCTTACATGTAGCTGTCCAGTTTTGTCAGCACCAACTGTTGAAGAGGCTGCCATTTCCGCATTTTATGTCCATGGCTCCTTCATCGTATATTAATTGGCCATATATGGGTTTATATCTGGGCTGTCTATTATGTTCCATTGATCTATGGGTCTGTTTTTGTGCTAGTACCAAATTGTGTTGATTACTGTGGCTTTGTAGTAGAGCTTGAAGTCTGGGAGCGTAATCCCTCCTGCTTTTTTCTTCCTTCTTGGGATTGTTTTGGCTATTCAGGTCTTTTGGGGTTCCATAAGAATTTTAGAACTATTTGCTCTAGTTCATTGAAGAATGGTGTTGGTATTTTGATAGGGATTGCATTGAATCTGTAGATTGCTTTAGATATGATAGCCATTTTGACAATATTAATTCTTTCTATACATGAGCACGGGATGTATTTCCATTTATTGGTATCTTCTTTAATTTCTCTTATGAGTGTTTTGTAGTTTTCAGGGTATAGGTCTTTCACTTCCTTGGTTAGCTTTATTCCTAGGTATTTTATTTGCTTGGATGCGATTATGAATGGAATTGTTTTCCTGATTTCTCTTTCTGCTAGATCATCGTTAGTGTATAGGAATGCAACAGATTTCTCTGTATTAATTTTGTATCCCCCAATTTTGCTGAATTCAGTTATTAGTTCTAGTAGTTTTGGAGTGGATTCTTTAGGGTTTTTTATGTAAAATATCATGTCATCTGCAAACCGTGACTATTTAACTTCTTCCTTACCAATCTGGATGCCTTTTATTTCTTTGTGTTCTCTGATTGCCGTGGCTGGCCTCCAGAACTTTGTTGAATAAAAGTGGGGAGAGTGGGCATCCCTTGTCTTGTTCCCAATCTTAGAGGAAAAGCTTTCAGCTTCTCACTGTTAAGTATGATGCTGGCTGTTGGCTTGTCATATATGGCTTTTATTATGTTGAGTTACTTGCCCTCTATACCCATTTTGTTGAGAATTTTTTTCATGAAAGGATGTTGAATTTTGTCAAATGGTTTTTCAGTATCTATTGAGATGATCATGTAGTTTTTGTCCTTTTTGTTGGTGTCGTGTATGATGTTGATGGATTTTCGAATACTGTACCATCCTTGCATCCCTGGAATAAATCATACTTAATCATGATGGATGATCTTTTTGATGTATTTTTAAATTCTGTTTGCTAATGTTTTGTTGAGTATTTTGCATTATGCTCATCAGGGATATTATTTTGTAATATTCTTTTTTGTGGTGTCTTTGTGGGGGAAAAATTGCAGTATTTCCAGAATCTTGTGCCTGGCTTTAGTGCATCTCCATATCAACAGGCCTTCCTAAGGGGTGGAGAGAAATGGTTCATCTCCATATCAATGGGTAATTACCTGGGCAACCAATGGTTTTTCTGAACCTGAGAGGTTGTGGGGGGGGAATTCGCTTGCTTCTGCTGGAGCAGGGGAGAGATGGCCCCAAGTCTGCTCTTTGTAAGCAATAAATGGTTTTTAAACTTTATTTCTCCCTTTGACTGATTTTGGGTTCAGCGAGGTATCTTGCCCCAGGATTTCCTCTCCTAGAAGTTACAGCCTGGTTTTGGTATTAGAGTGATGCTGGCCTCATAGAATGAGTTTGGAAGTATTCTCTCCTCTTCTTCTTTTTGAAAACTTCAAGGAGGATGAGTATTAGGTCTTCTCAAAATATTTGATAAAATTCAGAGGTGAAACCACCTGAAGACCTTGGATTTTTGAAACTCAAAGTTCAGGCTCTTGCAACTGAAAAGCTGTTCACTTATATTATCCTTTGCTTAAGGCAACGGATGCTGATGACGTGCAGGGGAAGGGGAGAACAGATTTAAGGAAGTATTGTTTTACCACTTAAATATATGTTTAATTCTGTTGCTTTTTTGAACTCCTCTCAGAACTTAATTTAAAAAACAAACAACAAACAAAACCCTTTTACATTACTGCTTAAGTTTACCAAGATTACAACTAGATTTATATCAGACTGGATTCAGTGTAGAGCTTTGTACAATGGACAGCTGTTTATTATTTCTGACATTGTCTAAAGTTCTGGAGAAAGAAAATTCAATAATAGTAAACTACCACTAGCTATCATTGATTGAGTACATGCCACATGCCAGGTGTTGTGGATAAACACTGTATGTATTTCCTTATTTAATTTTCATAACAGCCTTATGAAGGGGGGTATTATTTCTTCATTTTATATGTGAGAGAAGTGCAGGCCCAGAAAACTGAGACACGGAGCAAGAACTAACTTGCTCAATGTCACAAAAGTAGGATTTGAACCCAAGCAACTAAGAACTTGCATTTAACTAAGAGCTACTGCAAATAATCATGATGTTATACTACCTCAATGCAGAGTAAGGATAGAATCTGATAACTTTGTTATTACTTTCTCCATTAAAACATGAAAGTCAAGGAAGAAACCCATTCAACTGAGAAAAGCTGAGAGTTCCTTAGACCTGCTCTCTCGATTCTGGTTCCCACAGTTTATATGAATCAGGATCTACTGTGTAAAAAGAATGAATTGGTTGAACTATTGTCACAGTTTCTAAGGTCAATTTGCAACATGCAAAATTATATATATGAGGAAAACTACACAACTCTGGTGGAAGAAATCAAAGAACTAAATAAATGGATGTATATTCCATGTTCATGGATAGAAAGAATCAATATTGTCAAGTTGTCAGTTCTTCCCAACTTTATCCATAGATTCAATGAATACTAATGAAAACCCTAGCAAATTATTTTATGGTTATTGTCAAACTAATTCTAAAATTTACAAAGAGGCAAAAGACACAGAATAGTCAACTCAGTATTAAAAGAGGACACTGTTGGAGTACTGACACTGCTTGAGTTCAAGACTTACTGTAAATGTACAATAATCAAGACTGTAGTATTTGCAAAAAGAGTAGACAAAGAGATCAATGGCATATAATACAGAGTCCAGAAATAGACCCAATAAATATAGTTAAGTGATTTTTGACATACAAGCAAAGCACTATCTTGGGAAAAAAGATGGTCTTTTCAACAAATGACATTGGAACAACTGGACATCCACATGCAAAAATAATGAATCTAGACACAGACCTTACACCCTTCAAAAAACTAACTCAAAATGGATCACAGACCTAAATGTAAAACATAAAACTCCTAGAAGATAGAAGTTTCATACTCCTAGAAGATAATTTAGGAGAAAACCTAGATGACCTTGGGTTTGGTGGTGACTTTTTAGTTGCAATATCAAAGGCATGATCCAACAAAGAAAAAATTGATAAACTAGGCTTCACTAAAATTAGTAATTTCTGCTCTGCAAAAGACATTGTCAAGAGAATGAAAAAATAAGCCATATACTGGAGAAAATATTTGCAAAAGACATGTCAGATAAAGGACTGTTATGTAGAATGCACAAAGAACCCTTGAAACTCAACAATAAGAAAACACCCCCACCCAATTTAAAAATGACCAAAGACTTTAACAGATACCTCACCAAAGATAGACAGATGCAAATAAGCATATGAAAAGATAGTCCATATCACATCATCAGGGAAATGCAAATTAAAAAAACAATGAAATATCGCTAAATACCTACTGGAATGTCAATCCAGAACACCGACAACACCAAATGTGGGCAAGGATGTGGAGCAAAAGGAACTTTCATTCACTGCTGTTGGTAATGCAAAATAGTACAGCCATTTTGGAAGACAGTTCTGCAGTTTTTAATAAAACTAAACATACTCTTATCATAAAACCTAGCAACTGTGCTCCTTGATATATAACCACAGGAGTTTTGTGTGTTAAGTCTACAGAAAGACCTTCACATGGATGTTTATAGTAGCTTTATTCATACTTGCCACAAGTTGGAAGGAATCAAAATATCCTTCAGTAGGTGAACAGATAAACTGTGGCATGCACAGACAATAGTAAAGTATTTAATACTAAAAAGAAAAGAGCTATTAAACCCCAAAAAGATGTGGAGGTACAATTCCAACTATATGACATTCTGGAAGAAGCAAAACTATCAAGACAGCAAAAAGACCAGTGGTTGCCAGGGTTTAGGAGGGAAAGAGGGATGAATAGGTGGAGCACAGAGGATATTTAGTTCAGTGAAACTATTTTGTATGATACTATAATGGTGGATACATGTCATTATACGTTTGGCCAAACCCACAGAATGTTCAACACCAAGAGTGAACTCTAAACTATGGACTCTGGATGATAATGATGTGTCAATGTAGGTTCAGCTGTAACAAATGTACCATTCTGGTGGGTGATATTAATAATGGGAAAGGCTATGCATGTGTGGAAGCAGGAGTGTATAGGAAATCTCTGTATCTTCCTCTCAATTTTTCTATGAACCTAAAACTGCCCTAAAAATGTCTGTTTTACATATGCACCCCTATGTTTATCGCAGCACTATTTACAATAGCCAAGAAATGGAAGCAACCTAAGTGTCCATCAGTAGATGAATGGATAAAGAAGACGTGGTACATATACACAATGGAATATTATTCAGCCATAAGAAGAAAACAAATCCTACCATTTGCAACAACATGGATGGAGCTAGAGGATATTATGCTCAGTGAAATAAGCCAGGCCGAAAAAGACAAGTATCAAATGATTTCACTCATATGTGGAGTATAAGAACAAAGAAAAAAATTGAAGGAACAAAACAGCAGCAGACTCCCAGAACCCAAGAACGGACTAACAGTTACCAAAGGGAAAGGGACTGGGGAGGATGGGTGGGAAGGGAGGGATAAGGGGGGAAAAGGGGCATTACGATTAGCAGACATAATGTGGGGCGTGGGGGCACGGGGAAGGCTGTACAACACCGAGAAGACAAGTAGTGATTCTACAGCATCTCACTGCGCTGATGGACAGTGACTGTAATGGGGTATGTGGTGGGGACTTGATGGGGGAGTCTAATAAACATCATGCTGCTCATGTAATTGTAGATTAATGATGCTAAAAAAAAAGGCATGGCCCTGCTGTACTCGGGGCTCAGACCTTTGGAGATCACTCCCCTCTGGGCCTGCCAGTGTAAAATAAACCTCCAACCTCCAAAAATAAAAAAAGTCTGTTTTAAAGAGAAGAAAAAAATTATATACAAGCAAGAAGTCATTGAAACTGTCTGCAAAAGGCTTATAACCTGAAGTTGATAAAAAGTGCTAAACAGTATGTGGTTGTACACATACACACACTCTTACATAGCTGACAATTTCAAATGCTACAGTACTTGGGCAAATATCTGTAATGAAAATTAAATTTAGTAATTCCTTAAAAAATAAAGGCAGCTGGCTATTTTAATATTATCAGTGAAAAAGATTTCACCTAAAAGCACTGGATAGATTTAAAGGCATTTTTATTTCACTACTTTAACCTTTTGCCTGAAATAAGGGGACAAATCCCATGGTTTTATATTTTGCTTCCTATCAACTAAAGGAATGCATGCTCATTGCAAAACATTCAATCTTATAGAAATACACAACATAGAAAATGAAAGTTCCCCATAAAGTTATATCCTCAGAAATTATCACTACCAGTAATCTGGTCTATATTTTTTCAGGCTTTTTTTTTTACCATGTATGAGGTCAGCCTCTATCTGTGAATAGCTATAAAAAACACAATACAAACTCCAAAAGGCTTGGAGAGCAATGGAAAACATTATAGAAGCTTTAAGAAAATGAATAACATGAAAATTACATTGCATGTCACTGTAAAACTTCCAAAGTGTCCACTTGAGCCATTTTTTCTCTACCTCTAAAAACTGTTTTCTATCTTCTTCCAAGTTCATAAGCCACCTTTTCTCAAACCTTTTTCTTCTTCATGTTTCTCTATTCTTTTCTCAAGCAAAGCAATCCAATTTTCAGCCATAGTAATTCCAGAGTTACTTTTGGCTTTTCCAGTTTTCAGCCAAAATAATCCCATATTTGGCTACTTAATCAAGTAAATAAAGGATCCTTCTTCCTTAGAAAGGTTGGGAGAGCAGGAACAATGGAAAACTCTCATAATTTAACATTCTTTCCTTTTCACACATATGTGGTTATATCCATTAAATGAAGAGGTTTTTTTTTTTGGTTCTTTTAATAAAAATGAGATTATACTATACACTCTATAATTTGCTTTTGTCATTTAATATATGTTAGACATCTGTTGATATCAGTGTAAGTAGATCTACATAATGTTTTACAGTCACATAGCACTTCATACAAATGTTTTATAACTTATTTAGCCAACATCCTTTGTTGGATATTTTGTTATTTCCTAATTTTTCTATTTTATATAATGCTACAATGAATATTCTTGGGTGAGTAGAGTAGAAGCCATCTCAACCAACCCTATTAGGACCAGCAGTTGGTTGGTTAACGAGTTCAAGCAAGGAGTCATAAAAAGTGTTTCTTCTCCAATCTTATGACAAAGAGACAGGGTCTTTTAATTTGAGAGTGAGTTCAGTGATTATAGTTTCACAACTTGTTTCTTGCATAAACCATGCCAAAACATATGGTTTACAATTTCCCATTTCAGTTTTTTAGAAGTGTAATGTTCTGTGGGCTGTGGTCATCTGTCAGTGTACCTAATTTAGAGAAGGAATTATAGTGTTGATTATTCTGGTGAGTTTAAGTGGATACTGATCGAGAACTTCTACCATATATTGGTAAAATAAATTCTTAGGGATGAAATTACTTGATCAAAAGGTTTAGATATTTTTAAGTTATACAGCTATTGTTAAGTAACTGTTTATACTCCAAAAAATATTGTGTGAAAGTTACTAGATATCCTTACCAGTAGTGGATATTATAAATATTTTAAATCTAACAATCTTATTCATTTATTCAGCAACATTTATTAAAATTTCTATGTGTAAGATTAACTCAAAATGGATCATAAACCTAAATTTGAAAATCAAAACTATAAAATTCACAGAAGAAAATTGTTATAGACTGAATGTTTGTGTTCTCTGAAAATCTGTATGTTAAATCCCAACAATGGTAATTGGAGGTGGAATCTTTAGGTAGTGGGTAGGTCATGAAGATGGAGCCCTCATGAATGAGTTAGTGCCCTTATAAGAGAGACCCCACAGAGCTAATTTGCCCCTTCTGCCAAATGAGGATACAGAGAGAGACAGTAGTCTACGAACCAGAAACAGGTCCTCACCAGATACCAAATCTGTCAGAATCTTGATCTTGGACTTCCCAGTCTCCTGAACTTGGAGAAATAAGTTTCTGTTGTTTATTAGGCAGCCATAAGTTTCTACTGTTGTTTACGGTATTTTGGTTTTAGCAGCCCAAACACATGAAGTCCAATATGTAGATCCCCATCATCCCGAGCAAGAAGCTTCATAACAAGATAGTGGGCTGTGTCACACATCTAATGAAGTGGATTCTGAGAGGCCCCGTAAGAGGGACAGCCATCAAGCTGCAGGAGGAGGAGAAAAACGGAGGGACAATTACGACCAAGAGGTCTCAGCCCTGGATCAAGAGATCACTGAAGTAGATCCTGACACTAAGGAAATGCTGAAACTCTTGGATTTTGGCAGTCTATCCAACCCACAGGTCACTCAGCCTATAGCTGGGATGGACTTCAAAACACCATGTGCAGCTGTTTTAATCTTTTGGCTGGGGTATAACATTTACCAGTAGTGGATTTTATATATATATATATATCCACTGTGGGGATATATACTCCACAGTGGAGTATAACGTTTTCTTATTTATTTATTTATTTTATTAAGGTATCATTGATACATAATCTTATGAAGGTGTCACATGAAAAACATTGTGGTTACTACATTCACCCATATTATCAAGTCACCTCCATAGCCCATTGAAGTCACTGTCCATCAGTGTAGTAAGATGCCACAGAGTCCCTACTTGTCTTCTCTGTGCTACACTGTCTCCTCCGTGACCCCTCACACCATGTGTACTAAACATAATACCCCTTAATTCCCTTCTCTCTCCCTCCCGACCCGCCCTCCCCCACCCCTTCCCTTTGGTAACCCCTAATCCCTTCTTGGAGTCTATGAGTCTGCTGCTATTTTGTTCCTTCAGTTTTGCTTTGTTGTTATATTCCACAAATGAGGGAAATCATTTGGTACTTGTCTTTCACCACCTGGCTTATTTCACTGAGCATAATATCCTCCAGCTCCATCATGTTGATACAAATGGTAAGATTTGTTTTCTTCTATTGACTGAATAGTATTCCATTCCGTATATCCACATTTCCTTTATCCAGTCTTCTACTGAGAACACTTAGATTGCTTCCATATCTTGGCTATTGTAAAGTAGTGCTGCAATAAACATAGGGGTGCATATGTCTTTTTGAATCTGAGATCTTGTTTCCTTTGGATAAATTCCTAGGAGTAGAATTCCTGGGTCAAATGGTATTTCTATTTTTAGTTTTTTGAGGAACCTCAATATTGCTTTCCACAAGGGTTGAACTAATTTAAACTCCCACCTACAGTGTAGGAGGGTTTCCCTTTCTCCGCAACCTCTCCAGCATTTGTTGTTCCTAGTCTTTTCGATGTTGGCCATCCTAACTGGCGTGAGGTGATATCTCACTGTGGTTTTAATTTTCATTTTCCTGATGTTTAGTAATGTGGAGCATCTTTTCATGTCCCTGTTGGCCATGTGAATTTCTTCTTTGGAGAGGTGTCTGTTCAGATCGTCTGCCCATTTTTTAAAAGGGTTATTTGCTTTTTCGGGTGTTGAGGCATGTGAGTTCATATTTTGGATGTTAACTCCTTGTCGGATATGTTGTTTACAAATATATTCTCCCATACTGTAGGATGCCTTTTTGTTCTGTTGATGGTGTCCTTTGCTGTCCAGAAGCTTTTCAGTTTGATGTAGTCCTATTTGTTCATTTTTGCTTTTGTTTTCCTTGCCCAAGGAGATGCGTTCAGGAAAAAGTTGCTCGTGTTTATATTCAGATTTTTGCCTATGATGTCTTCTCCAAGTTTTATGGTTCCATGACTTACATTCAGGTCTTTGATCCATTTCAAGTTTACTTTTAGGTATGGAGTTAGACAATAATCCAGTTTCATTCTCTTACATGTAGTTGACCAGTTTCGCCAACACCAGTTTTTCAAGAGGATGTCATTTCCCCATTGTATATCCATGGCCCTTTATTGAATATTAATTGACCGTATATGCTTGGGTTTATATCTGGGCTCTCTATTCTGTTTCATTGATCTATGGGTCTGTTCTTGTGCCAGTACCAAATTGTCTTGATTACTGTGGCTTTGTAGTACAGCTTGAAGTCGAGGAGCATAATCACCCCAGCTTTATTCCTCCTTCTCGGGATTGCTTTGGCTATTTGGGGTCTTTTGTGGTTCCATATGAATTTTAGAACTATTAGCTCTAGTTCATTAAAGAATGCTGTTGGCATTTTGATAGGGATTGCCTTGAATCTGTAGATTGTTTTAGGCAGGATGACCATTTTGACAATATTAATTATTCCTATCCATGAGCATAGGATGTGTTTCCATTTATTGACATCTTTAATTTCTCTCATAAGTGTCTTGTACTTTTCAGGGTATAGGTCTTTCACTTCCTTAGTTAGGCTTATTCCTAGGTATTTTATTCTTTTGGATGCAATTGTGAATGGAATTATTTTCCTGATTTCTTTTTCTGCTAGTTCATCATTAGTATACAGGAATGCAACAGATTTCTGTGTATTGATTTGTATCCTGCAACTTTGCTGAATTCAGTCATTAGTTCTAGTAGTTTTGGATTATTTCAGGGTTTTTAATGTACAATATCATGTCACCTGCAAATAGTGACAATTTAACTTTCTTACCAATCTGGATGCCCTTTATTTCTTAGTGTTGTCTAATTGCTGTGGCTAGGACCTCCAGAACTATGTTGAATAAAGGTGGGGAGAGTGGGCTTACTTGTCTTGTTCCCGATCTTAAAGGAAAAGCTTTCAGCTTCTCTCTGTTAAGTAGGATGTTGGCTGTGGGTTTGTCTTATATGGCCTTTATTATGTTGAGGTACTTACTCTCTATACCCATTTTGTTGAGAATGAATCAATGTTGTATTTTTTTAATGCTTTTTCAGTATCTATGGAGATGATCATGTGGTTTTTGTCCTTCTTTTTGTTGATGTGGTTGATGATGTTGATGGGTTTTCAAATGTTGTACCATCCTTGCATCCCTGGGCTGAATCCCACTTGATCATGATGGATGATCTTTTTGATGTATTTTTTAATTCAATTTGCTAATCTTTTGTTGAGGATTTTTGCATTTATGTACATCAGGGATATTGGTCTGTAATTTTCTTTTTTTGTGGTATCTTTGTCTGGTTTCAGTATTAGAGTGATGCTGGCCTCATAGAATGAGTTTGAAAGTATTCCTTCCTCTTCTACTTTTTGGAAAACTTTAAGGAGGATGGATGTAGGTCTTCACTAAATGTTTGATAAAATTCAGAGGTGAAGCCATCTGGTCCAAGAGTTTTATTCCTTGGTAGTTTTTTTTATTACCAATTCAATTTCATTGCTGGTAATTAGTCTGTTCAGATTTTCTCTTTCTTCCTGGGTCAGCCTTGGAAGGTTGTATTTTTCAAGAGGGTTGTCCATTTCTTCTAGGTTATCCAGTATGTTAGCACATAATATTTCATCATATTCTCTACTAATTTTTTGTATTTCTGTGGTGTTCATAGTGATTTTTCCTTTTCACTTCTGATTCTGTTTATGTGTGTAGACTCCCTTTTTTTCTTGATAAGTCTGGCTAGGGGTTTATCTATTTTGTTTATTTTCTCAAAGTACCAGCTCCTGCTTTCATTGCTTCTGTCTATTGCTTTATTCTTCTTGATTTTATTTCTATCAGCTCTAGCCCTTATTATGTTCCTCCTTCTACTGACTTTGAGCCTCATTTGTTCTTCTTTTTCTAGTTTCATTAATTGTGAATTTAGGCTGTTCATATGGGATTTTTCTTCTTTCCTGAAGTAAGCCTGTATTGCAATATACTTCCCTCTAAGCACTGTCTTTGCGGCATCCCACAGATTTTGCAGTGTTGAGTTATTGTTGTCATTTGTCTCCATATATTGCTTGATCTCTGTTTTTTTTTTTTTTTGGTCATTGATCCATTGACTATTAGGAGCAAGTTGTTCAGCCTCCATGTGTTTGTGAGCTTTTTTGTTTTCTTTGTGTAATTTATTTCTAGTTTCATAATGTTGTGGTCTGAGAAGCTAGTTGGTACAATTTCAGTCTTTTTGAATTTACTGAGGCTCTTTTTGTGACCTGGAATATGATCTATTCTTGAAAATGTTCCATGTGCACTTGAGAAGAATGTGTATCCTGTTGCTTGTAGATGTCTGTTAGGTCCATCTGTTTTAATGTGTTATTCAGTGCCTCTGTCTCCTTACTTATTTTCTGTCTGGTTGATCTGTCCTTTGGAGTGAGTGGAGTGTTGAAGTCTCCTAAGATGAATGCATTGCCTTCTATTTCCCCTTTTAATTCTGTTAGTATTTGTTTCACATATGTATGTGCTTCTGTGTTGGGTGCATAGATATTTATAATAGTTATATCCTCTTGTTGGACTGACCCCTTTATCATTATGTAATGCCCTTCTTTGTCTCTTGTGACTTTCTTTGTTTTGAAGTCTATTTTGTTTGGTATAAGTACTGCAACTCCTGCTTTTTTCTCCCTATTAGTTGCATGAATAGTCTGTGTATGTCTTTGGGTTTGAAGTGAGTCTCTTGTAGGCAGCATATAAACAGGTCTTGTTTTTTTATCCATTCAGTGACTCTGTGTCTTTTGTTTGGTGCATTCAGGCCATTTACTTTTAGGGTGATTATCAATAGGTATGTAATTATTGCCATTGCAGGACTCAGATTCGTGGTTACCAATGGTTCAAGGGTAACTTCCTTACTATCTAACAGTCTAACTTAACTCACTTCATATGCTATTACAAACATAATCTAAAGGTTCTTTTCTCCCTCTTCCATTCTTTATGAATTAGATATCATATTCTGTACTCTTTGTCTATCCCTTGACTGACTTTGGTGGTAGTTGATTTAAATTTGCTTTTGCTTAGTAATTTACTGTTCTACTTTCTTTACTGTGGTTTTATTTCCTCTGGTGACAGCTATTTAGCCTTAGGAACACTTCCATGTAGAGCAGGCCCTCCAAAATACACTGTAGAGATGGTTTATGTGAGGTAAATTATCTCAGCTTTTGCTTATCTGGAAATTGTTTAATCCCTCCTTCAAATTTAAATGATAATCTTGCTGGGTAGAGTATTCTCAGTTCAAGGCCCTTCTGTTTCATTGCATTAAATATGTCATGCCACTCTCTTCCGGCCTGTAAGGTTTCTGTTGAGAAGACTGATGACAGCCTGATGGGTTTTCCTTTGTATGTGCTCTTTTTACTCTCTCTGGTTGCTTTTAATAGTCTCTCCTTATCCTTGATCTTTGCCATTTTAATTATTATTTGTCTTGGTGTTGTCTTCCTTGGGTCCCTTGTGTGGAGAGATCTGTGCACCTCCATGGCCTAAGAGACTGTCTCCTTCCCCAGACTGGGGACATTCTCAGCAATTACCTCCTCAAAGACACTTTCTATTACTTTTTCTCTCTTTTCTTCTTCTGGTATCCCTATATGTTCCATTTGGATTGGTCACACAGTTCTCTCAGTATCCTTTCATTCCTAGAGATCCTTTACTCTCTCTGTCCTCAGCTTCTTTGTATTCCTGTTCTCTAGTTTCCATTTCACTCATTGTCTACTCCAGCATATCTAATCTGTTTTTAAATCCTTCCATTGTATGTTTCATTTCTTACACTGAGTTCTTCAACTTTTGTACCTCATTCCTGAATTCCTCCCTGAGTTATTTAATATTTTTCTGTAGCTCCGTTAGCAGGTTTATGGTTTTTATTTTGAAATCTCTTTTAGGGGGATTGGTGATTTCAGTTTCACTTGGCCCTCTTTCTGGTGTTTGTCGGATTTTGGTTTGAACCAGATTCCTTTGACATTTCATATTTGTCAATGGCGCCCTCTAGTGCCCAGAAGCTCTACTCTCTGGAGGTGGTCAGCCCCTGGAGCGATGGTGGGGGTCTCAGGTAGTTGTGCTGGTGCCTGCTGGGAGGAAAGAGCTCTTTCCTGCTTCCCCGGCGGCAGTGCCCACCTCCACAGCCAGGGCCAGTGGGCCAAGCATGCAGGAGAAGCCTCTATGCTTTGCACTTGTAGCTGCCGTATACGGGGCCATATTTAGCTGGCCTGGTGCATTGGCTGGGGTGGCCAGTTTGCAAGCTGGTGCCAGCTGGGCGACAGGTGCAGCAGGTTGCCTCTCACAGTTGGGGGCCTTGTAGCTGTGTAGCCAGCCGGGGGGATGGAGCACCTGAAGCTCCTGAAAGTTCCCAACCTGCTGAGCAGAGTGCATCCAGACAATTTTGTTCATCTGTCCTTTCTCCTAGGCAGCAAGGTTTGTGCAATTCTTGCCCCGTTAGCAGCCCTCTCGCTGTTTCAAAGTCTCTCAGACCCCTGCCTTTCTTTTATCCCAGAGAGGCCAGTTGTGGATACGTGTTTTCTACAAGTAGCTGGAATCTCAGTCTCTCCAAGTATTCTGCTGGTCTTAACTTTCCAACCCCACTAATTTCCAGAGCACCATATAATATAGGTTCATGCTCCTAGAGCAGATCTCCAGGGCTGGGTGTTCAGCAGTCCTAGGCCTCCACCCCCTCCTTGCTCTGTTTCTCTTCCCCTGTCTAGTGAGCTGAGATGGGGGAAGGACTTGGGTCCCTCTGGATCATGGTCTTGGTACTTTACTCTTTTCCTTTATGTCTGCTGCTTTCCTCAGGTGTAGGCAGTCTGTTTCAGCCTTCTTTCCCATTGCTCTTTCAGGATTAGCTGTATTTGCTATATTTTCATATTATATGTGTTTTGGGGAGGAGGTTTCTGTTTCACCTCTCATGCCACCATCTTTAAGCCTCTCTGTGGCATAATATTTTCAATAAATCTTGGACAACCACAACCACAATAAAATCACAATAAGATACCACTTCACATTCATCAGGATGGCTATAATAAAAAGATAGATAATAACAAGTGTTGGAGAGGACATAGGGAATTGGAACCCTATACATTGCTGGTGGTATAAAATTGTACAACTGTTTTAGGAAATAGTCTGGCAGTTCCTCAAAAGGTTAAACATATAGTTACCTATATGACCTAACAATTCCACCTCTATGCATATTTCCAAGGGAATAAAAACATATGTCCATACAAAACTTGCAAATAAACATTCATAACAGCCAAAAAGTGGAAACAATTCAAACACCCATCAACCAATGACAGAATAAATAAAATATGGTATATTCATACATGGAATGTTATTGAGTAATAAAAGGACTGCTAATGGGTATAGGGTTTCTTTCTGGAACTGATTAAATGTTCTAACACTGATTATGATTATGGTTGCACAACTCTGACCATACTAAAACTCATTGAATTATATACTTTAAATGGGTGAATTATATGGTATGTGACTTATACCTCAATAAAGCTGTCACATTAAAAACTGTTGTTTGGCAATGTTCTAGGTGATGCAAACATGTAGCAGTTAACATATGTATTCAATTTACTCTTCCAGATTCACTCTCTGTCCTTCTCCAATCTGCATCCTGCCCTTAGGGGCTGACATAATAGACCACATCAAAAGGGTTCTTATGCTTTGGTTGGGTTTGGCCAACAGGGAGCCCCGGCAGGAGATAAGAGTAGAAGGAAAGTGGGATCAGGGTACTTATTCTTTGGTTCCCTCACTGAGAGGACATCTTGGGGGGCTGTGTCTCTCCAGTGAAGGTCACTGATCTTCCAAAGCAGCCAACTTTACATGCTGTCTCTTTTAAGTTCTACTCACTACTATAATTATTCCTCTAGCCATTTTGGGACTAAAGATGGTAACATCACAGCTGCTTCCAGCTCTAGGATACTGCAGTAGTCTATACAGTTTCCCTATACTTGCATGTTTGTAAATAACCCCTTAGTAAACAATAACCACTTTGTAAATAAACTTTCCTGGAATTATTCTAAGTGTATCAACTGCTTTCTATAGAGAACTTTACTAAACCAGACAGGCAAGGCCCCTGGTATAACAGAGCTTTCATTCCAATGATCAAAGAAAATAAATCAATTAATAATAATATTCTAGGCAGAAGGAACAGAAAGTGCAATAGTGCTATTCCAGGCAGATGATTGGCATGACTGCTGTATCAAAAGATCCATGTAACCAGTGTGAAATGACTCAATGGGGAGTAACAGGACAGGAAACAGAGTGGTGGGCAGGACCAGATCATACAGTCATATGCATACTATTAAATGTTTCTAATTGTCTACATATTTAACTAAATACAGATAAAACATAAATAAAAACACAACTTGTAATATGTAATGTATCTGTTATTTGCATCCCTGATTTAAAAATCCCATGCTTTGTTTAGTAATGTACATAATTACCAAATCACTATATTGTACACCTGAAAACAGTATTGTATATCAACTACATTTCAATTTAAAAACTTAAAAGTTAAAAAATTTTTAACTGGAAAAATAAAAATCCCATGCTTTTTATTACAGGATTGTCAAGTACTTTCAAGGATAGGAAAAGGCTTAACTTCTGATTCATAAAATACAAATAAATTCAGGTGATCAGATGTATAGCCATGTCTTGAAATGTATAACCATGTCTTGGATGACATGTATATGTATATATGTCATTAACAAAGACAAATCTGAAAATGATGGTCATGACATATTTTCTTTCTCATCACTGAGCTCCAAAGAAGGAGAGCTACTTGGAAAAGTAGAAATGTGGAACTGGCCAAGTTTTTTGGGGTGCCTAATGAAGCAAATTTTCCCTTGACAATGGCAGTTCTTAAGTTGAAGAAAATTTGCATACAAAACAAATACTGCCATATGCATACTGACTAAGGAGGTAATATCTATATTCTGTATTTTTATCATAGCTTCTAAAAAAATCTTTGTGGATGTTTATAGGCTTTCTCTCTGGAAAATGTGTGGGCAGCCTGGTAACTATATATAAAGCCAAATAATAAACTAGGAATATAGCAGAGATGGAGAAAAAACTAAGGAATGTAACCAAAGAAATCAGTTGAGAATCACCTTTAAGTATAAATAAAGCACAATTAAAATTTTGTGGAGCAAAAATTCATAAAAATAAATAATCTAATTGTTTCTTCCTACATCTTATAAATTATATTATGCTGTGGATAAAGATTTTAAAGAGTTGACAGGATGAGAGTCAAAATTCTCCAGCATAAATTCACTGACAAGGGATAGCTGTACACACTTTTTAAAAATCTCAGTATGTAATTTATCTATTCTAGAGAATAGATCACACAGAGTCACAATCTTTGGGACTTAATTTTTCCATCTGTCTAGTACTGGTTTTGACTTCTTAAGTCTAATCCCTAGCAACAAATTCTTATGCACTTTCTGTTTCCTAGAGTGCCCTCAAGTGTATCTTTGTTGTAATGTTTTAGATACCTGAAAAAGTGTTAATCTGAGCAGCAATACAATTACAATGTCCTTTTTCTCCATTTATAATAGCTTCAAGTATTAATCAGCAAATGTTAGAGTGTGATTAATCATACTACAGTTCACTATCAAACTTTTCATATGCCAAATTTTATTCTAAAGTAATGAAGTTATTATTATTATGGTTCACCTTTTAATGACTTAAAGGGTTTTTCTCTTAAAACTTTTAAGTTTTTCATTATACTATTACTTAATTTTCATGCCTGCAAGAAAATATGTAGCCAATTAAGTTGCTAATTATAGGTGATACCTTGACAGTACTTTTTTAGGGGTAGGTAAAAGCTTAAGGGGCCAGTTCTAACTCAGTTTTTCCAAATAAAAATTTACTTGTTCAAATCATTGCAAAGAGATTTCTTCCTACTCAAAAGGCCTATGTTGGAAGGAGCCAAAAGAGAATCTAATTTTCTGGAAACTGGTACATAAAAATTTAAATGACATAAATCCAATCATATTTTAAATCGCATTCTTTCAAGAAATATTTATTGAGGGCCCTTACTATGTGTCAGAAATGAGATGCCAAACGCAAGGAACCCAAAGCTATTAAAGTAAAGCAAAAATGTACTGGCTTTTTCCTTCTATAAAATGACTTAGTAATAACTGCCTCACCCAAGAGAGGTGCTGTAAAGATCTAATAACATGACATATGTAACATTTTTTAAAAGAGAGAAGTGTTATTAAAATGCTTACAAGAGAAATCTTGGTGATTCTAAGGACATATTTTAGTGGTTGCTTTCTTTGCATGCAGAAAAATCCTTGAGTGTGAGCTCTGCTGATTTTTTTTAATTACAGTTTTTCTTCAAATTTTCATGGCAGGAGAGAGAGTGGGAAGAGAGAACTGTGTCACTCAAGAGAAGGAATCCGGACTATTCTCTTCTTCATTGCCTCTTACCCTCTTTTCCTTAGTAAGGGTGGGCATGGATTGGTTGGTGATGACACCAGTTAAGTCATGAGGCCAGACTGGCTATACCAGACTAGCCAGAATGGAGCAATGACACTATGCTGGCTGAAGTCAGAGTTTTCACTTCCCCCAAATCCCTGAAACCAAATGCCAGCAGTCCGTGATATTCAAAAGACCATGAGAGATGATTCTTAGTGACTCTCTGACTCTAGGTCTTGTAGAAAATTGAATAGACTGTTTTGGTGTCCTCCCTCTAAGGGTTAGAACTGATTTCCTACTCCCAACTTCTCCTTTCCTATTTCCCACATATCCACAGCCTCCTTTCTGCTGTCCTCTACCCACTCAGAATCCTCCACTTCATCCTAAGAAAAGTTCTATGACCCACAAATCCTGTCTTCTGCATGTCCCAATTTAAATTCCCATATTGTTCAACTGTTTATAAAGTTTGATGGCATTCCCCTGATCCAATTTTTAAGCTCATTATGGAAATTACTTAACATATTAAAAAGAGGTAAGAGTATAATGGATCCCTACATACCAATCATCCAACTTTAAATACTAGCAACATATGGTGAATTGAAAGAGGTTTGACTTGGTTAAAACACAACATGAGAGTAGGCAGTGATTAGAGATCAAACAGAATTTTTGAAATTAAAATATAATATTTGGAAGTACAAAATTAAAGGTTGGATTAAACAGCTGAATTGTTCAGCTGAATAATTAGTGACATAGAAGATAGCTCCAGAAAAGTTTAAAATGTAATCCAAACACAAAGAAATGGAAAGGATGAAGGAAAGATTATTGGTATAGATGAAAAAGTGCAAAGATATGGAGTTACAGAAGGAGAAAATGGATAGAATGTAGGAGAGGCCATGTTTGAAAAATTATGATCGAGAATTTTCCAGAATTAATGAAGAAATTATTAGAAGAAAGTAAATTATTCTCATTTAAAGAAACAAAAAGAAATCCATACCAAGAGACATCATAGTGAAACTAAAGAAAAGCAAAGACAAGAAAAATATCTTAAACAGCTACAGAGAAATACAGCTTACCTACAAAGGAATAAATGAAAATGACAGGACATGTCTCAATAGCAAGGGTGGGAGCCAGAAGATAGTGGAATAGACCTTTAAAGACTGAGAAGGAAATAACTGTCCACCTAGAATTATGTCTTAGCAAAACTACCTCAAGAAAGATCTGAAACAATGATATTTTCAGAGATAAATGGAGGATACCAAGTGCTAGATGGTCAAATACCCTAAAGATAAATCTTAAAGTTTTTAGAGAAATTCTGAGGAACTGGGTTTATAAAAGTGAAAATTCATAGGCTGACAACACAAAAAAGACTAAAAGGAACAATGGCTCTAGCCACAACTGCCAACCCTACCTCAACTTTTATTTTATTATCATTTTTTTTTCATTTTATTTTATTTTATTTTTTACAATTTATTTTGGTATCATTAATCTACAGTTACATGGGCAATATTATGGTGATTAAACTACCCCCTTCATCAGGTCCCCCCCACCCACCCCATTACAGTCACTGTCCATCAGCGTAGTGAGATGCTATAGAATCACTACGTGTCTTCTCTGAGTCGTACAGCCCTCCCCGTGCCCCCGCTACCTTACGTCTGCTAATCGTAATACCCCTTTTACCCTCTTATCCCTCCCTTCCCACCCATCTTCCCCAGTCCCTTTCCCTTTGGTAACTGTTAGTCCATTCGTGGGTTCTGTGAGTCTGCTGCTGTTTTGTTCCTTCAGTTGTTTTCTTTGTTCTTACACTCCACATATGAGTGAAATCATTTGATACTTGTCTTTTTCGGCTTGGCTTACTTCACTGAGCATAATACCCTCTAACTCCATCCATGTTGTTGCAAATGGTAGGATTTGTTTTCTTCTTATGGCTGAATAATATTCCATTGTGTATATGTACCACCTCTTCTTAATCCATTCATCTACTGATGGACACTTAGGCTGCTTCCATTTCTTGGCTATTGTAAATAGTGTTGCAATAAACATAGGGGTGCATCTGTCTTTTTGAAACTGGGCTGCTGCATTCTTAGGGTAAATTCCTAGGAGTGGGATTCCTGGGTCAAATGGTATTTCTATTTTGAGTTTTTTGAGGAACCTCCATACTGCTTTCCACAATGGTTGAACTAATTTGCATTTCCACCAGCAGTGTAGGAGGGTTCCCTTTTCTCCACATCCTCGCCAACATTTGTTGTTGTTTGTGTTTTGTATGTTGGCCATCCTCACTGGTGTGAGGTGATATCTCATTGTGGTTTTAATCTGCATTTCTCTGATGACCAGCGATGTGGAGCATCTTTTCATGTGCCTGTTGGCCATCTGAATTTCTTCTTTAGAGAAGTGTCTATTCATGTCCTCTGCCCATTTCTTAATTGGATTATTTGCTTTTTGTTTGTTAAGGTGCGTGAGTTCTTTATATATTTTGGATGTCAACCCCTTCTCAGATACATCATTTATGAATATATTTTCCCATACCGTAGGATGTCTTTTTGTTCTACTGATGGTGTCCTTTGCTGTACAGAAGCTTTTAAGCTTGATATAGTCCCACTTGTTCATTTTTGCTTTTGTTTCCCTTGCCCGGGGGGATATGTTCATGAAGAAGTCGCTCGTGTTTATGTCCAAGAGATTTTTGCCTATGTTTTTTTCTAAGAGTTTTATGGTTTCATGACTTACATTCAGGTCTTTGATCCACCTTGAATTTACCTTTGTGTATGGGGTTAGACAATAGTCCAGTTTCATTCTCTTACATGTAGCTGTCCAGTTTTTCCAACACGAGCTGCTGAAGAGGCTGTCATCTCCCCATTGTATATCCAAGGCTCCTTTATCAAATATTAATTGTCTGTAAATGTTTGGGTTAATGTTTGGATTTTCTATTCTGTTCCACTGGTCTGTGTGTCTGTTTTTGTGCCAGTACCAAATTGTCTTGATTACTGTGGCTTTGTAGTAGAGTTTGAAGTCAGGGAGCGTAATTCCCCCTGTTTGATTCCTCCTTCTCAGAATTGCTTTGGCTATTCGGGGTCTTTTGTGGTTCCATATGAATTTTTGAGTTATTTCTTCCAGTTCATTGAAGAAAGCTGTTGCCTACCTCAACTTTTAATCTCTGCAACATTTTGGTTATACTGGAGGTAGATGGCTCACTTCTACAGATTTCAGGGAAGAGAGCACTTCTATTCCATCTCCTCATGCTACCATCCCCCCAAAAGGCTTTCCTGGAACCCTCAACTCTTAGCAGGAATGGTTATAACTGGTGAGAGTCCAAGGCATTCACTGAGCTTTTTTAACTTCTTCCTGACTCAGGTCTCTCTTCTTTTCTGCCTTGTTAGTTTTGGGGAGAAGGGAGAAAAATTTCAACAAAGAACTTTATAGTGGGAGTTATTAGGTTCTCACTCTTTGTATCTATCATTCTATAGTCTCTGGTATGTTTGCCCCTTTTTCATTGTGTTTTCTTATTCCTCCCATTGTGGGGTAAAGTCTATGTCTCTACCCACTGAATTCTGGACTTTACTATATGACTTTCTTTGGCCAATGGGATATACAAATCTGGTGCAAGCAGCGCAAAAGAAATTGTATGTTGAAGGTTGCTTTACCTTGTTGCTCTATCTAGCTCTTCCACCACTAGGTGACCACAAGACCAGATCTCTCTCGAGGATAAGAGATCATGAGGAGAAGGCCCTGGTTATCCCAACATCCTAGGTGAGGCCCCAGGTAAAATGAGTGGCTATCCTAAACTAGCCAGTCCCAGCTGAGCTTTCCAAGACTAGAACAGACCGCCCAATCCTCAGAATTGTGAGAAATAATAAATGTTTGTGGTTTTAAGTCAACAAACTTAGATGATATCTCTCACATCCAAAGATGATACAGTAGTGAAACATACAAATAAACAAGCTATAAAAAAGAATGTAATCAATAAAGAATAGTGAATGAATTGTTTAACATCCCTCCTACAGACACTACTAAACAACTATTAAACCTAAAGTGTTAGGATCTTCATCTATTATTTCAGAATAGCACTGCTTCTTTGGGGTGGAAAAGATGGCAGAGTAGGAAAGCACGGCAGAAGTCTCTTCCAATGTACACCCAAGGAAGCAACTACAGCAAATACAACTAACCCTGAAAACGACCTGAAGACTGCAGAACAGGCCACCTACAGCTGGTAAAGACAAGAAGACCACAGTGAGAATGGTAAAGGGGAAGAGCTGTGATGGATTGGGACTTTCCCCCATCCCAGCCCACTAGTATGAGGGAGAAGAACAGAGCAGGGAGAGGATAAGTGTGTAGGGGTCCTGCACACCTGGCCCTGTAAGTCTGCTCTGGGAACATGAGTCATTGCTGGTAGTTAGTGGGGCTGGACACCTGGGAGAGGTGGAGCACTCTGGAAGGCTGAGACTTCTGCTGCCTGTGGAGGACAAGCATGCTCCGTCAGTCCCGCTGAGATTCAACACAGAGATGGCAGTTTAAACTATTTACCAGCAACGGAAAGTATGCCAGAGGGGTGGGAGTTGGAGGCAGCTCTCTATGGAGGAGGAAGGGCTGGTGGATGACACCCAGCTCTCCCTCAGCCCAACTAGTCAGACACTCAGGTGATCCAGCTCCAAATGCTCCATCCCCCTTGCAGGTGGCTCAGCCCCATGATGTGTCTCTCTGCACACTCATCTGCCTGCCCTGCTCAGCCCAGCAGCAGACAGATTTCATTGTCAGCCAGAAGAAGGGATATTTTCCCAGCTTTCCCAACCCTCCTTCAACCCAACTGGTGGGGCTCTTGAGGGTGCCATCTCAAAATGCTCCAGCTCCCTCACTGGCAGCTCAGCCCTGAGGTGTTTCCCTGCAAACCCACTCCACCTTGCCTGCTTAGCCCAGTAGTGGTCTGACTTTGCTACCTGGCAGGCAGAGGGGGCCTTTCCCAGCTTTCCAGGCCCTGCCGCAGCCCAACTTGTCAGGGGCCAGGGGGAGCCATCTCCAAACATCCCATGTCCCTCATTGGTGGCTCAGCCTTCTGTGTCACTCTGTGCACACCTGCTGTGCCCACCACGTAAGCCAAGCAGTGGCCACCATTGCTGCCTGGAAGGCAGAGCAGTGGCCCCATCCACAATGATCCCAGCAGAAGCACTGCACAGAACACAAAGGATAGCCAAGGTGAGCTGTCAGCCTCTGCTGACAGAGAACAGCCACCACCCACAGGCAAGCAGAAAGCCCACCAACAGCAACTGTGTCTCCACTCCAAAGGAAAAACAGGCACTGGAGAGCAAAGAGTCTTAAGCTTCTGGGCACCTCTGGAGATTTTCTTAATAAAGCCATTATTTTTTAGACCAGGAGGCATTGTGGATCTATCTAATGCAAAGGAAGAAACCCAGACAAAATAAAGAAGCAGTGGAATATGTTGCAAATAAAAGAACAAGATTAAGACACCAAAAAGAGGGATAAATGAAATGGAGATTACCAATCTTCTTGGTAAAGATTTCAAAGTAACAGTCATAAATATGCTCACTGACCTGGAGAAAAGAAATGATGATCTCAGTGTGAACTTCAACAAAGAGATAAAATATTTGGAAAAAAAGCTACTCAGGATTCTGGGAAGATGGCAGCGTGACCAGGGCAGCAGAAATCTCCTCCCCAAACCATAAATATTTGTGAAAATACAACAAATACAACTATTCCTAAAAGAGAGACCAGAAGATATAGTACAACAGCCAGGCTACAGCTACATCTGTGAGAACTCAGTGCCTCACAAAGCAGGTGAGATACAAAGTTGCAACCTGGTGGGACCTGAGCACTCCCCCACCCTAGCTCACCTTCAGGAGGAAAAGAATCAGAGTGGGAGGGAGTAGAAGCACAGGACTGCTAAATAACTAGTTCTGGTGATCTGCATTGGGAGCACAGACACACATCACATGGTGTATTGGAGATTAGAGAAACGGAAGGGCAGGATCCGAGACGGAGACTGTGAGTGGGTCCCCACAGCTGGCTCCCCTGGGACAAAAGAAAAGCAGGTGCTTTTTTAGAAGTCTTAAAGAGACAAGGGCCCAATAGCGGAACAAAATCGTCCCAGAGTACTCAGCCCAGCAGGCTTGGAATCTTGAGGAGTTTTGCGCCCCCTAACTGGCTGCCAGGTAAATCAACCCCACTGAAGCCCCTCATGGCGATAAGCAGCGTGCCATTCGTTCCCCCGGCCTGTGCCACAAATGGTCTGGCGGATCAGCCACAGCTGCGGAACAGCAAGAGAGCGGCCCTGCCCAGAGCAACCACACTGAATCTCCTCCCGGCAGGCACACAGCTAACCGAGAAAGGCCACGGAGACCAGAGCAAGGTCTGGAAGGCACCAAGTGGTACCCAACGCACCCAGCATGGCTGAAACCCCCCACAGGGCTCTAGCCTAGCCTGAGGGGGGCACCATGCATGACAGCTCAGGGGATTATCCCAGAGATTGCCTCCCGTTGTGTGGGGAACAGGCACAGGCTGAGGAGAAGGGCAAGGGGAACAACAAGCAGGAAGGGACTTTGTTCTCCCAGCTGCCACACATGGCCCTGCCTGCGACCACTTCTATCACCATGAAAAGACAGAAGAATATGGTCCAGTCAAGGATCACCCAGACAACGCCTGGTGGGATAGATTTAAACAATCTTCCTGAAAAAGAAATCAGAATAAAAGTCATAACCATGCTGATGGACCTACAGAGAAATATGCAAGAGCTAAGGAATGAAGTCAGGAGGGAGATTACAGAAATGAGACAATCAATTGATGGACTCAAGAGCAGACTGGACAAGGTGAAAGAGACTGTTAATGGAATAGAAAACAGAGAACAGGAGTACAGAGAAGCTGAGGCAGAGAGAGAAAAAAGGATCTCTAGGAATGAAAGACTATTAAGAGAACTGTGTGACCAATCCAAACGGAACAATATTCGCATTATATGAGTACCAGAAGAAGAGAGAAAAAAAGGGATAGAAAGTGTCTCTGAAGACACAACTGAGGAAAACTTCCCCAAGCTGGGAAAGGAAATAGTTTCTCAGACCATGGAAGCCCACAGATCTTCCAACACAAGGTACCCAAGAAAGACAATACCAAGACACATAATAATTAAAATGGCAAAGAACAAAGATAAAGACAGAGTATTAAAGGCAGCTAGAGAGAGAAAAAAGATCACCTACAAAGGAAAACCCATCAGACTTCTCAACAGAAACCTTACAGGCCAAAAGAGAAGGGCATGATATATTTAATTCAATGAAACAGAAGGGCCTTGAACCAAGAATACTGTATCCAGCATGATTACATTTCAATTTGAGGGAGGGATTAAACAATTCCCAGACAACCGAAAGTTGAGGGAATTTGCTTCTCACAAACCACCTCTACAGGATGTCTTAAAGGGACTGCTCTAGATGGAAGCACTCCTAAGGCTAAAAAGATGTCACCAGAAAAAATAAAATCAGCAAAAAAAGCAGACCATCCAAATACTAAGGGCAAAGGTAAAATCAACTATCCACAAAACAGTAAAAGAAACGTAAAAGACTACAGAATAAAACACCTATCATATAAAGAAGGGAGGAGGAAGAATAAGAATGGAGAGAAATAAAGAATCATCAGACTGTGTTTAAAATAGCTTAACAAGAGAGTTAAGTTAGACTGTTAGATAATAAAGAAGCTAGCCTTGAACTTCTGGAAACCATGAATCTAAAGCTGGCAATGGCAATAAGTACATATCTATCGATAATCACCATAAATATAAATGGACTGAATGCACCAATCAAAAGACACAGAATAATAGAATGGATAAAAAAGCAAGACCTATGTATATGCTGTCTACAAGAGACTCACCTCAAACCCAAAGATATACGCAGACTAAAAGTGAAGGGATAGGAAAAGATATTTCATGCAAACAACAGGGAGAAAAAAGCAGGTGTTGCAGTACGTATATCAGACAAAATAGACTTCAAAACAAAGAAAGTAGCAAGATAAAGAAGGACATTACATAATGATAAAGGGGTCAGTCCCACAAGAGGATACAACTATTATAAATATATATGCATCCAATACAGGAGTGCCGACATAGGTGAAACAAATACTAACAGATTTAAAGGAGGCAATAGAAAGCAGTGCATTCATTTTAGGAGACTTCAACACACCACTCACTCCAAAGGAAAGATCAACCAGACAGAAAATAAGTAAAGACACTGAGGCACTGAACAACAGACTAAACAGATGGACCTAACAGACATCTACAGAACTCTACACCCAAAAGCAACAGGATACACATTCTTCTCAAGTGCACATGGAACATTTTCAAGAATAGACCACATACTAGGCCACAAAAACAACCCCAGTAAATTAAAAAATATTGAAATTCTACCAACCAACTTCTCAGATCACAAAGGAATAAAACTAGAAATAATTGTACAAAGAAAACAAAAAGTCTCACAAATACATGGAGGCTCAACAACATGCTCCTAAATAATCAATGAATCAACGACCAAATTAAAACAGAGATGAAATAATATATGGAGACAAATGAAAGCCACAGCACAAAGCCCCAACTTCTGGGGGATGCAGCAAAGGCAGTTCTAAAAGGAAAGTATATTGCAATCCAGGCCTATTTAAAGAAGGAAGAACAATCCCAAATGAATACTCTAAAGACAGAATTACTGAAATTGGAAAAAGAAGAACAAATGAGGCCCAAAATCACCAGAGTGAGGGACATAATAAAGATTGGAGAAGAAATAAATAATATTGAGAAGAATAATACAACAGAAAAAAATCAATGAAACCAAGAGCTGTTTTTTTGAAAAAATAAACAAAATAGATAAACCCCTAGCCAGACTTATTAAGAGAAAAAGAGAATCTATACACATATACAGAATCAGAAATGAGAAAGGAAAAATCACGATGGGCCCCACAGAAATACAAAGAATTATTAGAGAATACTATGAAAATCTATATGCTAACAAGCTGGAAAACATAGAAGAAATGGACAACTTCTTAGAAAAACACAACCTTCCAAGACTGACCAAGAAAGATACAGAAAATCTAAACAGACCAATTACCAGCAACAAAATTGAATCAGTAATCAGAAAATTATGCAAGAAAAAAACCTGTGGTCTAGATGGATTCACCGCTGAATTTTATCAGACATATAGAGAAGACATAATACCCATTCATTCTCCTTAAAGTTTTCCAAAAAATAGAAGAGGAGGGAATACTTCCAAACTCATTCTATGAAGCCAGCATCACTCTAGTACCAAAACCAGCCAAAGACACCACAAAAAAAGAAAATTATTGACCAATATCCCTGATGAACATAGATGCAAAAATACTCAACAAAATATTAGCAAACTGAATTCAAAAATACATCAAGAGGAGACTTCTGGGAAGATGATGGTGTGAGCAGGGCAGCAGAAATCTCCTCCAAAACTATATATATCTACGAAAATACAACTATTCCTAAAAGAGGGACCAGAATACACAGGAAAGCGCAGAGTATGCAGCTACACCCAAGAGGACTCACCACCCTGCTAGGCAGGTAAGATATGGAGCTGGGACCCCGTGGGACCCAAGCACTCCCCTACCCCAGCACACCAGTGGTAGGAGATGATTCAGCACCGGGAGGGAGTGGAAGTACACCCCGTGAAATAACCAGCCCCAGTGATCTGCGCAGGGAGTGCTGACACACATCGCACGGTGTAGCAGAGATTGGAGAGACAGAGGGTACAGGATCTGAGTGGGGAACGCACCAGGGTGATTGCAGCCGGCTCCAGGGAAGGAAAAAAAAAAAGAAAAGCGCATGCTTTTGTCAGCGGTCTTAAAGAGACAGGAGCCCAGCGTAGGAGCCAGATCGCCCTGGCACACTCAGCCCACTGGGAGTCCTGGGGAGTTTTGGACCCCTTAGCTGGCGACAGGGAAAGGGTGGCCCCACTTCAACTTCCCACAGAGATCAACAGCCTCCCATTCGTTACCACCCCGGCCAGAGAAATAAAGGGCCCTGTGGAGCGGTGCGGCCACAGCTGCGGAATAGTGGGGCAACAGCGCCACCTACAGCATCCCCACAGAATCTACTCACGGTGGGCATTTGTTTTGTTTTGTTTTTTGTTTTTTCTCCTCTTTTTCTTTTCTTTTCTTTTCTTTTCTTTCTTTCGTTTTCTTTTTTTTCTTTTTAAAGTCTTAAAGAGCCCAGCTGACATACGTGGCAACTACCAGCAACCACTTCTATAGCCATGAAAAGACAAAGGAATATGGTTCAGACTAAAATCAACCAGACAACCCCAGAGAGGGAGCCTGAAGGGATGGAAATGCACAGTCTTCCTGAAAAAGAATTCAGAATAAAAGTCATAACCATGCTGATGGATCTACAGAGAAATGTGCAAGAGAAGAGGGAGGAAGTGAGGGAAGTGAGAAAAGACAATGCAGAAATCAGACAAGCAATCGAAGGGCTTAAAAGCAGACTGGATGAGATGCAAGAGATTGTTAATGGAATAGAAATCAGAGAACAGGAATACAGAGAAGCTGAGGCAGAGAGAGATAAAAGGATTTCTAAGAATGAAAGAATATTAAGAGAACTGTATGACCAATCCAAACGGAACAATATTCACATTATAGGAGTACCAGAGGAAGAAGAGAGAGAAAAAGGGATAGAAAGTGTCTTTGAAGAAATAATTGCTGAAAACTTTCCCACAGTGGGGAAGGAAATAGTTTCGCAGTCCACAGAAGCCCACAGATCTCCCAACACAAGGGACCCAAGAAAGACAACACCAAGACACATAATAATTAAGATGGCAAAGATCAAATAAAAAGACAGAGTATTAAAGGCAGCTAGAGAGAGAAAAAAGATCACCTACAAAGGAAAACCCATCAGACTATCATCAGACTTCTCAACAGAAACCTTACAGGCCAGAAGAGAATGGCATGATATATTTAACGTTATGAAACAGAAGGGCCTCAAACCAAGAATATTGTATCCAGCATGATTATCATTTAAATATGACGGAGGGATTAAACAATTTCCAGACAAACAAAAGTTGAGAGAGTTTGCCTCTCACAAACCACCACTACAGGATATCTTAAATGGACTGCTCTAGAGGGAAAAACCCCTAAGGCTAAAAAGATGTCACCAGAGAAAATAAAATCATAGCAAAGATAGCAGACCATCCAAATAGTAAATGAAGGTGAAGAATAAAAGACCTAGTATATAAAGAATGGAGGAGGAAGAATAAGAAGGGAGAGAAATAAAGAAACATCAGACGGTGTTTACAATAACTTAATAAGAAAGTTAAGTTAGATTGTTAGATACTAAAGAAGCAACCATTGAACCTTTGGTAACCACAAATCTAAACGCTGCAATGGCAATAAGTACATATCTACCACTAATCACACTAAATGTAAATGGACTGAATGCACCAATCAAAAGATATAGAGTTACTGAATGGATAAAAAAGCAAGACCAATCTATATGCTGCTTACAAGAGACTCACCTCAAACCCAAAGATATACACAGACTAAAAGGGAAGGGATGGAAAAAGATATTTCATTCAAACAACAAAGAGAAAAAAGCAGGTGTTGCAGTACTTGTATCAGACAAGGTAGACTTCAAAACAAAGAAAGTAGCAAGAGATAAAGAAGGACATTACATAATGATGAAGGGGTCAGTCCAACAAGAAGATATAACCATTATAAATATATATGCACCCAACACAGGAGCGCCAGTATATGTGAAACAAATACTAACAGAATTAAACAGAGGAAATAGACAGCAATGCATTCATTTTAGGAGACTTGAACACAACACTCACTCCAAAGGACAGATCAACCAGACAGAAAATAAGTAAAGACACAGAAGCACTGAACAACACACTAGAACAGATGGACCTAACAGACATCTACAGAACTCTGCACCCAAAAGCAACAGGATACACATTCTTCTCACATGCACATGGAACATTTTCCAGAATAGACCACATACTAGGCCACAAAAAGAACCTCAGTAAATTAAAAAATATTGAAATCCTACCAACCAACTTCTCCGATCACAAAGGTATAAAACTAGAAATAAATTTTAGAAAGAAATCAAAAAGGCTCACAAATACATGGAGACTTAACAACATTCTCCTAATTAATCAATGGGTTAACGACCAAATCAAAACATAAATCAAAGAATATATGGAGACTAATGACAACAACAACGCAAAGCCACAACTTCTCTGCAATGCAACAAAGGCAGTTCTAAGAGGAAAGTATATTGCAATCCAGGCCTATTTAAAGAAGGAAGAACAATCCCAAATGAATAGTCTAAAGACATAATTAATGAAATTGGAAAAAGAAGAACAAATGAGGCCCAAAGTCACCAGAAGAAGGAACATAATAAAGATCAGAGAAGAAATAAATAAAATTGAGAAGAATAAAACAATAGAAAAATCAATGAAACCAAGAGCTGGTTCTTTGAAAAAATAAACAAAGTAGGTAAACCCCTATCCAGACTCATTAAGAGAAAAAGAGAATCTACACACATAAACAGAATCAGAAATGAGAAAGGAAAAATAATGACGGACGCCATGGAAATACAAAGAATTATAAGAGAATATTATGAGAATCTATATGCTAACAAGTTGGAAAACCTAGAAGAAATGGACAACTTCTTAGAAAAATACAACCTCCCAGGACTGACCAAGCAAGAAACAGAAAAACGAAACAGACCAATCACCAGCAACGAAATTGAATCGGTAATCAAAAAAGTACCCAAGAAAAAAACCCCCGGATCTGATGGATTCACCTCTGAATTCTACCAGACATATAGAGAAGAAATAACACCCATTCTCCTTAAAGTTTTCCAAAAAATAGAAGAGAGGGGAATCTTTCCAAACTCATTCTATGAAGCCAGCATCACTCTAATACCAAAACCAGGCAAAGACCTCACCAAAAAAGAAAATTACAGACCAATATCCCTGATGAACGTAGATGCAAAAATACTCTACAAAATATTAGCAAAGCGAATTCAAAAATACATCAAGAGGATCATACACCATGATCAAGAAGGACTCATCCCAGGGATGCAAAGATGGTACGACATTTGAAAATCCATCATCATCCACCACATCAACAAAAAGGACAAAAACCACATGATCATCTCCATAGATGCGGAAAAAGCATTTGACAAAATTCAGCATCCATTCATGATTAAAACTCTCAACAAAATGGGTATAGATGGCAAGTATCTCAACATCATGAAGGCCATATAAGACAAACCACAGCTAACATCATACTTAACAGCGAGAAGCTGAAAGCTTTTCATCAAAGATTGGGAACAAGACAGGGATGCCTACTCTCTCCACTGTTATTCAACATACTACTGGAGGTCCTAGGCACGGCAATCAGACAAAGCAAAGACATACAAGGCATCCAGATTGGTAAAGAAGAAGTCAAATTGTCACTATTTGCAGATGACATGATACTGTATATAAAAACCCTAAAGACTCCACTCCAAAACTACTAGAACTAATATCTGAATTCAGCAAAATTGCAGGATACAAAATTAACACACAGAAATCTGTTGGTTTCCTATACACTAACGATGAACTAACAGAAAGAGAAATCAGAAAAACAATTCCATTCACAATTGCATCAAAAAGAATAAAATACCTAAGAATAAACCTAACGAAGGAAGTGAAAGACCTGTACTCTGAAAACTACAAGAAACTCCTAAGAGAAATTAAAGAGGACACTAACAAATGGAAATGCATCCCATGCTCTTGGCTAGGAAGAATAAATATTGTCAAAATGGTTATACTACCTAAAGCAATCTACAGATTCAACGCATCCCTATCAAACTACCAACAGCTTTCTTCAATGAACTGGAACAAATAATTCTACAATTCATATGGAACCACAAAAGACCCTGAATAGCCAAAGCAATCCTGAGAAGGAGGAATAAAACAGGGCGAATTATGCTCCCTGACTTCAAGCTCCACTACAAAGCCACAGTAATCAAGACAATTTGGTATTGGCACAAAAGCAGACCCACAGGCGAGTGGAACACAATAGAAAATCCAAACACTAACCCAAACATATACAGTCAATTAATATTTGATAAAGGAGCCTTGGATATACAATGGGGAGAGGACAGCCTCTTCAGCAGCTCGTGTTGGAAAAACTGGACAGCTACATGTAACAGAATGAAACAGGACTACTGCCTAGCCCCACACACAAACGTAAACTCAAGGTGGATCAAAGACCTGAATGTAAGTCATGAAACCATAAAACTCTTAGAAAAAAACATAGGCAAAATCTCTTGGACATAAACATGAGCGACTTCTTCATGAACATATCTCCCCTGTCAAGGGAAACAAAAGCAAAAATGAACAAGTGGGACTATATCAAGCTGAAAAGCTTCCGTACAGCAAAGGACACCATCAGTAGAACAAAAAGACATCCTACAGTATGGGAGAATATATTCATAAATGATGTATCTGAAAGGGGTTGACATCCAAAATATATAAAGAACTCATGAACCTTAACAAAAAAAAAGCAAATAATCGAATTAAGAAATGGTTAGATGATATAAGTAGACACATCTCCAAAGAAGAAATTCAGATGGCCAACAGGCACATGAAATGATGCTCCACCTCGCTAATCATCAGAGAAATGCAGATTAAAACCACAATGAGATATCGCCTCACACCAGTGAGGATGTCCAACATCCAAAACACAAACAACAAATGTTGGCGAGGATGTGGAGAAAAGGGAACCCTCCTACACTGCTGGTGGGAATGCAAATTAGTTCAACCATTGTGGAAAGCAGTATGGAGGTTCCTCAAAAAACTCAAAATAGAAATACCATTTGACCCAGGAACTCCACTCCTAGAAATTTACTGTAAGACTGCAGTCGCCCAGTTTCAAAAAGACAGATGCACCCCTATGTTTATTGCAGCACTATTTACAAGAGCCAAGAAATGGAAGCAACCTAAGTGTCCAACAGTAGATGAATGGATAAAGAAGAGGTGGTACATATACACAATGAAATATCATTCAGCCATAAGAAGAAAACAAATCCTACCATTTGCAACAACATGGGTGGAGCTAGAGGGTATTATGCTCAGTGAAATAAGCCAAGCCGAAAAAGACAAGTACCAAATGATCTCACTCATATGTGGAGTATAAGAACAAAGAAAAAAAAACTGAAGGAACAAAACAGCAGCAGACTCAGAGAACCCAAGAATGGACTAACAGTTACCAAAGGGAAAGGGACTGGGGAGGATGGGTGAGAAGGGAGGGACAAGGGTGAAAAAGGGATATTACGATTAGCAGACATAATGTAGGGGGGGCATGGGGAGAGCTGTACAACTCAGAGAAGACAAGTAGTGATTCTATAACATCTCACTATGCTTATGGACAGTGACTGTAATGGGGTATGTGAAAGAGACTTGATGAAGTGTGGAGTTTAGTAACTATAATGTTGCACATGTAATTGTAGATTAATGATACCAAAAAAAATCAGTCATATAAAACTGAAAAAAACAAAAGCCACTCAGATTTGAAGAATATAGTGTCTGAAATGAAAACTACAAAGGAGGGAATGAATAGTAGACTGCTAGAAGTAGAGGAAAGAATCAATGATATGGAAAATAGAGAACAGGAACACAACTAATCTGAGGAACAGAGAGAAAAAATGAATTTATAAAATTAGAAGATGCTAAGAGAGCTGTGTGACAGCTCCAAACAAAACAATATACACATAATAAAGGTCCCAGAAGAAGAAGAGAGAGACAAAGGAGTAGAAAGTCTCTCTGAAGAAATAACAGCTGAAAATTTCCCCACTCTGGGGAAGGAAATAGACACCCAGCTCCTGGGAGTACAGAGATCTCCCAACAGAAGGAACCCCAGGAAGACAACACCAAGACATATAGTACTTAAAAAGGTAAAGAGAGAATCTTAAAAGCAACAATGGAAAGACA
This sequence comes from Phataginus tricuspis, assembly GCA_029783875.1. Taxonomy (NCBI): domain Eukaryota; kingdom Metazoa; phylum Chordata; class Mammalia; order Pholidota; family Manidae; genus Phataginus; species Phataginus tricuspis. The sequence continues at coordinate 7,317,439 of JAQQAC010006923.1, read as the reverse complement.
GACAGTTAACTAAAAGGGAAATTCCATAATGCTATCAGCAGATTTCTCAGCAGAAACTTTACAGAACAGAATGGAGTGGCAGGAAGCAGTTATGTACTGAAACGGAAGAACCTACTACCAAGAATCCCCTACCCAGCAAGGTTATCACTCAGAATTGAAGGATAGATTAGAAGTTTTCCAGATAAATGAAAGTTAAAAGAATTCACCACCATACAACTGGCCTTGCAGTATATGTTAAAGGTACTTCTTTGATGGAAATGTTCTTAAGCTTAAATATTTTCAACAGTGAAAATAAACTTACAGTAAATGTAGTAGACTAATTACTACGCAAGCATGGAGTTAAAAAAACAGTAGTAAAATCAACTACACACAAAATCAGTCAAAAAATCTACACAAAAGATATAGATTATAACAAAGTGTGGAAGAGAAAGAAAAAAAAGTACTTTTAGATTGTGTTCAAACTAGAGCAACCATCAACTTAATATAGAAATATAGACTGCTATATATTTAGGAAACTATGAACCTTATGGTAACCAAAAACCTAAAGCCTATTAATAGATACACACAAAAATTTCTTTTTTAAATCCAAGCACAACACTAAAGAAAACCATCAAATAACAAAAGTATAAGAGAGGAAGGAAGAAACAGAGAGGAACTACAAAAACAACCAGAAAACAATCATAAAGTGGAGATAAGTACATACCTATCAATAATTACCTTAAGTGTAAGTGGACTAAATGCACCTATCAGAAGACGTATGGTGGCAGAATGGATAAAGAAACAAGACCCACTTATATGTTGCCTACAAGAGACTCATTTCATACCTAAAGACACACACAGACTGAAAGAAAGTGAAGGGATGAAAAAAGATATTTCATTCAAATAAAAGGGAGGAAAAGCAGAAGTAGCAGTACTTATAGCAGACAAAATAGATTTCAAAACAAAGAAAATAACAAGAAACAAAGGACATTACTAACAATAAAGGGACCAGTCCAACAAGAGGATATAACAATTGTAAATATCTATGCACCCAATATAGGAATGCGTAAATATATAAAACAAATACTAACCGACCTAAAGGGGAAAATAGACAGTAACACAATCATATTAAGAGACTTTAATATCCACTTACATCAATGACAGAAAATAAATAAGGAAAGAGAGGCATTGAACAACACACTAGACCAGATCGACTTAACAGATATATATAGAACATTCCACCCAAAAGCAGCAGGATGCACATTTTTCTCAAGTGCACATGGAACATTCTCCAGAACAGATCACTAGGACACAAAAAGAGCCTCAATAAATTTAAAAGGATTGTTATTGTATCAAGCATCTTTTCAGATAACAATGGCATGAAAGTAGAAATCAATTACATGAAGGAAAAAAGCATGAACACATGAAGGCTAAACACCATGCTTCTAAATAATCAATGGATCAATGAACAAATCAAAGAGGAAACCAAACAATACATAGAGGCAAATGAAAACAAAAATACAACAGTTCAAAATATGTGAAATGCTGCAAAAGCAGTTCTAAAAGAGAAGTACAAGCAATACAGGCCTGCCTCAAGAAACAAGAACAATCACAAATAGTCTAAACTCACAACTAAAGAAACTAGTAAAAGAAGACAAGTGAAACTTAAAGTTAGTAAGAGAGACATAATAAAGATCAGAGCAGAAATAAATAAAAGAGAATAAAACAACAGAAAAAAGTGAAACCAACAGCTGATTTTTTTAAGGAGATAAAACAAAATAAACCCCTAGCCAGACTAATGAAGAAAAAAAGAGAGAAGTCACAAGTGAACAAATCAGAAACAAAAAGGAAAAGTTATAATTGATACCACAAAAATACAAAAAATGATTAGCTAATTCTATGAAAAAATACATGCCAATAAGTTGGAAAACCTAGACAAAAGGACAAATTCCTAGAAAAGTACAAGTTTCCAAGACTGACCAAGGAAGAAACAGAAAATCTGAACATATCAGTTACCAGTAATGAAATTGCATTGGTAATCAAAAAACTTCCAACAAACAAAAGTCCGGAACCAGTTGGCTTCATAGTATTCAAAAATAGAAGAGGAGGAAATACTTCCAACTCATTCTATGAGGCTGGCATCACTCTAATACCAAAATCAGACAAAGATGCTATAGAACAGAAAATTTGAGACCAATATGCCTGATGAACATAGATGCAAAAATCCTTAACAAAATATTGGCAAACCAAATTAAAAAACACATGAAAAGTGTCATCCATCATGCCCAAATGGGATTTATTCCAGGGATGCAAGGATGATACAATATTTGTAAATCAATCAAAATGATACACCATATTAACAAAAGGAAGGATAAAAACATGATCATCTCAATAGGTGCTGAAAAAGCATTTGACAAATTCAACATCTACTCATGATAAAAACTCTCAACAAAAAGGGCATAGAGGGTATATAACTCAATATAATAAAGGCCATATATGACAAACCCAGAGCTAACATCATACTCAATGGTGAAAAGCTAAAAGCTTTTCCTCTAAGATCAGGAACAAGACAAGGATGTCCACTCTCACCACTTATTCAACATAGTACTGGAGGTCCTAGCCATGGCAATCAGACAACACAAAGAGAAAAAAGACATCCAAATTCGTAAAAAAGAAGTTAAACTGTTACTATTTTCAGATGACATGATATTATACATAGAGAACCCTACAGATTCCACCAAAAAATATTAGAACTAATAACTAGATTAATCAAAGTTGCAGGATGAAACATTAATACACAGAAATCTGTTGCATTCCTATATACCAACAATGAGCTAGCAGAAAGAGAAATCAGGAAAACAATTCAATTTACAATTGCATCAAAGAGAATAAAATACCTAGGAATAAACTAACCAAGAAGGTGAAAAACTTGTATTCTGAAAACTATAAGACACTAATGAGATAAATTAAAGAAGACACAAATAAATGGATACCTATCTCATGCTCATGGATAGGAAGAATTAATATTGCCAAAATGATCATCCTGCCTGAAGCGATTTACAGATTCAATGCAATACCTATCAAAATCCAATGGTATTCATTTTTTCAATGAACTAGAGCAAATAATCCTAAAATTCATATGGAACCAAAAAAGATCCCAAATAGCTGTAGCAATTTTAAGAAGAACAAAGCTGGGGGCATTATGCTCCCTGACTTCAAGCTATACTACAAAGCTACAATAATCAAAACAGTATGGTCCTGGCAAAAGAAAAGACCCATAGATTATTGGAACAGAATAGAGAGCTCAGAAATAACCCCACACATATACAGTCAATTAATATATGACAAAGGAGCCATGACTATACAGTGGGGAAATTATAATAGCTTCAATAAATGGTGTTGGGAAAACTGGACAGCTACATGCAAGAGAGTGAAACTGGATTACTAACTCTATAAATAAAAGTAAACTTGAAATAGATTAAAAACCTAAATATAAGACATGAAACCATAAAACTCTTAGAAGAAAACAGGCAAAAATTTCTTGAACAAAAGCATGAGCAATTTTTTTCAAGACACTACTCCCCAGGCAAGGAAAACAAAATAAAAAATGAACAAGTGAGACTGCATCAAATGAAAAAGCTTCTGTACAGCAAAGGACAAAAACAGAACAAAAAGGCAACCTACAATATGGGAGAATATATTCATAAACAATATATTTATCTGATAAGGAGTTAATATCCAAAATTTATAAAGAACTCATATGACTCAATACTAAAAAAACAAATAATCCAATTAAAAAATGGGCAGAGGACCTGAACAGACATTTTTCCAAAGAAGAAATACAGATGGTTCACAGGCACACGAAAGGATGCTCCACATCACTAATTATCAGGGAAATAAAACAAATCAAAACCACAGTGAGATAACACAGAGAAGACAAGTAGTGATTCTATAACATCTTGCTACGCTGATGGGCAGTGACTGCAATTGGGGTATGTGGTGGGGATTTGATAATAGGGGGAGTCTAGTAACCAAAATGTTGCTCATGTAATTGTATATTAATAATAGCAAAAAACCCCACAATGAGATATCACCTCAATGGTCAGTATCCAAAAGACAAGAAATAACAAGTGTTGCAAGGAGGTGCAGAACAAGGAACTCTCCTACAGTGTTGGTGGAAATGTAAATTCTAAATTGGAAAGAAATATGCACCACTATGTTTATCACTGCACTATTTACAACAGCCAAGATATGGAAGTAACCAAAGGGTCCATCAATAAATGGATAAAAAACATGTAGATACCATTCAGCCATAAAAAAGAAAGAAATCCTGCCATTTGCAACAAAATGGATGGACCTAGAGGGTATTATGCTCAGTGAAAGAAGCCAGGTGGAGAAAGACAAATAGCATATAATTTCACTTATTTGTTGAATCTAAAAACAAAACAAAATGAACAAAATGGTAGCAGACTCTTAGACACTGAGAAATGACTGGTGGTTACCACAGGGGAGGGGTTGGGATAGGTGGGTGGGGGGAGGAAAAAGGGGAACAAAATCTCAACCATAACGTAAGCTGATTGTGGGAATGGAAGTGCATCATGGAGATTATAGTCAAAGGTTTTGTAACATCTTTCCATGTTGACAAAGAGTAGCTGTGTTAGTCGGGGTGAGGACTTCATAATGTGTGTAACTGTTGAATCACTGTGTTGTACATTTGAAAACCAATATAATATTGTATATCAACTATAATTCAATTAAAAAAGAATAGCACGGTCCAACAGAAATGTAATGTGAGCCACGTGTAATTTCAGGTTTTTAGTAGCTACATTAAAAACAGAAGGAAGCGATGAAATTAATTAAAAAATATATTTTATCTAATAAATATACCCAAAATATTCCCATGGCAATGTAATAAAAAAATTACTTGTGAGATATTTTTGATGCTCTTTTTTGTACTAAGTTTAGAAAACTGGTGTATATTTTACACTTACAGCACAATTCAATTCAGAATTGCTATATTTCAGTGGTCAGAAGCTACATGTGGCTAGTGACTACTATACTGGATGACAAAGATCTAGAGGACAGTCCAAAATATATGCAAGTTACAGATTCAAATGTATGATTTCCCTCCACCTATCCTGCCTTTTTTTTTTTTAAAGAAAACACATGTACATTAGCATGTCAAATGGGGTGGAAGGATGTAATCCAAGTTGTGAAAATTGTTTGGCCAGCCAGACAATTGAGATTAGGGATTAAGGGAGACTGTATTTCTTTACACATTCTTCTATTGTTTACCTTTATATAAATGTATGTTAATTTTAAAATTATTTTTAAAACCTAATTAAAAAGCATAAAATCAAATAAGGATAAAAAGGAGATGTGAAAACTCGTTACTTCTGGCATCACTATGCAGGAAAAATTTTACTTAAAAATTTTTATTACAGTATAATTGACATATAACATAATATTGATTTCAGCTGAACAACATAATGATTTGATATTTGTATATATTGCAAAGTGATCACCACAATAAACCTAGTTATAATCTGTCCCCATACAACGTTAACTTTTAGGATTTACTCTCTTGACGGCGTTCAGGTATGCACTACAGTATTGTTGACTGTAGTCACCATGCTATATATTATATCCTCATGACTTACTTATTTTATAACTAGAAGTTTGCACCTTTTGACTCCCCTCACCTGTTTCGCCTACCTCTCAACCCCCTCCCCTCTGGCAACAATCATTTTGTGAATTCTGTTTTGTTCATTTCGTTTTTCAGATTCTACATATAAATGAAGTCATACAGTATTTATTTCTCTGATATATTTCAATTAGCATAATTCTCTCACAGTCCATCCATGTTGTTGCAAGTGCAAGATTTCATTCTTTTTATGGCTGAGTAATTTTCCAGTGTGTGTGTATGTGTACACAAACATATTTTCTTTATCCATCCAGCCATCAATGAACACTTGTTTCCATACCTTGGCTATTGTAAATAATGCTACAATGAATCGCATACATCTTTTCAAATTAGTGTTTTTGTTTTCTTTGGATAAATACTCAGAAGTGAAATGGCTGGATCATATGGTAGTTCTATTTTTAATTTTTTTGCTATTATTAATGTACAATTACATGAGCAATATTATGGTTACTAGACTCCCCCTATTATCAAGTCCCCACCACCTACCCCATTACAGTCACTGTGCATCAGCACAGAAAGATGCTATAGAAACACTACTTGTCTTCTCTGTGTTATACTGTCTTCTCCGTATACAACCCCACCCCTGGCTACATTATGTGTACTAATCTTAACACCCATTTATGCCCTTATTCCTCCCTTCCCACCCATCTTCCCCAGTTCCTTTCCCTTTGGTAACTTTTAGTCCATTCTTGGGTTCTGTGAGTCTGCAGCTTTTTGTTCCTTCAGTTTTTCCTTGTTCTTATACTCCACAGAAGAGTGAAATCATTTGATACTTGTCTTTCCCTGCCTGGCTTATTTCACTGAACATAGTACGCTCTACCTCCATCCATGTTATTGCAAATGGTAGGATTTGTTTCTTTTTATGGCTGAATAATATTCCATTGTGTATATGTACCACCTCTTCTTTATCCATTCATCTACTGATGGACACTTAGGTTGCTTCCATTTCTTGGTTACTGTAAATAGTGCTGCGATAAACATAGAGGTGCATATGTGTTTTTCAAACTGGGCTGCTGCATTCTTAGGGTAAATTCCTAGGAGTGGAATTCCTGGGTCAAAAGGTATTTCTATTCTTAGTTTTTTGAGGAACCTCCATATTGCTTTCCACAATGGTTGAACTAATTTACATTCCCACCAGCAGTGTAGGAGGGTTCCCCATTCCCCACATCCTCGCCAACATTTGTTGTTGTTTGTGTTTTGGATGTTGGCCATCCTTACTGGTGTGAGGTGGTATCTCATTGTGGTTTTAATTTGCATTTCGCTGATGATCAGTGATGTGGAGCATCTTTTCATGTGCCTGTTGGCCATCTGAATTTCTGCTTTGGAGAAGTGTCTGTTCAGCTACTCTGCCCATTTTTTAATTGGCTTATTTGCTTTTCCTTTGTTGAAGTGTGTGAGCTCTTTATACAATTTGAGTGTCAACCCCTTATCAGATATGTCATTTATGAATATATTCTCCCATACTGTAGGATGTCTTTTTGTTCTATTGATGGTGTCCTTTGCTGTACAGAAGCTTCTTAGTTTGATATAATCCCACTTGTTCATTTTTGTTTTTGTTTCCCTTGCCCGGGGAGATATGTTCATGAAGAAGTTGCTCATATTTATGTCCAAGAGACTTTTGCCTATGTTTTTTTCTAAGAGTTTTATGGTTTCATGATTTACATTCAGGTCCTTGATCCATTTTGAGTTTACTTTTCTGTGTGGGGTTAGACAATAATCCAGTTTCATTCTCTTACATGTAGCTGTCCAGTTTTGCCAACACCAGCTGTTGAATAGGCTGTCATTTCCCCATTGTATATCCATGGCTTGTTTATTGTATACTAATTGACCATATATGCTTTGGTTTATATCTGGGCTTTCTAGTCTGTTGCATTGGTCTATGGGTCTGTTCTTGTGCCAGTACCAAATTGTCTTGATTACTGTAGCTCTGTAGTAGAGCTTGAAGTCAGGGAGAGGAATACCCCCTGCTTTATTCTTCCTTCTCAGGATTGCTTTGGCTATTCAGAGTCTTTTGTGGTTCCATATGAATTGTTGAACTATTTGCTCTAGTTAATTGAAGAATGCTGTTGGTATTTTGATAGGGATTGCATTGCATCTATAGATTGGTTTAGGCAGGATGGCCATTTTGACAATATTAATTCTTCCTATCCATGAGCACGGGATGTTTCCGTTTATTGGTATCTTCTTTAATTTCTCTCATGAGTGTCTTGTAGTTTTCAGAATATAAGTCTTTCACTTCCTTGGTTAGGTTTATTCCTAGGTATTTTGTTCTTTTTGATGCAATTGTGAATGGAATTGTTCTCCTGATTTCTCCTTCTGCTAGTTCACTGTTAGTTATAGAAATGCAACAGATTTCTGTGTATTAATTTTGTATCCCGCAACTTTACTGAATTCAGATATTAGATCTAGTAGTTTTGGAGTGGAGTCTTTAGGGTTTTTTATGTAGAATATCATGTTATCGCCAAACAGGGACAGTTTAACTTCTTCCTTGCCAATCTGGATGCCGTTTATTTCTTTGTGTTGTCTGATTTCCGTGGCTAGGACCTCAAGTACTATGTTGAATAGAAGTAGGGAGAGTGGGCATCCTTGTCTTGTTCCCGATCTTAGAGGAAAAGCTTTCAGCTTCTTGCTGTTAAGTATAATGTTGGCTGTGGGTTTGTCATATATGGCCTTAATTATATTGATGTACTTGCCCTCTATACCCATTTTGTTGAGAGTTTTTAGCATGAACAGATGTTGAATTTTGTCAAATGCTTTTCAACATCAATGGAGATGATCATGTGGTTTTTGTCCTTCTCTTTTTTGATGTAGTGGATGATGTTGATGGATTTTCGAATGTTGTACCATCCTTACATCCCTGGGATGAATCCCACTTGATCATAATGGATGATCTTTTTGATGTATTTTTAAATTTCATTTGCTAATATTTTTTTGAGTATTTTTGCATCTATGTTCATCATGGATGTTCATCTGTAATTTTCTTTTTTGGGGGTGTCTTTGCCTGGTTTTGGTATTAAAGTGATGTCATCCTTGTAGAATGAGTTTGGGAGTATTCCCTCCTCTTTTACATTTTGGAAAACTTTAATGAGGATGGGTATTAGGTCTTCACTAAATGTTCGATAAAATTCAGCAGTGAAATCATCTGGTCCAAGTGTTTTGTTCTTAGGTAGTTTTTTGATTACCAATTCAATTTCTTTGCTGTTAATTGGTCTATTCAGATTTTCTGTTTCATCCTGGGTCAACCTTGGTAGATTGTATTTTTCTAGAAACTTGTCCATTTCTTGTAGGTTATCCAGTTTGTTACCATGTAATTTTTCATAGTATTCTCTCATAATTCTCTGTATTTCTGTGGTCTCTGTATTTCTTGGGTGTCTGGTTTTTCCTTTCTCATTTCTGATTCTGTTTATGTGTGTAGACTCTCTTTTTTTCTTATTAAGTCTGGCTAGGGGTTTATCTATTTTCTTTATTTTCTCGAAGAACCAGCTCCTGCTTTCATTGATTCTTTCTATTGTTTTATTCTTCTCAATTTTATTTATTTCTGCTTTAATATTTATTATGTCCCTCCTTCTACTGACCCTGGCCTCATTTGTTCTTCCCTTTATAGTTTCATTAATTGTGAGTTTAGACTGTCCTTTTGGGATTGTTCTTCTTTCCTGAGGTAGGCCTCTTTTCAATATACTTCCCTCTTAGCACAGCCTTTGCTGCATCCCACAGATATTGCAGTGTTGAATTATTGTTGTCATTTGTCTCCATATATTGTTTGATCTCTTTTTTTATTTGGTCATTGATCCATTGATTATTTAAGAGCATGTTATTAAGCCTCCATGTGTTTATGGGTTTTTCCATTTTCTTTGAGTAATTTATTTCTAGTTTCATACCTTTGTGATCTGAGAAGATGGTTGGCACAATTTCAATCTTTTTGAATTTACTGAGGCTCTTTTTGTGGCCTAGTATATGATCTATTCTTGAAAATGTTCCATGTGCCCTTGAGAAGAATGTGTATCCTGTTTCTTTTGGATGGAGTGTTCTGTAGATGTCTGTTAGGTCCATCTGTTGTAATATGTTGTTCAGTGCCTCTGTCTCTTTACTTATTTTTTGTCTGCTTGATCTGGCTTTTGGAGTGTGTGGTGTGTTGAAGTCTACCAGAAAGAATGCATTGCATTCTATTTCTCCCTTCAATTCTGTTAGTATTTGTTTCACATATGTAGGTCATCCTGTGTTGGGTGCATAGATATTTATAATAGTTATGTCCTCTTGGTGGACTACTCCTTTATAATTACGTAATGTCCTTCTTTGTCTCTTGTGACTTTCTTTGTTTTGAAGTCTATTTTGTCTGATACAAGTACTGCAACTCCTGCTTTTTTTCTCACTATTAGTTGCATGAAATATCTTTTTCCATCCCTTTACTTTCAGTCTATGTATGTCTTTGGGTTTGAAGTGAGTCTCTTATAGGCAGCATATAGATGGGTCTTGTTTTTTTATCCATTCAGTGACTCTACATCTTTTGATTGGTGCATTCAGACCATTTACATTTAGGGTGATTATCTATAAGTATGTACTTATTGCCATTGCAGGCTGTAGATTTGTGGCTACCAAAGGTTCAAGGGTAAATCCCTTACTGTCTGACAGTCTAATTTAACTCACTTCGTATGCTATTACAAACACAATGTAAAGATTCTTTTTTCCCCTCCATTTTCTTCCTCCTCCATTCTTTGTATGTTATGAATCGTATTCTGTACTCTTGTCTATCCCTTGGGTGACATCTATTTAGTCTTAGGAATACTTCCGTCTATAGGAGTCCCTCCAAAATGCACGGTAGAGGTTGTTTGTGGGAGGTAAATTCTCTTAGCTTTGGCTTATGTGGAAATTGTTTAATCCCTCCTGCAAATTTAAGTGATAACCTTTCCAGGTAGAGTATTCTTGGTTTGAGGCCCTTCTGCTTCATTGCATTAAATATATCATGCCACTCCCTTCTGGCCTGTAAGGTTCCTGTTGAGAAATCTGGTGATAGCCTGATGGGTTTTCCTTTGTATGTGATCATTTTTCTCTCTTTAGCTGCTTTTAAAAGTGTCTTTATCCTTGATCTTTGCCATTTTAATTATTATATGTCTTGATATTGTCTTCCTTGGGTCCCTTGTGTTGGGAGATCTGTGTACCTCCATGGTTTGAGAGACTATCTCCTTCCCCAGATTGGGAAAGTTTTCAGCAATTCCCTCTTCAATGACACTTTCTATCCCTTTTTCTCTCTCTTCTTCCTCTGGTACCCCTATAATGCAAATATTGTCCCATTTGGATTGGTCACACAGTTCTCTCAATATTCTTTCATTCTTAGAGATTCTTTTTCCTCTCTGTGCGTCAACTTCTTTGTATTCCTCTTCTCTAGTTTCTATTCCATTTACTGTCTCTTCTACTGCATCCAATCTGTTTTTAAATCCATCCATTGTATGTTTCATTTCAGATATGGAATTTCTTAAAGATTGAATCTCCAACTTAAATTCGTTCCTTAGTTCTTGAATATTTTTCTGTACCTCCATAAGCATGTTTATGCTTTTTATTTTGAACTCTCTTTTAGGAAGATTGGTGAGTTCAGTTTCATTTTGCCCTTTTTCTGGGGTTTGTGAGATTTTGGTCTGAATCATGTTCTTTTGAAGTTTCATATTTCTGTGTGGTGCCCTCTAGTGCCCAGAAGCTCCAGTCTCTGGAGCTGCTCAGCCCCTAGAGTGAGGATGGGGGTTATCAGGGAGTGGAGCTGGTGCCTGGGGGGGATGAAAGATATGTTTCCTGATTCCCGTCTGTGGTGCCTGTCTCCAGTATCACAGCCAGTGGGCCGAGCACACAGGTGTAAGCCTCTGTGCTCAGCATCTCTTGCTGTTCTTGGCGGGTCCTCTCTCTGGCTGGCCTGATGCCAGCGCAGTGACTGCTGGTTTGCGAGCCGGTGCTGTCAGGCCAGGAGGAAGGTTCGGCAGACTGCGTATCACAGTGGGGCACGTCAGAGCTAAGTAGCCAGCCAGGGATATGGCGCACCTGAAGCTCACCAAAGTTCCCAATCTGCTGGGCAGAATGCGCCCAGACAACCTTGTCCCCCTATACCTTCTCCCGTGCAGTAAGCTTCATGCAAACCCTGCCCTTTCAGCAGCCCTCTCGCTGCCAGGAAGCCTGTCAGACCGCCTGCCTTTCCCTTGTCCCAGAGTGGCCGGGTGTGGATCCCGTCCTGCACAAATGACTGGAATCTGTCTCTCAAGCACTCTGCCAGTCCCAGCTCCCCATCCTTCAGAGCCCCACACAATGTAGGTTTCTGCTCGCAAAGCATATCTCCAGGGCTAGGTGTTCCGCATTCCCAGGCTTCCACCCCCTCCCCTGCTCCGTTTCTCTTTCTCCCTCTAGTGAGCTGGGGTGGATCAAGGCTTTCGTATGTTACCCTGTTTTGTGAGGTCTGCTCTGTTCGTGAGGTCTGTATGCAGTCTTGTGCAGCCCTCTTTCCTGTTGCTGTTTTAGGATTAATTGTATTAACTATATTTTCACACTATCTGTGGTTTTTGGAGCAGTTCTGTGTCTCACCTCTCACGCCACCATCTCTAATTTTAATATTTTTGAGGAACCTCCATACTGTTTTCCACATTGGCTGTACACATTTCTATTCCCACCAATAGTGCATGAGGGGTCTCTTATGAATTAAAATTTTTAATGTAGGCCTTTTTGCATGATTTTCATCTCTTAAATTCTAACCACATATTACTTTACAATTTTTAAAAGTTATTTTATATAAAATAAGTATTCATTTCAAATATTTACTTCCACATACATTTATTAAGTATCAGCTCAGATAGGCTCAGACTCATTAAGCCAGAACAATTTTTAACTTATAGAAGGTATGGAAAATATTTTTGAACATGCAGACATTTCGGTGCTCCTTCTTTCTTATTCCAAAGCCATTCTCCCGCTCCAAATTATTCTATCAGGGAATGCAAAATAAGGGATCAGCTTGCCACTTGGAAACCTAATATTACTCAGTAAACCAAATATGCGATCACCTAATCCTCTCCCCACTTCTACAGTAACTGTCATTTTGTTGTAGGGGATAGAACATGAAGATACTAAATATCCTGAATCTTTCCTCATCGATTTACAGGACACCTATGGTACTGCTTGCCCAGCAAACTTCCATTCCCAACCAGACTGTTACTGTGGGGCAACCATTTTGTAAAAGGTAACCTTACACCCTTGGCCACAGTTAATTCTGGAGGTGAGCGTATGACTCAAGTTAGCAGGAGAGAAGCACATCTGGGAATATGTAGACATTGGACCCAAAGAGTTGAGCCAGTCTCTCTCCACTGGCTGCTGAAGCTATAAATAAAAATTCTGGAGCTATCAGCAGCCTTGTTTCTCTTTGGATGGACAAAGAAGCAGAGACAGTCACTCTGCTGAGAGAGAAATAAAAGAAAGTTGCTCAGAAAGGAGCAGGGATAGAAAAGGAGCTCTGATGAATTTTACACCTTGGTGCCAGTTTTTCCAGAGGTTGATCTTTTTCTCTGCTCTGTCCTCAGCTTTATTTTTCTCTGCAACCCCATTATCCTTCAATAAAATCTTCTTTTACAATTAAAGTCAGTTCAAATTGGGTTTTCCTTAATGTATAACCAAATAATCATAGCAAATACAAAGGAAGACAAATGTAGAATGACTCCGGTTTTTTAAACGTATTTTCCATTTCTTTCTAGCATGGTATTGTGTAACTTTTATAATTTTTATTGAATCTGAAATTTCCCTATTCTTAATAGAGGCACTAGTGTTTGTCTATTAAACATTCATTCTTCTACTTCCCTTCCTAAGAAAAAAACTTTTTGTTCAGTTATTCACTCCTTTCCCCCATGTAGCGCACTAACTCAGGGAAAGATGATCCATCCTGTTGCCATGCATGGCATTTCCCTAGCAATTGTGTATTAATACTGATTATAGTATAGGGGAAGACTTTATGCCATGGTTCAAGGAGAGGTTTTTATCTCCTACAGGACATAAACAAGGAAAATTGCTATTTCAGCTGCTGCTGGCAGCCATCTTGCCACCACTAAGCAAGCAAGCATGAGGACAGAGCTGACAAACTGACGGCAAAGCCAAAAGAAACAAAGAAATAGAGCTAGAATTCTGATGATATAATGCATGGATTCTCTCTCCTTCTGGAATTCTTCTCATGTAAGATAAGTAAGATAATAAATTCCCAAATTGCTTATACCACTTTGAGGTGGATTTTCTGTTATTTGCAGCCCCAAATATCCTCATCTTCATCTTCAAGCATTATGTAGTACCTATTATATATAGCGATGAGCAAAGAAGGAAGGATAAGCCATTGTCTTTCTCTGAAGAGACTTAGGATCCAATTAAAGAGGACGGATTAATAAAAAATATTATGTGATAATTTAGGTAACATGTTAAGTCCTAAATGAGTAATGTGGATAAATAGAGAAAATTCAATCCCTTCTATTGAGGTTTCATTTTGTAACTTTAATGAAAGTTTTGCACTTATTGACAATCTGATTCTTTCAAAAAGCTGTCTGCTCTATTTTCATGATGTACTATTCTTGCCTTACAGATTCTTTTCCTTTCTGTCCTTGAATATTTTAAATATACTTATTTTAAGGCATGGGAATGAGAATTCATGATAGGTTCATAGAAAAGTAAGCAGTGCAATTTGGCTGGAAATTTTTGCTCCTCCATAGACCAGCATCATCGGCATCACCCGGGAGCTTATAAGAAATGCAGAATCCTGGGCTCCACACTAAAGTTACCAAATCAGAATCTGCATTTTTAACAATTTTCTTGGTGGGGTTATTCTTCGCACATGAAAGTCTAAGAAATCCTGCTATAAAGAAGTGAAAGCAATAGATAGGGAGGTCAATAATACTCCTCTGCTGTTGTAGTTTTAAATTTTAGTCCTTTGTAGTAAATAAAAACAACTAGTCTGGATAATCTCTAGTATATATTTCTTAAAGACTGATAAAAGCATTTATTTATTAATTTGGAATGTACTTATACAGTTACAAAGCTCCCAGATGACTACTACTGCAATTATTTTTACAACAATTATAACTCTAATGTAAACAAAGCCAGTTATCTGAACTGTGTGGTGGTACAGATAAGTGGAAATTTATTCATCAACACAAGAATGCGTAAATAAACTGTAGGGCATCCATACAATGTATATTACTCAGCAATAAAAAGAAAAACTACTGATACACAATAGTATGAATGAATCTCAAACAGTATGGATGAATTTCAAAAACATTATGCCAAATGAAAGAAGCCTTGCACAAGAGTACCAAGTTCCACAGCAACTAAATCTATGCTGAAAAAAATCAGAACAGTGAGTGTTTTGGGCAAGGGTTAAGGACAAGAATTGACTGAGAAGAAGCATATATAATTTTTTGGGGTGATGAAAATATTCTATATCTTGATAACAGGGTTACACTGATGAACATATTTGTCAAAACCCACTGAATGTATACTCGAGATTTGTGCATTTCACTTTATATGAAAATGTTGAAAAGAAAAAATTGAACTCTAGTTAACAATTCACATAATGAAGTGTTTTAAGGTGGAGTGTACTGATGTATGCAATTTGCTTTGAAATGCAAAAAATAATAAGGTGGTTTGATGGATAGATGGACTAGCTGGTTATGGCTAGGAATAACTAGTTGCATTATAAACAAATATACCAAAATGTTACCTGTAGAATATAGATTGGGACAGGGACAGTATATAGGTATTTACTAAACAATTCTTTCATCTTTTCTTTGTATTTGAAAATTTTTATAATAAATTGGGGAGAGAAGAAAACTGCAGTAAGACATAATATCATTGCAATTTTGTTTAAAAATTGTAAAATGTGTTGTAGAGGACATATTTGCATATGTAGATAAAGATATGAGAGCTATACACAACTGCAGAAATTGTCAGGCTGATCTTAAAATTCATATATAAATGTAAGGAACCCAAAATAGCCAAAACAATCTTGAAAGAGAAAAAACAACAGTGGAGGACTGACACTTCTGATTTCAAAACATACCACAAAACTGCAGCAATCAGAACAGTGTGGTGCTGGTATAAGACAGATACATAGACCCATGGACTAGAATTAGACCCCAGAAATATTACATTTATGGTCACTAACCTTCAACAAAGGTGCCAAGAAAATTCATTGGAAAAGAGACAGTCTTTCAATAAACTGGATATCCACATGCAAAATATTAGTTTGGACTCTTACTATACCCCATATAAAAATTAACTCAAAAGGGACCAAAGACTTAAAGTAAGAGCTAAAACTGTTAAACTCTTAGAAAAAAAGAGTAAATTTTCATGACCTTGGATAGGGAATGGTTTCTTAGATATGACATTGAAAGCACAAAGGCCAAAGGAAAAAATAGATAAATTAGACTTCATCAAAATAAAAATTTTAATGTTTCAAAACACCACCAAGAAAATGGAAGACAATGTACAGAATGGGAGAAAATATTTGTAAATCATAGATCTGATATAGAACTTGTATCCAGAACATATAAGGAAGTCTTAAACTCAATAATATTTTTTAAAAAGTACCTAAAAAGACATTTCTCCAAAGAAGAAAGGGACAATAAACACATGAATAAATGCTCAGCATCTCTAGCCATCAGGGAAATCCAAATCAAAACCATAGTGAGACACCCACTGTGATGGCTATAATAAATAGATAATAACTAGTGTTGGAGAGAATATGAAGAAACTGGAACCCTCACACACTGCTGGTAGGAATGTAAAATGGTACATCTTTGGAAAATAATCTGGCAATTCCTCAAAAGGTTAAACATAGTTTCCATATGACCCAGCAATTCATTCCATTCCTATGTATAAACTCAAGAAAAATAAAAACTTATGTCCACATAAAAACTTACACATGAATGTTAATAGCAGCATTGCTACTAACAGTCAACAAGTGGGAAACGACTCAAATGTCCATCATTTAGTGAATGGATAAACAAATGTGGCACATCCACATAATGAATGAAATACTGATACATGCTTCAACATAGATGAACTTTGAAAACATTATGCTAAGTGAAAGGAGTCAGTCACAAAAGGCCACATATTATGATTCTATTTTCATGAAGTGTCCTTAATAGGCAAATCCATAGTGACAGAAAGTAGGTTAGTGGTTGCTAGTGGCTAGGTGGATGAGGGAATGAGGAAGGAGGAGTGACTATTAATGGGCCCTGGTTTCTTCATGGAGTGAAGAGACAGTTCTAAATTTATAACGAGATGGTTACACAATTATGTGAATATATTAAAACCCACTGAATTGTGTACTTCAAAAGGGTATGTTTTATGCTATATGAATAATACCTCAATAAAGCTCTTATTAAAAAACACATTGAGGGTTTGTTATATGGCACAGAGGTGACTTTCAGATTTGTGCTAATAGGAAGAGGAGGAAAAACTGCAAGTGCAGTAACTGCTGCTAAAGAAACACCAGCAGTTTCTAATTTTATACTGTCCTATATTTTGCTGTGACTTTCATAGCTTTCGATAATGCTATAGTAGAGACCAAGATAGAAATGCCTTTTCTATTTTATTATAACAGCTAAACTGGGAAATAAACTCACCAATTGCTTTTTTTAAAAGGAAAATGAGCTAAAAACAACATAGATGTAAGTGGAGCTTAAATAAACCTTTGCTCAGTAAGGCGAATGTGTTCAAAGGAGAAGGAGCATTTGATAGTAAAAATAGTTTAACGTGTTACATTATTTCAAAAGGCATTTTGTTTCATTTATTATAGATGGTCAAAAATCATTTTAAAACAGATGGTAAATCTGTTGGATAGTGAAAAGAAATGACATCTTGTTTCCAGTTTCCAACTCCTTCCAGTTAATCTCTTTATTGTAAGTCATTTTCTATTGTGGGAGGATATTAAATTTAAATCAAGTTGAAAGTAAAAAAGCATGTGGCTATGTTCATAAATTTATGTTTCTTAGTATTATTGTCTCATAACTGTTTTATGAAGAATATTCCAAATTGATCTATTCTTTCTGGATCTGAACAAATTGATAGTTTCTTTTCTTGAATAAACAGCTTTTTCAAGAAACCTATTTACAAAAAGAAAAATTGTATGTAGTTATGACATAAACATTTAAAATAAATTGTAACATTCTTTCATTAAAAAAGATCTGGAACTGGTAAGCACTTAAGGAATGTTTTTAATTTGTGAAGATAAATAAAACTAAGATGTATAGTGCTTACCATGTAGCTAGACTATTCTAAATGCAATACATGAGAGTGTATGTATGTATGGATACACACACACACGTGTGTATATTTATGTGTGTGTTGCTCACAACTCTGTAAATAAAAATTCCTCACAACCCCATTTTATTTTGGGAGAGAGGAAACTGAGACAAAGCAAGGTTAGACAATTCATCCAAGCTGAATCCAGGGAGTCAGGCACCACAGTCCATGTTTGAAATAATTAATCTATGTATATATCAAGAGCTCTGACGAAAACATTAAAAGCCAACAGAGCCTTCCTCTGTCCTCTTCTGAATGGCCCTCTAATATAAAACATCAAGTGCTTCCTTCGTACATATGACACATCTAAATTTTATTGTAAAGTTTTTCTATAAGAAAGGAGGCAACATCTTACTACATGGATGGACAGTGACTGCAATGGGGTATGGGGGGGCACTCGATAATAGTGGTGAATGTAGTAACCACATTGTCTTTCGTGTGAAACCTTCATAAGAGTGTATATCAATAATGCCTTAATGAAAAAATTGTTTAAAAAAAAGGAGGCAACAATTTTGTTTGTCAGCTTCTTTGATCTATGACAAAACTCTCTAGATTTAATCAATCCAAACAAATTTTTCAATCTAAAGCATATTACTTCAGGATCAAATACAAATACTTTTAAGAAGAAACACTGGGGACTGCACTGAGGGAGAACTGAGGCTGGAGTTAGGATCAGGGATGCACTGAGGAGCAGGAAGCACAAGGACTAGTAGCCAAGACAAGAGAGGCTCCTCTGGAGATTCCCCTCTCACGTGTGATGCCACCGGTCACCCATTCCTCCATCTCCCTGAACAGGAATCTGAGAATGTGCCAGGGGTGCCCATGGTCTTGGCCAGGCAGGCCTTTGTGTAGATAGGATCCATGTGCAATAGGGACAGATGTCTTCCTTTTATGCTACCTCCTCCCTGCCCATCATCAGGGCCAAGAGAGGAGGCATTTTTCTAGATGAAGCACAGGCATCGCAAACAAAAGTTGTGGAGTTGAAAAAAAAATGCATTGAAAATAAGTTAATAAATCCTTCTTAACCACGTTCCAGATGGTTAACCACTGAGCCACATGACAGAAATAAATTTTTAAACAAGAAATGTATTTACATTAATAATCTGGATTTTTAACTAAAAAAAGCAAAGAAAGACATACTTCTTAAGATTATAAAGACAATCCGTTTTTTACGACTAACTACTGAACAATTCCCAAAAGACGTTTTTATTTTGAGAGAGACCAAAATTGCCTCCCTGTACCAACTCTAGAACCAGACTGCTCTGACATCTTTCCTAAAGCATTCATTTAAAACATGTCCGTCTTATGCCATCTTCAGCTGATCAATAGTGAATGCCTGGAATATTGTGTTAAGAATGAATCATGAGTGCGGTGAGGATTTAATAATATGGGATTTAAAGATATTTATTAAATGTATTTAATTAATTAATATTTAATAAAACTGTTGAACCACTGTATTGTATACTTGAAATCAATATAAGATTGAATGTCAACAATACTTCAATTAAAGAAAAAAGAAGGAAACTGAGGCTGAATTCAGGCAGAACAAGTTTGATATCAAATGTCGGTATCTGCCGTAAGTGTGGGCAGATGGAGGTGTAGCACAAGTGTTATATGTCTACCATCACTGAATTAGTGGATACTTGACCTGTTAAAAAAAATCAATTGTAGTTTATATTCAGTGCTTAAAGCAAAACTGGGAATATGATATACATGTGCCAAAACAATAAAGATAATTTTTAATAAAAATAATACCATTTAGACAAGCAACAACAAATGCCGTCAAGGATGCAGAGAAAGGGGAACCCTCCTACACTGCTGGTGGGAATGTAAATTAGTTCAACCATTGTGGAAAGCAATATGGAGGTTCCTCAAAAAACTAAGAATAAAAATACCATTTGACCCAGGAATTCCACTCCTAGAAATTTACACTAAGAAAACAAGATCCCAGATTCAGAAAGACACATGCACCCCTATGTTTATCGCAACACTATTTACAATAGCCAAAACATGGAAGCAACCTAAGTGTCCATCAGTAGATGAATGGATAAAGAAGAAGTGGTACATATACACAGTGGAAAATTATTCAGCCATAAGAAGAAAACAAATCCTACCATTTGCAACAACATGGATGGAGCTAGAGGGTATTATGCTCAGTGAAATAAGCCAGGCAGAGAAAGACAAGTATCAAATGATTTCACTCATTTGTGGAGTGTAACAACAAAGCAAAAACTGAAGTAACAAAACAGCAGCAGACTATCAGAACCCAAGAATGGACTACAGGTTGCCAAAGGGAAAGGAGTTGGGGAGGGTGGGTGAGAAGGGAGGGATAAGGGGATTAAGGGGATTATGATCAGCCCAAATAATATTGGGGGGGGAACACAGGAAAGGCAGTACAGCACAGAGAAGACAAGTAGTGACTCTGTAACATCGTACTATGCTGATGGACAGTGACTGTAATGGAGTATGTGGTGGGGACTTGATAATAGGGGGGAATGCAGTAACCACAGTGTTGCTTATGTGAAACCTTCATAAGATTGTATATCAATGATACCTTAATTTAAAAAAAAGAAAGAAGTACAAACAAAAAAAAAGTAAAATAATAATAATAATAATATCCCTCAAAATGAAAAACAATTGAAATTACTCTCCCAATGTTTAGGGAATGAATAACTGAGAATCAGCCACATCACATAAGGGTGAAAGAGGGAAACAAAAAGAATTTGTGTTCGAAAGAAGCAAACTGGGCCAAGATTTAAAGAAATTAAGAGATATAAGGGGTACAAGGAAAGGAAGAAACATTCTATGATGGAAGGGGAACAGGTACAAAAGAAAAAAGAAAGTAATTTTCTTTTTTATCTAGAGTAAAGAGTATTAAAAAAAAATCCCAAACTTGGAAATAGGTAGAAGAGATTACTGCGTCCTTCTAATAGAATGCAGGATATAATTTAACAGATCCTCTAGGAATTATCTGATTGCGTATGGGCACGCATTTTAATTTGGCTTCTATTGACGAGGCTATTTTAGAGCTTTATGGGGTAGTGGTTAATTGTAGATAACAGATAACAAAAGAATTGCAATTCCTATCAGAGAGTAATAGAGAAAATGAGTCCTGTCCTTGGCAATACAAATACAAATCCCCTGGTAGAGATTTAATTTTTTCCATTTGGTAAAAAACATAACCCCAAATATTATGTCTCTTCCCTTGGAGGAATTTACATTTCTTAGCAAATTTATTTCAGCATTCCTTTGACTATGTAAATTCTCTGTTCCTTGAATTTTTCTTTGAGCCAGTCTAAATATCTTACATGTTCTTTCATGAGTTGAATAAAATATTTGAAATATTTTCCTTTTATTTTTTAATAAGGGCCATGTTTTTAACTTTTTGAAAATTATATTCTAGCAAGAGTTTGTGTAGTAAAGTAATAATAAGCTAGATAAGCAGGAAAAAGGAGTTATAGAGGACCCAATAACAGGTTACAAGAGGACAGCAAAGGTTAACAAGGTTATTTAGTTAACAAGGATTTACTCTGTTCTAAGATGATGAAAGAGTGACTGAGCATTTATTACTAAGCTTGTACATTTGTGCCTATGTGGACTATGTAGGTGTCGCCTTTTTAAAAGCAATTCTGAAGCTGTAAGGTTCATAAAGAAGTAGCAACTTGCCTATAATTAATGCTAGAGAAGTGGGGAAACCAGTAGAATATAGTAATGTGGAAGCTGAAAGTTTGGAAAGCAAGATTCCAGCTGAAAACAATCCATAGTGTAGAATGCTGCAAAATGTCAACTAATATGAGGTCTGAAAGGTGTCCATTCATTAAGTTATTCAGTAAGTATTTACTGGCTACTTAGTATATGCCAAGAACTGTACTAGGCATGGGGATACAGTAATAAACAAAACCAAAATAGTCCCTGCTGACTTGAGAATAGTGAGACAGACATTAAATAGCTAATTTAAGAAATAAGTATTTAGAGATTCCAGTGCCTGTCAAACAGTAATCCACTAAAGACTGTCTCTACTGCTGATTATAATGAAATACTCTTGATGAAATAAACAAACAACTACCTGAGCACTCTGAAAACTAAACAAAAGCAGTATAGTGAGAAGAGTCAAACTTGGTAAAGCGGCCCGTACACAAGTAAATTTCTCCTGTGTGTGTATATGTTTTATGTGAAGTGGGTGCCCAGTGAAGCTGTGGTAGTGGTAGTACAGGCAGCTTAGACTCCTAGGGAAACGTTGTCTCTGTAGACAGAGGAACTGAGGAAACAGGTCCTTGGGATTCCAAGCGTTGTGGTGGAGAACTCCCTCTTTTTTTCCTCTGCTTCTCTTTCTGTCGCATGGGCAACTAAAACTCCTAGAGAAACCCCATCATTCTAGCTACTGGACAGAGGCCAGAAAGTTGAGGGGAATTCCACTGAGTAGAGAGCTGGAGAAAGTGTTCTCCTAGTTGTGTGTAAGAACTAGCATATATCCAGGACTCATTTCTGAGGTACACACACACAGGACACTCCAAAGCTGAACAGCAAAGTCCCTGAGAACTGAATATAAAGCAAAGCACAAGTCTGAGACTAAACCCTGGGTAGTCCGGGTGGACAGACTCAGAACAACACAACATAGGCTTTGAAAACTGTCCTGACATTGGAACCAATAGGGGGGAAAAGACCTCCCAGTCTCAGTCCAACCAGGATGACTAACTGCTAAAAACAATAAAATAAATCAGCATTCTTCAGAGGATTTTGATAGGATCTAGGCTATGACAAAATAATATTCAAGATGTCCAAGAAGGGAGTTCTTCTGATGGGCATCAACATGTCCTACCTTAACATACCCCTCAAATTTCCACAGTGATTTCCATAGAGCTGTGTTCCATACAGACACCTCTTTAATAGGCCAGGTTTCCATTGTCCTTCATTGGTCATCATTCATGAGGTGGTAAAAACCAAAACATAGGGGCTTTTATTTTTTTGTTCAATTCTTCCATCACTGCTATGAAAACAGCATGCAACGCAGCCCACCTCACTGATTGGTTTTTACCTTCTTTAATCAGAGTGGTGGCCTTCCAAACAGGATATTGTTGATTTACCTTATTGGTCAGTTGAGAGTTGTTTATGGGCATGGTCCAAGTTATGACGGAATCTGGCGACTCCTCAGTTTCAAAGTCAGTCCTGCAAGAGGCTCCCTACTTGTAAGTACATTACCCTTGCATTCCATTGCATGATCTTGTATAAACCATTTCCACTTTACTATGGAACTCTTCTGGGCATTGCTCTCCCCAGTAGAGTGTTTTTCTAACATCATCCAAGACATCATAGGCATTTTAGGTTTCAAGATTATTTCGTGTCCTTCAGTCATAGGAACGCCTTTAATGTCTGATAGCAAGCTAGTGATTGCCCCTCAAATGGGAATTCTCTAGACCAAAGTCCCAGGAGTCAACACTGGGAGGTGCTCACAGGCTCGATCCCCACTCCATGCCACATCATGCCTATTGCACAGAGAACTGGTTCACATCAGCATTCCAGCTCCTACTCTATACAGTTTGGATTCACGCAATCTTAGTTCCCATTTAGCATGTCCAATCAATACTGTTTGAAAGACAAATTTATATGCATTTTGTTTTTTAGTAGTAAGTAGATGAAATGTTCCCCATTCAGATACAATGTTCATCCCCATAATATAGTTGGGTAAGAGATGCAAATACTTCACATAAAGCCTGTCCAAAAACACCAATTCTCCTCCAAACTTTCATCTTAATCCCATCAACCCTTACATTTCTAGCTGTAGCCTCCATTAGGACTTCTTCAATAGGTTCTAGTTTTATAATACTAACCAGGGGAAGTGTTTCCCAGTCAGACATAATATTCATTCCCCAAAACACTCAGAAATTGAATGTTTACATAATTTCTTTATATAAAGCCTGTTTAAACATTTCAATTGTTATAATCCTATCAACTCTAATATTTCCATATTCTGTCACTCTGACTATAGTCCAAGTTAGGGCTTCATAAACAGGTTTCTGTACCATACTGCATGGAGATCTGTTGTAAAGGAAGTTCCAGAAATTTCTCTACCCCCTGACCATTTACCCACAGAAGCATATTGACTTTGGGAGTCAGGCCAGAAGACTCTGGTCCCTGATAAATCTTTACATACCTTGATTAGCCTACCTAACCATCACCCCTGCCAAATTTGGGAAGGGTTTCTCATCACTATCTACGCCTTTTGGCTTTTTTTTAATTCCTCCAAACTGAAGTAAATGGACCAGATTTGTTTGGGGCCTTTTAACGTTGGAGGACTAGCACTTCACAGTGGTTTTTAGTCAGTCCACCAGTCTGGCTGTTCCCTCAGAAATAACCTCCTGTGTGTCTGGATAACCTACAGCCATCTGTGATTTGTTCAACAGTGAGCTTCAGGACCTGTATCGACCCAGACAAATTCCTCCACTCTGCATGCACTTAAAACCAAGGATGCTGCTCCTAATTTAGTTTGCTTTCACAGTCCATTTTTGGTAAAGGTTCTTCAGGAAGCTTGTGGTACTGCCTTACAAAATGAGGCAGGTCCTTCACGCTACATCCCCTGGTTTCAGCAATTCTTGGTTTCTTGGTTTCTCAACCCTCCACATTGACTACCCTGCTGGTAACCAGAGGTATTAGAGGTCATTCCTGTTGTTCTGGCTTATTTCTTCCCTTTGCAGGCAGCTTTGAGGATAGTGGTGGAAGCTCAGGCTGACCAAAATCTGAGCTTGGTTTAGCATCAGGGTCTGACCTAGCACTTTCTTTCATTTTAGCTATTACAGATAATAAAAACCAAGGGATTATATGGTTAGCATGCTGCTTCTTATTTTGCATTTTCTTAAGTATCCAATAAGCCAACTCCTCAGGAATCAGGTCTATCATGATTTGTAAATTCCACTGGTAATTTTTACCTTTAGTAACTGATTGCAGTATAGCTACAGCTTCATACCTTGACTGACTAGGTAGCCATCCAGAAATCAGATGTTCCTATCCCCTACCCTTTCATCTTTTCCCTTCACAAACCACATGTTTCCCTGAGCCAGGGGCCATTCTAGCAAATCCTATTTCTTTAATATTAACTAAAGGAAAACTGTTTCTCTACCCAGAGAACACTTCAGACATCAGGTATGTGGAGCTTTTCCCACCACACCACTCATTTTGCAACTCTGGACACCAAGTGGGTGTTCCATAATTTAACCCAATTATATTCCAAGTAGTTAGTGTCAGATTCCACAGACTTAAGGACTCAGTCCCAGAAGGTTGCCCTCAATTCAGATGCCAGTCACAAGTAATGACACCTAAGGTATCAACACTTTTGTCTAACTTGGCTACAAAGTTAGGGATTCCCATAACCACGCCTTAAGTTTTATATTTTGCTAGAATGACTTGCAAAATTCAGGAAACATTTACTTATGGTTACCAGTTTCTTATAAAGGACACAGTAAAGGATACAGATGATTATATATAGGGTGAAGTCTAAAAGGGTCACTGTGTAGGAGCATCTTCCCCAAAGAGTTGGCATACACAACTCTCCTGGTACGTGGATGTATTCACCAACCTGAAAGTTCTCCAAACTCTGTAGTTTAGAGATTTTTATGGAGGCTTCATCATGTAGGCATAACCAACCATTACCTCAGCTTTCACTCTCTCTCCCTTTTCCTGAGGATGAGAGGGTAGGACTGGAAATTCCAAGCTTCTAAGCATGGGTTGGTATTTCTGGTTACGAGCCCCCATCCTAAAGCATTTTAGGATCCAACCAAGAGTCACCTCATTAGAACAAAAGATGCTTCTAACATCCAGGAATTTCCAAGGGGTTGATGACCTCTATGTAAGATGCTCTTATCACCCCCAGAGCTCAGGAATTTACAAGGGTTTTAGAAGTTATGTTAGAAACCAGGGGCAGAAACCAAATATATATTTCTTTTTATGTCACAAAGCTATTAGCATTATGCTCAATTAAGGTAAAAATGAGCTTAAAAAGAACAAAAATATGTAAGTTCTCCACAGGGAAAATAAATGATGAAAAAGAAACAAATGGAGAGAGGCTTAAGATGGCGGTGTGAGCAGGGCAGTGGAAATCTCCTCCCAAAAACCATACATATTTTTGAAAATACAACAAATACAACTATTCCTAAAAGAGAGACCAGAAGATACAGTACAACAGCCAGGCTACATCTACATCTGCGCGAACTCAGCATTTTGTGAAGGGGGTAAGATACAAAGCCATGACCCGGCGGGACCCAAGCACTGCCCCCATCCCAGCCCACCAGTGGGAGGAAAAGAATCAGAGTGGGGAGGGAGTGGAAGCACAGGACTGCTAAATAACCAGCCCTGGTGATCTGCACCGGGAGCACAGACACACATCTCATGGTGTACTGGATATTAGAGAAATGAAGGGCAGGATCTGAGATGGAGACTGCAAGTGGGTCCCCACAGAAGGCTCCCCTGGGACAGAAGAAAAGTGGGTGCTTTTTAAAAGTCTTAAAGGGACAAGGGCTCAACAGCTGAACAAAATCGTCCCAGTACACTCAGCCCAGCGGGCTGGGAAGCTTGGGGAGTTTTGGGTCTCCTAAACCCCAGCCAGGTGAAGCAGCCCTGAGGCCCCTCATGGCTATAAGCAGCCTACCTTTTGTTCCCCCTGGCTGGTGCTGCAAAAGGACCAGATGACCCACCACAGCTGCAGATCAGCCGGAGAGCGGCCCTGCCCACAGCAACCACACAGAATCTCCTCCTGGCGGGCATGCAGCAAACCGGGACAGGGTGTGAAAGCCAGAGCAAGGTCCGGAAGGCATGAAAGGAGGCCAGCCTTGCTGCAGAATGCAACCAGCATGGCTGCAACCCCCACCCCCCCAGTGCTCTAGGCTAGCCTGAGGGTGGACCTGTCCATGGCAGCTCAGAGGATTATCCCAGAGACTGCCTCCCGGTGTGTGGTAACCAGCACAGGCTGCAGAAGCCAGAGCAAGGTCCAGAAGGCATGAATGGGTAAATCCTTGCAGTAGAATGCACCCGGCGTGGCTGCCCCGCCCCCCAGTGCTCTAGGCGAGCCTGAGGGCGGCCCTACCACGGCAGCTCAGGGGATTATCCCATAGACTGCCTCCTAGTGTGCAGGTAACTGGCACAGGCTGTGGAAGCCGGAGCACGGTCTGGAAGGTGCAAAGGGGCCCATCCTTGCAGAAGGACGCACGATTATCATTTAAATTTAAGGCAGGGATTAAACAATTCCCAGACAAGCAAAAGTTGAGGGAAGTTGCCTCCCACAAACCACCTCTACAAGATATTTTAAAGGGACTGCTCTAGGTAGAGGCACTCCTAAGGCTAAATACATGTCACCAGAGAAAATAAAATCACAGCAAAGAAAGCAGACCATTAAAATACCAACTAAAGGCAAAAAATAAAATCAACTATCCACAAAAACAGTCAAATGAAACACAAAAGAGTACAGAATAAAACACCTAACATATAAAGAATGGAGGAAGAAGAATAAGAAGGGAGAGAAATAAAGAATCATCAAACTGTGTCTATAATAGCTTAATAAGAGAGTTAAGTTAGACTGTTAGATAGTAAAGAAGCTACCCTTGAACCTTTGGTAACCACGAATCTAAAGCCTGCAATGGCAATAAGTATGTTATCTATCGATAACCACCCTAAATGTAAATGGACTGAATGCACCAGTCAAAAGACACAGACTAATAGAATGGATAAAAAAAGCAAGACCCGAAAAAGACAAGTACCAAATGACCTCACTCATATGTGGAGTATAAGAACAAAGAAAAAAAATAATAATAAATAAATAAATAAATAAATAAATAAATGAAGGAACAAAACAGCAGCAGACTCACAGAACCCACGAATGGACTAACAGTTACCAAAGGGAAAGGGACTGGGGAGATGGATGGGAAGGGAGGGATAAGAGGGTAAAAGGGGCATTACGATTGGCAGACATAGGGTGGGGGGGCACGGGGGGTACTGTACAGCTCAGAGAAGACAAGTAGCGATTCTCATCTCACTACGCTGATGGACAGTGACTGTGGTGGGGTTGGTGGGGGGG